>JACZZP010000018.1:0-1200000 GCA_015183035.1 Meloidogyne chitwoodi
CAAAGAAATAAAAAGTTAATAAATTTGTTCCCCCCATCTCCCTTTTTACACCCAGCCAAAACCCAAGCTCTCCAAAGTGGAAGTGGCTTGTCTCTTCTACACCTATTGAAGCTCTAATGCTTGGATGTGACCGTATCTGGTCTCTTCTGTACCTTTTGAAGCTTAAAGGTTTGGAGTTTAATTTTTTATACACCCAATGAAACTTAAAGGTAGAAAAGGGTGTTCCTTTACTCCTATTTTCAAAAAATTTTTTCTCAAAAACTAGTCGATGGATTTTTGAATTTTATTGCTCATTCGATTCAGCTTTTAATGCTCTTTCGAATGATACTAAATTTAGCCAAAAATAATAATACAACTTTTTTTTCAAAACTTTAAAATATTCCTTCACACAAAAAAATTTCAATGTTTAAAAATTTTTTTCTCAAAAAATAATCTACGAATTTTTGAATTTTATAGCTCATTCGATTCAGCTTTTAATGCTCTTTCGAATGATACTAAATTTAGCCAAAAATAATAATACAACTTTTTTTTATAACACTTTAACATATTCCATCCCACAAAAAAATTTCAATGTTTAAAAATTTTTTTCTCAAAAACTAGTCGATGGATTTTTGAATTTTATAGCTCATTCGATTCAGCTCTTTAAGCTCTTTAAAATGATACTAAATTCAGCAAATTTCCAACGATGGAAATTTTTTTATAAAAGTTCAAAAATATTCCTTCCCCAAAATTTTTCTATACTTTCAAAAAAATTTTTCTCAAAAACTAGTCATACGATTTTTGAATTTCATAGCTCATTCGATTCAGCTTTCAAAGCTCTTTCGAATGATATATGAATCATATAGAAATATTTTGTCGATAATAAGTTAGCCGCGGTTGAACCTCCCAAATTATTTTTTCGGAACAAGTCTGAAATTTTCGGAACAAGTCTCATAACTTACTGAATTTTCTTCAAAAAATATTCATTCCAGCTTCAATATATTCAGAATTAAATCCTCTTTCGAATGATATATGACTCATACGAAACTTACCTACAGATTTTTTTTACAAAAATTCAAAATAGTCATTCTCCCCCAAAAAATTTCTATGTTCAGCAACTTGCAACTTTTGACTGTTCTGTTAAAGGTTGATAATTTTTGCTTAAGAATGAAGAATATAGAATGAGAATCATAATAAAAGAAAAAAATTTGAAGAAATACCAAAGAAATAAAAAGTTAATAAATTTGTTCCCCCCATCTCCCTTTTTACACCCAGCCAAAACCCAAGCTCTCCAAAGTGGAAGTGGCTTGTCTCTTCTACACCTATTGAAGCTCTAATGCTTGGATGTGACCGTATCTGGTCTCTTCTGTACCTTTTGAAGCTTAAAGGTTTGGAGTTTAATTTTTTATACACCCAATGAAACTTAAAGGTAGAAAAGGGTGTTCCTTTACTCCTATTTTCAAAAAATTTTTTCTCAAAAACTAGTCGATGGATTTTTGAATTTTATTGCTCATTCGATTCAGCTTTTAATGCTCTTTCGAATGATACTAAATTTAGCCAAAAATAATAATACAACTTTTTTTTCAAAACTTTAAAATATTCCTTCACACAAAAAAATTTCAATGTTTAAAAATTTTTTTCTCAAAAAATAATCTACGAATTTTTGAATTTTATAGCTCATTCGATTCAGCTTTTAATGCTCTTTCGAATGATACTAAATTTAGCCAAAAATAATAATACAACTTTTTTTTATAACACTTTAACATATTCCATCCCACAAAAAAATTTCAATGTTTAAAAATTTTTTTCTCAAAAACTAGTCGATGGATTTTTGAATTTTATAGCTCATTCGATTCAGCTCTTTAAGCTCTTTAAAATGATACTAAATTCAGCAAATTTCCAACGATGGAAATTTTTTTATAAAAGTTCAAAAATATTCCTTCCCCAAAATTTTTCTATACTTTCAAAAAAATTTTTCTCAAAAACTAGTCATACGATTTTTGAATTTCATAGCTCATTCGATTCAGCTTTCAAAGCTCTTTCGAATGATATATGAATCATATAGAAATATTTTGTCGATAATAAGTTAGCCGCGGTTGAACCTCCCAAATTATTTTTTCGGAACAAGTCTGAAATTTTCGGAACAAGTCTCATAACTTACTGAATTTTCTTCAAAAAATATTCATTCCAGCTTCAATATATTCAGAATTAAATCCTCTTTCGAATGATATATGACTCATACGAAACTTACCTACAGATTTTTTTTACAAAAATTCAAAATAGTCATTCTCCCCCAAAAAATTTCTATGTTCAGCAACTTGCAACTTTTGACTGTTCTGTTAAAGGTTGATAATTTTTGCTTAAGAATGAAGAATATAGAATGAGAATCATAATAAAAGAAAAAAATTTGAAGAAATACCAAAGAAATAAAAAGTTAATAAATTTGTTCCCCCCATCTCCCTTTTTACACCCAGCCAAAACCCAAGCTCTCCAAAGTGGAAGTGGCTTGTCTCTTCTACACCTATTGAAGCTCTAATGCTTGGATGTGACCGTATCTGGTCTCTTCTGTACCTTTTGAAGCTTAAAGGTTTGGAGTTTAATTTTTTATACACCCAATGAAACTTAAAGGTAGAAAAGGGTGTTCCTTTACTCCTATTTTCAAAAAATTTTTTCTCAAAAACTAGTCGATGGATTTTTGAATTTTATTGCTCATTCGATTCAGCTTTTAATGCTCTTTCGAATGATACTAAATTTAGCCAAAAATAATAATACAACTTTTTTTTCAAAACTTTAAAATATTCCTTCACACAAAAAAATTTCAATGTTTAAAAATTTTTTTCTCAAAAAATAATCTACGAATTTTTGAATTTTATAGCTCATTCGATTCAGCTTTTAATGCTCTTTCGAATGATACTAAATTTAGCCAAAAATAATAATACAACTTTTTTTTATAACACTTTAACATATTCCATCCCACAAAAAAATTTCAATGTTTAAAAATTTTTTTCTCAAAAACTAGTCGATGGATTTTTGAATTTTATAGCTCATTCGATTCAGCTCTTTAAGCTCTTTAAAATGATACTAAATTCAGCAAATTTCCAACGATGGAAATTTTTTTATAAAAGTTCAAAAATATTCCTTCCCCAAAATTTTTCTATACTTTCAAAAAAATTTTTCTCAAAAACTAGTCATACGATTTTTGAATTTCATAGCTCATTCGATTCAGCTTTCAAAGCTCTTTCGAATGATATATGAATCATATAGAAATATTTTGTCGATAATAAGTTAGCCGCGGTTGAACCTCCCAAATTATTTTTTCGGAACAAGTCTGAAATTTTCGGAACAAGTCTCATAACTTACTGAATTTTCTTCAAAAAATATTCATTCCAGCTTCAATATATTCAGAATTAAATCCTCTTTCGAATGATATATGACTCATACGAAACTTACCTACAGATTTTTTTTACAAAAATTCAAAATAGTCATTCTCCCCCAAAAAATTTCTATGTTCAGCAACTTGCAACTTTTGACTGTTCTGTTAAAGGTTGATAATTTTTGCTTAAGAATGAAGAATATAGAATGAGAATCATAATAAAAGAAAAAAATTTGAAGAAATACCAAAGAAATAAAAAGTTAATAAATTTGTTCCCCCCATCTCCCTTTTTACACCCAGCCAAAACCCAAGCTCTCCAAAGTGGAAGTGGCTTGTCTCTTCTACACCTATTGAAGCTCTAATGCTTGGATGTGACCGTATCTGGTCTCTTCTGTACCTTTTGAAGCTTAAAGGTTTGGAGTTTAATTTTTTATACACCCAATGAAACTTAAAGGTAGAAAAGGGTGTTCCTTTACTCCTATTTTCAAAAAATTTTTTCTCAAAAACTAGTCGATGGATTTTTGAATTTTATTGCTCATTCGATTCAGCTTTTAATGCTCTTTCGAATGATACTAAATTTAGCCAAAAATAATAATACAACTTTTTTTTCAAAACTTTAAAATATTCCTTCACACAAAAAAATTTCAATGTTTAAAAATTTTTTTCTCAAAAAATAATCTACGAATTTTTGAATTTTATAGCTCATTCGATTCAGCTTTTAATGCTCTTTCGAATGATACTAAATTTAGCCAAAAATAATAATACAACTTTTTTTTATAACACTTTAACATATTCCATCCCACAAAAAAATTTCAATGTTTAAAAATTTTTTTCTCAAAAACTAGTCGATGGATTTTTGAATTTTATAGCTCATTCGATTCAGCTCTTTAAGCTCTTTAAAATGATACTAAATTCAGCAAATTTCCAACGATGGAAATTTTTTTATAAAAGTTCAAAAATATTCCTTCCCCAAAATTTTTCTATACTTTCAAAAAAATTTTTCTCAAAAACTAGTCATACGATTTTTGAATTTCATAGCTCATTCGATTCAGCTTTCAAAGCTCTTTCGAATGATATATGAATCATATAGAAATATTTTGTCGATAATAAGTTAGCCGCGGTTGAACCTCCCAAATTATTTTTTCGGAACAAGTCTGAAATTTTCGGAACAAGTCTCATAACTTACTGAATTTTCTTCAAAAAATATTCATTCCAGCTTCAATATATTCAGAATTAAATCCTCTTTCGAATGATATATGACTCATACGAAACTTACCTACAGATTTTTTTTACAAAAATTCAAAATAGTCATTCTCCCCCAAAAAATTTCTATGTTCAGCAACTTGCAACTTTTGACTGTTCTGTTAAAGGTTGATAATTTTTGCTTAAGAATGAAGAATATAGAATGAGAATCATAATAAAAGAAAAAAATTTGAAGAAATACCAAAGAAATAAAAAGTTAATAAATTTGTTCCCCCCATCTCCCTTTTTACACCCAGCCAAAACCCAAGCTCTCCAAAGTGGAAGTGGCTTGTCTCTTCTACACCTATTGAAGCTCTAATGCTTGGATGTGACCGTATCTGGTCTCTTCTGTACCTTTTGAAGCTTAAAGGTTTGGAGTTTAATTTTTTATACACCCAATGAAACTTAAAGGTAGAAAAGGGTGTTCCTTTACTCCTATTTTCAAAAAATTTTTTCTCAAAAACTAGTCGATGGATTTTTGAATTTTATTGCTCATTCGATTCAGCTTTTAATGCTCTTTCGAATGATACTAAATTTAGCCAAAAATAATAATACAACTTTTTTTTCAAAACTTTAAAATATTCCTTCACACAAAAAAATTTCAATGTTTAAAAATTTTTTTCTCAAAAAATAATCTACGAATTTTTGAATTTTATAGCTCATTCGATTCAGCTTTTAATGCTCTTTCGAATGATACTAAATTTAGCCAAAAATAATAATACAACTTTTTTTTATAACACTTTAACATATTCCATCCCACAAAAAAATTTCAATGTTTAAAAATTTTTTTCTCAAAAACTAGTCGATGGATTTTTGAATTTTATAGCTCATTCGATTCAGCTCTTTAAGCTCTTTAAAATGATACTAAATTCAGCAAATTTCCAACGATGGAAATTTTTTTATAAAAGTTCAAAAATATTCCTTCCCCAAAATTTTTCTATACTTTCAAAAAAATTTTTCTCAAAAACTAGTCATACGATTTTTGAATTTCATAGCTCATTCGATTCAGCTTTCAAAGCTCTTTCGAATGATATATGAATCATATAGAAATATTTTGTCGATAATAAGTTAGCCGCGGTTGAACCTCCCAAATTATTTTTTCGGAACAAGTCTGAAATTTTCGGAACAAGTCTCATAACTTACTGAATTTTCTTCAAAAAATATTCATTCCAGCTTCAATATATTCAGAATTAAATCCTCTTTCGAATGATATATGACTCATACGAAACTTACCTACAGATTTTTTTTACAAAAATTCAAAATAGTCATTCTCCCCCAAAAAATTTCTATGTTCAGCAACTTGCAACTTTTGACTGTTCTGTTAAAGGTTGATAATTTTTGCTTAAGAATGAAGAATATAGAATGAGAATCATAATAAAAGAAAAAAATTTGAAGAAATACCAAAGAAATAAAAAGTTAATAAATTTGTTCCCCCCATCTCCCTTTTTACACCCAGCCAAAACCCAAGCTCTCCAAAGTGGAAGTGGCTTGTCTCTTCTACACCTATTGAAGCTCTAATGCTTGGATGTGACCGTATCTGGTCTCTTCTGTACCTTTTGAAGCTTAAAGGTTTGGAGTTTAATTTTTTATACACCCAATGAAACTTAAAGGTAGAAAAGGGTGTTCCTTTACTCCTATTTTCAAAAAATTTTTTCTCAAAAACTAGTCGATGGATTTTTGAATTTTATTGCTCATTCGATTCAGCTTTTAATGCTCTTTCGAATGATACTAAATTTAGCCAAAAATAATAATACAACTTTTTTTTCAAAACTTTAAAATATTCCTTCACACAAAAAAATTTCAATGTTTAAAAATTTTTTTCTCAAAAAATAATCTACGAATTTTTGAATTTTATAGCTCATTCGATTCAGCTTTTAATGCTCTTTCGAATGATACTAAATTTAGCCAAAAATAATAATACAACTTTTTTTTATAACACTTTAACATATTCCATCCCACAAAAAAATTTCAATGTTTAAAAATTTTTTTCTCAAAAACTAGTCGATGGATTTTTGAATTTTATAGCTCATTCGATTCAGCTCTTTAAGCTCTTTAAAATGATACTAAATTCAGCAAATTTCCAACGATGGAAATTTTTTTATAAAAGTTCAAAAATATTCCTTCCCCAAAATTTTTCTATACTTTCAAAAAAATTTTTCTCAAAAACTAGTCATACGATTTTTGAATTTCATAGCTCATTCGATTCAGCTTTCAAAGCTCTTTCGAATGATATATGAATCATATAGAAATATTTTGTCGATAATAAGTTAGCCGCGGTTGAACCTCCCAAATTATTTTTTCGGAACAAGTCTGAAATTTTCGGAACAAGTCTCATAACTTACTGAATTTTCTTCAAAAAATATTCATTCCAGCTTCAATATATTCAGAATTAAATCCTCTTTCGAATGATATATGACTCATACGAAACTTACCTACAGATTTTTTTTACAAAAATTCAAAATAGTCATTCTCCCCCAAAAAATTTCTATGTTCAGCAACTTGCAACTTTTGACTGTTCTGTTAAAGGTTGATAATTTTTGCTTAAGAATGAAGAATATAGAATGAGAATCATAATAAAAGAAAAAAATTTGAAGAAATACCAAAGAAATAAAAAGTTAATAAATTTGTTCCCCCCATCTCCCTTTTTACACCCAGCCAAAACCCAAGCTCTCCAAAGTGGAAGTGGCTTGTCTCTTCTACACCTATTGAAGCTCTAATGCTTGGATGTGACCGTATCTGGTCTCTTCTGTACCTTTTGAAGCTTAAAGGTTTGGAGTTTAATTTTTTATACACCCAATGAAACTTAAAGGTAGAAAAGGGTGTTCCTTTACTCCTATTTTCAAAAAATTTTTTCTCAAAAACTAGTCGATGGATTTTTGAATTTTATTGCTCATTCGATTCAGCTTTTAATGCTCTTTCGAATGATACTAAATTTAGCCAAAAATAATAATACAACTTTTTTTTCAAAACTTTAAAATATTCCTTCACACAAAAAAATTTCAATGTTTAAAAATTTTTTTCTCAAAAAATAATCTACGAATTTTTGAATTTTATAGCTCATTCGATTCAGCTTTTAATGCTCTTTCGAATGATACTAAATTTAGCCAAAAATAATAATACAACTTTTTTTTATAACACTTTAACATATTCCATCCCACAAAAAAATTTCAATGTTTAAAAATTTTTTTCTCAAAAACTAGTCGATGGATTTTTGAATTTTATAGCTCATTCGATTCAGCTCTTTAAGCTCTTTAAAATGATACTAAATTCAGCAAATTTCCAACGATGGAAATTTTTTTATAAAAGTTCAAAAATATTCCTTCCCCAAAATTTTTCTATACTTTCAAAAAAATTTTTCTCAAAAACTAGTCATACGATTTTTGAATTTCATAGCTCATTCGATTCAGCTTTCAAAGCTCTTTCGAATGATATATGAATCATATAGAAATATTTTGTCGATAATAAGTTAGCCGCGGTTGAACCTCCCAAATTATTTTTTCGGAACAAGTCTGAAATTTTCGGAACAAGTCTCATAACTTACTGAATTTTCTTCAAAAAATATTCATTCCAGCTTCAATATATTCAGAATTAAATCCTCTTTCGAATGATATATGACTCATACGAAACTTACCTACAGATTTTTTTTACAAAAATTCAAAATAGTCATTCTCCCCCAAAAAATTTCTATGTTCAGCAACTTGCAACTTTTGACTGTTCTGTTAAAGGTTGATAATTTTTGCTTAAGAATGAAGAATATAGAATGAGAATCATAATAAAAGAAAAAAATTTGAAGAAATACCAAAGAAATAAAAAGTTAATAAATTTGTTCCCCCCATCTCCCTTTTTACACCCAGCCAAAACCCAAGCTCTCCAAAGTGGAAGTGGCTTGTCTCTTCTACACCTATTGAAGCTCTAATGCTTGGATGTGACCGTATCTGGTCTCTTCTGTACCTTTTGAAGCTTAAAGGTTTGGAGTTTAATTTTTTATACACCCAATGAAACTTAAAGGTAGAAAAGGGTGTTCCTTTACTCCTATTTTCAAAAAATTTTTTCTCAAAAACTAGTCGATGGATTTTTGAATTTTATTGCTCATTCGATTCAGCTTTTAATGCTCTTTCGAATGATACTAAATTTAGCCAAAAATAATAATACAACTTTTTTTTCAAAACTTTAAAATATTCCTTCACACAAAAAAATTTCAATGTTTAAAAATTTTTTTCTCAAAAAATAATCTACGAATTTTTGAATTTTATAGCTCATTCGATTCAGCTTTTAATGCTCTTTCGAATGATACTAAATTTAGCCAAAAATAATAATACAACTTTTTTTTATAACACTTTAACATATTCCATCCCACAAAAAAATTTCAATGTTTAAAAATTTTTTTCTCAAAAACTAGTCGATGGATTTTTGAATTTTATAGCTCATTCGATTCAGCTCTTTAAGCTCTTTAAAATGATACTAAATTCAGCAAATTTCCAACGATGGAAATTTTTTTATAAAAGTTCAAAAATATTCCTTCCCCAAAATTTTTCTATACTTTCAAAAAAATTTTTCTCAAAAACTAGTCATACGATTTTTGAATTTCATAGCTCATTCGATTCAGCTTTCAAAGCTCTTTCGAATGATATATGAATCATATAGAAATATTTTGTCGATAATAAGTTAGCCGCGGTTGAACCTCCCAAATTATTTTTTCGGAACAAGTCTGAAATTTTCGGAACAAGTCTCATAACTTACTGAATTTTCTTCAAAAAATATTCATTCCAGCTTCAATATATTCAGAATTAAATCCTCTTTCGAATGATATATGACTCATACGAAACTTACCTACAGATTTTTTTTACAAAAATTCAAAATAGTCATTCTCCCCCAAAAAATTTCTATGTTCAGCAACTTGCAACTTTTGACTGTTCTGTTAAAGGTTGATAATTTTTGCTTAAGAATGAAGAATATAGAATGAGAATCATAATAAAAGAAAAAAATTTGAAGAAATACCAAAGAAATAAAAAGTTAATAAATTTGTTCCCCCCATCTCCCTTTTTACACCCAGCCAAAACCCAAGCTCTCCAAAGTGGAAGTGGCTTGTCTCTTCTACACCTATTGAAGCTCTAATGCTTGGATGTGACCGTATCTGGTCTCTTCTGTACCTTTTGAAGCTTAAAGGTTTGGAGTTTAATTTTTTATACACCCAATGAAACTTAAAGGTAGAAAAGGGTGTTCCTTTACTCCTATTTTCAAAAAATTTTTTCTCAAAAACTAGTCGATGGATTTTTGAATTTTATTGCTCATTCGATTCAGCTTTTAATGCTCTTTCGAATGATACTAAATTTAGCCAAAAATAATAATACAACTTTTTTTTCAAAACTTTAAAATATTCCTTCACACAAAAAAATTTCAATGTTTAAAAATTTTTTTCTCAAAAAATAATCTACGAATTTTTGAATTTTATAGCTCATTCGATTCAGCTTTTAATGCTCTTTCGAATGATACTAAATTTAGCCAAAAATAATAATACAACTTTTTTTTATAACACTTTAACATATTCCATCCCACAAAAAAATTTCAATGTTTAAAAATTTTTTTCTCAAAAACTAGTCGATGGATTTTTGAATTTTATAGCTCATTCGATTCAGCTCTTTAAGCTCTTTAAAATGATACTAAATTCAGCAAATTTCCAACGATGGAAATTTTTTTATAAAAGTTCAAAAATATTCCTTCCCCAAAATTTTTCTATACTTTCAAAAAAATTTTTCTCAAAAACTAGTCATACGATTTTTGAATTTCATAGCTCATTCGATTCAGCTTTCAAAGCTCTTTCGAATGATATATGAATCATATAGAAATATTTTGTCGATAATAAGTTAGCCGCGGTTGAACCTCCCAAATTATTTTTTCGGAACAAGTCTGAAATTTTCGGAACAAGTCTCATAACTTACTGAATTTTCTTCAAAAAATATTCATTCCAGCTTCAATATATTCAGAATTAAATCCTCTTTCGAATGATATATGACTCATACGAAACTTACCTACAGATTTTTTTTACAAAAATTCAAAATAGTCATTCTCCCCCAAAAAATTTCTATGTTCAGCAACTTGCAACTTTTGACTGTTCTGTTAAAGGTTGATAATTTTTGCTTAAGAATGAAGAATATAGAATGAGAATCATAATAAAAGAAAAAAATTTGAAGAAATACCAAAGAAATAAAAAGTTAATAAATTTGTTCCCCCCATCTCCCTTTTTACACCCAGCCAAAACCCAAGCTCTCCAAAGTGGAAGTGGCTTGTCTCTTCTACACCTATTGAAGCTCTAATGCTTGGATGTGACCGTATCTGGTCTCTTCTGTACCTTTTGAAGCTTAAAGGTTTGGAGTTTAATTTTTTATACACCCAATGAAACTTAAAGGTAGAAAAGGGTGTTCCTTTACTCCTATTTTCAAAAAATTTTTTCTCAAAAACTAGTCGATGGATTTTTGAATTTTATTGCTCATTCGATTCAGCTTTTAATGCTCTTTCGAATGATACTAAATTTAGCCAAAAATAATAATACAACTTTTTTTTCAAAACTTTAAAATATTCCTTCACACAAAAAAATTTCAATGTTTAAAAATTTTTTTCTCAAAAAATAATCTACGAATTTTTGAATTTTATAGCTCATTCGATTCAGCTTTTAATGCTCTTTCGAATGATACTAAATTTAGCCAAAAATAATAATACAACTTTTTTTTATAACACTTTAACATATTCCATCCCACAAAAAAATTTCAATGTTTAAAAATTTTTTTCTCAAAAACTAGTCGATGGATTTTTGAATTTTATAGCTCATTCGATTCAGCTCTTTAAGCTCTTTAAAATGATACTAAATTCAGCAAATTTCCAACGATGGAAATTTTTTTATAAAAGTTCAAAAATATTCCTTCCCCAAAATTTTTCTATACTTTCAAAAAAATTTTTCTCAAAAACTAGTCATACGATTTTTGAATTTCATAGCTCATTCGATTCAGCTTTCAAAGCTCTTTCGAATGATATATGAATCATATAGAAATATTTTGTCGATAATAAGTTAGCCGCGGTTGAACCTCCCAAATTATTTTTTCGGAACAAGTCTGAAATTTTCGGAACAAGTCTCATAACTTACTGAATTTTCTTCAAAAAATATTCATTCCAGCTTCAATATATTCAGAATTAAATCCTCTTTCGAATGATATATGACTCATACGAAACTTACCTACAGATTTTTTTTACAAAAATTCAAAATAGTCATTCTCCCCCAAAAAATTTCTATGTTCAGCAACTTGCAACTTTTGACTGTTCTGTTAAAGGTTGATAATTTTTGCTTAAGAATGAAGAATATAGAATGAGAATCATAATAAAAGAAAAAAATTTGAAGAAATACCAAAGAAATAAAAAGTTAATAAATTTGTTCCCCCCATCTCCCTTTTTACACCCAGCCAAAACCCAAGCTCTCCAAAGTGGAAGTGGCTTGTCTCTTCTACACCTATTGAAGCTCTAATGCTTGGATGTGACCGTATCTGGTCTCTTCTGTACCTTTTGAAGCTTAAAGGTTTGGAGTTTAATTTTTTATACACCCAATGAAACTTAAAGGTAGAAAAGGGTGTTCCTTTACTCCTATTTTCAAAAAATTTTTTCTCAAAAACTAGTCGATGGATTTTTGAATTTTATTGCTCATTCGATTCAGCTTTTAATGCTCTTTCGAATGATACTAAATTTAGCCAAAAATAATAATACAACTTTTTTTTCAAAACTTTAAAATATTCCTTCACACAAAAAAATTTCAATGTTTAAAAATTTTTTTCTCAAAAAATAATCTACGAATTTTTGAATTTTATAGCTCATTCGATTCAGCTTTTAATGCTCTTTCGAATGATACTAAATTTAGCCAAAAATAATAATACAACTTTTTTTTATAACACTTTAACATATTCCATCCCACAAAAAAATTTCAATGTTTAAAAATTTTTTTCTCAAAAACTAGTCGATGGATTTTTGAATTTTATAGCTCATTCGATTCAGCTCTTTAAGCTCTTTAAAATGATACTAAATTCAGCAAATTTCCAACGATGGAAATTTTTTTATAAAAGTTCAAAAATATTCCTTCCCCAAAATTTTTCTATACTTTCAAAAAAATTTTTCTCAAAAACTAGTCATACGATTTTTGAATTTCATAGCTCATTCGATTCAGCTTTCAAAGCTCTTTCGAATGATATATGAATCATATAGAAATATTTTGTCGATAATAAGTTAGCCGCGGTTGAACCTCCCAAATTATTTTTTCGGAACAAGTCTGAAATTTTCGGAACAAGTCTCATAACTTACTGAATTTTCTTCAAAAAATATTCATTCCAGCTTCAATATATTCAGAATTAAATCCTCTTTCGAATGATATATGACTCATACGAAACTTACCTACAGATTTTTTTTACAAAAATTCAAAATAGTCATTCTCCCCCAAAAAATTTCTATGTTCAGCAACTT
Source organism: Meloidogyne chitwoodi (assembly GCA_015183035.1). Classification (NCBI taxonomy): domain Eukaryota; kingdom Metazoa; phylum Nematoda; class Chromadorea; order Rhabditida; family Meloidogynidae; genus Meloidogyne; species Meloidogyne chitwoodi. The sequence goes on from JACZZP010000018.1 coordinate 13,091, forward strand.
GCAACTTTTGACTGTTCTGTTAAAGGTTGATAATTTTTGCTTAAGAATGAAGAATATAGAATGAGAATCATAATAAAAGAAAAAAATTTGAAGAAATACCAAAGAAATAAAAAGTTAATAAATTTGTTCCCCCCATCTCCCTTTTTACACCCAGCCAAAACCCAAGCTCTCCAAAGTGGAAGTGGCTTGTCTCTTCTACACCTATTGAAGCTCTAATGCTTGGATGTGACCGTATCTGGTCTCTTCTGTACCTTTTGAAGCTTAAAGGTTTGGAGTTTAATTTTTTATACACCCAATGAAACTTAAAGGTAGAAAAGGGTGTTCCTTTACTCCTATTTTCAAAAAATTTTTTCTCAAAAACTAGTCGATGGATTTTTGAATTTTATTGCTCATTCGATTCAGCTTTTAATGCTCTTTCGAATGATACTAAATTTAGCCAAAAATAATAATACAACTTTTTTTTCAAAACTTTAAAATATTCCTTCACACAAAAAAATTTCAATGTTTAAAAATTTTTTTCTCAAAAAATAATCTACGAATTTTTGAATTTTATAGCTCATTCGATTCAGCTTTTAATGCTCTTTCGAATGATACTAAATTTAGCCAAAAATAATAATACAACTTTTTTTTATAACACTTTAACATATTCCATCCCACAAAAAAATTTCAATGTTTAAAAATTTTTTTCTCAAAAACTAGTCGATGGATTTTTGAATTTTATAGCTCATTCGATTCAGCTCTTTAAGCTCTTTAAAATGATACTAAATTCAGCAAATTTCCAACGATGGAAATTTTTTTATAAAAGTTCAAAAATATTCCTTCCCCAAAATTTTTCTATACTTTCAAAAAAATTTTTCTCAAAAACTAGTCATACGATTTTTGAATTTCATAGCTCATTCGATTCAGCTTTCAAAGCTCTTTCGAATGATATATGAATCATATAGAAATATTTTGTCGATAATAAGTTAGCCGCGGTTGAACCTCCCAAATTATTTTTTCGGAACAAGTCTGAAATTTTCGGAACAAGTCTCATAACTTACTGAATTTTCTTCAAAAAATATTCATTCCAGCTTCAATATATTCAGAATTAAATCCTCTTTCGAATGATATATGACTCATACGAAACTTACCTACAGATTTTTTTTTACAAAAATTCAAAATAGTCATTCTCCCCCAAAAAATTTCTATGTTCAGCAACTTGCAACTTTTGACTGTTCTGTTAAAGGTTGATAATTTTTGCTTAAGAATGAAGAATATAGAATGAGAATCATAATAAAAGAAAAAAATTTGAAGAAATACCAAAGAAATAAAAAGTTAATAAATTTGTTCCCCCCATCTCCCTTTTTACACCCAGCCAAAACCCAAGCTCTCCAAAGTGGAAGTGGCTTGTCTCTTCTACACCTATTGAAGCTCTAATGCTTGGATGTGACCGTATCTGGTCTCTTCTGTACCTTTTGAAGCTTAAAGGTTTGGAGTTTAATTTTTTATACACCCAATGAAACTTAAAGGTAGAAAAGGGTGTTCCTTTACTCCTATTTTCAAAAAATTTTTTCTCAAAAACTAGTCGATGGATTTTTGAATTTTATTGCTCATTCGATTCAGCTTTTAATGCTCTTTCGAATGATACTAAATTTAGCCAAAAATAATAATACAACTTTTTTTTCAAAACTTTAAAATATTCCTTCACACAAAAAAATTTCAATGTTTAAAAATTTTTTTCTCAAAAAATAATCTACGAATTTTTGAATTTTATAGCTCATTCGATTCAGCTTTTAATGCTCTTTCGAATGATACTAAATTTAGCCAAAAATAATAATACAACTTTTTTTTATAACACTTTAACATATTCCATCCCACAAAAAAATTTCAATGTTTAAAAATTTTTTTCTCAAAAACTAGTCGATGGATTTTTGAATTTTATAGCTCATTCGATTCAGCTCTTTAAGCTCTTTCAAATGATACTAAATTCAGCAAATTTCCAACGATGGAATTTTTTTTATAAAAGTTCAAAAATATTCCTCCCCCAAATTTTTCTACTTCAAAAAATCATATCTCTCAAAGCCTTCTTATTTAGGTGGTCTATCATAGCTCATTCGATTCAGTTTTTCGAGCTCTACAAATGATACAAATTACAGCGAATATGATTCGGAGGAAATTTTTTTATCGAAGTTTTAAATATTCCTTCCCCCAAAAAATTCCAATGTTCATGGACTTGGTTCTCAAAAACTAATACGATTTTTGATTTTCATAGCTCATTCGATACAGCTCTTTAAGCTCTTTCGAATGATACCAAATTTAGAATAATCTTATAGAGGGATAAAAAAATTTTTCAATTTAAAAAATTTATTCTCCCCAAAAAATTCAAATGTTCATGGACCTGGTTCTCGAATTCTACTCGTTAGAATTTTAAATAAATAACTCATTCGATACAGCTTTTCAAGCTCTTTCGAATGATACCAAATTCAGTATAATTTAACATTGGAATAAAAAAATTTTTCAATTTAAAAAATTTTTTCACCAAAAAATATTTCTATGTTCATGAACCTGTTTCTCGAGTTCTGTCTGTAAGTTGATTGATTTCCATAGCTTGTTCCATTCAGCTCTTCATCCTCTTTCGAATGAGATATGACTCATCCGAAACTTACCTACAGAAATTTTTTTACAAAAATTCAAAATAGTAGTTCTCCCCCAAAAAATTCAAATGTTCATGAACCTGTTTCTCGAGTTCTGTCTGTAAGTTGATTGATTTCCATAGCTTGTTCCATTCAGCTCTTCATCCTCTTTCGAATGAGATATGACTCATACGAAACTTACCTACAGATTTTTTTTACAAAAATTCAAAATAGTCATTCTCCCCCAAAAAATTTATATATTCAGCAACTTGCAACTTTTGACTGTTCTGTTAAAGGTTGATAATTTTTGCTTAAGAATGAAGAATATAGAATGAGAATCATAATAAAAGAAAAAAATTTGAAGAAATACCAAAGAAATAAAAAGTTAATAAATTTGTTCCCCCCATCTCCCTGTTTACACCCAGCCAAAACCCAAGCTCTCCAAAGTGGAAGTGGCTTGTCTCTTCTACACCTATTGAAGCTCTAATGCTTGGATGTGACCGTATCTGGTCTCTTCTGTACCTTTTGAAGCTTAAAGGTTTGGAGTTTAATTTTTTATACACCCAATGAAACTTAAAGGTAGAAAAGGGTGTTCCTTTACTCCTATTTTCAAAAAATTTTTTCTCAAAAACTAGTCGATGGATTTTTGAATTTTATTGCTCATTCGATTCAGCTTTTAATGCTCTTTCGAATGATACTAAATTCAGAAAAATTCCAACGATGGAACTTTTTTTATAAAAGTTCAAAAATATTCCTTCCCCCAAATTTTTCTTCAAAAAATCATATCTCTCAAAGCCTTCTTATTTAGGAGGTCTATCATAGCTCATTCGATTCAGTTTTTCAAGCTCTACAAATGATCCAAAAATCAGCGAATATGATTCGAGCAACTTTTTTGTTTCAAACTTTGAAATATTCCTTCTCCCCAAAATTTTCAAAAAATTTTTAAAAAATCATATCTTTCAAAGACTCTTTTAGGAGGTCTATCATAGCTCATTCGATTCAGTTTTTCGAGCTCTACAAATGATACAAATTACAGCGAATATGCTTCCGAGGAAATTTTTTTATCGAAGTTTTAAATATTCCTTCACCCCCAAAAAATTCCAAGGTTCATGGACTTGGTTCTCAAAAACTAGTCATACGATTTTTGATTTTCATAGCTCATTCGATACAGCTCTTTAAGCTCTTTCGAATGATACTAAATTCAGTATACTTTCTCAGAGGGAAAAAAAATTTCTTCAATTTAAAAAATTTTTTCCCCCAAAAAAATTTCTATGTTCATGAACCTGTTTCTCGAGTTCTGTCTGTAAGTTGCTTGATTTCAATAGCTTGTTCGATTCACCTCTTCATCCTCTTTCGAATGAGATATGACTCATCCATAACTTACTTACAGAATTTTTTTTAAAAAACTCAAAGTATCCATTCTCCCCCCAAAAAATTTCTATGTTCCGGACCCTGTTTCTCAAAAACTAGTCATACGATTTTTGAATTTCATAGCTCATTCGATTCAGCTTTCAAAGCTCTTTCGAATGATATATGAATCATATAGAAATATTTTGTCGATAATAAGTTAGCCGCGGTTGAACCTCCCAAATTATTTTTTCGGAACAAGTCTGAAATTTTCGGAACAAGTCTCATAACTTACTGAATTTTCTTCAAAAAATATTCATTCCAGCTTCAATATATTCAGAATTAAATCCTCTTTCGAATGATATATGACTCATACGAAACTTACCTACAGATTTTTTTTACAAAAATTCAAAATAGTCATTCTCCCCCAAAAAATTTCTATGTTCAGCAACTTGCAACTTTTGACTGTTCTGTTAAAGGTTGATAATTTTTGCTTAAGAATGAAGAATATAGAATGAGAATCATAATAAAAGAAAAAAATTTGAAGAAATACCAAAGAAATAAAAAGTTAATAAATTTGTTCCCCCCATCTCCCTTTTTACACCCAGCCAAAACCCAAGCTCTCCAAAGTGGAAGTGGCTTGTCTCTTCTACACCTATTGAAGCTCTAATGCTTGGATGTGACCGTATCTGGTCTCTTCTGTACCTTTTGAAGCTTAAAGGTTTGGAGTTTAATTTTTTATACACCCAATGAAACTTAAAGGTAGAAAAGGGTGTTCCTTTACTCCTATTTTCAAAAAATTTTTTCTCAAAAACTAGTCGATGGATTTTTGAATTTTATTGCTCATTCGATTCAGCTTTTAATGCTCTTTCGAATGATACTAAATTTAGCCAAAAATAATAATACAACTTTTTTTTCAAAACTTTAAAATATTCCTTCACACAAAAAAATTTCAATGTTTAAAAATTTTTTTCTCAAAAAATAATCTACGAATTTTTGAATTTTATAGCTCATTCGATTCAGCTTTTAATGCTCTTTCGAATGATACTAAATTTAGCCAAAAATAATAATACAACTTTTTTTTATAACACTTTAACATATTCCATCCCACAAAAAAATTTCAATGTTTAAAAATTTTTTTCTCAAAAACTAGTCGATGGATTTTTGAATTTTATAGCTCATTCGATTCAGCTCTTTAAGCTCTTTAAAATGATACTAAATTCAGCAAATTTCCAACGATGGAAATTTTTTTATAAAAGTTCAAAAATATTCCTTCCCCAAAATTTTTCTATACTTTCAAAAAAATTTTTCTCAAAAACTAGTCATACGATTTTTGAATTTCATAGCTCATTCGATTCAGCTTTCAAAGCTCTTTCGAATGATATATGAATCATATAGAAATATTTTGTCGATAATAAGTTAGCCGCGGTTGAACCTCCCAAATTATTTTTTCGGAACAAGTCTGAAATTTTCGGAACAAGTCTCATAACTTACTGAATTTTCTTCAAAAAATATTCATTCCAGCTTCAATATATTCAGAATTAAATCCTCTTTCGAATGATATATGACTCATACGAAACTTACCTACAGATTTTTTTTACAAAAATTCAAAATAGTCATTCTCCCCCAAAAAATTTCTATGTTCAGCAACTTGCAACTTTTGACTGTTCTGTTAAAGGTTGATAATTTTTGCTTAAGAATGAAGAATATAGAATGAGAATCATAATAAAAGAAAAAAATTTGAAGAAATACCAAAGAAATAAAAAGTTAATAAATTTGTTCCCCCCATCTCCCTTTTTACACCCAGCCAAAACCCAAGCTCTCCAAAGTGGAAGTGGCTTGTCTCTTCTACACCTATTGAAGCTCTAATGCTTGGATGTGACCGTATCTGGTCTCTTCTGTACCTTTTGAAGCTTAAAGGTTTGGAGTTTAATTTTTTATACACCCAATGAAACTTAAAGGTAGAAAAGGGTGTTCCTTTACTCCTATTTTCAAAAAATTTTTTCTCAAAAACTAGTCGATGGATTTTTGAATTTTATTGCTCATTCGATTCAGCTTTTAATGCTCTTTCGAATGATACTAAATTTAGCCAAAAATAATAATACAACTTTTTTTTCAAAACTTTAAAATATTCCTTCACACAAAAAAATTTCAATGTTTAAAAATTTTTTTCTCAAAAAATAATCTACGAATTTTTGAATTTTATAGCTCATTCGATTCAGCTTTTAATGCTCTTTCGAATGATACTAAATTTAGCCAAAAATAATAATACAACTTTTTTTTATAACACTTTAACATATTCCATCCCACAAAAAAATTTCAATGTTTAAAAATTTTTTTCTCAAAAACTAGTCGATGGATTTTTGAATTTTATAGCTCATTCGATTCAGCTCTTTAAGCTCTTTAAAATGATACTAAATTCAGCAAATTTCCAACGATGGAAATTTTTTTATAAAAGTTCAAAAATATTCCTTCCCCAAAATTTTTCTATACTTTCAAAAAAATTTTTCTCAAAAACTAGTCATACGATTTTTGAATTTCATAGCTCATTCGATTCAGCTTTCAAAGCTCTTTCGAATGATATATGAATCATATAGAAATATTTTGTCGATAATAAGTTAGCCGCGGTTGAACCTCCCAAATTATTTTTTCGGAACAAGTCTGAAATTTTCGGAACAAGTCTCATAACTTACTGAATTTTCTTCAAAAAATATTCATTCCAGCTTCAATATATTCAGAATTAAATCCTCTTTCGAATGATATATGACTCATACGAAACTTACCTACAGATTTTTTTTACAAAAATTCAAAATAGTCATTCTCCCCCAAAAAATTTCTATGTTCAGCAACTTGCAACTTTTGACTGTTCTGTTAAAGGTTGATAATTTTTGCTTAAGAATGAAGAATATAGAATGAGAATCATAATAAAAGAAAAAAATTTGAAGAAATACCAAAGAAATAAAAAGTTAATAAATTTGTTCCCCCCATCTCCCTTTTTACACCCAGCCAAAACCCAAGCTCTCCAAAGTGGAAGTGGCTTGTCTCTTCTACACCTATTGAAGCTCTAATGCTTGGATGTGACCGTATCTGGTCTCTTCTGTACCTTTTGAAGCTTAAAGGTTTGGAGTTTAATTTTTTATACACCCAATGAAACTTAAAGGTAGAAAAGGGTGTTCCTTTACTCCTATTTTCAAAAAATTTTTTCTCAAAAACTAGTCGATGGATTTTTGAATTTTATTGCTCATTCGATTCAGCTTTTAATGCTCTTTCGAATGATACTAAATTTAGCCAAAAATAATAATACAACTTTTTTTTCAAAACTTTAAAATATTCCTTCACACAAAAAAATTTCAATGTTTAAAAATTTTTTTCTCAAAAAATAATCTACGAATTTTTGAATTTTATAGCTCATTCGATTCAGCTTTTAATGCTCTTTCGAATGATACTAAATTTAGCCAAAAATAATAATACAACTTTTTTTTATAACACTTTAACATATTCCATCCCACAAAAAAATTTCAATGTTTAAAAATTTTTTTCTCAAAAACTAGTCGATGGATTTTTGAATTTTATAGCTCATTCGATTCAGCTCTTTAAGCTCTTTAAAATGATACTAAATTCAGCAAATTTCCAACGATGGAAATTTTTTTATAAAAGTTCAAAAATATTCCTTCCCCAAAATTTTTCTATACTTTCAAAAAAATTTTTCTCAAAAACTAGTCATACGATTTTTGAATTTCATAGCTCATTCGATTCAGCTTTCAAAGCTCTTTCGAATGATATATGAATCATATAGAAATATTTTGTCGATAATAAGTTAGCCGCGGTTGAACCTCCCAAATTATTTTTTCGGAACAAGTCTGAAATTTTCGGAACAAGTCTCATAACTTACTGAATTTTCTTCAAAAAATATTCATTCCAGCTTCAATATATTCAGAATTAAATCCTCTTTCGAATGATATATGACTCATACGAAACTTACCTACAGATTTTTTTTACAAAAATTCAAAATAGTCATTCTCCCCCAAAAAATTTCTATGTTCAGCAACTTGCAACTTTTGACTGTTCTGTTAAAGGTTGATAATTTTTGCTTAAGAATGAAGAATATAGAATGAGAATCATAATAAAAGAAAAAAATTTGAAGAAATACCAAAGAAATAAAAAGTTAATAAATTTGTTCCCCCCATCTCCCTTTTTACACCCAGCCAAAACCCAAGCTCTCCAAAGTGGAAGTGGCTTGTCTCTTCTACACCTATTGAAGCTCTAATGCTTGGATGTGACCGTATCTGGTCTCTTCTGTACCTTTTGAAGCTTAAAGGTTTGGAGTTTAATTTTTTATACACCCAATGAAACTTAAAGGTAGAAAAGGGTGTTCCTTTACTCCTATTTTCAAAAAATTTTTTCTCAAAAACTAGTCGATGGATTTTTGAATTTTATTGCTCATTCGATTCAGCTTTTAATGCTCTTTCGAATGATACTAAATTTAGCCAAAAATAATAATACAACTTTTTTTTCAAAACTTTAAAATATTCCTTCACACAAAAAAATTTCAATGTTTAAAAATTTTTTTCTCAAAAAATAATCTACGAATTTTTGAATTTTATAGCTCATTCGATTCAGCTTTTAATGCTCTTTCGAATGATACTAAATTTAGCCAAAAATAATAATACAACTTTTTTTTATAACACTTTAACATATTCCATCCCACAAAAAAATTTCAATGTTTAAAAATTTTTTTCTCAAAAACTAGTCGATGGATTTTTGAATTTTATAGCTCATTCGATTCAGCTCTTTAAGCTCTTTAAAATGATACTAAATTCAGCAAATTTCCAACGATGGAAATTTTTTTATAAAAGTTCAAAAATATTCCTTCCCCAAAATTTTTCTATACTTTCAAAAAAATTTTTCTCAAAAACTAGTCATACGATTTTTGAATTTCATAGCTCATTCGATTCAGCTTTCAAAGCTCTTTCGAATGATATATGAATCATATAGAAATATTTTGTCGATAATAAGTTAGCCGCGGTTGAACCTCCCAAATTATTTTTTCGGAACAAGTCTGAAATTTTCGGAACAAGTCTCATAACTTACTGAATTTTCTTCAAAAAATATTCATTCCAGCTTCAATATATTCAGAATTAAATCCTCTTTCGAATGATATATGACTCATACGAAACTTACCTACAGATTTTTTTTACAAAAATTCAAAATAGTCATTCTCCCCCAAAAAATTTCTATGTTCAGCAACTTGCAACTTTTGACTGTTCTGTTAAAGGTTGATAATTTTTGCTTAAGAATGAAGAATATAGAATGAGAATCATAATAAAAGAAAAAAATTTGAAGAAATACCAAAGAAATAAAAAGTTAATAAATTTGTTCCCCCCATCTCCCTTTTTACACCCAGCCAAAACCCAAGCTCTCCAAAGTGGAAGTGGCTTGTCTCTTCTACACCTATTGAAGCTCTAATGCTTGGATGTGACCGTATCTGGTCTCTTCTGTACCTTTTGAAGCTTAAAGGTTTGGAGTTTAATTTTTTATACACCCAATGAAACTTAAAGGTAGAAAAGGGTGTTCCTTTACTCCTATTTTCAAAAAATTTTTTCTCAAAAACTAGTCGATGGATTTTTGAATTTTATTGCTCATTCGATTCAGCTTTTAATGCTCTTTCGAATGATACTAAATTTAGCCAAAAATAATAATACAACTTTTTTTTCAAAACTTTAAAATATTCCTTCACACAAAAAAATTTCAATGTTTAAAAATTTTTTTCTCAAAAAATAATCTACGAATTTTTGAATTTTATAGCTCATTCGATTCAGCTTTTAATGCTCTTTCGAATGATACTAAATTTAGCCAAAAATAATAATACAACTTTTTTTTATAACACTTTAACATATTCCATCCCACAAAAAAATTTCAATGTTTAAAAATTTTTTTCTCAAAAACTAGTCGATGGATTTTTGAATTTTATAGCTCATTCGATTCAGCTCTTTAAGCTCTTTAAAATGATACTAAATTCAGCAAATTTCCAACGATGGAAATTTTTTTATAAAAGTTCAAAAATATTCCTTCCCCAAAATTTTTCTATACTTTCAAAAAAATTTTTCTCAAAAACTAGTCATACGATTTTTGAATTTCATAGCTCATTCGATTCAGCTTTCAAAGCTCTTTCGAATGATATATGAATCATATAGAAATATTTTGTCGATAATAAGTTAGCCGCGGTTGAACCTCCCAAATTATTTTTTCGGAACAAGTCTGAAATTTTCGGAACAAGTCTCATAACTTACTGAATTTTCTTCAAAAAATATTCATTCCAGCTTCAATATATTCAGAATTAAATCCTCTTTCGAATGATATATGACTCATACGAAACTTACCTACAGATTTTTTTTACAAAAATTCAAAATAGTCATTCTCCCCCAAAAAATTTCTATGTTCAGCAACTTGCAACTTTTGACTGTTCTGTTAAAGGTTGATAATTTTTGCTTAAGAATGAAGAATATAGAATGAGAATCATAATAAAAGAAAAAAATTTGAAGAAATACCAAAGAAATAAAAAGTTAATAAATTTGTTCCCCCCATCTCCCTTTTTACACCCAGCCAAAACCCAAGCTCTCCAAAGTGGAAGTGGCTTGTCTCTTCTACACCTATTGAAGCTCTAATGCTTGGATGTGACCGTATCTGGTCTCTTCTGTACCTTTTGAAGCTTAAAGGTTTGGAGTTTAATTTTTTATACACCCAATGAAACTTAAAGGTAGAAAAGGGTGTTCCTTTACTCCTATTTTCAAAAAATTTTTTCTCAAAAACTAGTCGATGGATTTTTGAATTTTATTGCTCATTCGATTCAGCTTTTAATGCTCTTTCGAATGATACTAAATTTAGCCAAAAATAATAATACAACTTTTTTTTCAAAACTTTAAAATATTCCTTCACACAAAAAAATTTCAATGTTTAAAAATTTTTTTCTCAAAAAATAATCTACGAATTTTTGAATTTTATAGCTCATTCAGATTCAGCTTTTAATGCTCTTTCGAATGATACTAAATTTAGCCAAAAATAATAATACAACTTTTTTTTATAACACTTTAACATATTCCATCCCACAAAAAAATTTCAATGTTTAAAAATTTTTTTCTCAAAAACTAGTCGATGGATTTTTGAATTTTATAGCTCATTCGATTCAGCTCTTTAAGCTCTTTAAAATGATACTAAATTCAGCAAATTTCCAACGATGGAAATTTTTTTATAAAAGTTCAAAAATATTCCTTCCCCAAAATTTTTCTATACTTTCAAAAAAATTTTTCTCAAAAACTAGTCATACGATTTTTGAATTTCATAGCTCATTCGATTCAGCTTTCAAAGCTCTTTCGAATGATATATGAATCATATAGAAATATTTTGTCGATAATAAGTTAGCCGCGGTTGAACCTCCCAAATTATTTTTTCGGAACAAGTCTGAAATTTTCGGAACAAGTCTCATAACTTACTGAATTTTCTTCAAAAAATATTCATTCCAGCTTCAATATATTCAGAATTAAATCCTCTTTCGAATGATATATGACTCATACGAAACTTACCTACAGATTTTTTTTACAAAAATTCAAAATAGTCATTCTCCCCCAAAAAATTTCTATGTTCAGCAACTTGCAACTTTTGACTGTTCTGTTAAAGGTTGATAATTTTTGCTTAAGAATGAAGAATATAGAATGAGAATCATAATAAAAGAAAAAAATTTGAAGAAATACCAAAGAAATAAAAAGTTAATAAATTTGTTCCCCCCATCTCCCTTTTTACACCCAGCCAAAACCCAAGCTCTCCAAAGTGGAAGTGGCTTGTCTCTTCTACACCTATTGAAGCTCTAATGCTTGGATGTGACCGTATCTGGTCTCTTCTGTACCTTTTGAAGCTTAAAGGTTTGGAGTTTAATTTTTTATACACCCAATGAAACTTAAAGGTAGAAAAGGGTGTTCCTTTACTCCTATTTTCAAAAAATTTTTTCTCAAAAACTAGTCGATGGATTTTTGAATTTTATTGCTCATTCGATTCAGCTTTTAATGCTCTTTCGAATGATACTAAATTTAGCCAAAAATAATAATACAACTTTTTTTTCAAAACTTTAAAATATTCCTTCACACAAAAAAATTTCAATGTTTAAAAATTTTTTTCTCAAAAAATAATCTACGAATTTTTGAATTTTATAGCTCATTCGATTCAGCTTTTAATGCTCTTTCGAATGATACTAAATTTAGCCAAAAATAATAATACAACTTTTTTTTATAACACTTTAACATATTCCATCCCACAAAAAAATTTCAATGTTTAAAAATTTTTTTCTCAAAAACTAGTCGATGGATTTTTGAATTTTATAGCTCATTCGATTCAGCTCTTTAAGCTCTTTAAAATGATACTAAATTCAGCAAATTTCCAACGATGGAAATTTTTTTATAAAAGTTCAAAAATATTCCTTCCCCAAAATTTTTCTATACTTTCAAAAAAATTTTTCTCAAAAACTAGTCATACGATTTTTGAATTTCATAGCTCATTCGATTCAGCTTTCAAAGCTCTTTCGAATGATATATGAATCATATAGAAATATTTTGTCGATAATAAGTTAGCCGCGGTTGAACCTCCCAAATTATTTTTTCGGAACAAGTCTGAAATTTTCGGAACAAGTCTCATAACTTACTGAATTTTCTTCAAAAAATATTCATTCCAGCTTCAATATATTCAGAATTAAATCCTCTTTCGAATGATATATGACTCATACGAAACTTACCTACAGATTTTTTTTACAAAAATTCAAAATAGTCATTCTCCCCCAAAAAATTTCTATGTTCAGCAACTTGCAACTTTTGACTGTTCTGTTAAAGGTTGATAATTTTTGCTTAAGAATGAAGAATATAGAATGAGAATCATAATAAAAGAAAAAAATTTGAAGAAATACCAAAGAAATAAAAAGTTAATAAATTTGTTCCCCCCATCTCCCTTTTTACACCCAGCCAAAACCCAAGCTCTCCAAAGTGGAAGTGGCTTGTCTCTTCTACACCTATTGAAGCTCTAATGCTTGGATGTGACCGTATCTGGTCTCTTCTGTACCTTTTGAAGCTTAAAGGTTTGGAGTTTAATTTTTTATACACCCAATGAAACTTAAAGGTAGAAAAGGGTGTTCCTTTACTCCTATTTTCAAAAAATTTTTTCTCAAAAACTAGTCGATGGATTTTTGAATTTTATTGCTCATTCGATTCAGCTTTTAATGCTCTTTCGAATGATACTAAATTTAGCCAAAAATAATAATACAACTTTTTTTTCAAAACTTTAAAATATTCCTTCACACAAAAAAATTTCAATGTTTAAAAATTTTTTTCTCAAAAAATAATCTACGAATTTTTGAATTTTATAGCTCATTCGATTCAGCTTTTAATGCTCTTTCGAATGATACTAAATTTAGCCAAAAATAATAATACAACTTTTTTTTATAACACTTTAACATATTCCATCCCACAAAAAAATTTCAATGTTTAAAAATTTTTTTCTCAAAAACTAGTCGATGGATTTTTGAATTTTATAGCTCATTCGATTCAGCTCTTTAAGCTCTTTAAAATGATACTAAATTCAGCAAATTTCCAACGATGGAAATTTTTTTATAAAAGTTCAAAAATATTCCTTCCCCAAAATTTTTCTATACTTTCAAAAAAATTTTTCTCAAAAACTAGTCATACGATTTTTGAATTTCATAGCTCATTCGATTCAGCTTTCAAAGCTCTTTCGAATGATATATGAATCATATAGAAATATTTTGTCGATAATAAGTTAGCCGCGGTTGAACCTCCCAAATTATTTTTTCGGAACAAGTCTGAAATTTTCGGAACAAGTCTCATAACTTACTGAATTTTCTTCAAAAAATATTCATTCCAGCTTCAATATATTCAGAATTAAATCCTCTTTCGAATGATATATGACTCATACGAAACTTACCTACAGATTTTTTTTACAAAAATTCAAAATAGTCATTCTCCCCCAAAAAATTTCTATGTTCAGCAACTTGCAACTTTTGACTGTTCTGTTAAAGGTTGATAATTTTTGCTTAAGAATGAAGAATATAGAATGAGAATCATAATAAAAGAAAAAAATTTGAAGAAATACCAAAGAAATAAAAAGTTAATAAATTTGTTCCCCCCATCTCCCTTTTTACACCCAGCCAAAACCCAAGCTCTCCAAAGTGGAAGTGGCTTGTCTCTTCTACACCTATTGAAGCTCTAATGCTTGGATGTGACCGTATCTGGTCTCTTCTGTACCTTTTGAAGCTTAAAGGTTTGGAGTTTAATTTTTTATACACCCAATGAAACTTAAAGGTAGAAAAGGGTGTTCCTTTACTCCTATTTTCAAAAAATTTTTTCTCAAAAACTAGTCGATGGATTTTTGAATTTTATTGCTCATTCGATTCAGCTTTTAATGCTCTTTCGAATGATACTAAATTTAGCCAAAAATAATAATACAACTTTTTTTTCAAAACTTTAAAATATTCCTTCACACAAAAAAATTTCAATGTTTAAAAATTTTTTTCTCAAAAAATAATCTACGAATTTTTGAATTTTATAGCTCATTCGATTCAGCTTTTAATGCTCTTTCGAATGATACTAAATTTAGCCAAAAATAATAATACAACTTTTTTTTATAACACTTTAACATATTCCATCCCACAAAAAAATTTCAATGTTTAAAAATTTTTTTCTCAAAAACTAGTCGATGGATTTTTGAATTTTATAGCTCATTCGATTCAGCTCTTTAAGCTCTTTAAAATGATACTAAATTCAGCAAATTTCCAACGATGGAAATTTTTTTATAAAAGTTCAAAAATATTCCTTCCCCAAAATTTTTCTATACTTTCAAAAAAATTTTTCTCAAAAACTAGTCATACGATTTTTGAATTTCATAGCTCATTCGATTCAGCTTTCAAAGCTCTTTCGAATGATATATGAATCATATAGAAATATTTTGTCGATAATAAGTTAGCCGCGGTTGAACCTCCCAAATTATTTTTTCGGAACAAGTCTGAAATTTTCGGAACAAGTCTCATAACTTACTGAATTTTCTTCAAAAAATATTCATTCCAGCTTCAATATATTCAGAATTAAATCCTCTTTCGAATGATATATGACTCATACGAAACTTACCTACAGATTTTTTTTACAAAAATTCAAAATAGTCATTCTCCCCCAAAAAATTTCTATGTTCAGCAACTTGCAACTTTTGACTGTTCTGTTAAAGGTTGATAATTTTTGCTTAAGAATGAAGAATATAGAATGAGAATCATAATAAAAGAAAAAAATTTGAAGAAATACCAAAGAAATAAAAAGTTAATAAATTTGTTCCCCCCATCTCCCTTTTTACACCCAGCCAAAACCCAAGCTCTCCAAAGTGGAAGTGGCTTGTCTCTTCTACACCTATTGAAGCTCTAATGCTTGGATGTGACCGTATCTGGTCTCTTCTGTACCTTTTGAAGCTTAAAGGTTTGGAGTTTAATTTTTTATACACCCAATGAAACTTAAAGGTAGAAAAGGGTGTTCCTTTACTCCTTCTATTTTCAAAAATTTTTTTCTCAAAAACTAGTCGATGGATTTTTGAATTTTATAGCTCATTCGATTCAGCTAATTCATCCTCTTTCGAATGATACTAAATTCAGCAAAATTCCAACGATGGAAATTTTTTTATAAAATTTCAAATATATTCCTTCCCCCAAATTTTTCTTCAAAAAATCATATCTCTCAAAGCCTTCTTATTTAGGAGGTCTATCATAGCTCATTCGATTCAGTTTTTCGAGCTCTACAAATGATACAAATTACAGCGAATATGCTTCCGAGGAAATTTTTTTATCGAAGTTTTAAATATTCCTTCACCCCCAAAAAATTCCAAGGTTCATGGACTTGGTTCTCAAAAACTAGTCATACGATTTTTGATTTTCATAGCTCATTCGATACAGCTCTTTAAGCTCTTTCGAATGATACTAAATTCAGTATACTTTCTCAGAGGGAAAAAAAATTTCTTCAATTTAAAAAATTTTTTCCCCCAAAAAAATTTCTATGTTCATGAACCTGTTTCTCGAGTTCTGTCTGTAAGTTGCTTGATTTCAATAGCTTGTTCGATTCACCTCTTCATCCTCTTTCGAATGAGATATGACTCATCCATAACTTACTTACAGAATTTTTTTATAAAAACTCAAAGTATCCATTCTCCCCCAAAAATTTTCTATGTTCCGGACCCTGTTTCTCAAAAACTAGTCATACGATTTTTGAATTTCATAGCTCATTCGATTCAGCTTTCAAAGCTCTTTCGAATGATATATGAATCATATAGAAATATTTTGTCGATAATAAGTTAGCCGCGGTTGAACCTCCCAAATTATTTTTTCGGAACAAGTCTGAAATTTTCGGAACAAGTCTCATAACTTACTGAATTTTCTTCAAAAAATATTCATTCCAGCTTCAATATATTCAGAATTAAATCCTCTTTCGAATGATATATGACTCATACGAAACTTACCTACAGATTTTTTTTACAAAAATTCAAAATAGTCATTCTCCCCCAAAAAATTTCTATGTTCAGCAACTTGCAACTTTTGACTGTTCTGTTAAAGGTTGATAATTTTTGCTTAAGAATGAAGAATATAGAATGAGAATCATAATAAAAGAAAAAAATTTGAAGAAATACCAAAGAAATAAAAAGTTAATAAATTTGTTCCCCCCATCTCCCTTTTTACACCCAGCCAAAACCCAAGCTCTCCAAAGTGGAAGTGGCTTGTCTCTTCTACACCTATTGAAGCTCTAATGCTTGGATGTGACCGTATCTGGTCTCTTCTGTACCTTTTGAAGCTTAAAGGTTTGGAGTTTAATTTTTTATACACCCAATGAAACTTAAAGGTAGAAAAGGGTGTTCCTTTACTCCTATTTTCAAAAAATTTTTTCTCAAAAACTAGTCGATGGATTTTTGAATTTTATTGCTCATTCGATTCAGCTTTTAATGCTCTTTCGAATGATACTAAATTTAGCCAAAAATAATAATACAACTTTTTTTTCAAAACTTTAAAATATTCCTTCACACAAAAAAATTTCAATGTTTAAAAATTTTTTTCTCAAAAAATAATCTACGAATTTTTGAATTTTATAGCTCATTCGATTCAGCTTTTAATGCTCTTTCGAATGATACTAAATTTAGCCAAAAATAATAATACAACTTTTTTTTATAACACTTTAACATATTCCATCCCACAAAAAAATTTCAATGTTTAAAAATTTTTTTCTCAAAAACTAGTCGATGGATTTTTGAATTTTATAGCTCATTCGATTCAGCTCTTTAAGCTCTTTAAAATGATACTAAATTCAGCAAATTTCCAACGATGGAAATTTTTTTATAAAAGTTCAAAAATATTCCTTCCCCAAAATTTTTCTATACTTTCAAAAAAATTTTTCTCAAAAACTAGTCATACGATTTTTGAATTTCATAGCTCATTCGATTCAGCTTTCAAAGCTCTTTCGAATGATATATGAATCATATAGAAATATTTTGTCGATAATAAGTTAGCCGCGGTTGAACCTCCCAAATTATTTTTTCGGAACAAGTCTGAAATTTTCGGAACAAGTCTCATAACTTACTGAATTTTCTTCAAAAAATATTCATTCCAGCTTCAATATATTCAGAATTAAATCCTCTTTCGAATGATATATGACTCATACGAAACTTACCTACAGATTTTTTTTACAAAAATTCAAAATAGTCATTCTCCCCCAAAAAATTTCTATGTTCAGCAACTTGCAACTTTTGACTGTTCTGTTAAAGGTTGATAATTTTTGCTTAAGAATGAAGAATATAGAATGAGAATCATAATAAAAGAAAAAAATTTGAAGAAATACCAAAGAAATAAAAAGTTAATAAATTTGTTCCCCCCATCTCCCTTTTTACACCCAGCCAAAACCCAAGCTCTCCAAAGTGGAAGTGGCTTGTCTCTTCTACACCTATTGAAGCTCTAATGCTTGGATGTGACCGTATCTGGTCTCTTCTGTACCTTTTGAAGCTTAAAGGTTTGGAGTTTAATTTTTTATACACCCAATGAAACTTAAAGGTAGAAAAGGGTGTTCCTTTACTCCTATTTTCAAAAAATTTTTTCTCAAAAACTAGTCGATGGATTTTTGAATTTTATTGCTCATTCGATTCAGCTTTTAATGCTCTTTCGAATGATACTAAATTTAGCCAAAAATAATAATACAACTTTTTTTTCAAAACTTTAAAATATTCCTTCACACAAAAAAATTTCAATGTTTAAAAATTTTTTTCTCAAAAAATAATCTACGAATTTTTGAATTTTATAGCTCATTCGATTCAGCTTTTAATGCTCTTTCGAATGATACTAAATTTAGCCAAAAATAATAATACAACTTTTTTTTATAACACTTTAACATATTCCATCCCACAAAAAAATTTCAATGTTTAAAAATTTTTTTCTCAAAAACTAGTCGATGGATTTTTGAATTTTATAGCTCATTCGATTCAGCTCTTTAAGCTCTTTAAAATGATACTAAATTCAGCAAATTTCCAACGATGGAAATTTTTTTATAAAAGTTCAAAAATATTCCTTCCCCAAAATTTTTCTATACTTTCAAAAAAATTTTTCTCAAAAACTAGTCATACGATTTTTGAATTTCATAGCTCATTCGATTCAGCTTTCAAAGCTCTTTCGAATGATATATGAATCATATAGAAATATTTTGTCGATAATAAGTTAGCCGCGGTTGAACCTCCCAAATTATTTTTTCGGAACAAGTCTGAAATTTTCGGAACAAGTCTCATAACTTACTGAATTTTCTTCAAAAAATATTCATTCCAGCTTCAATATATTCAGAATTAAATCCTCTTTCGAATGATATATGACTCATACGAAACTTACCTACAGATTTTTTTTACAAAAATTCAAAATAGTCATTCTCCCCCAAAAAATTTCTATGTTCAGCAACTTGCAACTTTTGACTGTTCTGTTAAAGGTTGATAATTTTTGCTTAAGAATGAAGAATATAGAATGAGAATCATAATAAAAGAAAAAAATTTGAAGAAATACCAAAGAAATAAAAAGTTAATAAATTTGTTCCCCCCATCTCCCTTTTTACACCCAGCCAAAACCCAAGCTCTCCAAAGTGGAAGTGGCTTGTCTCTTCTACACCTATTGAAGCTCTAATGCTTGGATGTGACCGTATCTGGTCTCTTCTGTACCTTTTGAAGCTTAAAGGTTTGGAGTTTAATTTTTTATACACCCAATGAAACTTAAAGGTAGAAAAGGGTGTTCCTTTACTCCTATTTTCAAAAAATTTTTTCTCAAAAACTAGTCGATGGATTTTTGAATTTTATTGCTCATTCGATTCAGCTTTTAATGCTCTTTCGAATGATACTAAATTTAGCCAAAAATAATAATACAACTTTTTTTTCAAAACTTTAAAATATTCCTTCACACAAAAAAATTTCAATGTTTAAAAATTTTTTTCTCAAAAAATAATCTACGAATTTTTGAATTTTATAGCTCATTCGATTCAGCTTTTAATGCTCTTTCGAATGATACTAAATTTAGCCAAAAATAATAATACAACTTTTTTTTATAACACTTTAACATATTCCATCCCACAAAAAAATTTCAATGTTTAAAAATTTTTTTCTCAAAAACTAGTCGATGGATTTTTGAATTTTATAGCTCATTCGATTCAGCTCTTTAAGCTCTTTAAAATGATACTAAATTCAGCAAATTTCCAACGATGGAAATTTTTTTATAAAAGTTCAAAAATATTCCTTCCCCAAAATTTTTCTATACTTTCAAAAAAATTTTTCTCAAAAACTAGTCATACGATTTTTGAATTTCATAGCTCATTCGATTCAGCTTTCAAAGCTCTTTCGAATGATATATGAATCATATAGAAATATTTTGTCGATAATAAGTTAGCCGCGGTTGAACCTCCCAAATTATTTTTTCGGAACAAGTCTGAAATTTTCGGAACAAGTCTCATAACTTACTGAATTTTCTTCAAAAAATATTCATTCCAGCTTCAATATATTCAGAATTAAATCCTCTTTCGAATGATATATGACTCATACGAAACTTACCTACAGATTTTTTTTACAAAAATTCAAAATAGTCATTCTCCCCCAAAAAATTTCTATGTTCAGCAACTTGCAACTTTTGACTGTTCTGTTAAAGGTTGATAATTTTTGCTTAAGAATGAAGAATATAGAATGAGAATCATAATAAAAGAAAAAAATTTGAAGAAATACCAAAGAAATAAAAAGTTAATAAATTTGTTCCCCCCATCTCCCTTTTTACACCCAGCCAAAACCCAAGCTCTCCAAAGTGGAAGTGGCTTGTCTCTTCTACACCTATTGAAGCTCTAATGCTTGGATGTGACCGTATCTGGTCTCTTCTGTACCTTTTGAAGCTTAAAGGTTTGGAGTTTAATTTTTTATACACCCAATGAAACTTAAAGGTAGAAAAGGGTGTTCCTTTACTCCTATTTTCAAAAAATTTTTTCTCAAAAACTAGTCGATGGATTTTTGAATTTTATTGCTCATTCGATTCAGCTTTTAATGCTCTTTCGAATGATACTAAATTTAGCCAAAAATAATAATACAACTTTTTTTTCAAAACTTTAAAATATTCCTTCACACAAAAAAATTTCAATGTTTAAAAATTTTTTTCTCAAAAAATAATCTACGAATTTTTGAATTTTATAGCTCATTCGATTCAGCTTTTAATGCTCTTTCGAATGATACTAAATTTAGCCAAAAATAATAATACAACTTTTTTTTATAACACTTTAACATATTCCATCCCACAAAAAAATTTCAATGTTTAAAAATTTTTTTCTCAAAAACTAGTCGATGGATTTTTGAATTTTATAGCTCATTCGATTCAGCTCTTTAAGCTCTTTAAAATGATACTAAATTCA
This sequence comes from Meloidogyne chitwoodi, assembly GCA_015183035.1. NCBI lineage: Eukaryota > Metazoa > Nematoda > Chromadorea > Rhabditida > Meloidogynidae > Meloidogyne > Meloidogyne chitwoodi. Next base: position 34,029 of record JACZZP010000018.1, read on the forward strand.
GCAAATTTCCAACGATGGAAATTTTTTTATAAAAGTTCAAAAATATTCCTTCCCCAAAATTTTTCTATACTTTCAAAAAAATTTTTCTCAAAAACTAGTCATACGATTTTTGAATTTCATAGCTCATTCGATTCAGCTTTCAAAGCTCTTTCGAATGATATATGAATCATATAGAAATATTTTGTCGATAATAAGTTAGCCGCGGTTGAACCTCCCAAATTATTTTTTCGGAACAAGTCTGAAATTTTCGGAACAAGTCTCATAACTTACTGAATTTTCTTCAAAAAATATTCATTCCAGCTTCAATATATTCAGAATTAAATCCTCTTTCGAATGATATATGACTCATACGAAACTTACCTACAGATTTTTTTTACAAAAATTCAAAATAGTCATTCTCCCCCAAAAAATTTCTATGTTCAGCAACTTGCAACTTTTGACTGTTCTGTTAAAGGTTGATAATTTTTGCTTAAGAATGAAGAATATAGAATGAGAATCATAATAAAAGAAAAAAATTTGAAGAAATACCAAAGAAATAAAAAGTTAATAAATTTGTTCCCCCCATCTCCCTTTTTACACCCAGCCAAAACCCAAGCTCTCCAAAGTGGAAGTGGCTTGTCTCTTCTACACCTATTGAAGCTCTAATGCTTGGATGTGACCGTATCTGGTCTCTTCTGTACCTTTTGAAGCTTAAAGGTTTGGAGTTTAATTTTTTATACACCCAATGAAACTTAAAGGTAGAAAAGGGTGTTCCTTTACTCCTATTTTCAAAAAATTTTTTCTCAAAAACTAGTCGATGGATTTTTGAATTTTATTGCTCATTCGATTCAGCTTTTAATGCTCTTTCGAATGATACTAAATTTAGCCAAAAATAATAATACAACTTTTTTTTCAAAACTTTAAAATATTCCTTCACACAAAAAAATTTCAATGTTTAAAAATTTTTTTCTCAAAAAATAATCTACGAATTTTTGAATTTTATAGCTCATTCGATTCAGCTTTTAATGCTCTTTCGAATGATACTAAATTTAGCCAAAAATAATAATACAACTTTTTTTTATAACACTTTAACATATTCCATCCCACAAAAAAATTTCAATGTTTAAAAATTTTTTTCTCAAAAACTAGTCGATGGATTTTTGAATTTTATAGCTCATTCGATTCAGCTCTTTAAGCTCTTTAAAATGATACTAAATTCAGCAAATTTCCAACGATGGAAATTTTTTTATAAAAGTTCAAAAATATTCCTTCCCCAAAATTTTTCTATACTTTCAAAAAAATTTTTCTCAAAAACTAGTCATACGATTTTTGAATTTCATAGCTCATTCGATTCAGCTTTCAAAGCTCTTTCGAATGATATATGAATCATATAGAAATATTTTGTCGATAATAAGTTAGCCGCGGTTGAACCTCCCAAATTATTTTTTCGGAACAAGTCTGAAATTTTCGGAACAAGTCTCATAACTTACTGAATTTTCTTCAAAAAATATTCATTCCAGCTTCAATATATTCAGAATTAAATCCTCTTTCGAATGATATATGACTCATACGAAACTTACCTACAGATTTTTTTTACAAAAATTCAAAATAGTCATTCTCCCCCAAAAAATTTCTATGTTCAGCAACTTGCAACTTTTGACTGTTCTGTTAAAGGTTGATAATTTTTGCTTAAGAATGAAGAATATAGAATGAGAATCATAATAAAAGAAAAAAATTTGAAGAAATACCAAAGAAATAAAAAGTTAATAAATTTGTTCCCCCCATCTCCCTTTTTACACCCAGCCAAAACCCAAGCTCTCCAAAGTGGAAGTGGCTTGTCTCTTCTACACCTATTGAAGCTCTAATGCTTGGATGTGACCGTATCTGGTCTCTTCTGTACCTTTTGAAGCTTAAAGGTTTGGAGTTTAATTTTTTATACACCCAATGAAACTTAAAGGTAGAAAAGGGTGTTCCTTTACTCCTATTTTCAAAAAATTTTTTCTCAAAAACTAGTCGATGGATTTTTGAATTTTATTGCTCATTCGATTCAGCTTTTAATGCTCTTTCGAATGATACTAAATTTAGCCAAAAATAATAATACAACTTTTTTTTCAAAACTTTAAAATATTCCTTCACACAAAAAAATTTCAATGTTTAAAAATTTTTTTCTCAAAAAATAATCTACGAATTTTTGAATTTTATAGCTCATTCGATTCAGCTTTTAATGCTCTTTCGAATGATACTAAATTTAGCCAAAAATAATAATACAACTTTTTTTTATAACACTTTAACATATTCCATCCCACAAAAAAATTTCAATGTTTAAAAATTTTTTTCTCAAAAACTAGTCGATGGATTTTTGAATTTTATAGCTCATTCGATTCAGCTCTTTAAGCTCTTTAAAATGATACTAAATTCAGCAAATTTCCAACGATGGAAATTTTTTTATAAAAGTTCAAAAATATTCCTTCCCCAAAATTTTTCTATACTTTCAAAAAAATTTTTCTCAAAAACTAGTCATACGATTTTTGAATTTCATAGCTCATTCGATTCAGCTTTCAAAGCTCTTTCGAATGATATATGAATCATATAGAAATATTTTGTCGATAATAAGTTAGCCGCGGTTGAACCTCCCAAATTATTTTTTCGGAACAAGTCTGAAATTTTCGGAACAAGTCTCATAACTTACTGAATTTTCTTCAAAAAATATTCATTCCAGCTTCAATATATTCAGAATTAAATCCTCTTTCGAATGATATATGACTCATACGAAACTTACCTACAGATTTTTTTTACAAAAATTCAAAATAGTCATTCTCCCCCAAAAAATTTCTATGTTCAGCAACTTGCAACTTTTGACTGTTCTGTTAAAGGTTGATAATTTTTGCTTAAGAATGAAGAATATAGAATGAGAATCATAATAAAAGAAAAAAATTTGAAGAAATACCAAAGAAATAAAAAGTTAATAAATTTGTTCCCCCCATCTCCCTTTTTACACCCAGCCAAAACCCAAGCTCTCCAAAGTGGAAGTGGCTTGTCTCTTCTACACCTATTGAAGCTCTAATGCTTGGATGTGACCGTATCTGGTCTCTTCTGTACCTTTTGAAGCTTAAAGGTTTGGAGTTTAATTTTTTATACACCCAATGAAACTTAAAGGTAGAAAAGGGTGTTCCTTTACTCCTATTTTCAAAAAATTTTTTCTCAAAAACTAGTCGATGGATTTTTGAATTTTATTGCTCATTCGATTCAGCTTTTAATGCTCTTTCGAATGATACTAAATTTAGCCAAAAATAATAATACAACTTTTTTTTCAAAACTTTAAAATATTCCTTCACACAAAAAAATTTCAATGTTTAAAAATTTTTTTCTCAAAAAATAATCTACGAATTTTTGAATTTTATAGCTCATTCGATTCAGCTTTTAATGCTCTTTCGAATGATACTAAATTTAGCCAAAAATAATAATACAACTTTTTTTTATAACACTTTAACATATTCCATCCCACAAAAAAATTTCAATGTTTAAAAATTTTTTTCTCAAAAACTAGTCGATGGATTTTTGAATTTTATAGCTCATTCGATTCAGCTCTTTAAGCTCTTTAAAATGATACTAAATTCAGCAAATTTCCAACGATGGAAATTTTTTTATAAAAGTTCAAAAATATTCCTTCCCCAAAATTTTTCTATACTTTCAAAAAAATTTTTCTCAAAAACTAGTCATACGATTTTTGAATTTCATAGCTCATTCGATTCAGCTTTCAAAGCTCTTTCGAATGATATATGAATCATATAGAAATATTTTGTCGATAATAAGTTAGCCGCGGTTGAACCTCCCAAATTATTTTTTCGGAACAAGTCTGAAATTTTCGGAACAAGTCTCATAACTTACTGAATTTTCTTCAAAAAATATTCATTCCAGCTTCAATATATTCAGAATTAAATCCTCTTTCGAATGATATATGACTCATACGAAACTTACCTACAGATTTTTTTTACAAAAATTCAAAATAGTCATTCTCCCCCAAAAAATTTCTATGTTCAGCAACTTGCAACTTTTGACTGTTCTGTTAAAGGTTGATAATTTTTGCTTAAGAATGAAGAATATAGAATGAGAATCATAATAAAAGAAAAAAATTTGAAGAAATACCAAAGAAATAAAAAGTTAATAAATTTGTTCCCCCCATCTCCCTTTTTACACCCAGCCAAAACCCAAGCTCTCCAAAGTGGAAGTGGCTTGTCTCTTCTACACCTATTGAAGCTCTAATGCTTGGATGTGACCGTATCTGGTCTCTTCTGTACCTTTTGAAGCTTAAAGGTTTGGAGTTTAATTTTTTATACACCCAATGAAACTTAAAGGTAGAAAAGGGTGTTCCTTTACTCCTATTTTCAAAAAATTTTTTCTCAAAAACTAGTCGATGGATTTTTGAATTTTATTGCTCATTCGATTCAGCTTTTAATGCTCTTTCGAATGATACTAAATTTAGCCAAAAATAATAATACAACTTTTTTTTCAAAACTTTAAAATATTCCTTCACACAAAAAAATTTCAATGTTTAAAAATTTTTTTCTCAAAAAATAATCTACGAATTTTTGAATTTTATAGCTCATTCGATTCAGCTTTTAATGCTCTTTCGAATGATACTAAATTTAGCCAAAAATAATAATACAACTTTTTTTTATAACACTTTAACATATTCCATCCCACAAAAAAATTTCAATGTTTAAAAATTTTTTTCTCAAAAACTAGTCGATGGATTTTTGAATTTTATAGCTCATTCGATTCAGCTCTTTAAGCTCTTTAAAATGATACTAAATTCAGCAAATTTCCAACGATGGAAATTTTTTTATAAAAGTTCAAAAATATTCCTTCCCCAAAATTTTTCTATACTTTCAAAAAAATTTTTCTCAAAAACTAGTCATACGATTTTTGAATTTCATAGCTCATTCGATTCAGCTTTCAAAGCTCTTTCGAATGATATATGAATCATATAGAAATATTTTGTCGATAATAAGTTAGCCGCGGTTGAACCTCCCAAATTATTTTTTCGGAACAAGTCTGAAATTTTCGGAACAAGTCTCATAACTTACTGAATTTTCTTCAAAAAATATTCATTCCAGCTTCAATATATTCAGAATTAAATCCTCTTTCGAATGATATATGACTCATACGAAACTTACCTACAGATTTTTTTTACAAAAATTCAAAATAGTCATTCTCCCCCAAAAAATTTCTATGTTCAGCAACTTGCAACTTTTGACTGTTCTGTTAAAGGTTGATAATTTTTGCTTAAGAATGAAGAATATAGAATGAGAATCATAATAAAAGAAAAAAATTTGAAGAAATACCAAAGAAATAAAAAGTTAATAAATTTGTTCCCCCCATCTCCCTTTTTACACCCAGCCAAAACCCAAGCTCTCCAAAGTGGAAGTGGCTTGTCTCTTCTACACCTATTGAAGCTCTAATGCTTGGATGTGACCGTATCTGGTCTCTTCTGTACCTTTTGAAGCTTAAAGGTTTGGAGTTTAATTTTTTATACACCCAATGAAACTTAAAGGTAGAAAAGGGTGTTCCTTTACTCCTATTTTCAAAAAATTTTTTCTCAAAAACTAGTCGATGGATTTTTGAATTTTATTGCTCATTCGATTCAGCTTTTAATGCTCTTTCGAATGATACTAAATTTAGCCAAAAATAATAATACAACTTTTTTTTCAAAACTTTAAAATATTCCTTCACACAAAAAAATTTCAATGTTTAAAAATTTTTTTCTCAAAAAATAATCTACGAATTTTTGAATTTTATAGCTCATTCGATTCAGCTTTTAATGCTCTTTCGAATGATACTAAATTTAGCCAAAAATAATAATACAACTTTTTTTTATAACACTTTAACATATTCCATCCCACAAAAAAATTTCAATGTTTAAAAATTTTTTTCTCAAAAACTAGTCGATGGATTTTTGAATTTTATAGCTCATTCGATTCAGCTCTTTAAGCTCTTTAAAATGATACTAAATTCAGCAAATTTCCAACGATGGAAATTTTTTTATAAAAGTTCAAAAATATTCCTTCCCCAAAATTTTTCTATACTTTCAAAAAAATTTTTCTCAAAAACTAGTCATACGATTTTTGAATTTCATAGCTCATTCGATTCAGCTTTCAAAGCTCTTTCGAATGATATATGAATCATATAGAAATATTTTGTCGATAATAAGTTAGCCGCGGTTGAACCTCCCAAATTATTTTTTCGGAACAAGTCTGAAATTTTCGGAACAAGTCTCATAACTTACTGAATTTTCTTCAAAAAATATTCATTCCAGCTTCAATATATTCAGAATTAAATCCTCTTTCGAATGATATATGACTCATACGAAACTTACCTACAGATTTTTTTTACAAAAATTCAAAATAGTCATTCTCCCCCAAAAAATTTCTATGTTCAGCAACTTGCAACTTTTGACTGTTCTGTTAAAGGTTGATAATTTTTGCTTAAGAATGAAGAATATAGAATGAGAATCATAATAAAAGAAAAAAATTTGAAGAAATACCAAAGAAATAAAAAGTTAATAAATTTGTTCCCCCCATCTCCCTTTTTACACCCAGCCAAAACCCAAGCTCTCCAAAGTGGAAGTGGCTTGTCTCTTCTACACCTATTGAAGCTCTAATGCTTGGATGTGACCGTATCTGGTCTCTTCTGTACCTTTTGAAGCTTAAAGGTTTGGAGTTTAATTTTTTATACACCCAATGAAACTTAAAGGTAGAAAAGGGTGTTCCTTTACTCCTATTTTCAAAAAATTTTTTCTCAAAAACTAGTCGATGGATTTTTGAATTTTATTGCTCATTCGATTCAGCTTTTAATGCTCTTTCGAATGATACTAAATTTAGCCAAAAATAATAATACAACTTTTTTTTCAAAACTTTAAAATATTCCTTCACACAAAAAAATTTCAATGTTTAAAAATTTTTTTCTCAAAAAATAATCTACGAATTTTTGAATTTTATAGCTCATTCGATTCAGCTTTTAATGCTCTTTCGAATGATACTAAATTTAGCCAAAAATAATAATACAACTTTTTTTTATAACACTTTAACATATTCCATCCCACAAAAAAATTTCAATGTTTAAAAATTTTTTTCTCAAAAACTAGTCGATGGATTTTTGAATTTTATAGCTCATTCGATTCAGCTCTTTAAGCTCTTTAAAATGATACTAAATTCAGCAAATTTCCAACGATGGAAATTTTTTTATAAAAGTTCAAAAATATTCCTTCCCCAAAATTTTTCTATACTTTCAAAAAAATTTTTCTCAAAAACTAGTCATACGATTTTTGAATTTCATAGCTCATTCGATTCAGCTTTCAAAGCTCTTTCGAATGATATATGAATCATATAGAAATATTTTGTCGATAATAAGTTAGCCGCGGTTGAACCTCCCAAATTATTTTTTCGGAACAAGTCTGAAATTTTCGGAACAAGTCTCATAACTTACTGAATTTTCTTCAAAAAATATTCATTCCAGCTTCAATATATTCAGAATTAAATCCTCTTTCGAATGATATATGACTCATACGAAACTTACCTACAGATTTTTTTTACAAAAATTCAAAATAGTCATTCTCCCCCAAAAAATTTCTATGTTCAGCAACTTGCAACTTTTGACTGTTCTGTTAAAGGTTGATAATTTTTGCTTAAGAATGAAGAATATAGAATGAGAATCATAATAAAAGAAAAAAATTTGAAGAAATACCAAAGAAATAAAAAGTTAATAAATTTGTTCCCCCCATCTCCCTTTTTACACCCAGCCAAAACCCAAGCTCTCCAAAGTGGAAGTGGCTTGTCTCTTCTACACCTATTGAAGCTCTAATGCTTGGATGTGACCGTATCTGGTCTCTTCTGTACCTTTTGAAGCTTAAAGGTTTGGAGTTTAATTTTTTATACACCCAATGAAACTTAAAGGTAGAAAAGGGTGTTCCTTTACTCCTATTTTCAAAAAATTTTTTCTCAAAAACTAGTCGATGGATTTTTGAATTTTATTGCTCATTCGATTCAGCTTTTAATGCTCTTTCGAATGATACTAAATTTAGCCAAAAATAATAATACAACTTTTTTTTCAAAACTTTAAAATATTCCTTCACACAAAAAAATTTCAATGTTTAAAAATTTTTTTCTCAAAAAATAATCTACGAATTTTTGAATTTTATAGCTCATTCGATTCAGCTTTTAATGCTCTTTCGAATGATACTAAATTTAGCCAAAAATAATAATACAACTTTTTTTTATAACACTTTAACATATTCCATCCCACAAAAAAATTTCAATGTTTAAAAATTTTTTTCTCAAAAACTAGTCGATGGATTTTTGAATTTTATAGCTCATTCGATTCAGCTCTTTAAGCTCTTTAAAATGATACTAAATTCAGCAAATTTCCAACGATGGAAATTTTTTTATAAAAGTTCAAAAATATTCCTTCCCCAAAATTTTTCTATACTTTCAAAAAAATTTTTCTCAAAAACTAGTCATACGATTTTTGAATTTCATAGCTCATTCGATTCAGCTTTCAAAGCTCTTTCGAATGATATATGAATCATATAGAAATATTTTGTCGATAATAAGTTAGCCGCGGTTGAACCTCCCAAATTATTTTTTCGGAACAAGTCTGAAATTTTCGGAACAAGTCTCATAACTTACTGAATTTTCTTCAAAAAATATTCATTCCAGCTTCAATATATTCAGAATTAAATCCTCTTTCGAATGATATATGACTCATACGAAACTTACCTACAGATTTTTTTTACAAAAATTCAAAATAGTCATTCTCCCCCAAAAAATTTCTATGTTCAGCAACTTGCAACTTTTGACTGTTCTGTTAAAGGTTGATAATTTTTGCTTAAGAATGAAGAATATAGAATGAGAATCATAATAAAAGAAAAAAATTTGAAGAAATACCAAAGAAATAAAAAGTTAATAAATTTGTTCCCCCCATCTCCCTTTTTACACCCAGCCAAAACCCAAGCTCTCCAAAGTGGAAGTGGCTTGTCTCTTCTACACCTATTGAAGCTCTAATGCTTGGATGTGACCGTATCTGGTCTCTTCTGTACCTTTTGAAGCTTAAAGGTTTGGAGTTTAATTTTTTATACACCCAATGAAACTTAAAGGTAGAAAAGGGTGTTCCTTTACTCCTATTTTCAAAAAATTTTTTCTCAAAAACTAGTCGATGGATTTTTGAATTTTATTGCTCATTCGATTCAGCTTTTAATGCTCTTTCGAATGATACTAAATTCAGAAAAATTCCAACGATGGAACTTTTTTTATAAAAGTTCAAAAATATTCCTTCCCCCAAATTTTTCTTCAAAAAATCATATCTCTCAAAGCCTTCTTATTTAGGAGGTCTATCATAGCTCATTCGATTCAGTTTTTCAAGCTCTACAAATGATCCAAAAATCAGCGAATATGATTCGAGCAACTTTTTTGTTTCAAACTTTGAAATATTCCTTCTCCCCAAAATTTTCAAAAAATTTTTAAAAAATCATATCTTTCAAAGACTCTTTTAGGAGGTCTATCATAGCTCATTCGATTCAGTTTTTCGAGCTCTACAAATGATACAAATTACAGCGAATATGATTCGGAGGAAATTTTTTTATCGAAGTTTTAAATATTCCTTCCCCCAAAAAATTCCAATGTTCATGGACTTGGTTCTCAAAAACTAGTCATTAGATTTTTGAATTACATAGCTCATTAGATTCAGCTTTCAAAGCTCTTTCGAATGATACTAAATTCAGTATAATTCTATAGAGGGAAAAAAAATTTTTCAATTTAAAAAATTTATTCTCCCCAAAAAATTCAAATGTTCATGGACCTGTTTCTCGAAATCTAGTCATAAGATTTTTGAATTTCATAGCTCATTCGATACAACTTTTCAAGCTCTTTTGAATGATACCAAATTCAGTATAAGTTCCCAGAGGGACTTAGAGTCCCATCAATTCGAAAAATTATTTCCCCCAAAAAAATTTCTATGTTCATGGACCTGGTTCTCGAATTCTACTCGTTAGAATTTTAAATAAATTACTCATTCGATACAGCTTTTCGAGCTCTTTCGAATGATACCAAATTCAGTATATTTTAACATTGGAATATAAAAATTTTTCAATTTTAAAAATTTATTCACCCCAAAAAATTTCTATGTTCATGAACCTGGTTCTCGAATTCGTTTCCTGCCAAAATATTTTGGAGATGGTGAAATTGAGCCTTATGGATCGTTAAACTTGAACAATTGCTTGAATTGACTGACGATTTCTCAAAACATTCTAGTATATTTATTTTAAGTTAATTTTTACTTTGTGTGTCTTGAATATTTAATGCATTCTAGTAAAAAATGCTTACCATAAAATTATACCTCATGTATACCTATAAAGTTGTTGTATCTATTAACAGAAATAGATGTAAACGTGTAACCCCGGGTACGATCATTCGACCTCTTTCTGGCTATTACTAGAAGCTTTCGCTCACCATTCTTATGTGCTCTGTCCGACTGATATGAGCCACCGGGCGCTGCTTTAACTTTAGAGCTTAAACCGCCGCCTAAGCATTTTAACTGCTAACACGGATCTCCCTTAGATAAACAAGAGATCAATATCAAAAATTAAATGGATTTAAAAAAAGAAATCAAAGAAAAAAATATTAGAAATTTAATCAAGTTTAATTTAATATACATGTTTTCCATGTTTCTAATTAATATTTTAAAAAATCTAGAAAAATGCAATAAAAATGGGTTTATTGAACAGCGATACAGAATTAAAAATAAAGAAAAAGAAGCTCTGTGAGAAATGGATATGACATCTACGCAAAACAAAAAATCTTCTTTACTAAAATTTTTTTTCAAATTCAATTAAGTAAAAATGCGCAGATATATAATTTATAAAAATAACCATGATTTTGGCAGAGTAAAAATGGGAGAAAAGTGGGGAAAAGAGAAAAGGAAAACTTAAAGAAGGCTGAGTCTCGCCTTCATTCTGTTCCTGATGCCAACCCGTATAAATATCCAAACCTTAGAAGAAGAGGTTTCAAAAATTCCATACAGAATTACCAAAGCCTTATTTGTCGTCATCCGCATCTTTATCCATTTTTTTATTTTCAATTAAATTTGTTTGTTCTTGAAGAGCTCTCATCAAGACTTTTTCCTCAAGACTTGTATCTCTCAGATATTCCAAACCTCCTGTTGCGAATCCTTGATTCTGGAGAATATGATCTAACGAATTCCAGCACAGTCGATTGGTGAGAATTGCCCTAATATTTTTCAAGTAATTAAAATAAATTTTGTCTAATTACTCATGTGTTGATCGTAATTCAGGTAACAGATCAGCCAAAAATCTTTAATAAAAGTAAAACAATATTAAATATGGACTTAAAATATATACTTGAAAACAGGCAGAGCCACCTATTAAAAAGAAATTTAGTAAAAACAAAAAAATTAGTCACTTACTGTGTCCATAAACTCAATTTGAATTTTTGGCACGCAAGCCTGATAATAAAAATTCTTATTTTTTTATTATTAAAAAAACCCTATCTCTGTCCATCATTAAAATTGGCCTATTGCCCATTTGTTTTTCCAAGTCTCCTTGTGAAAAAAATTCCTAAAACGATAATAATTCCTTCATTTTTTTAAAGTTTAACCTTGTAAATATTCTCTGCAATAGCTTTTGAATGATGAAAATCTTTTGTTTGGTCAGACAAATCAGAAGCAGTCATCAGCAAGCACATAAATAGATAACGATGTTCCGCATTACCATCTTCCAATCCACCTTTTAAAATTTTTTGAGATAAATAAATCAAAAAATCCTAATTATTAATTTTAAATATGGCATACATTCGGCCATTTGCCGTATTCGATCCTAAAAACAAAAAAATTTCGAATTAAATTTATTTTTTATTTTTTACCACTTTTCGAAGATGGGCAGCAATGTCAGTAGCAAGTATTACTTCTCTAATACAATCAAGTATATCTAAATATTGCTGGCGGTTTAATTGCTCAAAAATGTTGCATTCATCCATTCCCAAAATGGTTACAGTTTGGGCAAAATGATGTCTTTCAAGAACTGATCCCTCAGAACTATACAATTGAGCAAGTGGAGTCTTTGATTGAAGTTGAAAAGCATTGGTAGTTCCTCGATGATCTGAAGAGAATATTTAAGTTTTTAAATAATCCTATAAAAAAACCAATATCATGACAGAGGCAGGCAACCAAAAGTCCAAATCGTTCCAACTCACCAATTGCCTCACGTACTGTGTTCATTCGTAACAACAAATAACAAAAGTGCGAAACAGCAAAAGCATGACTCCAATTATGATAGGGAACATCTCGATACCCTAGTAACATATTAAAAAAAATATTTAAAAAATAAAGATAAACCTTTTTGTACCATCAGCAGAAATCGGGCTAATGTCCGCCGACGTAAACGGAAACGTTCGATGAATCCCAGATCCTGTTTTATAAAAATTTTCTTAAATTTTAAATTTAAAATATACCATAAAAATGGCCAATGAAGCTTCTACATAAATATCACCCGAACCAATAGAACGAGGGATAAAGTTGAGTTTGTCAAATTCTGAATGGAAGGAAAGTGGTGGTGGAATATCCCTAACAGTCTGAAAATAAAAATTTATAAAAACAAGATAAAAATATTTAATTTACAAGTCGAAGAATGTCTTCTGGTGCAATGGATAGAGTTGAGCCTTGAACCAATAATTCAGCGGCCATATGTGAACGTCGATGTGCTTCTTGTAGTTTTCGGTATAACAAACACTGAAACAAAAACTTGAAAATTATACAGAATTTAGCATTTACGTGTGCAAGGCTAATAGCACAATAGACGGCAAACTAAAACAATATCAGTTTAAAAAAAATTAATTTTTTCTATAAATAGCAAACCGTAGCTGCAATTTGTTCATCATGTCGTGTAAAAGTGTCACCGCCAATTTTGTTGCAAAGTTCGGCTACACCAACCAAATTTCCTAAAGCGGAGATACAAAATAAATTTGAAAAAAAATTTTAAGAGAAAATACCAGTTGTATCTTTAATTGGAAAGCATAGAATGTTTCGAGTCAGAAATCCAGTTCGCTCATCAACTTTTGGATAAAAATATGGGTGGCTGAAAAAATTAATTGAATTTTTTTTAATTTTGTTGAATTTTACTTGTAAACATCAGTTACATTCATCATTTGCCCAGTCTAGAAAATAATATTTATTTGTAGTATACATAAATATATGCATCCAACTCAGGACAAAATGTCTCGCGACTATATGGGCATCTCCCATTAAAGCAGGAGAATTGGACGCCGCAAAATTGCCCGCACATGTGGATTACCGTTTACGCGCGATATTTAATGGGAAAAAATTAGAAAATAATACTGAATATATTACCGTTGCAACATGTCCAACAATCCCTTGACTTAGAGGCATCTTAGTAAATAAGTATTACTTCAACTATTTTAGTAAAATTTTTACCCGAATTTCAGTAAGATATTCTTCAGAAGTGCCATTCTTCTCGAAAACCTCAGCTACCAATTCGGCGTGTTCCTTGTCTAACAGAAAAAGAGAACAACTGAAAAAACAAAAGTCAAAGTATTGTTAGCTTATAATATTTACATTTCGGCATGAACCAACGCCTTCGCTTCCTATAAATAAAATATGAAAAATCATAAAAATATGAAGAAAATTTCTTTTCGAGATGATTTAATTTTTTAAATACCTTAGTGATATTGCGAACCAGCAAGTGCATATCTTCTGAAAAAAGCAATAAGAATAATTATTTGAATTAAAAAATTTTAAATGATCAAAATTTAAAATTGCAGCTTGTTCAATAAGGGAAAACAGTTGGGAATATTTTTTAAATTGCTTACTCACGTAGACTAGAAAACACATTTTGAGTCATGCTTAAGAAAATTTGTGATTGCTGGGCTAACCGTCGTTGTTCTTCAATGTTGTGCTTTTTAAGAAAAATAATGAAAATGATTTTAAAGTTATTTTGTACCATGAGAGTCATCAATGTACCAAGCATTCCCAAATGAGGACGAAGCAATTTAAGTTCTTCCAACCTATCCTGTTCAGAATTATGTGCCAATAGAAGACCGGCACTGAATCCTGAAGTTGAACGAAGCCCAACCAATGATAAACAGACTTCTATTATGGGTAGATCATTTCCTATTTTATCATTAAGTATTCTGTTAAGCAATTCAATTAAAGGACATAGAGAAGTGCGAAAAGACTGAAAGTTTTTTTAATATTTTTAAAATAAAACAACGCCACTTTCTTCTAAATTCCACTTCCCATAACCTAAATGTATGCCTATATTTGATGACCTCAAATCTCAGTCAAAAAATAGTCTTTTATACTTTTTGTGCCGTTCCTTGTTCGTTTCCAATTACGCAATCGCTTTTTTACGGTCTCTTTTTGTGTTCCACTCCTTTTGACTGTTAATGCCGAAAACGGCTAAGGACTAACCAGAAATCTTTTTTACAGTGCCGCATTGGCAACACTCATCATAATAATAATAATCATTATTTCGTTGCCGCCCAATGTTCCCATCATCAACACTTACTTGGACTTTACTTAAATTCCTCCAATCCTTTCATTTGCTTTCTGTTCATTAATTTTTACTTTTATTTATTTTCCGCTATACTTATACATATTTCTTTTTACAATCTTTTTTCTAAGTTACATTTATTATCTTCACTCATTACGATAAAAGTGACATTTTTAATTAATAAAATATTTTTCCGCAATTTAGTGTCAATTATTATTGAGGTGCAGTCATTGCCTGAGGCGAACTAAGTGAAGAGAAATTAATCTACTCACAGCATTGAAGAAAAATAGGAACATTTTCTAGCGGAAGCAGGTCAATCTAACCATAAACTTTTCCCAATTTAGGATAAATGTAAACATGATTTCCGGATCGTCTGTTCAAAATTTTTGGTTCCCCGACCCTGGATCATTGTATGCATCTCCGACAGACCAGTCCTCATCATTCGCTTCAACTCAGCCAAGTCCGGCAATGGTGGCACTCAAACCAGAGGTATGAAAAATAGGCTAGTGTAGTACATGGAATCTAAATAATTATAACCATAAATCGCATTTTAAGAGTAATCCTAGAATTTAAGGCCAAAATGATATCCTCACAATATTTGACAGCAAATATGCCAACATTTATCCCTCAATCGTTTCAGCATCATAGACTAGAAAAGTTTGTACAATCAGTTTATGCTGCATCAGGTGGTGGTATAGAAAGAACAAGACCTGTTAAGAGAAGACCCAGGCCTGTTCCTGAAGAAAAGAAGGACGAGGTGAAAACTGAATCATTTTGCCTACAAAAAATATTTTATTTTCAGGCCTACAAAGAGAGAAGACGAAAAAATAATGATTCAGCACGTCGAAGGTTTTTTAACCGAAATTTTTTTAAAGAATCCATAAATTATTAATATTTTATTCTAAGCCGTGAGTTACGTCGACACAAGGAAGATGAAATTCAACAAAGGAATAATGAATTGGAGAAGGAAAATGAAAATTTGAGACATCAAATTAACGCATTAAGGATTGAAGTGTTACACTTTAAACAATGCTATTATGGAATCGTGGGAGGCAATATCAACGAAACCTTTGACGATGCAAGAAGTCTGTTTGGAAAGCCATCATAGTTTGGGAAGAAAGGTGAAAAGAAGTTATGAACAAAAGGTGGAAACTTTTTAAAACGATCTCGCGTGATTTTAATTTGTATTAAGAAAAATGGTTAAAAGTCAAGTAAGAATTCTTGTCAAGAAAAGTCATAGTTTGGGAAGAAAGCGAAACCTTAAGATTCAGGAATTATTTGTCAATTTGGACCAAACACATACTATGAACGCAATTCTTATTTTACTTAACACTAAATTTCAGATAAAATATTTTGTTAAAAAATGTATAGCACACTAGCTTGAGCACTTAATCTATTTTTAGAACACGCATTTCAACCTAAACAACCCTAATAATTTATTAAAATTCATTACCTCTTCAAAATGTTCAACACATGCAATTACTGGCTCATCTTGTATACAATTATTAAAAATATTGGTAGTCATTTCTATTTGATCTTTGATATCGCTTTTATCATTTTTTGTTCCACATTGTAACAGATTAAAAAGAAAATCAGCATCCCCCTTAATTGAGACGATTATTTTTAAAAGAGAACTAATTAACTAACACATTGTACAGGTGTTTCTAATAATTTATCGCAACAGACTTGACAAAAAGTCCTATTTTGTTCCTGTGAACTGAGTAATAAAGCCGAACCACGAATTCTGCATTGGCGCTTGATCTATAAAAAATACCTTTTAGATAAAGGAAATAATACTTACCCAGTCATTTAATGATAGTTGGAATTGTAATAAATCTGGATGCAAAGCAGCCATATCTAGTAAAAATATAAAATAGTTTAGGCATTTTAAAATTAGTTTTCCTCAACTAAAATCTTTTTTTTTAATTTTAACAGGAAATAACCCTGATAGAATTCGCCAGATATTGGTCTCACAAATGATGTCATTTTCGTTCGTCCATCTGCTGTCCAATTTAGTTGAACAGGAAAAGGTATTGGAGGATTCTGAACCACACCAGGAACAGAACTGATGGAATAATTTAAAGAAGTAGACAACCATTGATTGGAAACAGAAGATAGATGTGGGGAATGTTCAGAATATGAGGAAATAGCAATTTTTTCTTTTGAGTTATAACATGGAACACTAGGAAATTTTGGAGTAAATGGAGTAAGTGCAACAACAGATTCGGTGGTTGGAAGGTCAATAGAGCTTTGATCAGTCATTCGGCGGCGTATTTTTACAGTTGGAACTCCACAAGGCACTGACCGATCGCGAATTTCATGCGGCAAAAGTAATGGACCTAAGCAGAATCGATAAGCAAAATCTTCTCCGAACAGCTGTGCAACGCTTTCTGGATCCTTAGCACCCTAAACATAATTGAATAGACAATTATTCAATCTTACAAACCATTCTGCTAGTACGAAGATCCTCTTCAGTAAGCGGCGGCATTAAAGATGCTTTCCTTAGTTTAAAACCCTCTCGTGGAGCAGGTCCAATAACTTGTTGCGCACGTTTTGTCTCAGTTTGTCCACCAAAATCAGCATGGGTACAAGGATCATGCATAAAGTTTGGTAATGATACAGCGTCTTTTTCCATATGAATTTCAGTGCTTAGATTATCCTTTTCTAATGATGGCTCTTGAGTAATTGAATTTTTTGTGATTGAAAATCGAGTGACGAATTGGTCTGCCATTTTTTAAGGGTATTGATGAGGATGACAATTCAGAGAATAGAAAGTTTAAAATATTCAAGATATTATTTTCCAAGAGACGCGCGCCCTTTGACTGTCCTAGAAATGCATAGAGTCATTGTAAACAGCTGAAAATGAGGTTAGTTTTTGTTGAATTGATAAATGAGAGAGAAAATAGGGAACAGATGCTAGACGTTAAAAATAACAAAAAGAAAATGGTGAAAGGAAAGTACTGATCTTAAATTGCGTTAAATTATAACGGCTGCCAATTCTTTGTTTGTGGAAGAAATTGAAAAAAATTGAACAAATAAGAAGAAACTAAAGATAAGTACTTTTTCTTCAAACTTTCTTTATTCAATTATAAATGGGCTTAGTTAAAACTATATTAAATCCAGAATAAAAAATACTATAAATATGAAATAAAGTAAGGAAAAAATGAATAATTTAAAATTTCAAGGATTGTAGGAAAAATTCTAGAAATTTGGTTTGTCATTTTTAGCGACATACAAAACAAATTCTCAACACCTTAGACACTTATATAAGAAAAAGCGAAGTATTTGATAAAATTTCAAATATACATAAACATATGTGTGGTTTCTTCACCATTTTTTTTATTTTCAACCTTTACCAATGAATTTTTATAATAAAAAAAATCGATAAACTTCGGGGAACGAATTGGACAAAGTACTATAGTAGTACATAATAATAACAAAGAAGGGCCAAGAAAATGAAGGAAAAAGAGATGAAGCCTAAGAAAAGATAAAAATGAAAAAGAGTGTTTACAAATAATCAAGCATTATTATCTTAATGTTCATCATAAATTCTTATAAGAAAATTTTTGAGAAAAACGTAAAAATAAAAAGTAGAAAAAACGTGAGTTGTTTGGAATGAATCAATAAATTTATGACAGCCGTGAGTGGTTTGTTGGTGACTAAGCAAGTGGCAGTAAATTAACTTTTATGTTGTCGAGAACGAACGAAAAAACATTTTCTTTTGGCTATTTCGGTCAGGAAAAATATTGGTTACAATTCCACATTTAAGTACAAAATTCATATTTAACACCCTAATCTTAGTTATGAAAAATTCAAGGTAAATTTTAGGTAACAAAAAATTAGTAGGTATATATGTATTGTTTTAATGTAATACCTACCCAATACTTCAGCAAATCCAGGCTGCCATGAAATTGGCCCATCCTCCACAATAGGTGAATGAATTGATGAACATCTTAATTCTCTTCCAGGTAAATGATCATTATTTAAATTTTGGTAGTTGTGATGATGAGCTGAAGCGTAGCGATCGGAAATGGGCAATGATTTGCTAGTTCTGAATAAAAGTCAACTAATTGTGAGTCAAAATTTGTAATAATTTTTCATTTAACTAACCTAGGTTCACTATTTCCATCCAAAGAATTCCATTTCCACCTTTCCTCGCCCAAAGAGAATTTATGAAATTTGGCACGTCTTCCCGAGTTGCTACCTGTACAAAGATCCTGAGCAAATCGATGGAGAACCTCAACCGTGCTTCGTTTTGTCGTCTTACCGCTTATAGGTGAACCTTTGATTGAAGTCGTAGCAGCAGCAGTTTGGCTTCCAAGGGAAGCTGTTGGGGACACTTTTCGACTAGCAGTTTTAGTGTATTGTAACGAATTCATTCCAGGCGAATGCTTTCGAGTTTCTTAATAGAAAATTAAAAACTAATAAAATATAAAAATTTAACTTTCATTATTTTTTGATTGTTTTATTGGAACTCCAATCATCTCATAATTGGAAAATGTTGCAGTATGCCGTTGTTCAAACTCCTCCATCCTTTTGTCTTCAGCGCCATCTTCACTCTCTTCATTGGCATTAGAGCAGCAAGAGCTAGAACAACAAAGCCAGGCACAAAGAGAAAATCTGCCTTGGCTTTCCGTGGTAGCTGCGTTTTGGGACAATGCGTCGTTTTATGGCAATATAATTAATGAAAAATTGTGAAGAAATTCACGTTGACTCTGATAATAATATTAGATTTCTGTTGTTTTTTGCCACCTAAAATGGTTCAGTGGACCTTTTCTTTTTTACCTAAAGTGAGAAAAGGATGTGTTGAGAAAACAAAATAATGACAACTTTGAAATGGCAAAAATAGATAATAGAAGGTTAGCATAGCGAAAACGATAAAAACAGATTTCAAAAACATACAATGTACATAAATATACCTATATCCATAGTAAAATATGTGAAAACTCACACCAGCGCATTTCTTTGTTTATAAAATAGTAACTATGAGGAAAAATGTCGGGTAAAAGCGTCATCAGCAGGTTGGGAAAAAGAGAGAAGCTGGCCAGGTCGAGAGTGATATGTCTTTGACTGCCTAGGCAATAGTCAGGGCACTTTCCACGATTCAGTTTATTGGCCAACTCTCTCTAGTTCCCAAACCGAGAAAAAGCGCTAGCTAGTTGTATTATTGTGTATACCACTTATAACATGGTATTGATTAGAAAGAAGAGCGGCTGTAAAAGCATGCTTTCTAAATGTGTTTTATTATGTATATATTATTGCCTAAACAATTATTTAAAAGAACAAAGAAATTAAAAGGATAGTAATGGGAAACTGAAATCCCTCCTTTACAATCTTCTTCCTTATAAGAGAAAAGGAATGTAACCCAGGAATTCCCAATTTCGTGCTAATACATATATAGTAAAATAATGTTTTTATACGAATTTTAAAAAATTAGTTTAAAATTATTTTTTCCCTCAATGTGTTTCCATCCTAGAGTTGTCTTTAACCTTTTATGCTTGAACAAAGTGACCGACGGAGAAAGGCTAATTTACTAGTATCAGACAATTCATCGACAGAATCTAGTTGGAGCATTCGTTCAGCAGCCAATTCAGGACCACCAACAATCCGTTGAAGAGATGCTAATTGTTCGGAAGAGGCCCCAATTGCTACTGAATAGATTTGTACAAGAACATTTTCGCGCAATTCCTTCCCTAATACTGCAGCATTACCTCTAAAATAAATTTGTGTATTTCTTATTAAATAACTACATGAATACCGATGTTTTCCATTAGTAACCAATAATATAACACGTATGGCATTTGGACGAGAATGAAGTCTAAACTGTTGACCAGCAGCTTCGAGGCCTCGAAGAGCTATAGCTGGAGAGTCAGAAAGGAGAGGAGAAGAACCCATTTTAGAAAGCAATTCAATTTTGTCTTCATAATTTCCAAGGGCTACTGGCACTGCAACTTGATCGCTTAAAACAAATAGAAAATTTCAAAAGATGTACAAAGAAAAATTAACCTGTAAACAATTAGTCCCACACGCACAACATCTGGTGAGAGATTAAAAGATTCATCAACCAAAGTAGCCAAACTCTCAAGGATTTTACTAAACTTGGAACGATCAAAATTTGCTGCATCCAAAACGATAATAAAATCTAATGGATAATCAATACGGCGACAATCATGTGAGAGCGAAGGAATTTTAGATGGTAGAATATTTTTTGGCCGAATTGATGGCCAACTTGGTGAGATGGTAGATGGCACCAAAAACTAAGAAATATTAAAATTTATTTACAGTCATTTCTTTCAAAAAATGCCTCGCAAATCTTATCTGCTACTCTTCCCAAACGTTCAGAAGTTGCTTCTCTCCATCCATCAAATGCAAGTATTAATTCTTCTTCTCCAGCAGTCAAAGCAAGATCTTCTTGACTATAATGCCCAGTCGTCAAAACCAAAATTTTTGCACCAAGTTGGCGAAGAGTATTAGCAGCCGTTTGTACTATGCTGCTACTATCAGAAACAGTTGAACTTTTCCAGACCAAAACAATCCGAAGCGCATCACCCGCACCTTTAAACATCGGATCAGAGAAGAATAAAAATTTAATTACCAGAAAGTTGAAATTCACTCGCCGCTTCTCCTTTAAATTATTTTTTAATTATTGAAAAAGTCCAAAAAATACTTAAAGCAAGAGACAAATTTGGTTCGCCTTTTAATCCTATAAATTTAGAAAAATAGCTAATTAATTTAGCTGCATAAAAATTTACTTCGAGTCTCGCCAAGTCTTGTCAATAATTCAGCCTCGCTATCATAATCGCCCAATGCAATGGGAACTTCAACAGTATCACCATATTTTAAAAGGCCGACCCGAACTCCCAAATTCGGTCGGAGATCAAAATAATCAAGAAGAAAACTCTAAATTAGGAAACATTATCTAAAAAGTCAAATTTTTACCTTGACCGTCTCTTTCATCATCCGATAATCTAGAATTTTTACATTTGCGCTTGTATCAAATCTAAAAATAAAATAGTTATTTATAGACTTTAATGTTCATTTTTTAAGTGCATAAATTCTTACATTAATAAAAGTTCAATAAAATTTTTAACAAAGCAATGTGAACTCTCATTTCTTCGTCTCTGACCAGAATTAGCTTGGAGCCATATTGGCTGTTTATGCCCTTCTTTATCCTCGCTTTCAGCATAACTAAGAGTCGGTGGTATTTCATTTTCTGTGTAAATAAATTGTCCAAATTCATTTATAGGCAATATTCGCCAATATGTATCTAATGGACGGCCAAAATCGTCTATTGGGATTAACTAAATAAAAAAAATTTATAAGGATTAAATACTAAATTACCTCATTACGAACACCCAAATAACGCCCCTCCGAATTGCGTGGAAGCATCAGTCCACTTTTGGCACTAATCACCGGAAATATTTCCTTTCCTGTTCCATCTGTAGGTAATAATTGAATAGGAGACTCCTCTACATCAATAGGAATTCCCCATTGATTAGTTGGAATAAGAGACGGAGATACTGTGCCTGATGTTGTAGGAGTTATACCCGCCGAGGTATAAACGAATTGACCATGACGATCAGTTGGCAATGGCAATCCATCCAAATCAAGGGGTCTTGCCCAGTTATCTAATGGAAGTGGCTCGTTATTTTCACCTAAAAACTGTCCTGATTGGTCTGTAGGTAAAGGTTTACCTAAAATAATTATATCATAGTTTGTTTAAAATTAACAAACCATATTTGTCAACAACAGGAATTCTTTCAGCATCAAATTCCTCTCCTGGGAAATTGGCTTTCTCAGGTAATGGACTCTTATTTGGTCCTATTTCTATTATAGGCGATAAGGACAGGTTTGGCGCAGTATAGATAAATTGGCCAAATTCATTCGTAGGTAATAATCGACCATCATGTGGATCGAATGGACGACCAAACTCATCCAATGGCAACAATTCACCGTTAATATCCAAATATCTAAAAAATAAATATAAAACTAAAAATCATATTTAAAGTAAACCTTCCAAATTGGTCAGTTAACAAAGGTTGACCTGTTTTAAAGTCAATCACAGGATGAATAAATTTTCCTGTTTGATCTGTCGGCAATGCCATCTCACCTCTGCCAACTTCAGGCATCAAATCTAATGAAAAAGTAATTTATTGGCAATAATCTGTAGAAAGAGTTACTCATTCAAATTATTATTACATACCTTTTGAAAATTCTCCTAATTCATCTGTAGGTAGTGGAGATGATTTTGGTATTCTAGTAGCCAGAATTTGATCAGGTCTCGTACTATGAAGAAGAAAATTACCAAGAGAATCTGTTGGCAACAGTCTTCCTTCAGTGTCGAGTGGCCTGCCTAAATCATCCACAGGAAGTGGAAGCCAATCTAAATCGAGGTAGTTGCCACCTGAATCGGTTGGTCTCAGTAGACCGTCAGGTCCTAAAACTGGAAATGAAGAAACACTGCGATCAGTTGGCAAAATTCTGAAGCAACAAAAATGAACCAAAATGTATTAAATAATCAAATAAAATTGAAATAAGATTATTCAAATGGAAAACATAAAATAATCGGCATACGTTGCGAATTTGGGTCCCGAAATTTTATTTTTTCATAAAAATTGGTGTTAAGGGGTAATCATATGCGCTGATCACGAATCTGATATCAGATTTAGTCTAACACTTGATTTTATCTATGATTTTTAATCAAGTACTTGATTTTTGGTCACTACATAATAAATATCGATCAAATTAAATATCATTCGATTCCTCTCGAAGATCTGAGTCTAATGGTACCATTTCCATGATGCAGAAATTCCGATCAACCAAGATACATGTCCATGAAAATCTAAAAAACGATAGTGGAAGCAATATGATTTTTGGGATTGAAAATTCAAATATACATATGATATTTTATTCGAAAGCATTTATCGATCTGAGTTAAATGACACCAAAATCATCAAGATTGGTCGATCTTACACAAAGTTATGACTAATTAAGAAAAAGAAGCAAAAAATCAAGTACTTGATGAAAAATCATAGATAAAATCGTGTTAGACAAAATCTAATATCAGATTCATGATAAGCACATATCACCCACCCCTTAACACCAATTTTTATAAAAAGAAAATTTCGGGACCCTATTCGAACGTATGCCAAATAATCAATGTCGTACACGTCCGCTTAGTCGCGGGCCAATTTTCAGCGTATAATTTTATTTCTAATTCTTATTTGTAGAATATTTTGTGACTAATCAATAAGTCGTTATAGGTTATTTAGTTTTAGCACGGAATTTTAGTCAATTTAATATTAATAAAAATTGCCTTGGTTCAATCTGTAAAGAAATTGTCGTCGCCGGCCAAAAAGTTGAAAAAGGCTGTTCATTAAGCGTTTTTTCAGCTAAAGACTTGAAAAATATTTTGTCAATATCATTAGGCACAGTGTTCTCAAGCCTGTTAACTAATTCTTCTAACATACAGATCTTTTGACTCCAATAAGGTTCAGAGTTTTTAAGAAGAGGCCAACGTTCATAAAAAATATCCAAAATGGCAATATTCTCTTGATTAGAAATTCTTTTCATCTAAAATTTAAAAGTTATGCTTTCAATTTGCAAACAAAATTTTTATAACTCGCGTTCAGTTTCAAGCTTAAGTTTTTGTCTATGAATGTGTACAACAAGCTTTATAGTATCACGGCCAAATTTTACTAACAATTCCTGAGCAGCTCGTGTAGCAAGCAAAGGGTTATTTACACCTCCAATAAATTGCATTTCCTGGATAAATGAAAATTTATTTTTTAATGTTGTTAACAGAGAAGATAAATTTAAACTAAAAATTTCCTAAAACGCCCCCCAATTAAAAAAAATGCAATTTGTTCTACTACATTATTCTACATTTTTTATACCTTTATAGAATCCTCCAACTCGTGATAATTGTACTGGCCCACATCGATCCCAATTTCGACAGTATCTCCGTAATAGAGAATTCCAATTTGTGGATTATTGTTTTTCACATATTCATGGATAAATTGAATAAGGATCTGGAAATAAAAAAAACTAATTATAAATCCAAAACAAACTTAAAAATAAGAATATACCCTATTTCATTGACTAATCCAGAAAAATAACCTGATTTAATTCAGAATGCACAGCAGAACTAGCTTGAGAAGTTTCTATCATTAAAAGAATAACACTACGGCTCTGTAATGCCAAACAATTTTCAACTGAAGTGGGTACTGAAAAATATAATGAAAAAAATTTTATTTTAAGTTTTATTTTACCAATTTGTGGAAAGTAGAGAGGAGGCAATGTACTAGTTTCATTTGTTTCTTTGCCGGTTACAAATTTTATTCGTGAGTTTGGTAATTGAAGAACCTTTCGAGCACATGCTGATTCGAAATAATCAGCCAGTCGATTTCCATCCAATAACTCCCACTATTTTTGAAGAATTAAAAAAATAAAATCTTTAACTAACTCTGTTAAAAAGCATATGTTCTTTGCTTTCTTCGGCTATCTCTGAGTCATAGCTACTCGGACCAATTAGTATGAGAAAAATGCCAAGAGATGTGAATGAATCCTTCGCAGTAACATCAGATAATCTAAAAAAAATTTCTACATTTTATGCATTATGTTATATTCCTTCTTCAAATATACAAAATTTAACATACAAATCTTCTCCGGAGCTAAACACAAGTAAAATTTTTGTAACATTTTCATTACGACCAAAGCTGTTAAATTGTTGTATGGCTGCACGATAAGCTGTAGAAACGTCTGGAACTCCAAGGGCAGAGGTTTGAGACCGCATTCGGTCAAGCTGGTCGAGCAGTTGGTCGACCCTTTTAAATGGTCAGTTATTATCTAAATTGGAGATCAAAAACTATTTCCTATGATTATTCTTAAAATATCTTCCTTATTTGACTTACTCATGATATCCTCCAAGACTAACTGGAATACTCACACTTTTACCAAAATGAAGAATGCCAATACGCGACATATCGGCTATAATTTGTTAAATAAAAATTAACTAAAAATTAATAAAACCAGCTAAGTCAAGACGCTTCAAGAGTACAAGTAATGCACGACGAAAATGTTCTCGATAAGGCTGGATTAATTCGTCGTTAAATGCAATCTAATGAAGAAAAGATTAAATTTTCTAACTACATAGTATTTTTATTAGAAAATTCTTACTAGAATTTTTATTTCTTATAGAAGAATGAACTACAATAAAAATAATTTTAAAGCAAAATTTAGTAACCAAAAGATCAAGAACAGCTTCTTTCAGATTACACTGCATCTCATTCTTTAATGACGGTTGGTCTTTGCTTGTATCAGGAAAAGCAGGCATAATTCTCGCGGCATCAAGTTGTGGTAATCCATCTGGTTCAATCACCGAAATTTGTGATGTTGAAATCACTCCTGACCAGACAAATTCACCATATAAGTTTGTCGGCAAAACAGCACCAGATAAATCTAAAGGTCGGCCAGAATCATCAATTGGAATGAGCTCTCCAATTTCATTCAAATAATGGCCAGTCAACGGATCTCTATCAAGAGAATTTCCTTCTTGTCCAACCACAGGATAGAGAAATTTTCCACTAGAGTCTGTTGGTAATAGAGTACTGCTAACATCTACGGAAGGAAGTTCTTCTCTTTCTTCTCCCCAAGATAAAACAAATTGACCTTCTGTATTTGTTGGCAGCGGGGAACCATCTGGCCCGAGTGAAATGTCAGATCGTGCTGTGGTTGACTGCACGATAGAAGGTTCGTTCACAATATCTTCAGCTGAAGTAGGTTGTCTTTCAAGCAATCCTTTATCTGGATATTGATTGACAACAGGCTGGAAAACAAAATTTCCTTTTTCGTTTTGTTTCAAATGATTTCCTCGAGCGTTTAAAGGCAAGCCTTGATAATCTTTTGCAAATTCCACACCTATTTCCGGATTGATGTATTGTCCCGATGTCAATGTTGGAAGTGGTTGTCCATCAGGATATACCTGAAAAGACATGACATGTAGAAATTCAGATGAAATTAATACCACTTGATAGATAGGATAGCCAAGTGCATCCGTCGGCACCACTAATTCTTCTCTTCGCGACAACAAAAATTGACCGTAGAAATTGGTTGGAAGCGGAGAACTACCAGGTCCGAGAAACTGGCCAGTCGTGTCTGTAGGGATTGGAAGGTTGTTAGGACCAAGAACGTGGCCTCTATCATCCCTAGGCCATTGAACTCCTTCTTCGTCAACCACTTCAAACAATGGTCTGAGACTATCATCTGTTGGGATTGGATCACCATATCTATGAAAAAATAGTTTTCATCAAATTATAGCAGAGAATAGATTCTATATGTATTTACTTGTCTAATAATGGATATACATAATTTCCATTAGCATCCAATTTCAACAACTGTCCATCCGGGCCTAAAAAATAGAAATATTAAATTTGGTTGTTTTATTTTTTAAATGTTTTATAAATACCTAATGCTTGTTGCTCCTCATTCCTGGTCACAATTCTGTCCAATGGATCCAAATAATTTCCATCTTCATTCATACGCAGTTGTGTTCCATTAAAGAATACTACAGGTCTAATTTCACGCCCAATTGCGTCGGTTGGTAATATACGAGGGGGAATGTGGTCCTCTAAATCGGCAATAATCAAATGCCCATATTCATCAGTAGGTAAGGGTGAAGTTACTTCGATTAAAGGTGGTAAGGGGGTTATTTGATTGATAAAAGATGATTTATCTTGAGGAAATTGTTCTGGTTTAGCAGGTTGTTGATTAATCTCGAAAGTAGGTAAAATCTAAGATTTTTTTAAGAAACTATTTCGTGTTAGTAAAAAGAAAACCTCGAGAGCAGGCCCAATAGTTGGTTCAAGTTGTGTGCAAGTCCGACCATCTGTTGCAAGTAGCCATCCAAGAGGACAATAGCATTCTATTCGAACCTCAACTGAATCTGTTTCAAGTAACCGGCATGCGTGCGAACAATCGCAGCGAATTTCTTTTGCCGGTGTGCGTATAACTATAGGGTTGCTGGCTAATTCCTGGCCATTTGATAAAATAGCAATGGCTTGGAAATAAAATTCAGAATCTCGAGGAAGATCCGGAACGCGAATGCCAGTGACGGGTTGATCGCCAGAAATTGAGATAGTTCGCACCTTGGAATCTGGAGGAACGGTGGCTCCAGAATCTTTTTCTGTTGGATCTGCTGGCCAATACTGAAAATGAGTGTTGAGATAATTATAAAAAATATAATGCCTTGATTATATATTTCTCAATAAGAGAAGAAGTGACTGCTTGCCGAAAATCAACAACCTATAAATATTTTGGAACGTCAAACTACATACGCAAATTAAAATAATTAAACACCATTTCATCATTGATGTTCGAGCCAACTCTTAATTCTAAATTTAAAAAAATAATTTAACACAAAAACCAAAAAAGTCACCTGAAGGTGCTTTCGGCACCAAAATTGAAAGCACTGGAGATCTAACACCTTCAGCTGGATTTTCAATAACCAAATAATAGGTTAAGCCGGGCTGAAAAAAAATAGATCTTAAAAAGAACTAAAACGAGGAATTAACCTGCATAGGATCTGCTGGACTTTTGATAGGAATACTCTAAATATTTGAGGAATAAAGGAAAGAAATGTTTGATTACAGTTAAGGGCCGATCCTCACTTTCAAGTACACTCCAAAGTATTTTCTCTCTACTGGGATCATCTGAATATCGTAACGTCCATTGATTGGGTCGACGCAATGAATCAGGCAAAGAGTCAGAGAAATGCAATACAAGCTTTCCATCTTGTAGTTCTGGCCTAACTAAATGAGATAGCCAGTCTTGTCGGAGATCTTCTACCATTTCTAGCTTAATTGTCCAATTTGCCACACCAAGAGGATTGCGGGCAACACAATTGAATGTGCTAGGTTCGGTAAAATTTTCCAGAGATAGAGACCTTAAAATTAAAATTCTTCCGTTTTAAAATAAGTAATTAAACCAAACCATTTAGTACCAGTCTCATCTTCCTTAACCGTTGATGGATCAATCGGAATATCTGATTTGGAATGCTTTGTTATT
The DNA here is from genome assembly GCA_015183035.1 of Meloidogyne chitwoodi. Classification (NCBI taxonomy): domain Eukaryota; kingdom Metazoa; phylum Nematoda; class Chromadorea; order Rhabditida; family Meloidogynidae; genus Meloidogyne; species Meloidogyne chitwoodi. The sequence goes on from JACZZP010000018.1 coordinate 62,647, forward strand.
TATAAAAAATTTAATCAAAATTATTTTTTTAATTAATTATCCAAGGTATAGAATTTAAGACAACCCACTAGACTAAACACCTCTCTTTATTATTTAATATATTCTCTAGTAAACATTGAAATTTTCTTACCTCCACCACGGATCCAACGTACAGCTGGTTGAGGTTTTCCACTAGCACGACAAAAAACAGTGTAGTCACTACCAGGCAAAAGCCTTATAAGTCTGAATAAACTTGTATATTTATCAATTATTTATAAATAAATTAAATATAATTTAAAAAATATAAAATCCAAACGAAAGGCCTTCCGTTCCTCGGCCACCAGCTGAAACCACCTAAAAATATATAGGATAAAAAAGTTATGTTTCAAACTAGAAAAGGTGCATCTCCATCAGGTAGAGTTTTAGCAATACAACTAAAATTAAGTATACTTATGTAATAAATGAAAAATCTTACGGCTCTGAGAAAATTCCTGGTCCACTTGGATACCTTTAAAAATTAGGAAATTTGTTAATTTAAATCGCTGTATTATGTTGAATGAAAAGAAGTTTAAACTTACATTGCTCTGATTTTAAAAACATATTCAGAGTCAGGTTCAAACATATTCCAAACCATGTAACTGTTTTTTGACGGATCAGGAACATTAACACGAGACCATCTTGGAAGGCTAAGCACTTCATCTTCTTCTATTTGTTTTTCGGCTGGTACAAAGTAAATCTACAGATGTAGAATTTTCATAAATTTAAAGAATAAAAATTACCTCATAACCAATTGGACTTTCTTCACCAGTTTTAACATCATGACGCCAATGTATTTCTACACTTGTTTGGTTTATAGGATCAACCAACAAATGAGAAGGTGGAGAAGCTCTCATTCGTGACATTGTTCGAATACTTTAAAAGTGAGAATTTTACAAATATTGTGTATTAGTTGACATAAAAATAAGAAAATTCAGATCCTTACTTGTGTTGAATAGAATAGGGACCTGAAAATTATCAAAAATATTCCGAAAGAAAAGATTGGTTGGTTAGAGGTAGGAATTAAAAATGTTTTAATTTTTATACAACTGATATTTTTAATTTATTAATTTTAAAATAACCGGGTCCGTCCTGATTCTCTGCTTGAATCACAAAAGCGTATGCAGTATCGGGCTGAAAAAATAAAAAAGTTTCAACTGAATTTAAAGTATTTACTTCAATAAAATCAGTAAGCAGCGCTTGTTTTGGATCTGGCCCGGCAGCAGCAGGTCCAACAAGATGAGCACTAATCCATTCTGAAATAGGTCTGGCAGGAACTTGGCCAACAAGAAGGTCCATTGTTTGGTCATCAAGTGGTGTGTAGTAGATAACATAACGTGTAATATTTCCATTAGGTAGATTTGGAGGATACCATTTGGCAAGTATACTTTTAGGTTTTGTGATTGATAAAGTTACATTTGGTGCTGAGCCTGGACCAGAGACAAAAATTCGAAAGGAAGTTTGTGTTCGACCGCCTGAGTTCTCAGCAATACAGAGAAAGTCTTTGCTTTGGCGGATGTCGAATATTCGAAGCATAGTACCTTCACTGATCTGGAATAGATTAAGCGTTTAAGGTCAAAAAATTTTTCAATTGCTATTTTTTATTTTAACTGACAGAATTTCCATCAGAATCAGTCCAGAAAACATTAGGCGGAGGATAGCCATTTGCCGAACTAAAAGAGGAATTATATATTTTTAATACTTTTTAATAACCATTCAACTGTATAATCCGTTCCAGCTGGCACTTTAAGAAGATCAGTATCTACATGAATAAGGGGCTGATCAGGTGGTACAATTCCTGTTTGTGTGTCAAAATCTTTCGATTCAGAAGGCGGACCTTCCATCTGACAATTAGTATAAATAGAGAATGAAAAACGAGAAATAAAACTGACCACTCCAATGGGGATCACTTTAACATGATACCTTAAAAATGTCATATATAAAATCTATATTTAGATGCAATGAATTATAGCACGTCCATTTATAAGAATTATGCATGTTTATTAAGGCATTTTTTTTATTAAATGTGTTACCTGGTTTTAGGATCCAGATAAGAACCTTCAATAAAAATTTGCACTTGTTTGTTCGGATCAACACCCGGCGGGATATCCCAAACTATCTGTAAGATCCATAAATTTTAGTGTTCTTACTTATTTTTATTACCTCCTTCCATTTAGTATCGTCTAATGAAGGGTCTTCTTTAGTGTATATAATTTTATAGCTGGTTACCTAAACAAATATGCAAGTAAAATCTAAAAAAGTTAACCAACTTTTTCGCCATCCTTCTCCGGATCATCAGAAGGTGTGAATTGAACAAGAACTTGATATATAAGAATTAAGGGTAAAATGTTGCAATTATGTAGTCAAAATAAATACCGGTATTATTGGGCTGTACTTCGACTGGCATCATATCAGGTGCTTTTGGTGCTAAAGGGAGAGTGCGTGCCTTGACAGGATCTAGAGGATAAAATAAGTTTAAATGTCAATAATACTCACCAGAGATAATGCCTTCTCCTCGGTCTGAAATTGCCTGTAGTCGAACCCAGTATAAGGTCTAAAATTACGAATAGGTAAAATATATTCCTAAAATAGTCCAGTGCCTTAGGTTTTAAAGAATCCAATTGATATTTGTTTAAATCTGGAGCAACGCGGATTTTATTCCAAGCATCATCCGCTGCCTCTGCTCCTTCCTGCGGTAGCTCAGCATAATGTAAAACATAGCCTGTTATCTAAATAAAAAAAAAAGTAATTAAAAGGTAATGTAAAAAACCTTTCCATTAGGCTCATCAGGTGGTGCCCATTCAATGGAGAGTATTTGTGAAGGTAATGGAATTGCCACAATCTCATTAGGAGGAGTCCCTGGGCCAGTAACTTGAACAATAAGTGACAACTCTGCTACGCCAGCATTGTTCTGACCGTGGCAAACGGCAACAATGTCTTTGCTAAGTTTACCAAGTCTTAATTGTGCACCGCCAAGTTGTCGTTCACTTTCTGTATCCAGGGTCCACCAAATATCAGGAGCAGGAAGTCCAGTACCAATACAAATAACCTTGAAAATATTTAAAAGGATTGTAAATAAAATTTAATTAAAATTGCCATTTTAAAAATATAATACTTAATAAAAAATTTACCGAATAATCTTCAAGAGGTTTTACATTCGCCGGATTTTCAGAAGGCATAAGCTTTAATGTTGGTGCTACTTCACCAGATCCTGTACGAAAAACAGCTTTCGGTGTAGCTGGGCCTTCACTAAGTTCATTTGAAGCAGTTACGCGTATTCGATAATCAGTATTTGGTAGAATAATTTGAGCATCCCTGTCAAGTATTACTTGGCCAATACCATATTCCTTTACAGGAACTTGAACACGTGGCCAATGAAGATAATTTTCATCAGCATTTGGCATCTCCAGAGCCTTATCTTCCGATATAAAATAAACCTTAATAAAGAAATAAAAAATTCTGAAAAAAATAATAAATTTTCAAATAAAAAGAATAATGTTCAAACCGTATAATGCTTCAATTGTCCGTTTGGCTGTGTAGGCGCATTCCAACTAGCATGAACACTATTGTCAGGCTCAATTTGAATAAGCAAATCCGTAGGAGCATCAATTGGTGAGCCGCTAAGTGTCACAAAGTGAGAAACATCAGAAATTTGACCACGGCCAAAAGGATTTTCAGCAACCACTCGAACATAGTAAGGAGTTTGCGGCTCTAACTCGCCTCGAGGTAAGGTAATTCTTGATTGTTTGGCATCTATTGTGAATCTGTAGTTTTCAAGTTGAAATATATATATAGATTAAAAGAATTATTTGAAAACTATTATAATAATTTAAACGCACAATTTCCACTTGTCGAGCGGAAGAGTAGGATCTGGCGAAACATAAACAATATAGCTAGTTAGGTTCTCATTCGGATGAATTGGAGGACTCCAATCTAAAGTTACGCTGTTGTCAATTTCCACCTAAATTAACATACCACTTCAAAATTCAATTCTAATTATAACAATGACTCACTAATGATCCAAGCTCTATGGGAGATCCACCGGGCTTTAATACGCGAAAAAGATGTCCATCCTGAACTTGTCCTTGATCATTGCGAGCTTCGCAAAGCAAAGTTCTGCTCGACATTGTGCGTGCTTCTGTAGGAACACTAATGAAGCGATGAACAATTGACGGGTCGGAGTTTATTGTTAAATGAACAGGGCCAATGCTTGCATTACCCAATGGAATCTTTAATAAACATTACAAAATTTCAGATAGGTAATAGACTAACCCAAGACCAGGAAACAACAGGCTGAGGTCTTCCATCAACCACACATTCAAAACTAACAGGTTGGTCAGGATCAATTAAAGTTCCATTTTCCTTCTCTTCTGGTCGAACTGTTGGGGATAGTATACGAATGGAAACAGCCAAAGGAATATGCCTTAGACCAGTAATCACTTCATAGCTTGGAGAAATTATTCCGGACCCAGTACGTCCAAAAGCTTGAAGTCGTATGACATAAGGTGTTTGTTCCTGCTGATCGGTTATAGACGCTTCACGAACTTCCGGTCCAAAATTTTTTTGAGACTAAAAACCAAAATTAAAAATAATTTAATAATTACAAACCCATTCGGAAAGTTCAGTGTCAGGATTACTACTCCAATAAAGTGAATATCCTAGTACATCTCCATTAGGAATTAAAGGTGGTTGCCAATGAACATTAAAACCATCTAAATATTAAATTTTTTTTTAAACACACATAATAAATAACTTAAAACAGGACGAACATCAATTTGATCAGGAGGACTTCCTGGACCCAAAATGATTATCATAACTTCAGTTTCAGCCATTCCTTGCTCATTAACCGCCTTAAACGTTTTAATTTTTAATTTAATAAGAGATAAATGCCTGGCATTTTATTTTTCCGGACCGAGTGCTTGATTGAAATAAAAGACTTTGTTGACTTTTAATTTGTTCATCTAATGATGTTAGGTCAACAATACGAAATCCACCATATCCATCTTCAATAGGTTTATCCTCCCACCACCAAAGAATTTTAGGCTTTGGTACCCCTTCTGCTTCGCAAAGAATTTCAAAACCTTCTTGATTCGGTCTTTTCTCAATTTGTTCAGAAGGGATGATTCGAATAATGGGCAAACGTGGTGCAAGCCACGTTTTTGACTATAAACAATTTTTTAATAGATATTTTTAAATGCTGAGATTTATTAAATAAATACGTTTAAAAAAGTTAAATCACCGTAAATGGTAAACTAAAAAGGCCAGGTCCATTTCTGTTCAACGCCCGAACTTTGACAGTATATTCAGTCTGTTCACGTAGTTGATGCAGAGTTAAAGTCTTATCTGCAGCGCTTCCGCTTTTTTTAACATCCCATTCATGGTCTGGTTTATCAGCATCTGATGTTGGAATATATAAAACTTCGTAGTCAACAATAGGCCCGTTTGTGATTCGAGGTTCCTCCCATTGAAGAAAAATAGTATTTCCATCAATATGATAGCGAATATTCTCAGGTTGACTAGGTCCCGTTACCAACACAAAAACCTATGATTTAATAAATTATAAATTTTTTAACGAATGTACGGCATTTTTCCAATTTTATAAAGATATACCTTTTGAATAGTCCTTCCAGCTTCATTTTCAGCAACACAAAAGAATTCATTGCTCTGGGGTAAAAGAATTGAACAAGAATTATGTATAAACTTTTATTTATTTGCAAGAAAATATTTTAAAACAAAAATGAATTGAAAAGAAAATATTTTCTCGCGAATATATGGGGTGCTCACTTAAACTAGAAAAGTTTCCAATTGGTCGTATGTATAGTACAAGTTAATATTTTTGAGATTTATTCAATTCTTGGATAATTTTTTTATACGGATTTTTATATAAGGAACTAATTCATAAAAATGGTTTCAGAGAAATTCCCCAAATTAAAGGCTAAAAACCTCATATAAACCAGAGTGTTGTAAAGCAATATGTCTACTTTGCTGTGCAATACTAATATTCCGTCCTCGTGACTCCCAATGCATCTTTAAACGTTTATGTATACACCTATTAAGTGTAATTAATTTTACGTTAGGAATTGGTTCGCCTCTGCTCAAGTTGCAATTAATATTAAATGGCACTCGTGGTGAAACACGAATTTCCGGACCCTCCAAAATAAACACAAATGGCCGTTTAGCAGGTGGAAGAGTACGCACAGAAACAGGATTAGATAATTTTCCAGGCCCCATCGAATCGTGTGCTCTAACACGAATTGTATAAAGTGTATCAGAATTGAGACTAGAAATGATGTGAGAAACGGCCGGCGCAGAAACATTTACTTGAGACCAACCTTAAAAGAGATTTTTTTTAATGTATTAAATTGGATTAAATAAAGGAACTTTTCTAGTTTAAATGAACACTCCATATATTCGCAAGAAAGTATTCTATTTTCAATTCATTTTTTATTAAATATTTATTTTCTTGCGAATAAATGGGTTATAATTTTTATTCTCTAATTCTTTTGTTATATTTTGGTTTATTTTCTCGCAAATAAATTGGGTGAGTACTTAAACTAGAGACAAGTACCGAATCCTATAAACTATAAATTTGTTTTATCTAGAAAATTCCCTACTTCGAATTGGAAGCATTGGATCAGTGGTGAAATGCAAAGTGTAGGCAGTAAGTGGACGATTGATAACATGAGGTTTCTCCCATTGAACTTCAACGGATGATCTAAAAAATTATAAATGAAAATATTACAATTGGTACTTGTACCCCTATTGCCCCCACATCCTTTTTTCAATGCCGCTCTTTTTTTTTTCTGCGCCGAAAAAATTCTTTAGACTGCCGTGATTGATATTGCCCCAAGAAAATTTTATGTGTAAGAAAAGTTATTAAAGATTCAAGTTTGCCGGAAAAACGTCAACTTGGATCTATTGGGAGAGTTTTATTGCTTCTTCATTTTTGGACCCATGGCTTGTTGGTCTTGGCGCATACTTGGATCTATTCAATGAAAGTTACTCTAATGTGTGGAAGTTTTTGTAGGATGGTGTTTTGTCGATCAATGGAAATCTTACATTAGAGTAAATTTCAATGAATAGATCCAAGATGTACCAAGACCAACCAGCCATGGGCCCAAAAATGAAGAAGCAATAAAACACCCGATAGAAATTGAAACGTAAACATAAATTCAAATGTAACAAGCCTTTACACATCAGTTTTCTTGGGGCAATATCAATCACGGAAGTCTAGAGTATTTTTTCGGAGCAGGAAAAAAAGAAGCGGCATTGAAGAAGGATGTGGGGGCAATAGGGGTACAAGTACCTTACAATTTTATCACCTTCCAACTGTCAATTGCCTTAGAACTGGTGATGAACCAGGGCCAGTAACTTCTACGCGAACAAGACGACTCGTTTCTCCAGCCTGGTTGTGAGCTCGGCAAGTAAAGTTTGTATTTTTGTATATCTATTAGAAAATTTTTGTTTAGTCCTAATATTAAATAACTTGTTTGATAACAAGCAATTGTTCGTTTCGCATATTAGACCCTGTAGTTGTAGGGGGGTCATCAACTCTCCCTCCACTTGTGTCTTCTTGTTCACGTTCCCACATAATCTCCGGGAAAGGAAATGCTACTGCTGAACAAGTAATATTCAAATTGCCTCCAGGTTCCACCTTAAAACTTAAAATTATTAAAAAGTATCTTTCCCAACTTGATAATCAGGTGGTGGTTCCAGATACCTTTTTTTTTAAAAAAAAATGAATTAATAATTTCAATAAATAAAAACATTTTTGGACGTCCATGTACAAGAAGACATTTTTCTGCATTCGGACACGTGCAACTAAGCTGTTTCTCATCCACTGGTGAACAAATGCATCCAGCAAGCTAAAAAAGAACAAATTTTAAATTAAATTATTACTGGAAACCTTTCGGCATAGACTTTTAGGGATTGGCTTTATGCAAGTTTTTCCATTAACATCTAGAACTAAGCCTTTTGGACATCGGCATTCCAAAGTTCGATTTTGTTCAAATGAAATACCTAGAAAAAAATTAATAATTACAACCATCAACTATATACAAACATGAATGCGAACATCCGCCATTATTAACCTCACATAGGCCTATTCCCTTGCAAATGGGAGGAGTCTGTACCCAAACTCGATCGCTGCAAAACATTGTATCAGCTTCATCCTGTAATTCATAACCTGGCTCACAGCCATATTTAACAAAAAGAAATGAGCGAGAACTAAAATGACTGAATTAAAATAATTAACGACATAAAAACTGTAACGACCTAAAAACTTGAGTTTCATTTCTTGGATAGGGCTTTCCATGATTACGATAATATTGTCGTATAAGTCTCTTTAAATTATCCGGTGGGACAAATGCCATAATCTGCACTCTAAAGAATAATATTTTTACAACTTAATTAATATTTTTTACATAGCATTTGAGATGACCGGTGGAGCCACTAAACCGGAACGTTCATTATTTGTGGCTGCATCTGTACAACTCGTATCTAACGCCTATAACATTTACATAATATATTGTAAAAAATATAAAATAAATAGTACCTCGTAGCGGGGAAAGCATATAGTTCGTTCACTTTGTTTACTTTTTTGGCAAATTCCATTAAGATGTGGCAGAATTGGCGGCTTATTCACTGGAATTTTTAAAAATTATCTCTTAATAAAAAAAATAAAAAAAACAAAGAAGTAAAGGAAAATTGAGTAATATACAATACAAATATCACTACAGGAATTAAAATATTTAAAATTTATACAGTCAAGATGACAATCTATTATGATCAATTAGTAATTATAATTAATTTAACCACTGCTAAGACGAATATTTCAACTAACAATAAGCTCCATATTTCTCTATATTGAAAAAGAGCAACTATTAGTATTTAAAAAAAATAACTGCAAACAAAGTCGACAAACACAGAAAATACAACAAATTAAAAAATGAAGCTGAACCTTCCTCTGCAAATCCACAGAAATGAACTGCTTGGTCGGCACTTATTATGCAACGACTAACATTGTTAGAAGTACCAGCATCAAGGACAAGAACATGCCTACGCTTTCCAGAATTGAATTCGTTCACTAGATAAGTTTCTAGTCAAGTCTATTACATATTTCCATATTTTTTATTATTTTGTGTTTTGCCCCATAAAATTTTCTTGCTTTAAAAACTGACGTCTTAGTGCTCTCCGCCTTTTGTTCATGAGTTTTCCACCATTCATATTCATGCGATGGAGCTCACGCATTGCATTCTCTAATCTAAGATGAACAGTATGTTGAAAAAAGGAAATTCTAGGCCTTATCTCATTAGAAGATAGAAATAATTCCGATTCAAAACATAAAATTGGTAAATGGAATCCAAAAATTAAGATAAAAAAGACAAATAAACTTTGTGAAGACATTAATAGTTTTGCTAAAATCATTTAATTAAGTTCAATGTCAGATATTTCGGTGAACAATAAATATTTACAGGAGATGATTATGTATTTAGATAAAATATTTAGTAAGAAAAATTGGAATGTCACATTTTTATTTCAAGAATAAACGATCGACTCAACATTAAAAGCGAGGTGTTGAACTATAAAGAATAGTGTATATTAGTTAGGAAAACAACTTTCCACGGTCTAAATTGAGGAAAATAGGCAGATGGAAATAAACAAAGCTAAACAAAAAATATAAGTGAAATGATTTTTAACGTCTTGATTGAGGGTTGGAGGCAATCTGCCACTTGGCCACAATATTTTGCTCGAAGCGATAGATTATAATAAAAGAAATAATAACGTTGCCAATGGTTCTGATTTATGTCTAGACTAGCCGGACACTGGATGAGGATAAAAAGTAGCCATATGGACGCCAGTTCTCTTTAATGTTAAAAAAATATCTCATTTATTACTCTAACTACGTTAAATTAAAACAAGTTTTTTTCGTTGTTAGATATTTGAATGAGCAAAAACGATAACAAAAATAAGCAATTTCAGACATTTTTTTCTTAATTTATAGAGCAATTTCACTTTTATGGAGATGCATTCTCCCACGGTCTCAAATTCGAATTTGGCATTAGCAATTTAAAGAAAGGAAAGTCAAATATGCAATACATATCCGATTTCAAGTGCCATTTCTCGCCATGGTCAATTGTACGATTTTCATAAAGTAAATGGGTTAGTTTAATAATAGTAGATTAAAAATGAATGGCAGATACTATTAAGAGGAATAAGTAATATATAGATTGGGTGTAAATTTATAGAAGCTTTGAAGATACTTGTTTTATTCAAAAAAGGAAATCGTAAAGAGAATATACAGCAAAAATAAGTTTCATTCAGCTTTGAAATTTAATTTACATACTTGTTAAATATTATTTTAAAAATTCAAGGTAGTTTTATTTATTAGATTAACATTAAATTAAAATTATTTAAAAAATTCAGTTTCTTATTTCTTGTCATATTTGCCATATTCATAATTTTTCTTATATTTGCCGTAGCCACTATTAGAATCCTTCTTATAAGTGCCATAGTCATATTTGTCCTTGTTATATTTGCCGTAGTCACTATTATAATCCTTCTTATATGTGCCATAATCATTTTTCTTATATTTTCCATAGTCACTATTATAATCCTTCTTATATGTGCCATAATCATTTTTCTTATATTTTCCATAGTCACTATTATAATACTTCTTATTTGTGCCATAGTCATACTTGTCCTTGTTATATTTACCGTAGTCACTATTATAATCCTTATGTGTGCCATAGTCATACTTGTCCTTGTTATATTTATCGTAGTCACCATTATAATCCTTCTTATGTGTGCCGTAGTCATACTTGTCCTTGTTATATTTATCGTAGTCACTATTATAATCCTTCTTATGTGTGCCGTAGTCATACTTGTCCTTGTTATGTGTGCCGTAGTCATACTTGTCCTTGTTATATTTGCCATAGTCACTATTATAATCCTTCTTATGTGTGCCATAATCATAATTTTTCTTATATTTGCCGTAGTCACTATTATAATCCTTATGTGTGCCGTAGTCATACTTGTCATTGTTATATTTGCCGTAGTCACTATTATAATCCTTCTTATGTGTGCCGTAGTCATACTTGTCCTTGTTATATTTGCCGTAGTCACTATTATAATCCTTATACGATCCATAGTCATAATTGTTCCCATATTCCCTCGCAAAACATGTTGCAGTAAGCAAAAAAAACAGTGAAATCAGATTAGTATCCTAAAAAAGATAATTAAAATATCGAATTATTTTATTTATAAAAGTGGATCTTTAATATTTAAATTATTACCATTTTAGTGATGTTGAGAAAATTTTTGAAGAAAAAAAGAATGATAAAAATCTCAGAAAAAAATCTTTTATACGTTCACGTATTTGAAACGAAATATAAATCATCAGATAATATTTTGCATTGTGAATAATATAAATTAAAAATGATTTCCAAATACATATGTATTACCAATGCAAGAAATAATTGTACTGAATAATAAACCTATGACAAACTAAATTTAAGCCCACAAGTATGTTGAAGAAAAGACATTCAGAATTGATGAATGTTTGTTATTTTAAAAGGCATGGCCTTTTCAAACGCTTCCATTAAAAGCACAATATATGAAAATGCTTAAAGGGCAACTGTAAATTCCAAAAAAAGATTTGATAAAATAACAACTAAAATTATTTCTCACACGGGGGTATGGCGGAGTTGTCGCGAAATAGTATGTTAAGCAACAAAAGATGTCCATTATTATTAATTATGATTGAGATCAGGGATTCGAGTTTTAGCGGTTCAGGTAGCGGCCGGAAAACCACTTTTTATACCGAAAACGGGAAGCTATTTGCATTAAAAAAAGGATAGAAAAAGAAGAGATAATTGTTTTTTTGTATATTAGTTTATTTTTCGTGAAATTAGAGGACACTACTTTCTATCAGAGAAAAACGCGTCCCAAAACTTTGTTACACCACCAAATCCGACTTATCCGGTTTGATTTTTAGAGACGAAATAATTATTATAAGAAGCGCTTACCGGAGTGAACATCACAGCTAGTTAGATGTAGTAAGCAGTTTGTTGATCTCAGTTGGTAGTAAAATAATTAAATTATTCTCCTCATCATTTAATTCCTAACGTTCTTCTTTCTTATAAATAACATAAATGCAGAATTACGTTGTCTTTTTTATATTTATGTAGAAACTTCTAACTCTAAATATGGCCTCATCTCATTTTAATGTTTAGATTTTAATCACAATAAATTAAATTTTGGTATCTTCTAGATTATTTCACTACAAAATATTAGAATAAAGATGCGATGCCATTTTTAACAAGTATTTAAAGAAAAATTATCATTGGTAATTCTAAATAAAAACGAGTCAATATATTACCTTTTTATCGTTGTTTAGAATAGAATTAAGTTATCTCAGGGCCTTATATAAATAAGTATTTAAGATATGGCAAGTGAATTTGATAAGATTAAATATAAATACATGAGTTTTTCGTTAAGACTAAAAAAGAGGTATTAAGCATTCATTGGTCGAATTTTATTAGTTTTGCAATAAGAAGTGAGTTGATAAGGAATTTCTTCAAGAACGGCCTGAGAAAAAAAAATAAATCAAAGATCAAAAATATAAACCTTAGCTAATTCGACTTGGATTTGAATTTGCTGCTGTTCAGATATCTTGCTTAAATATTTATTTGCCCTAGTTTAAATATGGTAAGAATACCTGTCAGCTGATCGAACAGCATTATAATAGTTACAAAAAGGAACAAACTAAAAAAATAAAGGATTGACAGAGAAATAAAATGAAAAATAACCTGCACAATATCACGTTTAGCAACATAATTTCCATGTTTAAGCAAATTTTCATCGGAGTCCAATTCGTTCATCTTTGTGAAATCCTCTTCTCCAACGCCTATTATCTAAATAATAGTTTTTAAATAGTATTTATAATAATTAACTAACAATGATCGATAGTGGTTGCACAGATGCCTAGTAATTGGAAATATAGAAAAATTATAAATAATTTACTTCAATTATTGCTAATTTAGTCCGATCCATGTCAGTTATTAGTCCGTCAGTTAATATTAAAAGAATCTATAAGAATATCAGAATATACAAAAATATTTTTAAAATGAACCTGATATTTGGACCCGTTCCTCGGAAAACTTTTACATTTTTCAAGCATATTACGGACCGTTGGTTCAAAGTTTGTTGGGCCATACAGTTCAACACGACTCAAGGCACTTCTATAGGCATCCATTACTCCTTTTACTCCGTATACTCCAGATTGGTTGCTTTCAATACTCTTTAAAAATTTAAAAGATGCAAAACTTTTGTCTTACCAGATTGAATAAATGGCTAACATTTTGACTTGGAATAATTTTTGCCCCGAATCCAAATGCTTCAAAATATTTGCTCGAATTGTAATGCTGATATATAAAGCTAAAAGATTCAACTAAATATTACCTCACAAATTTCAAGTACAGAACTGATAGCGAGTTCGTATTGATTGAGATAGAATTGATCAACATAATGACGAGAACTTGGACTCAAAGGATTCCCATTTGATGCTGTAAAATCGATGCTAACTGCGAATTCGAGTTGCATTCTAACAATGTTTGTTATATTTATTAATTTTCTAAAAAACGTACCCTCCTTTAATAAAATCTAAAAAAGTAAATTCATGGTGACAAATTGCCTGAACAAACTGAATGGCTCCATTCATGCATTTCTTTTGTTTTTCAAGATAGATGACTTGATTTTTGTTCTTTGGAGACATCAATTGATTAACTGTTAACTTAGCAGAACCAAGAAAAACATGCCTTAAAATTTAACTGAAAATAAAAATTAAAAAAAACAAACATTCCAGTAATCTTAAAGTCAAAGCATTCAACCAAAAATTGTCTGTTCTTATCTCCTTCACAAAGATGTCTCACACTCACTTCGATTGGCTTCCATTCAGGATTAACTGTATTCTTTTCAACCTCAGTTCTATGAACCAATTGCATTCTATAAACTAGCAAAAATGAAGAAAAAAAATGTTTTATACGTTCCGTTTGGATAAATCCGATGAAATTCCAGAAAAGGGTCTACTGAAAAAAGGCAAGAGCAGCAAAAATGAGGTTTGGCGACACCTTTCCCATGACATATTAAATTGACAATTTCTTTTTGACCTTCGTCAACCTCTTCTGCACGAATAAACAAAGTACCTTTTTGCTTTTTCCCAACTCTAAAAAAGGATTTTTCTACTTTCAATGTTAAAAAACCTCAAATCTAAACGTAAAAAATCTTCTGTTGTAGCAACAATATCGGCAAGATGACATTCACACCGACCTAAAATTTATAAAAAAATTCTAATCAATAATAATCTAGGGTGTAGTGTCACCCACTCAAAAACCAATAATTGGATATACCATTCAACGTAGCTCGACGAGCTGAGTTAAATAGTACCATTCCCATGTTGCGGAAATTCCTATGAACCGAGATACGAGTCCCTGAAAATCGAAAAATCATAGGGGGGACCAAGCAAAGTGATTACCGCGGCTGCCCCTAAATTATTTTCACTAAATTAATTGTTTTGTTGTAATTTGCGCCGTAGAATAACGCATGTACCAAAGCCAACGAGAGATGGCCTCCCTAATGAAGAAGTCATAAAACACTCCCAATAGGACCAAGTTTGGCGTGTTTCCAGCAAAATTCGATCCTTCATAACTTTCTTCAAAATCGTTCAATCTCGACAATTTTTGTCTCATTCGATAGGTCTCGAAGAGCCGAGACGAATGAGCTATCATACTCATATTCGAATTTTTCACCCTAAAAATGAGCTTATTTCCCCCTATGGTTTGTCGATTTTCATGGACCCGTATCTTGGTTCATAGGAATTTCCGCAACATGGGAGTGGTACCCTTTAACTCAGCTTGTCGAGCTACGTCGAATGGTATATCCAATTATTGGTTTTTGAGTGGGTGATTCACTACACTATTTCCATAATCCAAACCCAAAAAATCATGACGTGACAAATCAACTTGATCATCTGTGTCTATGTCGTAAAGGTCAAAACGCAAAATTTGTTTTGTCTTAAAAATAAAAAATAAAATCAAAACAAAAATTAACACCTCAAAAAAATAGTCAAGTTGTATTTTAGTATTCCATTTTGGATTCAAGTCATTATAAATTACTTCTGTTCGTCCAACTTCAAAATATTCCTCACTTCTTAATCCAAGTCCCTTCAAATAAACAATACAAAAAGGATCACTTTTGGACAGAAAATCTTTATCCAGTAAATTCCTATAAAGTAAATAAATTAAAAACAATAAAATAAATAACCTGGCTTCTAGCATAAGTTCCACCCGAGAATGTGGTACATTCGTTGATCCTGGGAGTGGAACTAAAATTTAAAATCAAATTAGTTTAAAGTAAAAAAAAACTTGTTCCTCCAGTTGAATGCATTTCTCTAGGAATGATAGCCTCTGTTCGTTGATTCAGCATTGTCTGACAAAAGATTAAATTTGTCAAATTACGATGGAATGTTCTTAATAAAAAATAATAAAACACAAATTTTGTTATGGGGGAATAAAAATCGTCTTAGCCTTTGTTTTTACTTGTTATTTAAACAAAAACCCATTTCATTTCTCATGGGATAAAAGTAATAAAAAGTAAATACTGGAAACTATTTTTGTCAAAAATGGTAATAAAGAGTATATTTGAAGAAAAACTACTAAATGATTCTATTTGAGTTAAAAGAAGTGCCGGGTGGAAAGTTTTACGTAAAGCATGTTTGAATAAATTGTTTACATTTCAATTGAAAGTCTAAAAATGGAAAGAAATCTTAAAGAGAAGTGTGGAACATAAAACTAACTTGTTTAAATTTATGCATGACGAGTTTTAAGAATATGACTCAAATTTAGAAAGCTGATTAAATTATGGAAATCTTAGAAAAAGCGAAGGGGGTTTGAAAAAATTGAATTCTCCTCCTCATTTAATTCATAACGTTATTTATTCGTCACAAGAATATTAATATGAAAATATAAATGCTTAATAAGACTTATACTTTTAACATAATTTTAAGGATGAACAGTCAAAAAATAGTTTGCAACAAGGGAACAAAGTTCGTTATAAAAAATAATAAGAGACGAAGGGACATGTAAAAAATTGCACGACATTTCGCCTTTACGGCAAAAACCTACATTTCGTTTACCCGAGCCACAATTTTTTGCCGTTGGGACGAAATGTCGTACAATTTCTGTCGACGAAATGTCTGGAAACGGAGACGAATTACATTCTCGCGCTTTAATGGCTCTGTCCTAGCTTTTCGCCTTGAAAAAAACACAATTATCATTCTCTCTCGTTACCTATTCTCTTTTTCCCTCTATTTAATTTCTACACTCTTTCCATACTTTAATTTCACTCAAACAAAGGAAGAAGGACCTCTAATTGACTCTTTTATAATCTCCCTTTTGACCCTTATGTAACAGTTCACGCTTATGACCTTTTTTCCTGATCTTTTTTTTCCAAAGAGGCACGATGGAGTCTGCAGTCTTTGTTAACTCTATTTTATTAGTTTAAAATAGCTTTACGATTCTTAACAAACTTTGCTATGAGAATAACTTGGCAGGATTCGGAACAGGATTTGTAAGCATAATTGTACAGGATTCGATACTGAACACTTAATTCCCCGTTCAATCCGCCTTGTACTTTTTTGCAGAAAATCGATTATTTCTTCCTCTATTTGTTTTTCTTTTCATTTCCTCTAAATTTCTAATATCATCTTTTTTTAATTGAATCCAGAGATTCAGGAAACTTTAACATTACTCATAAATAGAAAGATTGACTGATCAAACTTAACACAATTTTAAAAAATTATTGAAAAAAAATCTTATCACATACTAATATGTATATATTTGTACTTAAATTCATTTTACTTTAACTTTTGCCGTTTTTATACATATTTTAATTTTTCGCACAATGCTAATACCGGAAATATATTTCCCTTATAAACCTCAACTGACTCTATATTCGCTTAATGATTCTGCTTTTTTATATCCCTAGAAAAAAAGACATAATACCCTCCTTAAAATAAACATTTAATTTAAAATTATTTAGTAATTGTCTGGGTGCTATTAATTTAATTTTCATATTATTGACATAATTAACATGACCAACGAACAAGATGAGCAATTAGTTCGGGAGATTGTTGGAAAAGTGATAGATCTTGCAATTAATGGTATCTCGTTTGTTTTTTACTTTTTTCACCTTAAATTTTTTAAATCATAGAAAATGTAAAGATCGAGAAGGAAAATTCAAAGATTGAAACGGAAACAAATAATGGTAATGTAGAGGAGGAAGACTCGAAGATTGACAAGGAGACTATAATAGTTTCTGGGGTGGAAGAAGAAAATGCGAATATTGAGGAGATTATAGTTTCTGGAGAAAAGACGAATAAAGCTATTGGAAAAGTGATTGATCTTGCAGTTGATGGTAATGCTTTCTTTTACTTTTATTTTTAAATTATAGAAGAGGAAAATTCAAAGATTGATAAGGAGACTACAATAGTTTCTGGGGTAGAGGAAGAAAATGCGAATATTGAGAAGGAGACTATAGTTTCTGGAGAAGAGACAAATGAGGTTATTGGAAAAGTTATCGATCTTGCAGTTGATGGTAATATATTGATCTCTTTTACTTTATTTTAAATTATAGAAGAGAATGGTGCTAAGATTGACACAGAGACTATAGTTCCCGGAGAAGAGGCGAATGAGGGTGCTGAAAAAGTAATTAATCATACAGCTAATGGTAAATGTGTATTCGTTTTTCACTATTTTTTTTAATTATAGAGGAGGAAAATGTAAAAATTGACAAGGAGACGAATCCTGGACAGAAGAAAAAGACCAAGTTTTGCTCACTTCTTTAAAAGGGCTTTAAATTTTTCAAATTTGACAACTAAATTATAGTATTCTATTTTTATTCATATGTCTGACAATAAAAATATAATTTATTTTAAACAGCATCGCTTTTTTAGTGGATTTTTAATCTAATATACCTAAATTCCCCGTATTTCTTAACATTTTCTTTGTGCACGATACATCTCCTTGCAGTATTTAGAATAATTGGAAATTATTGCGAAGACTCGAACCTCAAAGGCAATTTAAACTAGAATCTTTATCATTCAAACAACAAATAAATGTACTTGTATAAAGGGATAAACTATGGAGAACGGGAAAAAAACAAAAGAGAGTGGGTTGACCTATTCTTACTTACAATGGAAAATAAGAGGATTTGGCTACTATTGCAATGAAAATGGTTAGAGCAGCAGGTTTTTATTATAGCCGTTTAGGAAGGATTTCCTAATATTAGGAAAGATTAACTCGCTTGGATATTTTTAAATGGAACGTCTATTGAAGGCACTTAAATAGGGGAGCGCCATTTTGCTCATAGTCGAGCTAAAAATTAGAGGGAAAAAGAACAACGCCTGAACCTACTAGGAAAATTAAAAAATATTTGTATGAAGAGTAGGAATGATTATTTTTTATGTCGAATTGCTGGAGTCGATTGATGAGAACTGGCGGGGGTATTTGAACGCGAAGAAATTCCTCCGTAAATAGGTAAAGCGGCGGAGGAGCTGCTACCTCTTCCAGTACTAGAAGCATTTGAACTATTTGAGGCTGAAGTGAACAATTCTGGTTTGTTTTGATGTTGCAGAACGCCTGGACCTTTTCAAATAAGAGAAAATATTATAATCCAAATATTTAGAAGTTTGTGTATTTACCTCCAAGCGCCGGCTGCCACATTTCATATCCATCCTTACGCAACTCCTCCTTTATCATATTAAGCAACGTTTGTGATGTCTCTATAAATTATTGAAAATCTAAAACACTACAGCGCCTCACCAGGTTTTAAGAATGCATAAAGACATCCACCTCCACCAGCGCCAGTCATTTTAGGATAAATACCATACCTTCCTCTAGAAAAAAAATAGATTAAATAATTCCTCTTTTTAAATATTAATAATTCTGTGATTTTTAAAATTTTTTCTTTAGTCTTCTACTTACAAAAGTGTGCTGATCTGATCTACTTTAGCATGACCAACCCCTAAAAAATAAATTTTTAAATATTATTTTTAATTTTTTTTATATTTTTTTCATAATTTACACTATAATTCATTTCTTATTTGTTAAATTTATGTATAGATACCTAAAGCAATTAGTAACTGATTGTTAATACGACAAAGCTCATTGAGTCGGTCAAATGTGTCTGTTAATTCGTTTCTTTCAATTTTTGTCGTCCCCGCTGAAATGCCGCTAATTGCAGAGGCATTTGAGCCGCGCTTGCCTCCAGCAACATAAGAACCACCACCCAATGAAGGTGAACGTCCACCAGAAGAAGCAACACAAGAGGAAGAGGGTACTGGCTGAAGATTTCTTTGATGGTTTCCAACACTATTACATGCATAATCGGGTCCATCTGTTAAAGTAACTTGGGGACTAAGCGCCGCCGACCGTCCACCATTCTCTAATGAAGAACCATTTTCTCCTCCTCTATCTGTTGTATTTAGTAAAAAGAATTGCCTTTGTAATATTTTTGCTGCCTCATATGCTAGTGCATCAATGGTGTCAAAAATAGGTTCAACAACCGCTGGATACTAAAAAATCGAAAAATAGTCTCTACAATATTTATTTAAAAAATAAAACCTTTTTGTAATTGTCTTTAACAGTTTGCACCTATTATTATATTGAATAAAAAATAATAAATAAAATATACCATTCGTGAAGTATTCCTTTCGACCCTTGAGTTGACCAGAATTACTTTCAAGTCAGGAATACTTAAAAATAAAATTTAGATAATACCAAGTTTTTTAACATTACAAACTTTTGCAAATTTTCCAAACGTTTTCCAGGCATATAACTTGCAATTCCGCCTAAAATAGATTAAATAACATTAATTTCCAAAATAATGTTGAAGGAAAATTACTAACAAAAAAATACAAACTAAATTATTATTAAAAAAACAACCATAAGTGCAAATCGCCGCGTCAAGGCCTGATGCTCTTCCGTGAATTAACGATTCTGCTGCTGAAGACCATTTTCGAATCTACAAAGAAATAAACGTAATTTAAAAAATACTTGCATAATAAATACTATGTCAAGATGTGTTTCGTCCCAAGTAGAACAATCTTCAGAGTCAACAGGAACACTTGAAGAGGGTATTAAACCAGCAGTTTGAAGTAATGCTGTAGCAATACAAACACAATATGCTCCTAAAAAAATAAAAAAATGTACAAATTAAAAATAAAATATACCTGAAGATCCCAGACCAACACATGAAGGGAGTTTAAAACGAATAGTGACTTTTACTGCCAGGAGATCCCTAATTTAAAAAAAATAAATAAAAATAACACCAACATTTATAAAAACCAACAGAAAATAATTAATTGACAAAGAGTTAAAGATACAAAATATTATAATTAGAATAAAAATAAACAAAACACAACACCGCAAGACATACCAAACAGACAAAGCTTGCTTTACAGACTTAGTCTTTGGGTCCTGCATCGGACATATTTTAGATCCATCATTCGGTGCTGAAGGTAATGAACATGATGCATCATCTAAAGTCTGTTGTTCAATGTCTTCTTGCAGTTGAAGATCCAAAGAGCTAAAAAAAAGTTCCAAGGATGGAAAGTTGAAAAAAACGGTAACAAACCACTGACGTAGTAAAAGTCAAAGACCCAAATATATAGGGGAGAGAATGGAAAAATATACCGTCGACGAAGTACAACGCCAATGAGTAGATACCAAAAGGCAAGAATGGCCAAATTTTGTACTCCACTTTGTTCTTCGAGTGTACCTGTCAATTTTCTTGCAATAGGGACAACCAATTCAAGAGAAGGAGGCTCTTCTGTTGACAGAAAAAGATCATCTAAAAGGAAAATAAAATCCCGGAACTTTTAAATAATCTTACTAGGAAGTTTTGAGATCTCTTTCTGTAAATCTTTCAGTAACCAAGTCTGAAAAATTAATAAAAATTTATGGTACTTGTGTGTTATCCCTACGGACTTTTTGCGGACTTTTTTTTTGCGGACAAATACCAATTTTTTCTTTTCTTTCTCCATGTACCGTTGTCACTCAGAATCAATCAATTAAATTTGATTCATAATATATATGAAAAGTTAAGAAAAAGTGCTGTTTTATCATTTCTATTCAAGTTTATTAGCTATTTTATTTATAATGAAAATTTGGGATTTGCCAACAACTGAATTATGATTAGGTACAACTTCGTAGACCCCGAAACTGGATGTAATACTCAAAAAGTGGAAAGGATGTGGGGAAGTGCCAAATGGCGTAATAAGAAACATCGAGGGACAGAACGTCACCACTTGGATAGTTATTTTGCAGAATTTATGTGGAGAAAAATGATTGGTGATAGAGACGTTTTTGAAGAAATTATGATTGTTTGGGGGAAATATTGGCCATTGGATTGATTTTTTCTTTTATATATTTTCTCTTTTAAAAAATAAATTTTGTCCGCAAAAAGTCCGTAGGGATAACACACAAGTACCAAATTTATTGACAATAAATTAATTTAATAATTATTGTGGTAAATAATCTTCAATTAAACATTGTAAAAAACTTTAAATCAAAACCTTTTCAATATTCATATCAGGCAAACACAAGTAAATACGTCCATCAGCTGAGGTAAAAAGAGACCTAAAAATTAACATGTTCTAATGTTACAAATAGTTATTTTACAGATAAGTGCGCAAATCGATAGAACCCGCGATTGCGGTCTAAAATTAAATATTTTTCAATAAAATTAAGATTAATACTTACGCGTCCATAAACAACTGCATGTTCACCAAAAAGGATTATTTTGCCAGGAGCACTCAAATAAAGACCTGAAAAGTTTATTTTAAAAAATGTACACATATATTTTCTAAATTACCACCAGAGGCACTTGACAAAGAGCGCATTGGGCTCTGTGATTTTGCGGCCACCGCCGCTTTGACACCCGGTCGAAAAGATGGATAATAACCACCAGTTGATGAACAGACAGAAGTTGGGGAATTTTGTGCGCTGCTGCACTCTGAGAAAGCCACAGCAACGTTGGTAGTTTTGAGCTGGGGCTTTGTTTGTCTTGCAGAAAAAGAACCGGTAGGTTGAGGAACAGTCAAGGGTGGTAAAAGCGGTGGTCCAGATGAATTTGCTATGGGCGGTTGATTAACTGTAATTATTAAAAGTAATTAATAAATGTATGAGAAAAATAATTTATAGTAAATTTAACATAAAAAAGAATAACATTACACATTGAAAGTTATAATCGAATGAGTGATGGGAAGAGGAACGCAGCGATCGAAAGATAAGAGGATGAAAATCATCAGTCCAGGCCAAAGCTCACTGAAAAGGAGCGGAATTGACAACGCTCATCCTTAATATCTCACATTTACTATTTTTCCCTATTTCTGACAAATTTTTACACTCTCTCTTTACATATAATACTTTTTTTTCTTTTCCCTTCACCTTGATTTGAAGTTTGGCAGCAATTTTGATGCAAGAAACGAAAGAAAAGTGAGAAAAGGGAAGAAGCAAAAAAGAGGAGTAGATCGATTAATATCGGTCCTTCCTCCTTCACTCGGCTTTCTATGTCTCTTGTCATAAACCATTCACGTATGCCTCTTCTACTATTCTCTCAACAAAGAGCGGCATAAAGACTCGGGTCAGAGACAATAACACTATTTGTCGCGTGTGACGTCAATTGGTGGGGAGAAAATGTTTTCTCTTCCATTTTATGGACTTATAAGTGCAAAAGCTGAAGGAAATTTTGGCAATTTGCTTTAGGATCTAGTTCTGTTCCTTTAGGCAAAATATCGTGTTTTTTACTCCATATATGACACTAAAGGTTCTATTTGGAATAAAAACATCATATTTAGATAAGTAAATTCTGCCGGAGAAATTTTTTATTTAAAACACACAAGTTTGATTATCTCGACGAGCCAAGTCGAAAATATTTTACATAAATATAAGCCGAGATAGTTTCTAAAAATATATGTCAGGTCCTTTTTGGGTGAAAAAGTGTTTATACAAATTGGAACTCGTCGAGACAAATCGAATGTAGGTGTTTTAAAATAAATTCTACCTCCGTTAGAACGCAAATAAAAAAACCTGGGATGGTTGGAGAAACCATTTCAAAGAATTACACAGTGAATTTAGGTTATTTGCAGGTTTTTAGTTGAAAATTTTAAAGCTAATTGATGAAGAAAAAAAGCAATTAGCAAAATTGGATGAGCCAACAAATTGGGAATGACTGGTTTCTAGATGGAAGCGAATTTTGAAGGCAGTTACAGACAAGAAGCACAAATACATTAAAAATGTTGTTTTAAATTAAATTTTAATAATATTCTCTAAAATAAATTAAGTGTACAAGTAAAATAAACCTGAATTATATACTATTTTCTTCTTCAAATTTCAATTTTATTCAAAAATTGTTCCTCAGCATTAATAGAGGTATGCAAGAATATTTTTTAAGAGATTCAGTGAATATGTATGTAGCTAAAGAATTGAGTGTGGCCCATTCAATTTGGTAATATTACCGAAAGCCAAATGCAGCTTAGGAAAACTTTCCCGTCATTGCCTTTCATAGGGGAATAAAAAAAGAAATAAAAGAAAATAGAATTTCTGTCTGTCCACCGCAAGACCATTCCAGAAAAACGTCTTAAAAATTTTCAGTTCGATCTTATGGGTATAGCTATATGGCCAGAAAACGAAGCGGGCGGTCACTAGGGAGAAAGGGATAGGATATAAAGAAAAAATGAAGGAAATCAATTGGTACCCATCCAAACATACGACTGTCTCTATCAAATTGCTCACCCAGGCAGCTGAAAGACAAAATGAGTGGGAGAAAAAGGCACAAATGGAAGGAAATGCGAGTCGAACACAAAAGAAAAAAATTTTACGGCATAAAATTTTTCAGGATATAAAAAATGAAATTTATAAATATGTGATAAAATGGGCAAAAAATTTATGCATCAATTTATAGACATTATTAAATCCAGAAAGTATTTTCCCTATACGTCCTTATACCAATCTAAATAACTTTTTTGTACATCACAATTCCTATCACCAATAAGAAGATCAACATTGTTCATCTTATTTGTGGTGATTTATAGGATTGGCGATGAATAGGGTAAAGTGAGTTTTGATGCTGACATTGTAGTATAGGAATGGTGATGTACTGGGTTGACCCACAAATATCATATTTACAAAATCGTGAATTTTTTTTAACCTTTTAGAATTATTCCTTCTTTTGTTTTCGCCAGGGTTTCAAATAGGTATCATTCAAGAAGCGTGAAAAAAGGATAGCAAAGCTTACATAAATGGAAAATGCCAATATTAAGTTCGCCCAACTTTGCTGGCACCTGAAACGTCATAAAAAGAAAAAATGTTACATTATTTCACCGAAAAACAACGGAACCAAATTCTTACCTATATCCATCCCAGAGTTTCAGTTTTAAAACTAATGTAGATACAGCAACTCCTAAGAACATTTGAGCCGTTTGAATACATGTAACCATCAAAGCTATACTTCTAGAAACATTTAAGCCAGAAGATTTAGCTAGATAATACTGCAAATTAAAAAATTAATTAAAATTTAAATATTGAACTAACTAAATACATTACAGAATGGACAAAAAAACTAAAAAAAAATAAATTAAATAAAAAATAAAGAGATTCCAAATACTTCATAGAAATAAATGCCTGGCCTGGAGCAGTATGCTCAGTACCAGAATGAATTGTATAAACAAATACGGCAGCATGGTGATAGTAATGAAGGAACTGAAATTTTATAGTATATAAAATCACATTATTTTATAAGAATTTTCAAACAATGAGTTCCCTCTTCCGAAGTACAATAAATAATGTATCTCCAAACTCAATGATTTTTGAGAAAGCAAACATTAATGACCTTCGATTAAAAAAATATTGTATACCGATTGAAATTAATTTTGATAAACTAACCAAAATGCAGCTACGCTGTCTGGATTGCACGAATGGCAAAGCGAAAATACTAGTCCATGATGTTCCAAATTATAAAGAAAATCCTAACAACAAAATAAATAATAAAATAAAGAACATTACTTCTGAGAAGCGAATTAATCCTATAAAACTAAATGTTGTTAACATAAAATTCCAAATAATAAGAGGAATTTTAAGTTGAAAAGGTTCTCGATATCGCATTAAACGTTGCAAAATACACACAAAAAGATAGTAGAATAAAGAAATTGTGATTGAGTGATACCAATATTTCTTTAAAAAAACAATTTTATTTTAATTTAATAAAATAAAACCTGAAAGAAAAAGGTCCAACCAACCTGAAAAAATTGGGAATAAATTAATGTTAAAGATAACTTATAAAGACCTTGTCTTGTACTTTTTCAAAAGGAAGAGCATATCTAAAAAAATTGGGAAAATTTAGTTTTTGTTAAAAGTTGATTCTTGCCTATAAACATAATTTGAATGTAAAGTTTTGGTATTATTATTCTGATAAATTTCAAATTCATCTATGCCTAACATCTTTTGTGTTCAAGAAGCAAATGCACAGATATCGAGAAAAAAGAGCTTCTAAAGAACGTAAGGCCGTCAAATGAGGCGAATAATGGATTGTGAATGGAAAATTTCTTAGTGATTGACGGCCGCTGTGGGTCAAGAAGTCTTCCTTCACGCCTCTTCAATTGGTGTCACCATCGATCTGCGCGACAAATGTAGCTGTTCCGGGAGGCTTATTAACATCAGCTTTTTATTGGTAAAGGAATACGCCTCAAGCGTTTGCACCTCAAAAATCATCTTGAGAGCGAAAAAACCAGTTATCCTTTTGTTCCTTTTCCTCTGCTCTCGATCACCATAAATATTTATGTAATAAATTACTATAAATACATATTTTAATTTTTTTTTCAAATTAAAAAACCTGAACATTTTTCAAAGCTAATGCTTTACGAAATAAAAATTTTAAATATTTTTTTAATCTCTTAACATTTTATTTTTTTAATGTGGTAATTTGTTGTCATTTTGGTATAGTTTATTGTCATTTTCTAAACGTGGTAATTTTGTTGTCATTTTCTCATAAAATTCATATTGACACGTAGCATCCTCAACGTTGAAAACAAGCAAAGAAATCATTCTCTGAATTAATTTTACTTCATTTAAAAAATTTTATTTGTAATGGGAGAAAATATTAAGCAAAATCGTATTTTAGTCACTGGCGGGTCAGGCCTAGTCGGCAAAGCTATTGAAAAGGTGCTTAATAAAATTCTTTATATTTAAAATTCTTATAAAACTAATTGCAGGTAGTCAATAGCGGCGAGAAAAAAGCTAATGAAGAATGGTTTTTTGTTGGTTCTCTAGATTGTGACTTAACTGATTTAGAGCAAACTCGAAAACTTTTTCAACAAATCAAACCAACTCATGTTTGTTATTTTTTTTTTAAAATTATTAATATGTAAATAGGTCATAAACCTAGCAGCTATGGTTGGTGGATTGTTCCACAATTTGCGGCATAATTTGCAGTTCTTCACAAAAAATTTGGTACATGAACTCTTAAATAATTTTTTCTTCATTTTTTTTCAATTCAGGATATTTCTCAAAATGTATTGCGATGCTGTCATGAATTTGAAGTCCAAAAGTGTGTTTCTTGTCTTTCTACATGTATTTTTCCAGACAAAACCACATATCCAATCGATGAGACAATGGTTTGAATTTTCTAAAATTAATTTTTTTTCATGTAAAGATACACAACGGAGCACCACATGAAAGCAACTTTGGATATTCTTATGCCAAAAGAATGTACGTGAGTTTATTGAAATCGTGTCCTCATAACTTTCAAAAAAAAAAAAAAGAATCGAGTTGCGTCTTAATCTTTAACATATTAGGATCGATGTACTCAATCGCGGCTATGCACAGGAGCACAATAGAGTGTTAGTTAATTTATCATTTGCTTTCACATCAATATTTTCTATCGATGCAAAATTTAATCATTTAGGTACACATCAGTAGTTCCTTGTAATGTTTTTGGGTCATTCGACAACTATAATTTAAGTAATTTGATTCTAAAATAATCAATTATTAATCACAAACATAGAAAGTGCTCATGTTATCCCCGCACTCATACACAAGTGCTATCTGGCCAAAAAAGATGGAACACCATTAACTGTTTTTGGCTCAGGGAAACCTTTACGCCAATTTATTTTCTCTGATGATT
Organism: Meloidogyne chitwoodi; assembly: GCA_015183035.1. Taxonomy (NCBI): domain Eukaryota; kingdom Metazoa; phylum Nematoda; class Chromadorea; order Rhabditida; family Meloidogynidae; genus Meloidogyne; species Meloidogyne chitwoodi. The sequence continues at coordinate 89,899 of JACZZP010000018.1, forward strand.
TGGCTCGCTTATTTATTTGGGCACTTTGGGAGTATCAGGTAAATTTAGACAAAACTCTCAAAAATTCTAAAATAAAGTCTATCGAACCGATAATTCTATCAGTTGGTGATGAGGATGAAGTGACCATCAAGGATGTAGTTGAAGGAATTGTAAAAGCAATGGATTTTAAAGGTGAAGTAATATATGACACAAGCAAAGCCGATGGCCAATTCAAGGTTTTTAAAGTTCTTATATTCTCTTCCTGTAATTTATCTTTAAAAGAAAACGGCATCAAACAAAAAGCTTCGCTCCTTCTTGCCCGATTTTAAATTTACACCATTTGAAAAAGCTATAGACGAGTCTGTTAAGTGGTTTGTGGATAATTATGAAACGGCAAGGAAATAATTGCTCAACAGACATATTTTTGATGAGATTGGAAAGATGATGGAATATTTATTTAAAATTCATAATATTGTTGTATCCTATCCTACAAAATAAATAAATATATACCATTTAATCCTTAGTCAACATTCATTAAAGTAGGCGGTTCATGTTTCTTCAACGAACTCAAGACATGAGGCAGTTTGATGAAGAATTGCTAAAAATAAAAAAATTTCAAAAATAGATTTCCCCAAACCGAAAAAAGCGTTATCGCGTAGTGAATTGATGATGTATCTCCAAATTCTCGAATAGAATGCATTGCTAATTGAGGGCAGCCTACATCAATTGTCTGAAAATTTCAGTCATTAAAAGAATGAATATGAAAAAATACCCGTATTCCTAACTTCGCAGCCAATATTGGGCCGACAGTTGATCCTAGAAAAGTTAGGATTAAAATATTTTATCTAAAATTAAGATAACGTATCCGTCATTTTTTTCATTAAATATTATTCCATTATTGAATTTAATGTGAGAAAACCAACCACAAGGAGCATCACATCGGGCAACCATTTTCTGAAGTTTTAGTGAACATTAATAATATAACAAAAACAAACTTGTAGAGGGATTCCTGCCGATTCTGCAATCATTTTAAGTATGGAATGCGTGATTGCAGTTGTGGCATAACGCTGATTTGCGTTTATTTTGACAACCATTCCCTTGTTGAGAGTCGGTTTATGACAGTCCTATTAATGGTTCTGGTTATATCATTTACTAGGTATTATAAACTTCATGTTTAGCAGCATAATTAGGATGACAAGCATGTGCCTGAGAATTTTTATAAATTTATTAAAAAAAGGAAATGAAGGATACATTATGTTCTGTGAAATGCTTATAAAAATAAAAAAACCTGATCAGTGCTAATCATTAAAGAGCGTCCAATTGCATATTCAAAAGAATTTGGATCATCAGGAGATGTTACAATACGACGCATTAACCATTCCATAAAGTGAGAAGCAGCGCCCTACAATTCAATATATAGTATTATCTCATAGCATTTCCAAAAAGAATCCTAACCTGTGCAGATACACTACCAACCTGGAATTAAAAAGTTAAAATAGAAAAAAGGGAAAGAATTAACCTCCTCATTATCAAAACAAGCAACTAGACGAATATTTTGATCGACAGCAAATGCCTGTTCATCTGCCAAACTCTGCACAAGTCCCATAATGGATGTGTAAGTTCCCACCAAATTGTCGAGCCTAGCACCGGAAATAAATTCTTCCTCAAGTCCAGTCAAATTCGCAGGCTGAGTGTCATAAAGGTAAAGGTCCAAGTCAAGAAGTTCATTAGGTTCACATCCAGTCAATTCACTAATATTCTAAAAATAATAATTGAAGTTAAACAACAATAAGATAAACCTTTAAAAGTATTTCATGATGGTCACCTGCAATTGAAATACCACTACACTGATCTTTATCATTAGAAACTTTATTTTCATCTGTATTTTTAATTGAATCAACGCTTGAAATCTGAGCCAATATTGGGCGTAGTAAGTGTTGTTCAGTGTTGAACTCGAATTTGCTCGGTTCTCTATCCAAATGGATTGCCTAAACTATTTAATTGACTTTAATAAAAAATAAAAGTAAAGACCAAGCTTGGGATATGAAGAATTGGTCGTCCAAAATCAATAAGTTTATGTAGAATTTCTCCCTGTTGTCCTCGAAAGACAACTTGTCCAGCAATGCTAATATCACGGTCGAACCAATTTCGCCAAATGCCGCCACCATAAGTTGAAACACCGACCTATTTAAAACCACATTGAATCGTAGTTATTGATTTAACCTGTAAAAACTGCTCAGAAATCCTTTTTGAAATCGGTTTAACTCGTAAACAAGGCGAATCCGTATGAGCAACTACAATCGAGTAGCCAGCATTCGCTGGATTGAAGGCTCCACCAATAGCAAAGGCAAAAATGGAAGATTCATTCCTCAATTTCATGATTTTGAAGAATTAGATCTATTATATAGAAATACTTTTTTATGTAAAATTTTCCTTTCGGCTGGACTTTAAATCTCTGGTTCTCAAATAGTTCCACAAATCCAGCGGACTTCAAAATTGACTCACAAGATTCAACAGCTATTAAATTACAAATATATGAATGATAATATATAATTCTTGTTATTAAAATAATTTTGGAAGCACAAAACCAATAAAATCTATTCAAACAGCTACTAATTTTTGAAACTCATTAACAATAAATAAAAATTCCCAGTTAACCTTATGTAACCTAATAGTGGATTTACATTAAACAAAATTTACCATGAAAAGGTGTCACTGATTTGTTTAAAAATGAAAGGAAAGCAAGTGCTGATGTTCTAATTTGTTGTTTTACATCTTTAGAAATTGTTATGCCGAATGACATTTTGTTTTTGAATTCGGGAAATAAAAGATTATCAAATTATAAATGTACAATAAGTGTGCCGAAAAATGATAAAGGCAAATTTAACCATATCTAGGCATTTAAAAATGACGAAAAAATAGTCAACCCCAAAATGATTCGAACTTATTAACCTTTTAACAAAATTATAATTATTCTCAGACTCTATCGCTCCCAAACTCAATTAGAAGAAATTTATCTTTGCTCTCTGTCTACACTATTTCTCAAGAATGTTCTAGAATAAACAGAATGCCAAAAATATAAATTTAAAAAAACGGGCAGCGTGAACCTAAGAAATTGATTTTTCGATTTTTTAATTTCAGCTAAACCACGTACCTGAAACTTTTTTCTTGTTTTCACCTAACCTACATATTGAAGGCATCCAATCCACTTTGTTTGCTGCCATCCATGTTGTCCATCTGTTGCATACTTGAAGTCATGTTGAAGCTAGTCTTGAAAAAAGCAAAAAAGTTAAAAGACAAGTCGAAAGACAAAACAAGAACAATAATTATACAAACAAAAAAATAATAAAAGAGGAAGCTTGGGTCAGTCGCTCGCGCAAATTTTTTGATTTTTTAAAAGAAAAAGTTTAAAGCTTACAAGGCCTGTAGACTTGAAGAGGGGGTGGTGATCATGAAGAGCATCCAAGTCGGTGTTGGCCAGTTGAGAGCATCAGCATCCATGTCGTGGAGGTGCACCTGGCTTAAAAAAGAGAGGGGGACCCAAACCCCAAAAAATAAAATAAACCACACCACACACCACCAAATTGTACAGAGCTCATAGGCAATACAAGGCTCCCTGTGTACATGTTGCGAAGATCAGTCTCCTTGCGTCGTCTATAATAAAAAAGTTTAATCTTTTCTAAAAAAATAAAAAATGAAACCTTCGAACTGTAGGCGCCAACCATGAACAGCAGACCAACAGAGCATGACGAACATATTGACATCTCAAAATAAAAATGAAGCTGTTCTAATAAATAAAATAAAAAAACCGGAGCCATCGGAGGTCAGACGAACAAGGCCACTGTAAATGAGTTGATTAAAAATCAATTAACAACAAACTAACGCCAGTTGAGGAGCATGTTGAGATTATTTGATGAGCACACATTGGCCATGTAGAGCATGAAGAACATATCTAAGCTAATTCAAAAAAAAATTAGTAAATTATATAAAAAAATTAAAAAAAAATAAAAAGTAAACCGCAACCACCAGCCAGACATCTGCAGCATATTCGGAAGCAGCCGTAGAGCCTTTAATTTGATTAAATTTAGATTTTTTAAAGTAATTTTTTAAATTTTTAAGTTTTAGCTGCGCGTGCGGGGAAACGAATAAAAAATACAGATGAAATATAAAAAACGGATGAAAAAATAAAAAACGAATGAAAAAAGTAAAAAACGAATGAAAAAAGTAAAAAACGAATGAAAAAAGTAAAAAACGAATGAAAAAAGTAAAAAAAGATGAAAAAACACAAAAAAGCTCGAGACCGGCCGGATCTCCGACATGAACTGCATAATTTAGAAAAACAAGCCAAAAAAGAGAAGCCAAATTTGAATAAAAATATATGGCGCCTTTTTAATTTTGCAGCGAATTTTCGAAGTGTCAACTAATTATATTTTTTTCATATGACACATCTATACGCACTATATTTTCTACTATTTTCCTTTTCTTTTTTATCTTTCGCTTTTTTCTCTTCTTTTTGCTTACTTTCTCATACTTTTTGTGAACAGTCTTTTTTTTTGAATTCACAACTTTCTCCAGCTTATAACTTTTTTTAACTAGTTTTTGAACATCTCCGAACAGTTCAATATCTATTTTTATTCACTTATTTAAATTTTTAAATTCCCTTTTTATTTATAATCTACGCTTCGGCTAAACTACAGTTTCCGTACTTTTTTTGTTTTCGGACGAGTTATATGTCATTCGAAAGAGCTCATCGAGCTGAGTCGAATGACATAAAAACTAGTCCGCGGAAACAACTTTGGGCCAAGTTACAGACCCCCGAAAATTGAAAAACCATAGGGGGGAGTAAGGTTATTTTAAGTGATTACTGCGGCTGCATTTATTTTCACTGAATAAATTATTTTGTTGTAATTTGCGCCGTAGAATGACGCATGTAACAAAAAGCCAACGAGAGATGGGCTCCCAAATGAAGAAGTCATAAAACACTCCCAATAGGTCCAAGTTTGACGTGTTTCCAGCAAACTTCGATCATGCATAACTTTGTTCAAAATCGTCCAATCACGACAATTTTGGTCTCATTCGATAGGTCTCTTCGAGACCTATCGAATGAGCTATCATACTCATATTTTATTTTTTGCCACAAAAATGAGCTTACTCCCCCCTATGGTTTTTCAATTTTCGGGGGTCTGTAACTTAGCCCATAGTTGTTTCCGCGGACTAGTTTTTATGTCATTCGACTCAGCTCGACGAGCTATTTCGAATGACATATAACTCGTCCGAAAACAAAAAAAGTACGGAAACTGTAGTTAGGCCTACGCTTCATTTATTTTTAACTTAATTTCAGATAAAATTACTCAATCGTTTCAAATCATGTTCTACCTCAAAATCATTACGATGATATTGAAAAACTTATTGAGTTTGTCCAAATACGATAGACTGGAGGTTAAATAAGAATTTAAACTTGTTTTCTTTGGTTCGTTTTTTTCGTAAAAATTACATATTAAACTAATACATAAAAAACTTTAAATTGTTCATTCTGTTTAAACTGTGTGCAAAAACACTGATTATTTGTAAAAAAAAGTATTTAAAATTAAATGTATAAAAAGAGAAGCAAAAAGAAGCTTGAAATGGAAAATAAAACGGAGAAAAGTTGTTTGAGGTGACGGGTTGATTACTTTTAATTTCATCTGGCCCAGCGTAAATTGAAAATTTGGTAGTTGTTAGATAACGGGAAAATTTGAGGTAAGCGATGTTTACGCAAGAGTCAATTTTATTTTGGCCATTTCAATTTTTCGATCATTTCTTCAGTTTTGATAACTTTTTAAATATTCAATATTATGTTATTTTTATTCCACGTCTATCAATTTATGATTTTCACTATGATTCTATTTTCTTTCCTCGATCATTTGGTAATGGCACAAATGCTAAAGAGAGCAGGTTTTGAATAAAAAAGACAAATTTATCAAATTATTTTGTAGAGCTTCCTGCCCGTTTAGCACCTCCTCCGGTTGTTCAAAAATTTTCAAATCCACTATCAGCTTTTCGTGCAGGCCGCAATCCAATGATTCATCCACCCTCAATTCGACCACCTAAAGGAGTTGCTGTAACTCTTAATAGGGCAAAATTGAAGGATTTTATGAGAATTGGAAGAGAAATAATTAGACAAAGGAGATTATTGCAAATTAAAGCTAACCACTGATAGAAATTTTTTTAATTAAATGTAAAAAAATAAGAATAAAATTTAATTGAAAAAACCATTGCTTGATATACCAATCCATTCCCATAAAATACGTTGCCTGGTAACAAAGTATTAACATAAAAAGGTTTTAAGATTTACTAAAATGAAGCTTAATCTTCCATTATTCAATGAAAAAACAACAGGGAATTTCTAATAAAATTGGCAACAACAGGTAAATAAAACTAATTGATATTATTAATTTTTATCTTTAGAGAAATTATTGAATCAAAAATAAAAGGAAAATTAATTAAAACAGTAGAAAAAAATGAAAAGTTAATCAAAGATGAAAAAAGTAATGAAAGATCAGAATTATCGGCATTTTTTAAGAATAAATCCAAAGAAAAAGAGGAACGGAAGAGAAAGAAACAAGAAAATGAAAAGAAAAAGGATAAAGAAGAAAAGAGAGCAACAACAACAAATAGCCGGGATAAATTAAAAATTGAGGAAAAATCAAACAAGAAGAAAGAAGAGGAGTCGGTATATGAAGATGATTTTGAAGAATATGAAAGTGATTTTGAAGAGGATTTAGATGAGAATGAGAAATCAAAAGATGTACGATTAGACGAGGCTAAAGAAGAAGAATCATTTCTACGTAAAAAACTGGCAGGAAACGAAAGAATAAAAAAGAATGAGAAGGATGAAAGAACATTTGAGTCAGAACAAAGAGAATTTGCTGTTTCTCAAGAAGTCAGTAGGAGATCTATCCAAGAAGATAATGAACCTAAAAAAGAAACAGAGACGAATAAACATGAATGGTTTGCCGATTATTTTAAAGAAGTGACAGGACAAAATGAACATAGAAAACAGGTTAAAACAATAAAATTATATTAAAAAATATTTTAATTAAAAAGTCATTTACTCAAACTGAAGGACCGGAATTGTGTGCTTATAGTCAAACTGAATCTGTAGAAAGCAAAACACTGGGAACTCAGACGAAAAGATACAGCAATAATTCTAGAGGATTAGAAACGAAACAAAATAATGAATTGGCCTGTTTTGTTGAAGAAGCTGGGCAGGTTTTCTTAATTTAAAAATTACTTTATAATAAAGGTATATTTAAAGCTTATGATTGGCCTTCTTCAGTCGTCGTCTTCCAACTTTGAGAAAATATCTTCTTTATTTAGTGCTCGGCGATTGACTTTGTCATTTAATTCACTTTTCACCGAGAATTCTACAGGTAATATTTCTTAAAATTACTGATTCTTTTTATTTTAAAGAAAACAGATTATTGACAATTGCTTATAAGGTAATTTTGATTGAATTTGTATAATTCTTTTTTCCAAGAATCCACAGACAATTTGTATTTGCATTTTTGTGGCCGAATCAAATGGTTAATTTATTTCTTTCGTATGTATTTTTTGATACAATTTTTAAGATCCTATGAAAAACAAAATGAGTTTTATCGCGGAATTTGATATTGAAGCGACAAATCAGGAAATAAGAAGGTTTTTTTGAGGAAATATTTGTAATTAAATAATTCTTTAAGGCTTCTTTGTTGTAACCAAGAGGTTGTTTTTCTTCGTTATTCGCCTGACTCTTCAGTGCTTTTTGGCGCATTGGTAAATTATTTTTTTGTCTTTATACAAAAATCAGAAGGACGGAAGTTTAATCGCTTGGGATCTACTAAAATGGCGATCATCAATGGTGTCGGAAACAACTCTTTTAGTGGGTGGAGTTTTAAAACCAGTAATGAGCCCGAACTTTATATTTGGTTCTGTTTCTGAAGAACAATGGAAAACCAATAATCCAAATTGGGCTGACCTTCGTATCATAGGAATGGAAGTTGCTGATATTGTTGAAAATTTGGGATCAAGGTATATTTTGGTTTAATGTTTTAATATATTTATTGTGTTAAGAGCAATAGCAAGATTATATTCTTTATACGAATCAGGGCTACTTCGAATTTTGCACACTATGGCAACGGATAGAGGAAAGAATGAGACTAGAGGAAATGGCGAAGTTGATGGAAAGATTGAATTAGTAGTCATCTCCTCTTTATATTGTTTTACACATAATGGGACTGGTGGGCATAAAAGCTATTCAAATGGTTAGTAAAATATTAGATAAATATTGTTTATTTTAAGAATTTGCTACTTCATTTGCTATTTCTGAGAATCATGAGGGAGAAGTAAAAACAATTGAATGTTTTATTGGAACATCCAGAGGAAGAATTATTCGATTGGATCCAACAAATATTAAAACAAGTAAATTCTACTATAGCTCTCAAATTTTTCAAGGATTTGGTTCTGAAATCACTACTATTAAATTTCCATGTTATGAATCATCTATGATTTTTGCGGTAATTTTAATAAATTAAATTGAAAAAAAATACCTTTAAGTGTGCAACAAACAATCAAAGAATTTTTATTTTTAATCATAATGAATACGAACCAATTAAAGTTCTTTCTGTTTCGACAGCAATGCGAGGTTTGGGTCCGAGGCTTATGTCATCAACACTTTTTGAATGGTTCCCAATATATTTTTATTTTTCTAATATTCGTATTTAACTTATTTTAAAGTGATGAAAATGTTTTTTACTCAATAAAATCTGGAGAACAAGTACTTATTTGGAAGAGTGATATAATTAATGATGGGATGGGAAAGACTAATTTGATAGGCACTTATGACTTTTATCAGCAATTTAGAACAAGAATACAGTGCAGTACAATATGGAAAACTGCTTCAGGAAATACTTTTATGGTATAAATAATATACATATAATAGAAAATAACCTCCAATGTACTTTTTTATATTTAATTTTTTATAGGCACTTGGTCTTGCAAATGGCGAAGTCCAGGTGCACGAGTTGAATAAAATTTAATACGGATTGGTTTGGAATTAATCAAACATGAATGTGATGCAAGAGGCGAAAGAAGAGCTTCAGGAATTGATCAATTCGACTGATTTACAAATTAAAGATGAGTAATCCTCACAGGTTGTGAACATATTAAATTTTCGATTTTTATCAAATAATTATAACTTGTAGGTTATTTTTCATATTAGTCATTCAAGTTTTTGTCCTTTATACCTGAAAGAGATTATAGTCATTTTAATTCTTGTTGTTGATACTTAGGGGTTAGGACATTAATTTAATGGAATGGAGACAGCTAATGTTTTGTCGGGTTGGTCGTTGGCCTTTAGAAACTTGGAATTTTCTGGAAGAGCACATTTTTGCCTGTCATTGATAAAAGACATAATAAATCTATCGGCCGGAAAATGTTGACTAGTTTAAGTGAATGTATTTGTTTATCTTTATTATAGTCATCTCGGCAATTCTATCCATTTTGTTTATTCCATTCATCGGCTGTCTTTTTTTACACTTTCCACGGCTAACATTCACCATCTGTGTATTAGAGGAAGAGGGCAATGGGCGGACGAATCTCAGACTTTGATTGGAGGCAATAAACAATTGGAATTGGTAATGGTGACTGATAATGTTTGGGCCTCGTCAATGCCCCTTATAAATGAGCTTATTTTGCCCAAACCAACACTTTTCACTCCATTCAATCAACAGCATACTTTCTACATAGCAAAAATGATGCTTAATTACTACTTTATCTTTGCGGCTCTATTGGTGGCCGTATATTCAACTGCTTTAACATCTTTGGACTTGAATTCAATTCCTGAGGAATATCGCGGTAATAAATAATAAGACAATAATGTACAACATAAATTTATAATAAAATTTAAATTTGTAGATATGGTGCCATCTGAAGTGAAAACCTTTTATGATGAATTGACGGAAGAAGACAAACAAACATTAAAGGAAATTGCTGGACGACATGATGAATTCAAAACTGATGAAGATGCTTTGAATGCACTGAAAGAAAAAAGTGAAAAGCTTTACACAAAGGTTAGTAGAAAAAATGATCTTATTTCAGTTATTTTAGGCAAATGAGCTTCGCAATCTGGTCAAGGACAGAATTTCAAAACTTTCACCTGACGCAAAGGCATTCGTCGACACTGTATAGCAAATTTTAGATTTAATTTTATTTTTTTGTTCGTTTAGATCATCGAGAAAATGAAGGCTCTTCGCCCCAAAAAGGATGAGAAGCCAAATTTGAATGAACTTCGAAAAGAAGCCAATGAAATAATTGAAAAGTGAGTTTTTAAAAATGAAAACAATAAATATTTGTATATTTTAAAGGTACAAGGCCCTTTCAGAAGAAGCGAAGGAATCGCTAAAAACCAATTTCCCAAAAATTACTGGAGTTATTCAAAGTAAGATATTTTAAATATTTTAAATTTTTAAATACAAATTTTCAGATGAAAAGTTCCAGAAATTGGCTCAAAGCTTGTTGAAACCGGAAGGCGCTGCGCCTCCAGCCTAAAAAGATGTTTGGATTGATGAGAAAAAAGAAAATCAAAAGTTATCCTTGCATTTTTACTTTTTTTTATTTTCTTTTAGCAATTTATCTTTTAATCATCTTATATTTGGAAAATTAAAACAATAAAGATTTTGGTAATGTAAACAATTTTGACAACTGTTTAGCTTATAACAAACAAATTTAGATTAAATAAAAAATTTATTGATTTTACTTTCCCAATTAACAACTGTTTTAATTAAAATATTATCCCAAAACATCTTTTGGAGGACAATGAAGACTTTCTTAAAAGAGGAGTCAAGCTTTAGTTGAAAATATTTGCTTTATTTTACTCCGAAAGGAATCTCTAACTCTATATAAATGAAGTCAAAATAGGTATATAGAAATCAAAGGTAATCAAAAATTAAGATTGTTGTAAATAATATGCCTTAACTAAAATGTACATCAGTAAGATCATTCCATCGTTATGACGTTTAATTAATTTACCATTTCGAAATTTTACATTTTAAATATTTGGCTTTTAGATCTCATTTATGTGTATTAGACATATCGACTGAATTAACCCATTTATTCGCGATTTTTGAGTATTGGTAACATATGAATTGGTTGATTGCGTTTAAGTGGATTTTAATTCTTTTTTAGATTTATTGATATTATTTGATATCACTTGCATGTTTGCGTTCTAGTATGACTGCTGCAATTTTGTTTTATTATCTAAAATTTCTTTTTAAAAGTTAAATTTCAGCAATTTTATCTGTTTACTGGCCAATATTATAAAACGGACAGTCATATTTTAATTGCATTGAGTTGTCATTAATGCTTATTAGGGTTTCATCCCAGACACCATCATCGAGTAACAACAGTTTTATCAATCGGAAATTTTTTATTTTATTTGCACTCGGTAGTGCTTCTGCTGCAGCTTTTTGGTTATATCTCAGAAATAATTATAAAATTACGCAAAACAGAAAACAGGATCAATTGAATATAAGGTTTCCATTTGTATAGTTTTATAGGACGGGGTTTTTTCAAAAATTGTGCCTTTAAAAATACTTTTTCTTTTTTGTTGCACCGAAAAATATTTATTTTTAATACCTCAGGCAAGCACTTTCCCTTCTCCCTGATTTTTTTATTCCTTTGATTTTATTTTCTAGTTACATTAATCAGTTTAATTCAAAATTTGATTTGATTTTTTCATTTATAATTTCATATTTTAATCGTTCTTCGTAAGCAAATATCTTAAATACTGTCCATAACCCTCTTTTTTAACTTAGATCATATATTTGTACAAAATAGAAAGTTGCAAAATCGTATATTAAACTTGATAACTAATAAGTTATTCTTAAAATACTCTGAGAAAAGGTTTCTTAAATTTAATATTGGATTATGGGTAAAACGTTCATAGCGCCCAAGCTCCAATCAACTTTTGTAATTTATTTTTGTATAATATATAAAATCATCTTTCTACTCGATCACTTTTCATAAGATATTATTATGTAAAAAACACTATATTTTTAAATTCATTTTTTAAATTTGTTTTTTAATCCATAATTCAGATACGAAATGGACAACAATAACGAAACAACTCTTTTTAATTCGAAAGAAGCTGGAAATTATTCTAATTCAACATTTTCAACAGATTTGATCAATGTTGAGTCTACAATGCAAATTGAGGTTAATCAGTTAGAAAACAAAGGGGCGGATATTATGGTAAAGGTTTTTTGTGTAAAATAAAAATGTACTCTGAATATTTGTTCATCTGTCAGAATCCAGACATTTTGAAAAATGAAGCGATGGCGGCGGTCAGTGAGTATAGCTGTTGCACTAGTGGATATGCCAATATTGAAGAAAAGGAAAAAGAGGTGGATCATTCCTCTTCCATAATTCATCATCAACAATTTGTGAGTCGTTAAATTTTTCCTATTTTTTAATATAATAGAATATTTTATTCTATTGAGATTATTTTATTATATATATGTTTAAATTTTATTTATGCACATATTTCCCAAACTAAAGAAATTTTTATTCTTTTCCTCAATTCGTTATTTCCCATTCGATTATAAAATTAATATACAATCCTATTATAACACGTAAAATATTTGGGAAAATTTTTTTAATTTGTCTTATCGTTTGCGCTCCTTGCCTTCCCTCCTCTCCACGCTGCTTCCCTTTCATCTCTTTTTGTCTTTTGCATAGATTGAAAGAATTCGGCATCAATCACCAGAGCACAACGGCTCGCCTCATATTGCTCCACATCCTTCCCCCCTTTTTTCAATTTTTGATTTGCAAAAAAAAAGTAAAAAGGGAAAAAGGCAGTTGTGGCAACAGGGATGGTAAGGGTTGTGAAAGAAGAAAAGTAGGAGTGTCATTGCTCGCCGATTGTTCACAGAGATGGAAGACGAGAGAGAAAAATGTCTCTGAATTGGGGGGTCTTAGAACTCGCCATTCACTTTTCCTTCAGCTCAACTAAAAAATATACCTGCCCGTCTGTCTTTTCTATGGCCCCTTTAACTGCTGCATCCAAAAACTATTTTAAATTGTTGGCTTTCTTTGCTTTTTCTTTTTTTTTTCTCTCGTTTTGACAAGAATGAAAAATGGTCACGAATTATTAAGTTTCTAGAAAATCACCGTTTTCTTTTCTCCTTTTGCCTTGTTGGCCTATTTGTTGGCCGTTTTTTTCTTAACATTACATATATAATTTTATTTTGTTAACTTCTTTCCTGATTTAGAGCTCTATTGAGAAATTCATTCAAGAACACAACTCACAGCCAGAATTAGATTGGACCGTGGAAGCTGAGAAAAGAAACAAAGTGGAATTACAAAACGATCAAAAGCCGAAACACTTGGAAGAGATTGAAAATCAAACAAATCAAAACACAGAAATGATACAAGAGGTAAAATATAATATAATTAATTTTAAAAAAAAAGTTTTTTTAAATAGCAAATGAATCCAAAATCTGCTTATATGGGTCGAACAAGTACGGGGAGTGGACGTCAACATCCTGTCAATAGTATTTGTATGTGTTCTCGCTGTGTTGAACAGCTTAATGATTTGAATTCTTCTCGTGGTTATAAAAACTCCGAATCACCGCATTCTACGCATAGTGAGGTAAATTTAATATTTTAGACTATTTAAATTATTTTTTAGGGTTCTGCTGACAGTGGTCGTGCGACTGGTCCTTTGACATCTTATAGCCCGTTTGCGGACGAATATGGTCTTCAATCGGAAATATTGCCAATTTATGAATTTGAAGTACAAAATACTCTTGTTGGTTTAATTATTGGAGTTAAGGGTAAAACAATTCGGGTTAGTTGTATTGCACTTTTTGTAAAAATTTTATTTTGTTTAGGAACTTTGTGTTCGTGCTGATGTTAGAATGCTAATAAGGCCCCACCATACTCAAAATAAATTTGATACACATCAAATTTGTTCGGTGGAAGGACGTCGTGAAAATATCAACAAGTAAGTAGTTCTAGACAATTAACGCAGATGTTTATGCAAATCCTTACTCTATTTTGTACTTTTTTTTAATAAAAATCCCCTTCTGTATATGCTCAGATGTTTACACATGATTCGTCTGCGATTTCCACCTTGCCGTTTTCCTGGTTTGAATTTAAAGCCGGTACTTCCTCCGCCACCTACTACTTCTGCTACTACGCTTCGTGGAGCACCTACTGCTGTATCATTTACATTTTTGTTTTTACTTTTTTTCTTATTTAGCTTACTTTAACTGCTGGAGTTCTAAGCGAAGTTTATATTTCTGCAAATGTTTCTGCTGGTCATTTCTTTTTGCAACTGCCAACACATTCTTCATTTGCGTCTTTAACTGTTTTAGACCAATATATGCTTTCGGTTTATACTCAACCAGGTGGTGCTCCTGATCTTCCAAAGCCTTGCAATGGTTAAATTTAAAATATTTTTACAAATTTACACAACTTTTTAAAGTTGGCGTGCTTTGTTCTGCACCTGCTTATAATGGATGGTTTCGTGCAATAACTTTGGCTTATGAACCAGTAATTTAAAATAAAATTAGAGATTATTTTTGTTTAGGAGCAAGATGAGGCATTGGTTCGTTTTGTGGATTATGGAGGTTTTGCAAGATTGCCTAGAGCTGATTTGCGTCAAATAAGGTTTTTTAAAGTATATTGATTTATTATTTTTAATTATATATAGGACTGATTTTATGACACTTCCAATGCAATCTATTGAATGTTATTTGGCTAATGTGCAACCTGCTGAAGGTAAAATATAACTGAGGAAAAAACTTAAACAATTATATTCTACAGAAAATGGTCAATGGCATGAAAAGGCCAATGAGCTATTCCAGCAATTATGCGTTTCTAAAGTTATTCAAGCAGCTTTGATAGGTTATAGTAAGCAAGATGGAATTCCTTTTGTTGAGTTATACGTTTTGGATGAGAATAAAAAGGTTTAATTTTTATTTTAAATAAATAAAATGGGTGAATATAATTTTAGAGTGTTCGCATCGATCATATTTTAATGGAACTTGGTTATGCAAAGCCAATAGACCCATCAATGATTGAGCATGCGACTTGAGTTGAAAGAAGGAATGAGCGATGCATAGAGGAGATGGCCTTTTTATTATATTATATGGTGAGAGTTTTTGATGAAGAAATATTTAAATAATGAATGAAAATTAATGGAGAAAGAGAGGAAAAAAGGTGGCAAATTAATAATTTAAATTTTTGAAAAAAATACTGCTTGTTTGTTTAGGGGGCTGCCTTTTTAAAGATAATAGCTTTCGGTTTATTTCTCCAATTCAATTTTTTGGTTTTCTTTTTTTCACATTCTATTATATATCATTTTTTGCACCAATTCCATTTCGTTGTTATTGTTTTTTCTTTTTTTCCTACTTTTCGATTATATGCAATTTGCCGTTTTTTCTCTAAGCAAATTTTATTTTTTTCTTTATATTATCTATCTTCAATTGCTTATATATGGATAAGAAGATCAAAATCTTACGAATGACTAACTATATTTAGTAAAATATTTTTTTAATTTATTTAAAAATGTTTGTTTTGATCTTCTGATTTTTCCAAAATTTTATGGTTATTATTTAAAATAATATATTGAGTTTTGTCTTAAATTAATGGTATTTTCTCCTATTTGATTTAATAATTTTTAAAATAATATGAGAAAAAGGAAAAAATACCATTCTTCAGATATTTTTATTATTATTATAAAAAGGTGCTTATTTTTGGTATCAAATTACTAATAATAAGATTCCATATAGTATTATAAATTCTACGGGCAATTAGCCTGTCTTTACAAGTTTTTTTAATAATACAAAATGTTTATTGCACCCACTTTTATTTAAATAGCAGATATTTGTTACTGGACCTTGGCTCTCTGCCTTGGTCTACGTTGTTTTCTGTTTCTATTCATTTTATTCAATCTTTCTATTTATCTTTATTTTCATTATTCGGCACTAAATTTTTAGATAAATCTTTTACTTTGGTTGAGTGATTGATTTGAAGGTTATTTTAGGCACCTGAACTCATAAAAACAAATGACAGGTTAAGATTATATCCTTATTGGTCGACACCAGGGTTGCCTCGGTAACCCCACCTTATTTTTATCGAAGACGAACTTCCTCTCACTCAACTTCTTCATCGGTTGGTGGTAGTTGCAGGTTAACTTCTCCTGATTCTCCATCAGATAAACGAGCGGTTAGGTTTTAATTATAGATTAAAATTATTTTTTAGGTAGCTGTGATAAAAAAACAATTTGTTAACTTCACGATCTTTAGATGATCAAGTTTGATTTTATTAAAGGTTTTTAAATTGTTTTACTGGTTAGGAACATAGACAAGCGAATTGCGAAATGTTATGGTGTATCAAAAACTGGAAGAATTTTTGGATATTTTTTAGTTTAGTGGCGAAATGTTATGGTGTATCAAAAACTAGAAGAATTTCTGGATTTTATTTGTTCCTTATTTTCATTTTTCGACACTAATTTTTCTGTAAGATTTATAATGTCATAAATAAAAAACAAATTAAAACAAGTAAATTGTTGCTAAAATAATTTATGAGAAAAGTCAAGACGAAAAGTTTAATATTTCCATAATGAATGACTTTATAATTTTACAAAAACATTTAAGAGATCCATCGTTGACTTTTCTAGTGCGAGGCACTTTTTTAAAGGATTATAATTATAGATTGCAAAAAATTGATAATTTCTCAAAATAAATTTAAGCAAAAATATCGATGTGGCAGGAAATTTACTTAACCCGAAGAAATATTTGGAGTGTTTTAAAATCAAAAATTAGCAAATAGATCTTCAATTTTCACCATTTGAGAAATTTTGAGAAGAAATTGAGAACACTTTGAAGACGTGATCGCTTTGCTGGCGGTGGATTCAATGAAGTCATCTCATAAATCATATCGTCCTCTTCATCCTGTTGTTCTTCGAAATAAACCTTCTTTTTGAACGATGAATTAGGAAAGAGGTTAGATGAATTCCTTAAAAAAATTTTTTTAATTGAAATTTTAAATTTCTAAAATACCGAATAAACTCATCACTGTCACCATTCTCTGTCCTTCGCCGTTTAATACCAACACGAGAGGTTGAAAGTATTGATTTTCCAGCATTATTATGTACCTTTACTTCTGTCTTACTCGACTCAAACAGAGGAGGTGTTGTAAGAGGCTTTTGAATTTCATGACTAATTTCAACATCTTCTGGTGGCTCTTCATTTATTACTTCCTTTTCCAAATTCTTTGCTTCGAAATTGTTTTGCTTAATTTCTTCAACGTCACTACTTTCTCCATAATCATGGCCATTTTGTCCAGGCTCACTTAAACAAATTGAAGAAGCACTAACTGTTTCAATTGCATTAAAATTATCATTAACTATTTCAGGTACGACAAAGCCTGGACCAGTGAAGGATACTTCAAATTAAAAATAGAAATACGAATTTTTACTCCAAATTAAATAAAAAACCTTGATTACTCTTTCGAATATATTTGTCCAAAATTCCAGAAAAAAAGTGTTGAACAGGATCGCATTTCAATCGAAAAGTATTGTCTGTACCAATATGAAACATTGCAAATGGATGCTTTGTCAGTTGTTCACAAACATTAATATCCAAACCATTCTCCATAATATCCGGATGATTAGCTGGAATCCTATTGGCATTTAATTTAATCTAAAAAATAAAATTTTAATTCATAATAAATTTAAAAACTTACGCAAATAATGGAGATATTATCCGCTCGAAGACCTCCCCACTTTTTTAAAGCATTTTGCAAAAGATAATGAGAATAATTGATTGAATTAGGTCGCTAAATATTGTAAACTAATTTTTTTCTTATTAAAGTTTTATTACATTTTCATTTTGTTTATCAATATCATGCAAAATTTGAACAATTGGTCGAAAGGCAATAACATTAGAAAGTCCATCAGAGCAAATTACGACAAAATTATCACTACTTTTTAGGCGAAAAACGTCAACATCAGGCTCTGGACTGACCTAAAACCTCTCAAAATATTATCTGCAAAAAATGTTCGAAAATAACAAACCACAAATTGATTATTATCTGGATTTAATGACCAAAAATCTCCAAGAGATCTTGCTACAGCCAAAAATGGAATGCTTTCAGTAGAAGTCGAACGTCTGACAGGTCCACGATGACCTCGAATCGGACGTTTCCAAATTACCCGAAGAACGCCCTTTAAAATTCTTTATTTAAATTAAAAACAAATCTAAATAACCGCTTTCGTAGCAACAGCTCCACCTGCTTTTTCAATTCGTTGACGTTCGGAATGTTTTTCAGGTTTATGATCCTCAGTGAGTTTGGCATCATTAACTATTTTAAAAAAGGATAGTATTTAAAAATAATTATTTAAATAGAATACATCCAGCAGCGGCTTCAGAAAAATTGGCTAAAATTATGGAAGAATCGCCAACATGTCCAGTATAAAGTTTTCCGTTACGAATAAATGCACAAGTGGCAGTAGCTTGAAAAAAAGTTATGAAACAATTAAAAAACAAAAAATCACAAACTTCCAGCAGTACAGGGAAAACCTTAACAAGAATTTTAAATCTTTTTAGAAAATATAAATTAACCTGAAACTGTCGGTGGCCACATTTTTGCAGCTTTTTGCATGTCGTAATGTGTTTTCAAAAATCCATCCTTTATTGCGCCAAGAACATGTTGGTCGTCATCGGAAAAGAATGCTTGATTGCCCTAAAATTAAAGTTTTTGACAATTTAAATTTAACAAGCTTACAGTAACGTTATCAAGTAAATTTCGGTAAGCATACTCGCTCGCTTGTGGTCCTCCATGGCTTAATATTCAATATTTTAAACATATTAAAATGTGATTTATACCCATCGTAAATTGCAGCAAATATGTAATCCAACCGACCATTTGCATCTCGTCCAGCCTCGACACTAATTCGATCCTCCATATATTTTCGTCCTCCCTTCAAAATTTAAAATATAACTTTTTAATAATTTAATAACCTGAGCAGCAGCAGTAGAAATTTGAAATTCCGATAATAAAATATCATTATCTACAGGATCATCCAAATTAACTTTCATCATTCGTTGTTTGCTTTCTGATAAATTCATATTTTCCATTTTTATTAACAATCTACAACCTTTATCAAAAAAAGAATTTATAAATAAATACTTTATCTAACTGGATAACCGGAAATATAACTGGGAAAAAAGTTAGGGAAATAACTAACAATGCCGCTTTTTTACTTCTATCACGACGGATTTTCGGGACACGCCCGAAAAGGCGCGACTGCCTATACTTATGTAAACTTAATTCTACCAACAAAAACATTAATAATATGTTTTTAAATAAAACTTTTATTCAATAGGATGGTTGTCAGTCACTTTGGTTGAAACTAAACACTTTGTTGTAGTTAAAAAATTTTAAAAACTCAAAGTATGGTAGTCAGTCACTTTTTAAAACTAAACAAGGATTTAGAGACCGGCAAAATCGCATTTGCGGGATCCCGCACGCGGAGTTTTATTTTTTTAAAAAATCGATGCGGGACAGGATTTGCGGGACTAATCCAGCAAAAATCCAGCATCCCGCAAATCCAAAAAAGTACGGGATTGCAGGTGCTGGATCCCGCAAAATCCCGCGCGGGATCCGCACCGCGCCGGTCTCTAATTTATATATTGTTTGTAAAAATAAAGAATGAATTAAAAAGAAATAAAAAAATTGAAGAATATTTACATTTAGTAGTTTCTATAATGGAATGAGAAAAAAAAATTAAAAAAAGCTTAGGTATATTAAATTGCGCCTTTTCGGTAGGCGCCTTTTCGGCCCGCGCCTTTTCGGGCTGTACTCCGGATTTTCCGGGACATTTGCCTCTGAAAAATAGTGGTTAAAAATGAAAGACAGCAGGCAGTAAGCCGTTCCTTTTTAATTAAGCGGTTTGAGTGCGAAAGGCACTCAAAAAAATGCATTGAAGTGACTTTTTGAGTGTTTTAAGGGAACACCTTTTTAATGGATGTAAACAGTTTTCGACAGTGGTTGTTTTCGACAATGAACTATTTCTTGTTTTCCAACTGTCTGCCTAAATCCGGATACTTATGAAATTTCTTCCGGTTTTTTTTTGTTGCAAGACATCCGGATAAATTTATTAATCCCTAAGCCCTTGCCCAAAATTTTATTTTTAAGTAAGATTCTTAGAGTTTTATTTTACTGTCGAAAACAGCCACTGTCGGAATCTATCGCACCTTTTTAATGAAAGATTGGATTTTTATTAATATCAATTTTTCGGTTGGGGTCATTTCAGTGTTGCCAGTTCAGTGTTGACCCAGTTCAGTGTTAGCCAGTTCAGTGTTGGGCCAGTTAATACCAGTACAGAAGTTCCGACATCTACGAACCGGAATTTTAGTAAAAAAAGTAAGAAAAAAATAATAAGGACAAATAATGTTAGTTTCTGATAAAATCAAAGTTCCGGGCCCGATCGGGCCAGATTTCTTATGAGATTTTTAGCCTTAACGGTGACACTGAACTGGCTACACTGAAATGGCAACACTGAACAGGCCCTTTCCGTCATTTGTTAAATCAACAAAAAAATTGGATTTAAAATAAAAAAATAATTTTCAATAAATTTGTTTCATTATTCCTCTATCGTTAAGAGCATTAAAGAGCGCCTGGTGTTTAGCTAATTTTTCTGCTGTCTTGTTTTTGTCTCCAGTATTGCAATATTGAATGGCCTAAACTTGATGACTTATTTAGACAAATTTAGACTTAAAAGACGATTAAACAATGCATGTAAGTGCTCCATTCTCTGCCCTGAAATCCAACTCCACCAACCATTTTCTTCTGCAAATTCAACTGCATGAGCGCAAAGCATGTGAAGTTTTGGAGTTTTGGCTTGAAAATTTTTAAATTTCCTCCTGCAAGATTTCCTCTAAAATTAAGTGTTCCAAATCGGCCGCGGAGTTCCTTAAGTTTTGAAATAAAGAAATAGTCATGTTTAAGATAAACCTGAATGTTATTGTATAATGTTGTGGTTGCTTTCTTAAAACTGCAAATGTTGTTTTTATCAAAGAACGAAGAATTTGCAAATCCATATATTTGACTCAGTGTATCGAGAATTCGTTTGAGAGTAGCAGAAGATTGCGTAGTAGGTAAAATTTGTTTTAGCTTCTCTCTCGAAGGACCAGTAATAAGGCGGTACAATGCGGCACCTGCAAATTTATAATAAAATTTTTAAATTAAAAACCAGTAAATGTTTTTTCCGTGGATCCATTTTTGCATGAGCTTCAATTAGAGATCGGAATTTTGAAAAACTCGGAACCGGGAAACGGGAAATTTAAGAATTGAACGACCGGGAGGGACTCGGGACCGGGAATTCCCGTTTACTTTTTTCCCGGTTAAAAAAGACCGGGTTCCGACCGGGAAATTTAATTTTTATTGAAAACGGTATAAAAAATTGAAAAATGTTTATAATCATATCAATATAAGATTTAATAAATGTAATTGAGTGATGGAATAGCTTTGTTCAGAAATATAATCATTTCCGCAGTCTCGGGAGTTAATCTTGATCTCTTAAAATCGTAGGTATCACGTGCGGTACTGAATAATTGTTCACTAGCAACACTGGTGCAGGTGCCGTAAGGAAGCGACGAGCGATTAAAGCCAATTTCTGGAATGTCATCTCATTTTCTCTCCACCAATCTAATGGGTTCGCTCTTGGATCTAAACTCGGCATTTCCGAATAAATTTTGATCTCTTGTGTTCTATTGCTTTGTTTTCTTGAGAAACTGTACATTTACTAGAACTAGCAGAATCGACGATGATAAATGACGAATAAATCCAGAAACGCTATAATCCGAAATTTTAAGTGGTTTATTACAATCGCTGCATTTTATCTAGCCATGAATACGTTGAAACAATTTTTCTCCATCTTCTCTTTCAACACTCCAAATTGGATGATTATCAGACATAACACTAGATAATAAAACTAATTTTAGAAAAGGCATTATGTTAGGATTGTGATAAATAATAATGGTTAATTTTATTTTTGATTATTAAACATTTATATTTGTTCTAAAATTAGACCCTAATTTCTTTTTTTATGTAAGAAACGTAATGCCAAACTAAAACAATTTAATTTAAATATTATTCCCGGTTCCCGGTGCAAAAATGTCCGGAACCGTGAAACGGAAATTGAAAGTTGACCGGCCGGGACCCGAACAGGGAAAACCGGGAATTCCCGATCCCGGTTTCATCCCGGTGACTCAAAAAAAGTCGGGAAAAAGGACCGGGAAACGGGACCCGATCCCGTTCCGATCTCTACCTTCATTCAATATTGAAATATTTCTTTTAATGAAATATTTCTAGGAACTCTTCTGAGGATAATCCAAATTATAATTTTATCTTTTATTTTAAAAGACGACTTTATTCAAATATTTAAATTTAGACAAAATTACTATAAATAAGATTAAGAATAATAATATATATCCTATGAAGTGTTTTTAGCTTATATATATATGGCTCTAAAGTAAACAAATAGAATGATCGGTCAGGAAAGGTCACAAATTTTAGACTATAATATTTTAGATAAGAAAATTAATAATATATTTTTATTTGTCGGGAATGTATTTTTTATTTATTTATTCTTTTAATTCTTTACTATTTGTTTGCATAGTACGCAGAATGTTGCAAATATTTGTTGAATTGATCTGCCGCTTTGAACACAATTGTTGTGTTCGTAGAATAAGGCTAGCGACAGCGCTTTATCATAAAAGTAGATAGTAAATATGGTAGCGAAGGAAAGGGCCTCGATCACTGGTCTGGTGCTGATGACGGGGGACAGGGACTAGGCCAGGTCTTAGTAGGTGCCCGCTTGACTAACTGTTAGACTGGCTTTTATACTATCATAAGCCTGCCGGCTTATATAGTAACACTTCACCTTTACACATATCCAGCAACAATAATCATTAAGAGCATCAGTACACGTATCACTATTCTGAGTGGATGCATCATTTTGAAAAAAAATGGTTAAGTTTGTGGTAGCCACTGATTTTGCTTTTTACAATTGTTTGTGTTGCTGCTTCTTTGGTGTTTGATTGAGGGAAAAGTTCAGTGGATCCAGATTTGGCTAATTATAATAAAAAATTAAAATTTTTACTATTAAAAAACCTTGAGTGTTTTAACTTAATTTTGCTGCTTCTAACCTCTATTTTTGTTTTTAATTATTTGTTTTGTTCTTGCAGGCTTCTCATATTATACTCCAAAGTCCTGATATCAAGAATATCGCATTTGATTGAGGCATTTGATTGGCTTATTTCACATTGTATTGCTGCATCAACTTTTTTCGTTTTTTAGTTGGTGTTTGT
This sequence comes from Meloidogyne chitwoodi, assembly GCA_015183035.1. NCBI lineage: Eukaryota > Metazoa > Nematoda > Chromadorea > Rhabditida > Meloidogynidae > Meloidogyne > Meloidogyne chitwoodi. Next base: position 113,277 of record JACZZP010000018.1, read on the forward strand.
GCCGCTTTATTCAGTTTTAGGTTTCGATTGTTCTTCTGTTTGTGTTTGTGCATCTTTAAGTTTGGCATCCCGGTTTTCTTAACTTTTCCTCCTTTTTGTTGTTGATTGTCGACATTGGCGAGCATTAAATATGCTAGAAGAAATTTTATTATTTTTTCTTTTTGTTTTCAGCGCCCGCAGCAAATTGGACAGTTAAGTGCCAAATTTATTTTTCAAATAAAAATTTCGTTCCATTGAAAAAGCAAAACAATAAACAAAACAAAAAATTATTTGTTCATTTCATTATTTCGAGAAATACCAGTTAAAAAATCAATAAGTGTTTGGATGAAAATTTATCTGGCCATTTTGATCAGATTGAAGTGGAATGTAGTTTACAACCATGATGAAAAGTCACCGATTTGCATTTCTGCATTTTTTTGCCTTAGCTAGTGAATTCCTACCCATGGTAAATTGAGTGTAGTCGGCATCTACAGATTTTTGTTGTTTTCGTAACGTATCAATAAATCTAAATTTTGATAGAACTAAAAAATTTTCTCATTATAAATTAACACAAACCTCCATAAAGATGGATGATCACATCCATAAGCTCTACAATCGCCGATGACTGGCTTCAGAAAAATTGTTTGTTCTGTCACCTCCATTTAATGTACGTAAATATACACTCCATAGTTGCACTGGGAAACGAGGCTCAGTTCTTGTATGGTTGTAACGAACTCGTCCAGTTTAATTGGTAGTGAACCTATAAATTAAAATCATAAAAAAACCATTCAAAAATAGGTAAAAGCTCAGGCTCATCTTGAAAAAAATCCTCCCAATGTAATCAAAGCAGATGTAAGATCATTTGGATGAACAAACGCCAATGAGGTAATAAGGCGGGCTTTTTCTGCAAAAACTGCATCATTATTGTAACGCTAAAAGTTTTTACTTATTTATTGATACTAAACAAAAAGCAAACCTCACTAAGATGATTCTCCTGAATCTTTCTTCTCATATTCTTCACCAGATGAAAAAAACAGCCATGAACCTCACAATTAGGAAAAACTTGTTGAGCTGCTTTGAATGCTGCTTCTTCAAAGTCCATCGAAAAGGAACGTGGAGAAAAAGTGGGCCAAATAGCTCGGATCATGTAAAGCATACGTTCATATGTTGTACGAGTTTTAGTCGTAAGTAAGGCATATAGAATAGGAAAAACCCAGTTCCCTCTACTAAAATTTTTAATATTAAATATAGCATTTGACAAAGTAAATACCAAGCTAGAACGACGTAAACTTGCTGGAACAAAAGAGGAGCAATCGAGAACGTGACATCTACAAAGCATTGTTGGACTTCATGCATCCACCCAGAATACGAATCCCTACCAAATATCAGTATTCCTATAATTTTAATTTAAAAATAGTTGTTAACATAAAAATTAATTAACTAACTTTGTTGTCGTCCATTCTCTTCATAAATACCAGAATCATCGAGGAGAAATTGCTCTTCTCGTCCTTCTGCTCGAACGTACATTTGGTACGCCGGTGGAATAAAAGCTGCTCTAGGCAGGGAGGGTTAGCCAATGGCGCCATCTCTTCTCGCCGAACTCGTTTAATCATCTAAAAGTAGAAAATGGTGTCTAAAAATTATAGAAGAAACCCTTTTACTCTCGTTTTAATTTTACGCAGAAATAAGGTTACCGACTTTTAAATCCCAGATTTTAGTTAATTATCTCAACTTTAGAAAAATTATCTCCAATTTTGTAGAAAAGTCTTTAATTAATATTTTGGTCAAAAAATTAGAACGATTCACGCATTTTTATACAACTTTACGCATTGTAACTTTTTTCTCCTTTTAGAAAAATTAAAATGCCTAGTAACACTAAAAATAGAAGATTTTATGTTAAAATTTGAGAGAGACTGATCAATTTTTAACGCTGAGTCGAATAAGACGAAAATTAAAGAGATTGGATAACTTTGAATAAAGTTATGGCCAAAAATATGGAAATTTTCACCAATTTTCAAAAAACCATAACTTCTCCCAATAATGTAATTTTTTCCTAAAATTTTGTAGGATTACTTAACAATAATAGGGCTACAAAATTACAGAATTAGAAAAAATATGAATCAGAGGATCCTTTGTTTTAAGAGCTTCAAATTTTCTTGGAGTCGGATGAAACTAAAATTAAAGAGATCAATGAATAACTAAGAAAAATTTATATGAGATTGTTCAATTTTCAACGATGAGTTGATTAAAACAAAAATTAAAGTGATTGGGCAACTTTAAAGAAAGTTATGCCCAAAAATAGATCAATTTTCACCGATTTTAAAAAATTCATAACTCATCTATTTAAGTTTGTACGCAGCTCAAAATTTGTAGAATTTTAGTAAAAATATATTGCTACAACTATACAAAATTTGAAAAAATTTGACGAAGAGATTCTTATAATATAAGTTCCTACTAATTCCCCTTATACAAGAGAGAAATTTCTCTCATTGACCCTTTTCATACTGACCATTTTGCAACTTTTTACGCTGCTGACCATTTCTCCTTCTCTTTTTTTCTTTCCACACATTTCTCACTGCTGCCTAACTTCCCAGATTACCATACTAAGACATAGCAACACTGCAAATCTTTTCTCTAACCTAAGTCGTGTCTGTCAACTGGCTGACCCGCTGCGTGCTAGGAAAATAGGGCAGTGGAAAGTTGGGCAGTGAAGAAACAGCACAAAAACTTGCAAGAAAATACAAAAATACATGAAAAATACAAAAACACTTAAAAAAACTTTTGTGTTACTGATGTATTTGTGTTTTTATGTATTTTTATATTGTATTTTTGTTTTTTCATATATAATTTGAAAAAACATTAAAATGTATTTTTTTTATATAAAAAACACAAAAATACATAAATCTTTTTATGTATTTTTGTACTTCACTTGTATTTTTCATGTATTTTTGTATTTTCTTGCAAGTTTTTGTACTGTTTCTTCACTGCCCAATTTTCCACTGCCCAATATTCCGGGAGCCGACCCGCTGTGCGCCTTAACGTTGATGAAGAGGTGCTCTTTTCAAGCTTTTGTGGTGGTGTTCCTTGAGGTTTTATTCCATACGACTTAAAATATAATTAAAAAAAATTATATTGAAAAAAACCTCAGAAAGAGCAGAAGAACTTTCGACACAAACAATATCTCTTTCATCATTAGATAACTCAAGTGGGTAAGGGGCAAAACACCATCTTCCAAAATACAGTCCAGACAAAATACGATCCGACAAATCACCATCTTACCAAAATACAATCCGACCAAAACACCATCTAAAAAAATATTTTAATTTTAAGTGATTTATTATATTTTAAATTAAAATAAAGTGTTTCTTCGTATTTTTCAATGTTTTTATGAGATATTTTATGTTTTCAGAAAAATATGTTTACCAACACTCAAAAAGAAACAAAAAACAAAATATTTTTTTAGATGGTGTTTTGGTCGGATTGTATTTTGGTAAGATGGTGATTTGTCGGATCGTATTTTGTCTGGATCGTGATTTTCCCCGACACGACTCAAGTAGTGGTGGTTTTCCTTTTAGATGTCTGCTATAGACAGAAACTTGTCGAAGTGATTCTTCTTGATTTTCCTCAAATTCAGGAAAAACTTGATATTGAAAATATTAATGTTGTCGGATCCAGCCTAAATAGACTTTTGGAAGGTTTATTTTGCAATATTCAATTTTTAAAATTTTATTTTGAAGCCTGTCAACGACCTCTCAATTACACAATATTTGAAAGCAGTTGATGCTTCTGGTTGGCTAAAACATTTACGAGTTCTTTTAGAATGTAGTTTCTTTATTGCCGAGTCAATTGTTAGAGGAATTTCATGTGTTGTCCATTGTTCTGGTAATAATAATTTTTAATATAAAATTTAATTTTTAAATTAAGATGGCTGGGACAGAACATCGGTTTTTCTTCTTTTTATTAAATTAAGAAATTATTTTTTTGAAGCAAACAGTTTCTCTTGCTCAATTGGTGCTTGATCCATATTACAGGACAATTAAAGGATTTCAAGTTAATTTTTAAAAATTTCTAGACTTTAATAGACAAAGATTGGCTTGGTTTTGGTTTTAAATTTGATGATCGTTGTGGGCACTTTTGTTTACTTTTTTAAATTTTTTCAAAATTTTGTTTAAAAAGATTCCCCCAATTTTTACTCAATTTCTTGATTGTACTTATCAATTAATGAGACATAAACCAATGGCTTTTGAATTTAATGAACGTTTTTATTAGAATTTAATGAAAATATTTATTCCTGTGTTTAAGGTCAGTTTATTTAAAATTATGACAAGGATAGAAAGGTTTTTTATATATATAGATATTCTTAGATTTTTAAACTTTTAGGATCTTCGAGTAACTACTAAACGTTATGATCATATATGGATAGCAGAAAGGACGATTATATTAAAACAGGATCGCGTCTTAACCGAAAAGTATTGTCTGTACCAATATGAAACATTGCAAATGGATGCTTTGTCAGTTGTTCACAAACATTAATATCCAAACCATTCTCCATAATATCCGGATGATTAGCTGGAATCCTATTGGCATTTAATTTAATCTAAAAAATAAAATTTTAATTCATAATAAATTTAAAAACTTACGCAAATAATGGAGATATTATCCGCTCGAAGACCTCCCCACTTTTTTAAAGCATTTTGCAAAAGATAATGAGAATAATTGATTGAATTAGGTCGCTAAATATTGTAAACTAATTTTTTTCTTATTAAAGTTTTATTACATTTTCATTTTGTTTATCAATATCATGCAAAATTTGAACAATTGGTCGAAAGGCAATAACATTAGAAAGTCCATCAGAGCAAATTACGACAAAATTATCACTACTTTTTAGGCGAAAAACGTCAACATCAGGCTCTGGACTGACCTAAAACCTCTCAAAATATTATCTGCAAAAAATGTTCGAAAATAACAAACCACAAATTGATTATTATCTGGATTTAATGACCAAAAATCTCCAAGAGATCTTGCTACAGCCAAAAATGGAATGCTTTCAGTAGAAGTCGAACGTCTGACAGGTCCACGATGACCTCGAATCGGACGTTTCCAAATTACCCGAAGAACGCCCTTTAAAATTCTTTATTTAAATTAAAAACAAATCTAAATAACCGCTTTCGTAGCAACAGCTCCACCTGCTTTTTCAATTCGTTGACGTTCGGAATGTTTTTCAGGTTTATGATCCTCAGTGAGTTTGGCATCATTAACTATTTTAAAAAAGGATAGTATTTAAAAATAATTATTTAAATAGAATACATCCAGCAGCGGCTTCAGAAAAATTGGCTAAAATTATGGAAGAATCGCCAACATGTCCAGTATAAAGTTTTCCGTTACGAATAAATGCACAAGTGGCAGTAGCTTGAAAAAAAGTTATGAAACAATTAAAAAACAAAAAATCACAAACTTCCAGCAGTACAGGGAAAACCTTAACAAGAATTTTAAATCTTTTTAGAAAATATAAATTAACCTGAAACTGTCGGTGGCCACATTTTTGCAGCTTTTTGCATGTCGTAATGTGTTTTCAAAAATCCATCCTTTATTGCGCCAAGAACATGTTGGTCGTCATCGGAAAAGAATGCTTGATTGCCCTAAAATTAAAGTTTTTGACAATTTAAATTTAACAAGCTTACAGTAACGTTATCAAGTAAATTTCGGTAAGCATACTCGCTCGCTTGTGGTCCTCCATGGCTTAATATTCAATATTTTAAACATATTAAAATGTGATTTATACCCATCGTAAATTGCAGCAAATATGTAATCCAACCGACCATTTGCATCTCGTCCAGCCTCGACACTAATTCGATCCTCCATATATTTTCGTCCTCCCTTCAAAATTTAAAATATAACTTTTTAATAATTTAATAACCTGAGCAGCAGCAGTAGAAATTTGAAATTCCGATAATAAAATATCATTATCTACAGGATCATCCAAATTAACTTTCATCATTCGTTGTTTGCTTTCTGATAAATTCATATTTTCCATTTTTATTAACAATCTACAACCTTTATCAAAAAAAGAATTTATAAATAAATACTTTATCTAACTGGATAACCGGAAATATAACTGGGAAAAAAGTTAGGGAAATAACTAACAATGCCGCTTTTTTACTTCTATCACGACGGATTTTCGGGACACGCCCGAAAAGGCGCGACTGCCTATACTTATGTAAACTTAATTCTACCAACAAAAACATTAATAATATGTTTTTAAATAAAACTTTTATTCAATAGGATGGTTGTCAGTCACTTTGGTTGAAACTAAACACTTTGTTGTAGTTAAAAAATTTTAAAAACTCAAAGTATGGTAGTCAGTCACTTTTTAAAACTAAACAAGGATTTAGAGACCGGCAAAATCGCATTTGCGGGATCCCGCACGCGGAGTTTTATTTTTTTAAAAAATCGATGCGGGACAGGATTTGCGGGACTAATCCAGCAAAAATCCAGCATCCCGCAAATCCAAAAAAGTACGGGATTGCAGGTGCTGGATCCCGCAAAATCCCGCGCGGGATCCGCACCGCGCCGGTCTCTAATTTATATATTGTTTGTAAAAATAAAGAATGAATTAAAAAGAAATAAAAAAATTGAAGAATATTTACATTTAGTAGTTTCTATAATGGAATGAGAAAAAAAAATTAAAAAAAGCTTAGGTATATTAAATTGCGCCTTTTCGGTAGGCGCCTTTTCGGCCCGCGCCTTTTCGGGCTGTACTCCGGATTTTCCGGGACATTTGCCTCTGAAAAATAGTGGTTAAAAATGAAAGACAGCAGGCAGTAAGCCGTTCCTTTTTAATTAAGCGGTTTGAGTGCGAAAGGCACTCAAAAAAATGCATTGAAGTGACTTTTTGAGTGTTTTAAGGGAACACCTTTTTAATGGATGTAAACAGTTTTCGACAGTGGTTGTTTTCGACAATGAACTATTTCTTGTTTTCCAACTGTCTGCCTAAATCCGGATACTTATGAAATTTCTTCCGGTTTTTTTTTGTTGCAAGACATCCGGATAAATTTATTAATCCCTAAGCCCTTGCCCAAAATTTTATTTTTAAGTAAGATTCTTAGAGTTTTATTTTACTGTCGAAAACAGCCACTGTCGGAATCTATCGCACCTTTTTAATGAAAGATTGGATTTTTATTAATATCAATTTTTCGGTTGGGGTCATTTCAGTGTTGCCAGTTCAGTGTTGACCCAGTTCAGTGTTAGCCAGTTCAGTGTTGGGCCAGTTAATACCAGTACAGAAGTTCCGACATCTACGAACCGGAATTTTAGTAAAAAAAGTAAGAAAAAAATAATAAGGACAAATAATGTTAGTTTCTGATAAAATCAAAGTTCCGGGCCCGATCGGGCCAGATTTCTTATGAGATTTTTAGCCTTAACGGTGACACTGAACTGGCTACACTGAAATGGCAACACTGAACAGGCCCTTTCCGTCATTTGTTAAATCAACAAAAAAATTGGATTTAAAATAAAAAAATAATTTTCAATAAATTTGTTTCATTATTCCTCTATCGTTAAGAGCATTAAAGAGCGCCTGGTGTTTAGCTAATTTTTCTGCTGTCTTGTTTTTGTCTCCAGTATTGCAATATTGAATGGCCTAAACTTGATGACTTATTTAGACAAATTTAGACTTAAAAGACGATTAAACAATGCATGTAAGTGCTCCATTCTCTGCCCTGAAATCCAACTCCACCAACCATTTTCTTCTGCAAATTCAACTGCATGAGCGCAAAGCATGTGAAGTTTTGGAGTTTTGGCTTGAAAATTTTTAAATTTCCTCCTGCAAGATTTCCTCTAAAATTAAGTGTTCCAAATCGGCCGCGGAGTTCCTTAAGTTTTGAAATAAAGAAATAGTCATGTTTAAGATAAACCTGAATGTTATTGTATAATGTTGTGGTTGCTTTCTTAAAACTGCAAATGTTGTTTTTATCAAAGAACGAAGAATTTGCAAATCCATATATTTGACTCAGTGTATCGAGAATTCGTTTGAGAGTAGCAGAAGATTGCGTAGTAGGTAAAATTTGTTTTAGCTTCTCTCTCGAAGGACCAGTAATAAGGCGGTACAATGCGGCACCTGCAAATTTATAATAAAATTTTTAAATTAAAAACCAGTAAATGTTTTTTCCGTGGATCCATTTTTGCATGAGCTTCAATTAGAGATCGGAATTTTGAAAAACTCGGAACCGGGAAACGGGAAATTTAAGAATTGAACGACCGGGAGGGACTCGGGACCGGGAATTCCCGTTTACTTTTTTCCCGGTTAAAAAAGACCGGGTTCCGACCGGGAAATTTAATTTTTATTGAAAACGGTATAAAAAATTGAAAAATGTTTATAATCATATCAATATAAGATTTAATAAATGTAATTGAGTGATGGAATAGCTTTGTTCAGAAATATAATCATTTCCGCAGTCTCGGGAGTTAATCTTGATCTCTTAAAATCGTAGGTATCACGTGCGGTACTGAATAATTGTTCACTAGCAACACTGGTGCAGGTGCCGTAAGGAAGCGACGAGCGATTAAAGCCAATTTCTGGAATGTCATCTCATTTTCTCTCCACCAATCTAATGGGTTCGCTCTTGGATCTAAACTCGGCATTTCCGAATAAATTTTGATCTCTTGTGTTCTATTGCTTTGTTTTCTTGAGAAACTGTACATTTACTAGAACTAGCAGAATCGACGATGATAAATGACGAATAAATCCAGAAACGCTATAATCCGAAATTTTAAGTGGTTTATTACAATCGCTGCATTTTATCTAGCCATGAATACGTTGAAACAATTTTTCTCCATCTTCTCTTTCAACACTCCAAATTGGATGATTATCAGACATAACACTAGATAATAAAACTAATTTTAGAAAAGGCATTATGTTAGGATTGTGATAAATAATAATGGTTAATTTTATTTTTGATTATTAAACATTTATATTTGTTCTAAAATTAGACCCTAATTTCTTTTTTTATGTAAGAAACGTAATGCCAAACTAAAACAATTTAATTTAAATATTATTCCCGGTTCCCGGTGCAAAAATGTCCGGAACCGTGAAACGGAAATTGAAAGTTGACCGGCCGGGACCCGAACAGGGAAAACCGGGAATTCCCGATCCCGGTTTCATCCCGGTGACTCAAAAAAAGTCGGGAAAAAGGACCGGGAAACGGGACCCGATCCCGTTCCGATCTCTACCTTCATTCAATATTGAAATATTTCTTTTAATGAAATATTTCTAGGAACTCTTCTGAGGATAATCCAAATTATAATTTTATCTTTTATTTTAAAAGACGACTTTATTCAAATATTTAAATTTAGACAAAATTACTATAAATAAGATTAAGAATAATAATATATATCCTATGAAGTGTTTTTAGCTTATATATATATGGCTCTAAAGTAAACAAATAGAATGATCGGTCAGGAAAGGTCACAAATTTTAGACTATAATATTTTAGATAAGAAAATTAATAATATATTTTTATTTGTCGGGAATGTATTTTTTATTTATTTATTCTTTTAATTCTTTACTATTTGTTTGCATAGTACGCAGAATGTTGCAAATATTTGTTGAATTGATCTGCCGCTTTGAACACAATTGTTGTGTTCGTAGAATAAGGCTAGCGACAGCGCTTTATCATAAAAGTAGATAGTAAATATGGTAGCGAAGGAAAGGGCCTCGATCACTGGTCTGGTGCTGATGACGGGGGACAGGGACTAGGCCAGGTCTTAGTAGGTGCCCGCTTGACTAACTGTTAGACTGGCTTTTATACTATCATAAGCCTGCCGGCTTATATAGTAACACTTCACCTTTACACATATCCAGCAACAATAATCATTAAGAGCATCAGTACACGTATCACTATTCTGAGTGGATGCATCATTTTGAAAAAAAATGGTTAAGTTTGTGGTAGCCACTGATTTTGCTTTTTACAATTGTTTGTGTTGCTGCTTCTTTGGTGTTTGATTGAGGGAAAAGTTCAGTGGATCCAGATTTGGCTAATTATAATAAAAAATTAAAATTTTTACTATTAAAAAACCTTGAGTGTTTTGACTTAATTTTGCTGCTTCTAACCTCTATTTTTGTTTTTAATTATTTGTTTTGTTCTTGCAGGCTTCTCATATTATACTCCAAAGTCCTGATATCAAGAATATCGCATTTGATTGAGGCATTTGATTGGCTTATTTCACATTGTATTGCTGCATCAACTTTTTTCGTTTTTTAGTTGGTGTTTGTGCCGCTTTATTCAGTTTTAGGTTTCGATTGTTCTTCTGTTTGTGTTTGTGCATCTTTAAGTTTGGCATCCCGGGCCATATTATTTTAAAAGTTACAGCCATTTAAGTGCAGATTGACCGCTTGCTCCTATCTTTTTTTTCCATGACTGTATATATAAACGGGTAGGGGTCCTTTCAGAGTAACCGTTTCAGAGTGGCCGTTTCAGAGTAGCCGATTCAGAGTGGGCCGATTCAGAGTGAGTCGTTTCAGAGTGAACCGTTTCAGAGTAGCCGGTTCAGAGTACGGCTAAAAGGGGACGATTCAGAGTACGAAATTTAAAATACCTTAAAATTTCTTTAGAAAATTTTTTATTAAGCAAATAATAGCTCATTTGAAAGAACTTATCGAGCTGAATTATTTAAAATCAAAATAAAGGAGTTTAAATGAGGTTGGGTGAAGTTATAACGATTTAAAATTTAACCAACGTTAAAATTTTTCAAGTTTTTAATGTTTGAATTTCGATCTATAATCGAATTTAAAGCCTATTCTGGAATCGTTCTAACTAAAAATACCTTTAAAAATCTCTAGAATCTTAAAAATTATAAAAAAATCAATTAAAATCAAAAAATTTTATTGTAAATTGACTAAAAGAAAATAAAGCAAAAGATTTTAATAACAAAAAAGTAAAAATCGATAAACCTAATCACGGATCCATTTCATAATTGTGGGAAATGCCAGCAAGAAAATCGATGATTGATTGTTCATTAAATGGTAGATTAACGTCAAAATGATTAAGATTTGCAAAATTTAAAGGCTGATAATTTTGAGTCAATATTAAAATTCTTCGGTCAGCTTCTAAATATCTTCTAGCTTTCTGAGGCGGGTTATGGCCAGCAATAAAAAGTGCCATATCAGCGTCACGAGCCTTCTGCTCTCTTCTTAAAGTATCAACAAACCTCCACAAATTAGGATGACTACATGAAAAAGCACGTTGCAGCTTCCTATGAGCGCTCTCAGCTATATTATTCGTTCGAGCGTCACCGTCAAGCGTTCTATAGTACACACTCCAAAAACCAGGTGGAAACATTGGAACAGTGCGGAATCCATTAAGGAGAAGTCGTCCCGTATAATTAATTACAAACCTTAATTATTTTTCCAATTTCATAAATTTTTAAATTCTAACCAGTCAAAGATTGGCTGCAGTTCAGGCATTAGGTTTCTGTCCAAAGAGATAATTGCAGGAGTCAGGTCTCCAATAGGCAGAAACGCCAAAGATGTAATCCATCTGGATTGATTGGCAAATATAGGATCGTTACGAAATCGCTGGTTAAATAATTAGTTTTTTTGATAAAAATAAAATTAAACCTGCATCAAACCAAACTCCGAAATCTTTTTTTTCAAGTTTTTTACAAGATGAAAGAAACAGCATCTGATATCACAATCTGAGAAATTGGCTCTTATCGAATTAATCGCCGCCATTTCAAAATCAACTGAGATTGATTGAGGAGAAAATTCTGGCCAAACATTTTTGATTAATTCCCACATCCTTGAATATGTATTTTCGCTCTTTGATGTTAGTAAAGCATAGGCAACTGGAAAAACCCATTGTTCACCTCTTCTGAATACTTTGTTATTTAAATTCACTATGTAAATAAAATTAACCTGGACATAATAGCATATACTTGCATAAATAAAGGTGGAGAAATAGTGAAGGTCCCGTCGGCAAAAACCTCTAACATTTGATTTGCCCAAGTTCCGTGACTTTGCCTTCCGAAGATAAGAATCCTTCAAAAAAATGTCTTATTATTGATAAAAATAAACCTATTAGAGTGGCCATTTTCTTCATAAACACCAGAATCTGCCAAAAGAAACCTGTCGACATGACCTTCAGACCGCTGATATATTTGAAATGAATCAGGAATTTGTAGCTGAGTAACATTCAAAGGGATCGGCGGAGGAGCTTCTTCTTTTATTCTTGCACGTTTAACTACCTTAATTTCTATTTTAGTTAAAGCTAGAAAAAATATACCTTTTTAGTTGCAACTTTATTAGAAAGCCGAGCTAACAGGAGTGGGGACATTTTCAAATGTTGTAGCCCGTAAAACTGCTGTAGTCTCCATTGTATGAATAGCTCGTCTCTTTAGTGTAGTCATTACTCTCTTTACTTCAACATTTTCTGCACTAGATGGACACGTGTGGATATTAATTTGCTGAATGTTGTTTTCAATATAATAAAATATTAAGGAAAATACTTTTAAAAAATTGTTGTCTAACCCCGTATGAATTCTTCCTTTGCAGTAAATATTTTTGCTGCCAAAAATTCGCACCGCCAGAATTTAACATTTCCATTACTGTTTGTTCTTTCAAAAAGATATAAAAAACCCTCATGGTTGAGCTTAGATTCTCCTCGTTTAGATAAAATTTCAGTTTCCATATATTTTCTGTAAATTATTATTAAAAATATAAATAAAATAGAAAAGGTAATGAAAAATAACAAATTTATAGTTCGTACTCTGAATCGTCCCCTTTTAGCCGTACTCTGAACCGGCTACTCTGAAACGGTTCACTCTGAAACGACTCACTCTGAATCGGCCCACTCTGAATCGGCTACTCTGAAACGGCCACTCTGAAACGACTACTCTGAAAGGACCTTTACCGATATAAAAATTCCTTTTCTTTTCTCGCTTGTAAAAATAAACTGGGGGAAGAGGAATGGAGTGAAAATTTTATTTCCGCATGGAAAAGAAAGAAATAAATTTGGCGAAAATTTAAACCTTAAGTACGAGCTCGTACTTATGCCTCGTACCTCGTATTTTAGCCATTTTTTCCCTCGTACTCGTACTTCGTACTGCCTTTATTTTTTGCTCGTACTCGTACCAAAGTACGAGTACGAATTTTGGTACGAGCTTCCAACCACTGGTCAGGACATTGAGTAACAATTCTGAAAAAAATTTTTTCTTGTTTCAAGAATCTCTAATTGTTTTAGGCTTTTAATTAAACCGGTTCAGATGGACAATAATAATGTTGCTGATGGATCACAATATGATTGGAAACGAACAATAGATTTCTTGCCAGATAACTGTTTGGAACAGATTTTCACACACGTTAATGTATATGAAGATTATAATTCTGTTTTATTGGTTTCCAAACGTTGGAATCGTTTAGCTAAGGATACGCTGCGACGAATGAAACGTTTATTCAGAGGGTGCACAGATTTTTCATGGTTAGTGAGTTTAAATGTTAATAGAAAATATTTTTAAATTCTAGGCGATTGATTGAGAGTGACAGTCTCCTTTCAGAAAGATGTTCACATTCCGTTTGTTACCATCCTAATGAATTTGCAATTTATATGTTTGGTGGATGCAATAATACATATACAGCTTTTAATGATCTTTGGCTATTTGATTTGGTATTATTTCTTAAATTTACTTTATATTTGTTTTAAATATTCTAGAATACTTATGAATGGGAACGTGTACTTATTACCCGACATCCAATGCCTTCTCCAAAAGCTTTAGCTACCATGGTTTTATATAATGATAATTTACTTCTTTTTGGAGGTTTTTCTAAATCATCAATGAATCCAATTCATCAAACGAGCACCTTTTTTAATGAACTTCATTTGTATGATGCAAAAAGGAATTGTTGGGAAGAGGTTTATAAAATTTAGATTTTTATAATTATTAATTTATTCAGATTGTTTCAGAAAATACTGCTCCACATTTAGCCGGACATACAGCTTCAATTGTCGGAAATTTTATGCTTGTATTTGGTGGATCGATGGGATCTTCTTACAATAATAATGTTTATGTTTTGGATTTATTAAGGCGAATTTGGTATTTTTTAAAATTAAATTTTAACATAGTATTCGATTCCTTTATTAATTTTAGGAATATGCCCTCAATTCCTGGCCCTTGTCCACCTCCACGTTATGGCCAATCACAATTGTTACTGGATAATAAACATTTAATAATTATTGGAGGTTGTGGTGGACCTAATATGAACTTTTCGGATGTTTGGTTATTAGATTTTGACCTTTATGGAGATTCTGAATGGCGTTGGACTCAATTGAAGGTATATATTTTTTACCTTTATTCCGAAAAAAATTTTAGGTTGAAAATATGGAGTTAACCCCTCCGTACATGTGGTGTCATCGTGCTTGTAAAGTTGGGACAAATGCTGTAGTTGTCAGCAGACCAATTAAATATAATTGTGCAATGCGTACAAGTGGATCAGAGAAACGTGGAATTTATCGAAGACGAACTTCCTCTCAATCAACTTCCTCATCGGCTGGTGGTGGTAGTTGCAGGTTAACTTCTCCTGACTCTCCATCAGATAAACGAGCGGTTAAATTTTAATTCAAGATTAAAATTATTTTTTTAGGTAGCTGCTGCTTTTTGTGCAAGTTCAGCCGAACAACTGCACCAACAAGTACAACGGAAAAGAGGAAACTCTCAACGTGATAAAAAACCAATTTTGTTAACATCACGATCTTTAGATGACCAAGTTTGTGATTTTATGATAATTTTTTAATTATTTTTCTGGTTAGGAACATAGACAAGCGAATGGAATTCCTCCTTCCTCATCTTTTGCTGATCTTGAAGATAATGCAAATCCGCAAGCGTCAAATGCTCATCATACTTCTCGTTACTTGAATACTCCGACAACGCGAGGTTACAATGAATTACAGAGAGCATGCTCAATTCCTACAATAATAGTTGGTGAAATTCCAAAACTGATAGTTACTTCCACTACTGAATCTTCAAATTGTACTCAAAGAATGTCTACATCAAACCAACGGTTTGATTTTTTGTTAGAATAATATTAAGGTTTTTAATATAAAAAAACCTTTTTAGAATAAAGCCTGACATTACCCTTAACAAGTCAACAACAGTCCGTCCAAAGAAAATGGAAGTTGATGAAACTTGTAAAGGAAACTTGTTAGAATGCAAAGTTCCAGTGTCGTTTGAAAGTGAATCAGACTCATCATCCTTTGATAATATTTCAAAACAAGAAATCTCAGAGCATGAATCAGCTGTTCGAAATTATTACATTTCTCTTGTAAAAGATGAACACAACAGACTTTGCCTTGTAGAACCTTCTGAAAATCTTGGGAATATAACTACAAGACTTGAAGAATTTCTTTTGTTAGTATTTAAAAAAATATTTTTTTAATTAAAATTTAAGCAATTGCATACCTTATCTTACGAAACAAGAACGTTTGGACATTGTGGAAGAATTCCTGATGAACAATGAGGAAAACAAAAAAGAAGAGTCTAGTTCCAGTCAGTCTAAAGGTTTATTAATTTAATTGAATTAATTAAATTTACCTCTATTAAGGATCAATTCGTGATCTTCAAAATCGTTCGAGAGCCCTATCAGGAGATCCTATCTCATCTTCGTCCAAAAATTCAAATTCTCCAATGCTTTGCTCACAATCAGCTTCTTTTGGGCCTCTTTATGGTCGTCAGATGTGTGTCTATGTTTTGAGACTACAAAATATTTTAACAGAGCAGAAAGCCAGGTTTGTTTTGAATAGAAAACTAAAATAAAAATTTAATGTACAGATGGGAGCAATTACCAATTGAAATAGATGCTCCAGAAGACAGGTATTTTATTTCAAAATGCCTTTAGATGAAAAATAAAAATTTTTAGATTACTTCATTCACTCGTGTCTGGTCGAGGGGAATTAATACTTTTTGGTAATTAAAAATATTATATGAAAGACAAAAAAATATTAAGGAGGAATGAATAGTGATGGTATTGGTATGGATTGCTTAAATGTTGGGATGGAGCGGTACACGATGAGTTCTGAAACTTATCTACTTCGACCGAGATATAATGAAATGTGACAAATTTAGAAACTTGCTTTAACGATGAAAATACAAAAAAAAATAATAAAATGATAGGGAATTAGATAAAAGTAGAAAATTTAAAAATTGTAAAAATAATCTCTATGATTTAAATTTAAAAAAGAAACATTACATTATCTCACAACTTAAAAATGTTTACCAACGTTGTGCCGCTGATTAAATAAATTTGCATGCCCACTTGATTGAGATAAATTCGCATCAAAATTTACTTGAAGCCGCAATGCTTGCTGGTAGTTGTTCAACCAAACCTATTAAAAAAAATTAAAAATATTTTGAGTAAAAGAACAACCTGATGAGGTGAATTTTGACAATAATTAGGCAAAACGTGAAAATTGGCAGGTGGATGTTGTAATTGATTTACTGGCAACGTTGGAAGAACGTCATAACGCTGCAAAAATTTACTTTTTAGAATAAACGTTAAAATTTCGAAGACTTGCTCGAAAATTCTGATCTTAATTTTTGTAAGCAAAACCTGTTTATCAATCACATGACCAAAAGGTGGACTCAATCCTGCAAAATTATCGCTTCTCCCATTAGTAACAGGCTCCTCATTTTTACAATTGCTTTTGTCCCTTAAATAAACATTATGTAAAAAATGTCAATAAAAAGATTTCAACTTCCTATAAAGTGCCAACAATTCTTCCCGATCCTGAGCTTGCTTAAACCGCAAAGCATTTAACAACATAGTAGATGTGCTCTTTTCATCTTTTTTGTCCTTGTGCATTGCCGCAAACAATTCTTTTGTATTACCATGCGCCATGATCAATTAGTAAAATTGTTTAATAGCCAAAATCTAATCAGTCTAAAAAAGCTGAAATATTAATACACAAATTGTTCATAAATGGAAAAATAGGTCGATCGAAACAAACCAATTTATAATATTTTTAGAATATTAAAGTAAAAATTTTAAACTAGAAAAATCAAATGACAAATAATTATAACAATTCTTTATATTTTCCTTCAGCAGCATTTTTGAAATAATCAGCAAACCAACTAATATGTTCATGTTTTTTCTAATAAGAATATAAATTTAAAAGATACAGGACAACATATGCCGGTTCCCCCATACGCCACAGTTATTTGTTACTCTTAAATTTACATATAATGCATATATACTTGTTTATAAGTTAAAGCAGAGTTTAAGCAGTATGTGGTAGAAAATCAACAGGCCTGGAACATGATGCTAGAAAGTACATAAAACGCAGAGCGTAGGATATCCCCTAGTATTATGTTCGTATGTTTCGGAAAAATGTGTGGGGATTGTAGACGGAATAGAACCATCAAGGAAAGGGCCCAAAACCAGAGCACAACCAACTGTGTCATCACACAACACTATGATAGTTCATTTTTATTCACTCATATACTTTCTTTTGGTATACGGACATAAAACCCAGATACAGTTTGACCTAAATGATTATCGATCGAAGATTAGCGAGGACGCGTGAGTTCCACAAAAATGACTCATCATTTATATGCATGTTATGTATAAAGGAGAAGAGTAAAAATTGGGCATGGTATATGGGGAGGGAAATAATTAACAAAAAAACCTCAACAGACATATACGGATTCTTCGAAAGACCAGTGAGTACAAGTTCCATATAATGTTCGATGGCCTCGGAACGTGGAAGTTTATGTTTCGAAAGTTCTGCTTCAAGAAAAACATGGTCGACAAAGCTAACCTAAAAATTTGTTTAATAAATTATTATTTTAAATTTTACTTTTTCTTCTTCTCCAAGTAAATATTCATTGTCAATTGGATAAGGCCACATTTTTCCTTTTTTTGTCCATTCAATTTGTTCTTCAAGGATATTACGCGGTCCTAAGCCTCGATCCAACAATTGCATTTTTGCCTCATCCAATTGACGCCAATATGAAAGCTGCTTTTCTTCAGGTTTTGTCGTTTTATTGAAAAAAATACTTCTTGCTGAATCCTTTTTTGAAAAAATGTTTTTATATGATGGATCTGGAACAGACGCTTCTCTTAGTTTTCTATTCTTATAATGCATCTTTGTAAGCTCTTGATAGTTGTCAGAGTAATCAGACGCAAATTGTATACTTTACTTGCAAAATTATTTAAAAAATGTGAAAAATCATACTTTAATTCCTTGTAGATGACATCTTTACAAGCATTTGCTAGTGAGTCAATGGCCTTAGTTTGAAGTTTTGACATTTTAATTCTGAAAAATTCAGTCTTTAATGAACTATATTCCATCAAAATATTTGCAGCTTATTATTTACAAGTTTAAAAAATTCGAAATTACATTTTTTTCCATACCTATATAATTTATTTATATTTTAAATAATTTTCAAAAAGTTCTATTTCCTTCTTATTTTTAATCTAAAATCATCATTTCTTCTTTCTCTTTTAATATTTCTATATACTCTTTAAAGCATCATCACGTTCCGCTGTCAACTCCTACATATAATAACAATTGTTAAATAATTAATGTACAAAACCTTAGTCGTAATCTCAATTTTCTGTTTTGCAAAATCGTCGAGTTCAAGTCCCTGTACAATTTTCCATTCACGTGTCTTTGCATCGATTGTGACAGGAAATGAAAAAATTAACCCTTCGGGTATTCCATAAGAACCGTCAGAAGGAATCGCCATAGAAACCCAATCACCAGATTTTGTTCCAAAATGCCAGTCATGAATGTGATCACTAAACGTAAAGAGATCAAGAAGTTATGATTTGAAATTTGCTCAATTTGAAATTCTAAAAATGGGATAGAATCTAAATAAAGCTGACAAAAAATATTGAATTCTAAGGTAATCTGACACATCTCATATTTTTATTCAACATACCAGGCCGCTTTTGCTGCGGACATTGCGCTGGACAACTTGCGCTTTTCAATGATCACAGCTCCGCGCTTTTGAACTGTCTAAATGAACAAAATTTTGTTATTAATTATCAATAAATTTAACCGAAATAAATTCATTTTGTATCCAAGGAAGATCATTTAAAGCAGTGTATGTATCAATTTCGTCTCCAGCTATTGATCGATAAAGCAATATTTTTAAAGAATTTTAAGTAGAATACCTTTAATCACTTTAGAATGTTTTACGTCAGGAAATTGAGTACTAGAGTGGTTTCCCCAAATGATAACTTTCTTCACTGATCCACAATCAACGCCACATCGAGCAGCTATTTGAAAAAGGGCACGGTTATGATCAAGGCGTGTCATAGCACTAAAAAACGTGTAATACATAATGATACACGTTAAATAAAAAAATTACCTGAAATTTTTTGCAGGAATCTTCTCTGCTGCATATTTTGCACAAATGTAAGCATTTGTATTTGCTGGATTTCCAACAACCAAAATCTTTTTAAAAATAAATTATTGGAAAAAATCTTTTTATACTTTAGTCATAGGTTTAGAATATGTTGCAAGAGCTTGTCCTTGAGATTTGAATATTTTGACGTTAGCAGCAAGTAAATCTTTTCGTTCCATTCCTTTTTTACGTGGCATTGCTCCTACAAGGAAAGCATAGTCAATATCTTTAAATGCCGCCTCGTCGGTTGTGACTGATTCAACAGCTATTAAAAAAATTTAATATAGGGAAAGTTTCGTAGTTCCTAAAAAGAGTGGAGTCAAAATAATATAAACCCGCCCTGAAAGCTTGTAAATTAAGGCTTAAAGAAATTATTGCTGTCATTTTAATAAAAAACCATACCAACAAGATTAGCTAAGGCACAATCGTTTAGTTCAAACTCTACTCCTTTAAGTACTTCTTCCATTCGAGGAATGTCCAGCATTACAAGAACAATTGGCTGAAATTTTAAATTTTAAAGAATAATTTAAAATCAAACAGTTTCTTTTCCAAATACATCGCCCTTAGCAATCTGAATAACCTGAAGATAAAACTATTTTATTAATAGATTTAAATATTGACCAAAGAATATCCAATTTGTCCTGCTGCTCCAGTAACCAACACACGAATTGGAATTTGATTAACCTAAATAAGTCAAGTACCAATACAAAAATATAAAACAAAACCTTATCTGCTTTAGGATGTGCCTTGGGTACATAGTTATGAGGTTTTATAGGATTATGCTTAAAAAATGAGCTTTTAATAAAATAAATTAAAACCAGTCCACGAGTGCAGCCCTCAAAATTCAACCAGTTACGAGAACTTTGAACAGAAAGTGCATAGTTTTGAAATCCTACAATCATTTTTTGAAAAACAGAAATAGCACGGCGATTATAAATAAGCGACATTTCTACTAAACTAAATTTTATAAAATGTTTTATTTTTTGATAGATAAACTCTTGAAATCCCATGAGAAATTGTCAGTTAAATCTCATCCCCAAAAAATTATAAAAAATAAATTAATGAAAATTAAGAAAATAAAGAAAATAAGCTGCGCCAAAACGACCACGACAAAAAAATCAAAAGAAAAAAATATTGAAATACTCACTGATAAATCCTTTTTTGAAAAAATGTTTTTATATGATGGATCTGGAACAGACGCTTCTCTTAGTTTTCTATTCTTATAATGCATCTTTGTAAGCTCTTGATAGTTGTCAGAGTAATCAGACGCAAATTGTATACTTTATTTGCAAAATTATTTAAAAAATGTGAAAAATCATACTTTAATTCCTTGTAGATGACATCTTTACAAGCATTTGCTAGTGAGTCAATGGCCTTAGTTTGAAGTTTTGACATTTTAATTCTGAAAAATTCAGTCTTTAATGAACTATATTCCATCAAAATATTTGCAATATTGGTTAATCAAATAAAAAGAATAGATAAAATCCATAAATGTTTATTCTTAAAAATACAAAAAATACTACTGAATGCACGAATATTCAGAATATAAAAGAAACATTACTATATGAAGATATATTGTCCTATAAAATTTAAACTCCTCTCTTGATAAAGTCAACACCTTTAGCAATTTCCTTCTTCAAGTCAGGAATAGCCTTCTCAATTAATTGCTTCTCATAAGCCGTAAGTTCTCCAAGAGAAAGAATTTTCTCCTAAAAGAATTTAATAGAAACGTCTAAATTGTTAATTATTACCACTCCGTTCGGACCAAGTTCAACTGGTCCAGCAAAATATTCGAGTCCTTGCACTACGTCAGATTTTACATAAGCACATTGAACATTCTTTTGCCCTTTCAAAGCATTTATCAAAGCCCCAACAAAATATTCCGCTGCCAAGGCCATTGACAATGTTGCAGAACCCTAAATGAGCAAATGAATTGCTGAATAAAAATTGTCAATTTTTAAACTTACAGCGCCAGCTTTCGCTTTAACAACTTCAGTTCCAGCCTCTTGAATGCGTTCACTCAATGCTTTTATTTGCTCACCGCTAAGTTGTACATTTGGTTGACATTGAGAAAGTAAGGGCACAATTGTAACTCCTGAATGTCCACCTACTACAGGAATTTTTGTCTTTGTAACATCAATATTCTAAATTAAATTATTTTAATATTTACTAAGAAACAAATTAAACCTTCAATTCAGACACAAATGTCTGAGCTCGAACAATATCAAGTAAAGTTACACCAAAAATCTTTTTTGGATCATAGCAATCATTGTTTTTATAAACTTCAGAAGCAATAGGAAGATTAGAGTTCACAGGGTTTGTTATTATGCTGAGAAAAGCGTTTGGACATGATTTAGCCGAAGCTTCGGCAACATCACGAACGATCGCCGCATTTGTGTTGAATAAATCATCACGCGTCATTCCTATAAATTATCAAATATAAAAAATAATTTTAAAAAACCTGGCTTTCGCGGTACACCAGCAGGAACAACTACAATATCTGCATCTTTCAAAGCTGTTGCCAATTCGTTTGGTCCCATATGAGCAGTAACTTTTGCAGGAGTATTAATGTGAGAAAGATCAGCACATACTCCAGGAGTACCAACAAGGTCATAAAGCGCCAAATGGGCAATTGAAGCGTTCTTTTTAAGAAGAAGCGCAAGAGGTTGCCCAATTCCTCCACTGGCTCCAATAAGCGTTACCTATTTATTTAATCATAACTTATCAAAATATTTAATAACTTACTTTAACTGCTGAACTAGAATTACGAAAACTCTGAACTGAAATTGCATATTTTTGAAATCCTACAATCGTTTCTTTAAAAGCAGAAAGAATAGCACGACGATTATAAATTAGAGACATTTCTACTAAACTAAATTTAAAAAATATAAAATATTTTGAGCATTTGAATAAAGATAAATCATTTAAATCCTTGTGAATGAGAAGAATTATCCGAACCATGCCCACAAATTAGCATCAATTAGTGAAAAATCGGTTGCTATAAAACGACTGGGTACAGCCCGACTAGGCGCCGGCCGACTGGACGCGCAATTGTATATCTAATGAAGAGAATTAGAGAGTAGAGCTCGGAACGGGAACGGGTCCCGATCCCGGTTTCCCGGTCCTTTTTCCCGGCTTTTTTTGAGTCACCGGGATGAAAACGGGATCGGGAATACCCGGTTTTCCCGGTCGGACCCGGTGATTTTTGGAACTGGAAAAAAGCGGGAATTCCCGATTTTCCCGGTCCGGGTTCCCTCCCGGTCGTTCCATTCTAAAATTTCCCGTTTCCCGGTCCCGGGTTTTTCAAAATTCCGATCTCTATTAGAGAGTGAAAACTAGAGACTACTTGCGGTCAGTCGGCCGGTGCCTAGTCGGGCGTGACCCAAAACGGCCGTGATAAATCCAACAAAGAAAAGAGAAAAAACGAGAGATAAGTGAAAGAGAGAGAAAGACTACCGCCTGTTTGAAAGACCAAATAATTCATTTGACAAAATGCCCAATTGGAAATATTGAAAAACGCCTAAATTTATGAATCATTTGTTGAAATTCTCTTTTTTGATTCATTTTTGCTTTTATTAGCAATAAAAGAGGAATAATTGTTTCAATCAAAGAATGAATTCTTACATAAGAAATGTGCAATTAATCGGTTCTAGCGAATGTGATTCGAATAATACAATTGGAACTTTACATATTTTAGGTTTGTATAATTAAATATTTTGACATTTCTTTATTTATTTGTATAGGTACACATTTAGTTTTCAAAGCAGATTCTTCTAGAAAAGAAATTTGGGTTTATATTTTTTATTTTTTTACTTTTATTTTTAGGTTGTTCATACATTAATTGCGTCTGTTACTAAAAGCCCTTCAGTTAATGGTTCACAATTATCAATTCGCTATAAACATTTCCTTGTGCTAGTTTTTCTCGTACCTAAAGATAAAGACTGTCAATCTATTTATGAAGCATTGACTCGTTGTAGCAAATTAAGTATTTATTTTCTTTTTTATTTATTACGAGTTTATAGTAAATATAAGCGAACTTTTTGCATTTTCTCTTAAAAATGATAGAGATGGACTTGCTCCAGTTCCTTGGAGTTATTTAAATTGGGGCGAAGAATTTGCTCGACAAGAAGTCAGCAATGAATGGAAAGAGTCAATTTTTAATTTAAATTATTCTTATTGTGACACTTATCCTGAAAAGTTGTGGCTTCCAGAGAAGGCAAGTACACAAATGTTAATTGGCTCTTGCAGGTTAATATTTTGAATCCTCTAATTTTTTCGATTTAAAGGTTTCGTAGTCGAGCACGTTTACCTGTCTTAACATTCTTTTATAAGCATAATTCTGCTACTATATGCAGGTAAATTTAAATTAGAGAGTTTAAAATTATTTTTCTCATTTGTGTTTAGATGTTCACAGCCTTTATCTGGATTTAGTGCTAGATGTCTAGAAGATGAATGTTTGATAGAATTGATAATGTCAGCAAATCCTTCATCCACTACATTATACCTTATTGACACACGTCCACGTGTCAATGCAGTAAGAAAAATTTCTTTTAAGAAATAAATATTTTAAATAAATTAAGATGGTTAATAAAGTACAAGGAAAAGGATTTGAAGATTCTAAAAATTATACAAATATTCAATTTCATTTCTTTGATATTGAAAATATTCATGTTGTAAGATCCAGCCTAAATAGACTTTTGGAAGGTTTATTTTGCAATATTCAATTTTTAAAATTTTATTTTGAAGCCTGTCAACGACCTCAATCAATTACACAATATTTGAGAGCAGTTGATGCTTCTGGTTGGCTAAAACATTTACGAGTTCTTTTAGAATGTAGTTTCTTTATTGCCGAGTCAATTGTTAGAGGAATTTCATGTGTTGTCCATTGTTCTGGTAATAATAATTTTTAATATAAAATTTAATTTTTAAATTAAGATGGCTGGGACAGAACATCGGTTTTACATCTTTTTATAAAATTAAGAATTATTTTTTGAAGCAAACAGTTTCTCTTGCTCAATTGGTGCTTGATCCATATTACAGAACAATTAAAGGATTTCAAGTTAATTTTAAACAATTTTTATAATTTTTTTATAGACTTTAATAGACAAAGATTGGCTTGGTTTTGGTTTCAAATTTGACGATCGTTGTGGACATTTGGGAACATTTTCTGATGAAAATGAGAGAGAAGTTTGTTTACTTTTTTTATTTTTTTTAAATTTTGTTTAAAAAGATTTCCCCAATTTTTACTCAATTTCTTGATTGTACTTATCAATTAATGAGACATAAACCAATGGCTTTTGAATTTAACGAACGTTTTTTATTAGAATTGAATGAAAATGTTTATTCTTGTGTTTACGGCCAGTTTATTGGAAATTGTGACAAGGATAGAAAAGTTTTTTTATATAAACAGATATTCTTAAATTTTTAAACTTTTAGGATCTTCGAGTAACTACTAAAACATTGTCGTTATGGTCATATATGGATAACAGAAAGGACGATTATATTAATCCATTTTATAATCCAGTAATTTTTGATAATTTTATGTTTTTTATGTATTTTTAACATTTTAAGACAGCAGATTTGTGTTTACATGAAGGAAGATTACAACCATCATCATTTACAGTCTGGTCAAATATGTATAATCAATTCGATATTCCTCTTCATCCAAAAGAATATTTTTTTGATTTGGCAAATGAAGTGAAACAACATCGATTTTTATTAAATGAATTGAGTGAATTGAAGGTTTTTTATTTATTAATTTTTCTTTTTTTTTTATAAATAGGAATTAAATATTTCTGCCTCAAATTATGCTCCAATTTGGCAATCACAATTAGGTGCTGATGAATGTTCCAATCCAAATTGTGGTAAAGAATTTATTTCAAGACTTGAAAGACGTTTACATTGCTATTTTTGTGGAAAAATATTTTGCCGAAAATGTTGTAATAAAATAGAAAATGAAGATAAGGAATGTTTAAATTCTTCTTTAAAAATATTTTCTTGTTGTGAATGTAAATTAAAATAAATAATTTTCTTTTAATTATTTTAATAAAAGAATCATTTCTGTAAAGTTTGAACTTATTATATTTTTATAAATTAATTTTATTTCCCAATAATTAGTGTTTTAGAATCTGTTCGATACTTTGAGGTTTCCTGTTATGGTTTTTTTCTTTATTTTTCTAATAAATTAAAAAATTTAGAGTACTACGCTGCAGCCATATTTGGACGCTGTACGTAAATCATTAGAAGCAGCTCTGTGTATTAAACAGTTTGGATCGCAAGTTGTCGAGAGGCACAACAAACCAGAGGTTTGAATAAATTTTTATTTCTTGGTTTTTGTAGTTCCAAAACATTATAAAATGAACAAAAAGTCATCTTTTTTTTTAATTTTTAGGTTGAAATTCGTACAAGTAAAGAAGTTTTGCTTTGTCCTGTTACAATTTCTCGTAATAAACAAGAAAGAGTATTTATTGAACCTTCAGTGAATTCAGTTAGAATAAGTATTGGAGTGAAACAAGCAGATGAAATTGAAAAAATTCTTTGTAATAAATTCTCAAAGGTTAAAATTTTTATAAAATTAAAAAATTTTCAATTTTTTGTTTATAGTTTATGTGCCAACGAGCGGATAATTTTATCATTTTGAGGCGAAAACCACTTCCTGGCTTTGATATTAGTTTTTTAATCACTGCCACTCATTCTGAAGTAATGTATAAACAGAAATTGATTGATTTTCTAATTCATTTTATGCAAGAAATTGATAAGGTTTTTTTTCAATAAAAAGAATTTTTTGTTAAACAAATTAATAGGAAATTAGCGAAATGAAATTAGCGCTGAATGCGAGAGCAAGAACTTCTGCTGAAGAATTTTTGAAGAGATTTAATTGATTTTAAAAGGATCTAGACTATTAAAAAAAGATCATTAAAAGGTTTAAAGTTACTTTTTTTTAATTTGCCAAAATTGTTTGCTATCTATATATTTATTGTTTTGTATTTGAAATGAATAATTTAATTTAAATTGCCTTTCATAAAATTATTTAAATTATTTTACACTAAATAATCAACTAAAAAAGAAGAGTTAGAGCTCTATTATACTTTTTAAATTTTTATTTGATAATTTTGTTTTGTTCTTTACAGAAATTGATGATTAAAATGGCTTCAAATTTTCTCCATATTCTTGCATATTTTGTATTATTTTATTTAACAAATGCTCTAAATAAAGAAAATGGCGTTGCTTTAGACAAAACTGGTTTATTCGTAATAGAAGGAAAGTTAACTGTTCGACCAGAATTTCAGCCAAAACCAAACGTTTTTGGACAAGTTTATATTTCTTTGGATTATGGGCGATATACTGGATTTGTCAAGTTGTTTTTTTAATTTGAAAGCAAGGTTTTATTTTATTTTTAGAAGTGATGGCTCTTTTAGACTAACGGATATCCCGACAGGTTCTTACATTATTGAAGCTATGAGTGTAGATTATACTTTTGAATCGCTGAGGATTGATATAACAAATAAAGGGAAGATTCGCGTCAGAAAATTGAATCTTTTGCAGGTTATTTTTTAAATTATATATTGGTTAATTAAAGATTCAATTTTTAGCCTAATGTTGTGGTAACTATGCCTTATCCTGTTAAAATGACAGCAATGCATCCAACACAATATTTTCGAAAGAGGGAAGAGTGGCGAGTAACCGATGTGCTGATGAACCCAATGGTAAAAAGTTGTCAATAATAAAAGGGGTCCCTGGAAAATTCCCCTAATTCAAATTTTTATTTTAAGATTATAATGCTAATAGTCGCCTTTCTATTAATGTTGATTATGCCTAAAATGGCTGGACAAGATCCACAAATGCAAAAGGTTAAAAAGTGTTTATTCTTTTTTATTTTAAAATTTTATAGGAAATGCAAAACTTACAATTACCAAAGATGGATATGCCTGACATGGCAGATATGTTGGCAAACATGTTTGGTGGGTCATCCAGTAAAAAAGGAAGTAGTAGTGCACGGAAAGCAATTGCACCTCAAAATACAAAACGGACAACTCGATAAATTTTTTTATATTTTTTATAATTAAATTTAATGGTATAATTTTGTGAATTATTAAAAAAAAATATTTTATGTAAATCTTACAATATTTATGTAAATATAAAAATTTTGAAAGGAATTGAATTTATGCTGATCAATTAAAAGTCAATTACAATAGCAGGAGAGTAATTAAAAGAATTGTGGGAGATAAATAAGTAAAAATCTTTTTTCGTTTAATCTCACACTTTCTCTAAGAACAAGAATAAAAATTTATTTTAAAGGGAATGTTTAAAAGCAATTTTTAGCAAGTAAATTCACAAGTAATTCATTTTTAAACAAAACTTAATTTTTAAAAAATTTCTTCAATTTAATTAAAAGTTTCTTCTGCAACTCTAGCTTCTTCAAGCACAGTTACAAATGAAAATGGCGTAAAAAGATGACCTGTTCCAGCGTAAAATTTGCTTTGAAATTCAACCCTAAAAATTAAAATTTCATTAAAATAAAAATAATTAATATTATAAAAATACCAATGAAGACGAAGAGCATGTAAAAATGCTGAGAGTCCTTCCATGAGAACAAGAATGAAGAGCGTCATCGTTGCAAAAACGAGAAAAACAAAATATGTCAGTACAGCTCCAACATATCCACCCTGAAGTAATCCCATACGAAAAACCATTGTCCAGAGAACATCAGACAATTCTAAGTAAAATTAAAAAGTATAAAATTTTTAATTTAAAAAAATACGTGCATGAGCCAAAGAAAGTGCCCAAAGACGAAGATATGAAGCAGTATGAGAAATACATCCAAGAGCAAATTCAATTGTATGTATTCCTTGATAAACAAAAGTATCACCCAAATCAAAATCTTTCAAATCTTTTTTAGATGTTGTGGTTGCATTTCCACTACCATGATGAATAACTTCAGCACCATCTTCGCTAAGGTTAGCATGAACACTCTGTTATATAAAGACAAATTAAAAAGCTTAATTATTTTGGATGTAACGGAATTTTAAAAAAAAAATTTAAAAAAATAAATAAAACAAATACAAGTAAATTTTAAAAAAAAAAGCGGTGAACTTTAAAAATAAGTTTTTTGTAGATACAAGATTTGTTAGTTTAAAAGGAAGAAAAAAGCAAAGCACCACAAATAAAAAACAACCAACCACTACAAATATATTATTTACTGACATTATAATTTTGAAGGCTATCAACATCAACAAAGCCTTCATCAAGAATTTGTGCCCCTCTTTGCCTTGGAACATTTATTGTTTGTTGTGACCTACTCCTGCTTGCATTCAACACTTGGTTTTTATGTTGTTTCCATAAAATTAAAGGTTTCACCAAAAACATCACAGGAACAGTCAATAATGCAAACACCAACAAACAAAATTCCGTTACACCCTGTAAATTTTAAAAAGAAAAAATTTTTTACCAAATTAATATGACCACCATAGAGACGTTGTTTTTGTTGTTGCCAAAGCTTGTATGGCTTGGCAAATAACATGACAAAGATGCACCCAATAGAAACGGGAATGAAAATTGATTCGAAAAAACCCTAAAATTTGAGAAAAAAGATTTTGGGTTCTCACCTAAAAACCCTCTCAGCAAAAAAAAAAAATACTTAGACACAGATAAAAAAATATTATAAATGTAAAATTGATATACCTGTAAAGGATACCAATAATTGAGATGACAAATCGGATCAGGTTTATCTCCATCCATAAATCCATATTTTCTTGATTTCATCATGAACATGTTAATAAGTCCAATTAGTAAAGAAGGTGCGCATTTAGCCCCAGGATATTCATATCCAAAGAAGGAATAACCACCCTTTAAAAAAATTTTTTTTCCTAATTTAAATTAAATTGAAAAAAACCTTCGCATCAAAGAAAAGCCATTTTGCAATAATTTCTAAGCAAAGATAAACAAAAATGCATGAAAGAAATATAACTTGAGGAATAAATGTAAAATTAATGTCCAAATAAGATTCCGAGTATCTAGAAAAATTTAAAAATTATTTTAAAAAAATAATAAAAAAACTTGAAATTATAGTAGCTCAAAGCAATTCCAAAAGCCATTTGACTAATTCCAATAATGACTGAACCTTTCATTTTCATTGAATTGAGAAAATTTAGTTTGTTTGTTTCTGCTAAATTCCAGACTGGATCAACACCAAAAGGATAGGGAGGAGACGTCTAAAAAATAAAATACTAAAAAAAAAACCTTTTAAAACAAACATAAGAAGATCCAGGATCAAGTGTAAGCATCTTTTCAGGAAAATCTGTATCCTTTGAAATATCAATAGCACTCCATGAACTTCCAAAGAGGTTAAATGATTTACTAAAAGCATCATTATAAATAAATCCAGTGTAAATAGAAAAAAGGCCCATCAGAAAGATTACATATCGACCAGAGAAAAACATTTGAAAAATCTATAAAAATGAAAAAATTGCATGTTTTTAAGAAAAAAACCTCATCATTAATCCGAGCAGCTTCTAATCTCTTTTCTTTTAATACAAGAAATAGCCCAAATGCGAACATTATCAATCCATGTCCCAAATCGCCAAACATTAAAGCAAATAGGAAAGGAAACGTAACCATTGTATATGGAGCTAAAATTAAGCAAAAAAGTTATTAAAAAGTAAAAAAACCTGGATTTATTTCTCTATAATTAGCAATTCCATAAGCATCAACTATATTCTGAAAACCACGAGTAAACTTATTCGAGCGATTAAATGTTGGAGGCTGTTCTGAAGTTTCCATTTTGTTAAGAATTGATGGCACTGAACTTCCACTTTCATCCTTAAAATTTTTTTTTAAAATATTTTTAAGCAAAAAAAATTTTCTTACACTTCCTCGTTTTAATGCAAGTTGAATACGATCAAGTTCAGTAACTGGACACCAACATTCAGCAATTAAACATTTTTGTGTTACGTCCAAATTGAACAAATTTAAAGTGTGATAAATTGCTTTTACTTTTCTAACTTTTGTAAGCCAAGTACGCACATTACGAGCAGCAGCAACCTTTTTTCAAAAATTAAAAAATAATAAAAGAAAAAACCAAAACACGATGTCGATGATCTTGTGTTTGTCCAAGAACAGTTTTTAAATCTTCAATACGTGTCATAACACCAATTGACATTTCTCTTCGCTCTTGAGGAGAATCTGGACATGGGTAAATTGTCGCACGAAATCTAAGTTTTATTTTTAACATTTTAAAAAAATTTTAATTATATACCCTTCACAAATCTTTTTTACTCTACTTTTCAATTGATCTCCTTGAAAAAATATAATAAAGACAGCTTTTTGAACTTCAAGACCCTAAAATATAATTGATAATTAATTTAAAAAAATTGACTCTTACAGTCACAGTATCACTTAATGGTTCAGTAATTTCTGCTTGTCGTAAAAAAACATTGCCTCTACATGCCCGCCATAAAAGACGTTCAAATGCTGGTAAACGTTCACGTTGGATAACACCAGCAACAAATCTAATAATTTAAAAAATTAAAAAGAGTGAAGAAAAATAATGGTGGTGCAGAATATTTTTTAGTGCTCAAATTAAATTTAAAAAAGACTAACTTTAAATTTCCTTTAGATACATGGGAAGGATCGGCTGTCGTTCCTCTATCACGAGGAATCAAACTAGAGCCATCATCCAAAAATTCTTCATGTGCCAATGAATGAAGTGCTTGACGCTCACCTTCGTTCTAATAGAAGAGAATAAAAAATAATATTTTGAAGAAGTTTCAAAAAATAATTTTTAATGAAAAATAGGCTTGCCGGCAAAACATACAATTATGTATAAAAATTGAAGGATGAGATATAAAATATTATTAAATTCTCATTTGAAATAAAATTTAAAATATTATTAAGAAAGTAAAAATATTAAAAATCTAAAAATAATATAAATAAAAACTGCACCACCACTTGACAAAAATAGAATTTAATAAAACAAACCCCAATTTTAATCGACCTCTAAATTCAGTTAAATGTCCAGATGAAATAAGCGGTTCAAGCTCATCGAGAGGAGTTTCAATGATGTGGTGTGACCTTTTTGGAAGTATGGAACCGTGAAGACGTCCAGAACTTTTGTGTTCATATTCAACCTTTATATGTAAAGAGAGATAAAAAGCGAAAAAAAAGCAATTTAATTTAAATAAAAAAATTAAGAACTGAAGAATAAAAAAATAAAAAGAAAACTACGAATGTTTAAATAAGAAATTAAAAATTTGATATAAAAAAGTCCACCAGCCAGCGTAGAAAATTTTAATAACTAAATTTTAAGCAAAAAATGTAAACAAAAGAATGACCAAAAAATAGAGAATAACAATAAAAAATAATTTTTTGAATGTGTTAAAATGCCGGCCGGCCATAAAACAAAAAAGAGAAATTTTGGCAAATCAGAAATAAACTAACCTCATCAAAAAATTGTTGCGTTTTACGAAGAATGTGTTTAAGCTCCGTCAATTCAGCAAAATTTTTGCGAAGCATTTCCTCGTTTTGATTTACTTCACGCAATTCATTTTCTAATTTATCAAAAGTCGCCTAATTTTTGTAAAATAAATTAATTAACAAAAATATAAAATAACCCCTAAATCAAATGTTTCTCTAGGTAAAGGAACTTCCGTATTTTCACCAGTATCAACCATTACGATTCCATCTTTTTTAATTTCACGTTCCAAAAATCCTAATATATATGTATATATAAAAATAAAAAGAAAAAAAACTAACTCAATTTTCTTTCCATTTCATCACAATGGCGAACTTCTCTTACATATTTACGCTGAAATGCGTTTATTTCTGCATTCAACTATAAAAAAGAAGCTTAAAATGTTCAAAATATATTGATATTTAAATGAAAATTTTCCTTTAAATTAGAAGTTTCCCTACTCTAAACATGTCTAACTATAAAAAATATTAAAAAACAAACATCTCTAAACTGAACAAGTCCAATTTCACCAAGTTCCGCTACACATAAATAGGCTGCTTCATTTTGAAGAAATAACTGAACCAAACACCTATAAAATTATTAAAAGTAAAATATCAAAATTTGTTATAAACATTTCTTCGCTCCGATGTATTGAAGAATCCATTGTTGCTTAAGAAATATCCTTAAAAATAAAAGTAAGGTAGTTCTAAAGAAATGAGTAAGGCTGTAAAAATTAACAACTAACAAACAACAAAGAAAAAGCATTACAAAATGTAAAAAACCAATAATTTAAAAGAACAGAAAGAAAAGCGCGACAAAGTAGACGCTACTCATAAAGACGCAGACAAAAAATTTATATTCAGACAATTTCCTGTTTGAGTCTCAGCGATTGAGTAAACTTGGATGAAATTTAAGTCTACTTTTAAGTAAAGAAAATGTCTATTACTTCATTAATTATCTTCTGCTGTATTAGTGAAGAAGTTTTCTATATAAAATTTAATCAAAACTTTATGGGTATCGCAAATACATCAATAAATTTAAAAATACTTCAGTAACTTGTAAAGACTGAAATGACCTACTTTTAATTTGGGTACAGCCCGATTAGTCGCCGGCCGACTTGTCGCGGGCCGATTGGCCGCGCAATAGTATGTGAAACAAAGAGAATTAGAGATAAAGTGGAAACTAGAGACTACATGCGGCCAGTCGGCCGGCGACTAATCGGGCGTGTCCCTTTTAATTTCTGTCTATTTTTCTGGGATCTACTAACTAATTTAGGGGTTAAATTTTTTGATAAGTCTACCATGTACCATTTATTAATTTAAAGGACAATTCACTTGTGTTAGAAACAACTTACTGAAACAATTATAATGAAATTATTTCAATTAATTCGGTGAATTGTCTCTTCGTTAGCTCAAAGTCCTTTTTTACTTTTTTAATTCAATTTTAATAATTTTAGCATTGTTATCAAATAACTAGACGATATTGTTTCTTTTAAAAAATTTTCTAACTTTGGCTTTAGGCCCAGACTTCCACCATTTTAGTTGACATCAAATTTTTTCCATTTATTCGAATAAACATGGCTGAAAAAAGAAAATTGTTAAATGAAATTGACAAATGTTATAAAAAGGTATTTTTAAAAAATATTAATTTTTTATATATTTTTTTTATTTAGATTGAAGAAGGTTTCGAAATATTCGATGATATAATGGCAAAAATGACGGAAGCAAATAGTGACAATCAACGGGAAAAATTTCAAGATGACCTCAAAAAAGAAATTAAAAAGCTTCAGAGGCTAAGAGATCAAATCAAAGGATGGCAAAATTCCTCTGAAATAAAAGTTTGTCTTTAAATCGAATTAAAAATATTTGTATGGAGATTGTTAGAATGCTAAAAAAATTTATTAGATTTCATCAGTAATTTTCTTAACTTCCTCCATTTTTAGGATAAAGATTCTCTATCCAAATTTCGAAAGCTAATAGAACAAAGAATGGAAATCTTCAAGGATGTTGAGAGGGAAAACAAGATGAAACCTCATAGCAAACAAGGATTAACCGCTGAAGACAAACTTGATCCAAAAGAGAAGGAAAAATGTGATACAATTGAGTGGCTGAATGTTTGTTCTTTTAGTTAAAAATTTTTATTTTTTTTAAATTGAAGTATCAAATTCGAAGAATACAAGACGAAATTGATAGGACTGAATCTAAACTTGAAACTTTATCTTCATGTGCTGATACAGGAAAGAAAAGAGGTAAAAAGGATGATGCTAAACGGAATGAAAAAGAGGTAGATATTATGAAATTTTTAATTCCTTGTTTTTTAAACTAAGAAGACTGACGAATTAAGAAGACATTTGGAAAGAGTAAAGTTTCATCTTTTAAATTTGGAAGTCTGTATCAGAATGATAAATAACGAAAAGCTTGAAATCAAAGATGTAACTGGAAAGTTGAAAGAACCATTAGAGATGTACATTGATGCTCTAGATCCAGAAAATGATGATGATCCTGAAAGTTTGGACCCAGAAGGTTTAATTTAATTTTTCATTTTATTTTTAAATTTATTTTATATATAGACATTTATGAGGAGCTTAATTTTGGTACTTATTTGTCACAACTTGGTGGAATTTCAGCAAACAGCGTTGATGATGAAAAAGGACCAAATAATGATAATGGTTAGTTTTTGTTTACTCTTTAGATTTAATAACTTATATTAAAGGGAGTCATAAATCAACAAGTCCATCTCCTGACTATTGGTCAAAGCATCAAAATGGCGGAGAACTCGATTCTTCTTCTCATGAAAAATCTCCGTATGTTGGTGGAAATGTGAGTATTACGCGTTCTACATCAGAATCGGCTTCTTCTCATCGGTCAGTAGTAAGCGGTGGTGGTGCTTCCTCTGTCACTTCGCTAAAGCTAACCCGTTTAGGAAGGTTAGTATTTCTCTTTTCTATTAGGAAAAGAATTTTTGTAATTTAATTTATATTAAATGTAAATTTTTTAGTCAAGTCAGCAACTCTAGTTCTATCTCATCTCCACTGCCTCAAACTCCACCTGCTATACCGGGCATTCCTTACAATTCTGTGTACAGTTTAATTTTTTATATTCTTAGAATAAATTAAAAAATTAATTTTTCAAGATGTAAAGGAAAGATGCATACACCACCAGTTCAATCTACTGCAGCAATGTTAGTGAGTCCATTGCAACAAACAACGACAAATACAGCATCTACAACAACTGCCTCAACATCGGCAAATATATTGGCTTCTCCAAAAACGTTGGCATCACCTTCAACTAATTCAACAACAGAAAACACAAATGCTGTAAGTAGTGTCCCATCTTCGACAATTCAAGCACCTCCGACGGTTTCTCCAGTTGCCGAACTAAAAGAGGATAATGCAGTTTCATCTGGAATGGCATCAACAACATTAATAAGGACTCGATCATCTTCAGTAACCTCTTCAACTGCAACATCACTGAATGAAGAAGCAACCCAGCGTGCTACTTCGCCAATTTCTACAATTACATCAAAAGCACCGCTACAACAATTACGATTCAATTCTTCGGCTGCAACCACTTCTGCAAATTTGCCACAGCCTTTATCATTGCCGCGTACAGATTTAATGTTTATGTCGAATTCTTCAGCTCCGGCGACGACAACAAGAACATCCGATTTATTTGTCTCAAGAAATTCTGAAGTATCATCACAGCCAGAAATACAATCAAATGATGTTGCTGCAGTTGTTACTGATTCTTCAGAATTTAACGGAAAAGTTGCAGTAAATCTTTTTTACAACTCTTCATTTATGAGTCCAGCGCATGCACAACAACAAAAGAGTAGAGAACCACAAGAGGTTTATTTTGAAAAAAATATTTTTTTTCAAAATTATTTTTTTAAAGGCTGTTATACAACCTTGGCTTGGTGCTTCTCCGCTTGGAATGGTACCAATGAATGAAGAGCTAAGTTTCCAACTACAAATGCTTGATGCAACAATGTTACGTTGCCCTGTTCAAATGGACTCTGAAAAACCTCGAAGTTATTTGCCAAAAATGCCCTGTCAAACGCCACCTTATTACCCTCAGGCACCTCTTCCAAATGCAGATAGTCTTGAATATTATCTTCGACTTTCTGTTGAGACGCTTTTCTTTACTTTTTATTACATGGAGGTTTTAATTTATTTATTTAAAATTTAAAAATTATTTAAAAAGGGTTCACGTGCACAATTGTTAGCAGCAAAAGCATTAAAAAAACTTTCTTGGAGGTTTCATACAAAGTAAAATTTTTTTTATATTTCTTGTTAATTTAATATTTTATTAAAAGATATTTGATGTGGTTTCAAAGACATGAAGAGCCTAAACAAATAACTGATGACTACGAAGAGGTTAATTTAAAATAAGATATTTTATTATATTTACTTCCTTTTTTAGGGCACATATGTATACTTTGACTTTGAGAAGTGGGTACAACGGAAAAAAGAGCAATTCAAGTTTGAATATAAATACTTGGAAGATAAAGATTTTGAATAAAAAAATAATTGTATACTCTTTTCTAGTGAAATTGAATGAGACTTTAGTTTTTATAACAATTTTCCCAATAATGTGACGTTTGTAATTACTGCCCATTTTTGTGCATTGCGTGTGGTAACAATTACTATAAGATATCATGCAAAAAAATGCATTTTAAATTCTTAGTGATATTAAAAAATTAGAAATGTTATATTGATGAGTTAAATTTTTTATTAATGAAATTTGATCTTCTTGAAAAATTAGAATTTCGAGACAAAGTACGTTTAAATATTCTTCGGCTTTTAATTTTGGCATTCTGTTTATAAAGAATAAATTTTCTTCACTATTTCACATGTTAGAGAAAAAGTGCGAATTTTTTCATTTTTTCCTTTACTCTAGATTGTTTAGTAATTCCCGTTTTTGATTATTTTTTTGCTTAATTCATTAAGTTCAAATTTTCATTACAAACATGGCTGATGCAGAGGAAAATTGTCAGAAACCTACAATTGTAGGAGCACTTGTTGAATCTGGAAAAAAAACGCTTGAAATTGGAGGAAAAATTTTAGATCAAGGTTTATTTCTGGCTTAATTCTTTAATTTTCGATATTTAGTTAAAATGGAGCTCGGTGAACTTGCGGTATTTCAAACTGAGCATGACGAATGTTTATCAAATTTGGTCAATTCTGCTAAAGCAATGGGTGAAAATCAACAGAGTCTTGCGTCAAGGGGTAGGTCATTTCCATTTGTTTATTTTTATCCTTGGATTAAAAGCCAAACGCCTATGGATAAAACTCATCTTCTATTTGTTTTTTTACTGTTTTCTATTTCCTGTCTCAGTTTTATCTACCAGTTTTGACAACAAACAGTATCAAAAATGGCTTTCTACTTACAAAAACAAATTGCAAAAAATGCAGGAGGAGTTTGATGCTGGCGAGAATGTAAATATCTAAAAATTTATTTTTTGGGAAAAATTTTATTTTTAAGGAATATTTTGTGATCCAGGAGAAGATATCTGCACTGAAGAGTGAACAGCGAATTAAGAAACTTGAATTGGTATACGCTTTTTCGTTATATTTCTTATTTTATTTTAAACTAGGAGGAATTACGAGGGAAAAGAATCCAGAAGTCAGTCTCACCAACTCTTACAACTCCAACTACTACTCCAAAACAAGTCATCCGAAAGCATTCTATTCTTAAGCAAAATACTCCAAAACGCAAAACAAAACGATTAGCACAAACTTCATTGCCACCACCAAAAAAAACTCCACGTAAACAAATTCCTCAACTCATGGACAAGGTTTATTTATTTGAACTTTTCCATTCTATGTATAAAGGTCCGCAAGTTTTTATCCACAAGGAATAATATTTGTCTCGAAAATATAAAAAGAAATTAAAAGATTAATTTGGACCCATAAAATCTAAACCTCTTCTATCCAGTGATGCAAAAGTTCCAAAATTTCTACGGAACTATCAACTTCTCTTCCATAGAAATCCGTAAAGATATCTGTCAATCATTTTCTGATGTTTTAATATGCTTCTTATTCCTCGCTGTCCGCTTGGTTTGTTCGATGGTCTGTGTGAGAGAACTTATTTTTGTTAAATTTGAATTTTTTTAATTCTAATACCTTTTTATATATTACCAAAAAAGTTATAATAATCCTTTATGATAATTGCGGAAAATGTACTCATATATACATTAAAAAAAATAACATATTGAAAAATAGATATTATTACTTGCGGACAGAACACTATATGGACATTTGTGCATATAGCGGAAAAGTACCATTTGTTTTATAAAGTCATATGTAATATTTATTTTTAGACGATGGATACCGATTATGATGATGATGATTCTTTCTGGTGTGATTAATTTTTTTGCCTTAAATCAGGTTGTTTCACTTTTTTCCAACTTTTGTTATGGCTCTTATCCGGTTTATGAGTCCTATCAAAATTCATGTTAAAATAAGTTTCAATAACAAATGTGTTTTTGATGTATTTGTGTTTTTGTCGCATTTTTGTTTTTTAATATATTAGAAATACACAAATACTTTTATGTATTTTCTTGCAAGTTTTTGTACTGTTTATTCACTGCCTAATTTTCCGGGAGCCGACTCGTAAATTTCTATCTGACTTATAAACTTTTTATTTGACTCATAAAAGTCGTTTGGACTCATAAACTGGACAAAGGGTCTTTTGATTTTAATTTCTTGTGTTATTTTATTAAATATATACCTAAGTTATTTTTGCATTTTTTCGATAAAATAATTTTAGCTTTTTTTACCTCTCATTTGTAGGTGTTAAATCTCGCGCATTTCCGGAAATAAATATATTTTAATCTTTTCTATTGTTTTACTTTTTCTCCTTTTTATATATCTAAATAATTTCTATATTTTTCCCCCTACATTTCCTTTACATTTAAAGACCTTTTCTCAGCTCCCCTTATCTCCCCCATCTATTCATAACACACACATCCTTTTTATCTTCAAAATTCTCTCCTTTATTTAATAAATTATTCCATTTCCCTATTTTTAAACATTTTAAAAATGTCTTTTATTTTCAAAATTTAAGAATGGAATCTACTTGTAAAAAAAATAAATTTCGTCACAAAAATAGTGATTGCAATACTTTTTCTAAAACATTTATTTCTATTGGTCAGGCAATTAAAACAACGAATGAAATGTCTAATAAAGAGGATTTTGTTGGAAGACAGGGTAAAGTGATAGGAGAACAGGTTAATTAATTTTTGAGCGAATATTTTTATTTTTGAATTTAGACAAAGTGCGAGGGAATACAAAACGACATTCAAACTGATGAGAAACATTCTAAAGTCATTTCTAAGGAGCTACCTTCATCCGAAGGTAAAAAGGGAAGTTTATCATATAACAATTCACCTATGACTATAAATAAAGAATTTTCAATAAATCGCAGTGGCACTAAACATTGATTGTATTAGAGGATCCCAGGTTTATAGTTTTAAATAAATTGTTTAAAATCAAAAATAAACAGCTTTCTAGCAAAGTTGGTTGTTTTAAGGTTTATTAGGTGAATTGTCTATACGATGAATTGTCCTGAATATAAAACAGGAATATTTTTATATAATTTTTAGTTTCTGTCTCTCTTTTAATTTCCCGCAATCATAATGCATCAATATCTGCGTCTTGCTATTTTAATTCAAAACAACAGCAGCAGCAATCACTCCTCCCACCACCAATCCGGAAATTTAATAATAATAACGAGAGAAATTCATTTCCTTTTAATAAAACATCAAAACTTAAAATTGTTGAAATTCCTTTTGAAGAAAGACAATTAATTAATACAAAAGGAAGAGGAGGAATAAAGAAAAGAGAAGAAGAGTGGTCATCATCGTCTCCTTTGCCAACATCTCCACCAATTTTTTCTTCTTGGCAAAATTTTAAAAATTCAAATAAAAGTGACAGCACAGGAATTGGATCAAGCTGTATATATTTTTTAAATTTTTTGAAATTTTTTTTTAAAGTGTCAGTTTCTTCAAATAATTCGTCAAGTGGAGAGAGTGATCATCATCATTTTTTTATTCAAAATAATCCAAAAAAAGATTATCGTGTCATTTCGCTTGATGAAAAACCTAGTCCTGGCAAATTAGACGATTTTGTGCCAGAAGTTGAACGTGGAAAAATACAAAAGGAAAAGAATAATAAAACAACAAAAGAAAGTAAGAAAATATTTTTTTAATTTGTTTAAAATTATTTTTTTAGGTAAAAATAAAGAAATTAAATATTTCAATTTTCCTTCATTAAATCGTCCAAATTCTACAATTTATGAAGGACTAGAAAATAAAAAATGGAATGATTTTGAGGCAAGAAAAATTTTTGAAAAGAATAATGGATGTGAAATTAAGGTTTATAATTTAATTGATTTTTAAAAAATTCAAAAATTTTTTTTAAAGAAAGAAACAAATTCATTAGAAAGAGATGAATATGGTAGGTTAATTATATCCTCAAATGAATGGAGAAGATTTCTTGCTGAACAGGTTGGTTATTTTTTGGAAATTCATTTTTATTTTCGATTTAAAGCGACCAAGTAACACCAATAAAATAAACTCACAACTTCAAATAGTTTTTCGGAAAGACAATTATATATAATAAATTGTGAAAACAAAAAATAAAATGTAAAATTTTATTAATAAGAAAATAATTTAAAAAATTAGAAAAAGGGGTTATTTAGACTACAAAAGATTATTTTAAGAAAGATGAAAAAATAGAAAATTATTATAAAATAATATAT
Organism: Meloidogyne chitwoodi; assembly: GCA_015183035.1. NCBI lineage: Eukaryota > Metazoa > Nematoda > Chromadorea > Rhabditida > Meloidogynidae > Meloidogyne > Meloidogyne chitwoodi. Next base: position 153,861 of record JACZZP010000018.1, read on the forward strand.
AAAAAATAAATCAAAATAGAAAATTAAAAAATAAAAAGAAAATATAATATTAAAAAAATGATTAGGTACTTGTGTGTTTGTTTAAAAACAGTTAATCCATTCAACAAGTATACAATCTAAAGAATTTGTATTGACTAGATTTGAATCAATTTTTTCAAGAAGAATATCCATAGCTTTTGACCCTTGTGGTTCAGTCAAAATTTTAATTTGAGATTTTGGATAATTTGTAGGTAAGAGAAGACAAAGAGATGTTGAAATGTTTATTGTTAGCTAAAAGAAATAAATTTAAAAGTAAAGATGTTTGGGGAAAGAGAAGAGAAAAAGGATCTTTTCCAAAGATTTTTTCCAATGAGGAATTGAGAAAACCCTCCAATTTAAATAAAAACCTTTTTTTCATTATTCCGAGAAAATCGAACATGCAAAGATGGGCAATTGCTTGAAATAGGAATATGATCAGAATCAAAATCAACTTTAAATCCTTGTTGAACAGCTCTTCCTAGAGCCATTGAAAGAATGGAATTAAGTATTAATTCGGATCCGTCAATACAATCAATTTTAAAAGTTGACTCAACTTGTTCAGGAGTTGAAAAAGCTAAAAAAATATTTTTTTTAATATTTTTTAAATTAAAAAAAATACATTCTGCCATTGATTCAAGCAATCCACGTTTTAATAGTGGCTCATTATTTTCCTCCTTTTTTTGATTTGAACTATTCCCTCCAAAACTTCTTTTTATAGTCTCACTTTTCTTTTTCAAAATTTCATCTGGAACTTTAATTTGTAAATGACGAACATCTTTCCAAGGATCTAAAAATAAAGGTTCTTTTGGCATTTCTTTTCCACTAAAATGTGCCGCTTTTAATTTTCTTGCTGCAACCAAAAAATGTCTAGCAATATTGTATTGTTCCAGAACTGTCTGCACATTTGAAAGGAGTTTCTTTAATAAATCTCTATTTACAGGTCTTAAAAAAGTCTTTTTAATTTTGAAAATTTTTAATTTTAATTATACCCTCCTTTGCGTGTTCCTTCCATCACTTGGATTACATTAATTAAAGAAGATTTTAGCTTCATTTCTCCAGGTTTATCAATATTTAAATGTTCCAACAAACGTTTAACATCAGTTCTATAAGTTCGTAAATGTTCCAAAAGCCTTTTATATTCAGGATTTTCTGTCTCATTTTGTTGTTGTTGATGATGCTGAGAATTTACTGAAAGAGGAGTTCTTGCTGTTCTAGGTAATTGTTGTTCTGGAGTATTTTCTATTTTTAAATAAAATTAAAAATAGAAAATATAAAAATATACGTGGACGAATTCCCGTCATATTATCAACAACTACAGGAATAATAGAATGATCTTCAGAAATTGGCGGATGACTGACAGAATTAAGGTGGTGAATAATTTGAGAGGATGATCTTCCAGTCTCTAATCCAATATTTGATTCAACAGAATTAGATGGAGTTATTTGACTGTGTTGTTGTTGTTGAGCAATGATTGCAGTGTTCGAAAGATGTTGCTTATTAGACATTTGGTGTGTTTGCTGATGTGAGAAAATTTAAACAAAAATTTCATAAAAAATTTACTTGAGGTTGTGGTTGAAACTGTTGTTGCAAATAAGGTTGATTAATAGGCAAAGGATGAATTGCCGCTCCACGAACTGTTTGCCCCATTTGATTAATAGGCATATTATACATTTGTGCAGGTTGCCCAGGTGATTGCCCAAAAGATCCTTGGCTTGGAATTCGTCTGATTAAATCATAAAAATTTTGAAAATAGAAAAAGGTAACACTGAATTTGTGTTGGTTGTTGCATCACAACTTGTTGACCAGGGTAAACATTCCCTCCTCCTTGTGAGATTGGCAATCGCTGTTGTTGTACAACATCTAAAACAATAACATAAAAATAAATTATAAAAAGTCACAAACTCATGGGCAAACGCATTCCCATCCCTCCTTGTTGTTGCATTTGTTCAAACATTTGTTTCTAAAAACAAAACAATTTATTAAAAATTCTAAATCTTATGAGAGGTAACATGTTGAATCCATGCAGCATTAAATATTTGTTTTTTACGTTCTGGATCTCTTTCATTGGCAATTTGATTCTGAATATTTGGAGGCAGACTTTGAAGCATTTCTCTAAGAATTTATTTTTCTTATCATCTTTTCTTTTACAAAATTTTTAAAGAAAAAAACCTAAGATGTTGTGAAGGCTGCTGCTGTTGAGGGAAATGCTGAACATTTGGATCATCACCCATAACTGGCATTCGTACCATTATCTGTTGTGGTTGATGAGCCATATTGAAAGGTTGTCGCATTTGTTGTGGTGGCTGTTGATGCATTCCTGACTGATTGTGTTGTTGCTGTCCCATAGAAAATGCCTAGTGAATTAATAATATTAAAAGATTATAAAGAAAAAATACCATTCTTTGCTGTTGTGGTGGAATTCTCTGCATATAATAATGTTGCTGTGATGGATCATCATAATTCATTGTTAAAAATATCGAATTTATTAAAAATACTCTAAATTTCAGCAAATTAATAGAAAATTTTGAGAAAAAATAACGAAACACGAATATTTTTATTAAGGTAAAGCCTAAGTAGTCGCGTGTAAAATAGCGTAACCGATTTGTCGCGAATAGTAATGTAAAGAGACAATTACAGAGATAAAGACAAAACTAGAGATAATTAAATCTGTTCGCGACTAAACGGGCGTTTAATCAATAAATTAATTTCAATTTGGCAAATGTTAAAGTGTAAAAAATAAAATATTTCGAAACATATATTAATAATCAAAATTTTAATTTTTCTATTAACAAATGCAAGCAAGGTTTGCTTTTTCATGTTTATTCCCTTAGAAAGGTTTTTTTTATAGTCGCATCTCTGCTCTAAAAACAACACTTCGTACTAATCGAGCTGAAACAAGAAATAAAGCAAAAGATGAATTAAGAAAAGTGATTTATTCTACAGATAAAGGTTTTGTTAGAAAATGGTATTACCTTAAAATCTTTAAAATTAAAAATAAAATACTTTTTAAGGGAGAAGAGATGGGTCTTACTTAAAGATAGCAGTATTAGCATATATAAATGGGTTCCAGGTCTTAAAATAAATTGTAGAATTTTTATTTTTTAATTTTAGTTTCTTCAAGTAGTGTAGTAGCTCCAAAAATTGTTGCACCAAAAATACCTACAGATGAAAATAATGATGAAACAATGCAGAGTGCCATCTCAATTGAAAATAATTCTAATGAAGATACAAGTATTAGTTTTTCCTTTTTATTCTTTTTATTTATTTTAGATATTCGAGCAATGAGAGATATTGATGAAGAAGATTCAAATGCTGCTGTTGATTTTTCAGATGCTGGGGTTTTTGATAGTGATTCTCAAACTTTCGACAGAATTGATTATAAAAATTCAACCTCAACGACGGGTGCAATAGATTTCAGTGATATGAGAAGTAGAGAATCGGACAAAGGACATAATGATCTCGGAGAAGATGACGACAAAAACGAGTCAGGGTTTTATTATTTATTTTTGATTCTTTTTATTTTTTTAGTGTCTATCAACTTGGATAAAACTTGTCTGATGAACTTCAAAATTTTTTTTTTTTGCTTTTTATAATTTGTATAAATACCTTTAATAAGCCTGTTTGGATTATCAAATTTTAACAAGTTTAATCCTTAATTGGATATTCTTGAATTATTTTGTTGTTTTATCGTTCATTATATAGAATTTAAATAATTATTGAAAATATTTAGTTTTACCGCATTTTCCTCCTAGCGAACTCTAGGGGGTTGTGATGATTTTTTTAGTGAGACACCAACAACCGGCAGAGTCGGCTAGACGGGAATTGCGATTTTTAAATTATAGAAAAAATAAAAATATTTTAGGCTTTAAAAATTAAAAAAAAAATGATGAGAAATAATTATATGAATGACCAACCAACCGACTTTTTCTAAAATTGTTCTTTTTATTACTAAATATCCTCTAAAGTTTAATGTAAAAAGGCAAAAATAAAAAATTTGAGTGATTTCATTTTTTCTGACCAGAAGGGAAAATAAACAGTGGGTTAATAGCGCCTGTCCATCCGAACTCTGGGAATCTTTGATTTATCTATTTTAGCAAAAAGAGAAAAAAATGCTTTTCAAAACAGCTGTTGTTGTTTGGAACGATTTTATAATAAAATATTTGGTTTAAATTTTTTAAATAAAATGGAACAATTTTTTGAGGGAATAAATATGGTTAAAAGGGGGAAAATGCTCGGTAATACTAAAAAATTTTTTTAATTTGAATAATTAATTTAACTTTATTTTTCAATTATTTAAGCTTTAAAAATTAAAAAGAATTTTTTTTTAATTTTATAATGATTATTACTAACAATTTTCGTCAAAAATTTTACGAGGAGCTTAGAAAGGACGTGAGCTATTTTATTTATTTTTTATTAAAATTAATTTTTTACTTTTAAGCACATTTTGATCATTGTGAATGCCGATGTCGATGCTTTGTGTGCAACTGCAATATTAACTGTAAAGGGGGATCTTTTCTTTAAAATTAAAAAAATAATTTTCAGCATCTATTTTCATGTGACGAAGTAACGTATACACTAATTCCGGTCAATTCAATAAAAGAATTGAAATCCTCAATAAATGTACATGGAAAACAAACAAAAAATATTATTTTGATGAATTGTGTTGGGTCAAATTCTCTTGTTGATTTTGAACTTCCTTCAAATGTATTTTTTATTTTATTTATCTTTTTAAATTAGTTTTAGATAACTTTTTGGATAATTGAGTCAAGAAGACCTATTCATTTAGACAATATTTACAATGCTGGTTCAATAAAAGTTTTGACTGATAATTCAGAATTGGCTGATTGGAATGTTCCTGAAGCTAATTCAATTTATGAACAGGAAGATGAACAATCTGGAAGTGAAAGTAATGAAGAGGAAATTGAGAATGAATATTATGAAGAGGATGTAGAGGTTTTTATATTTATTTTATAAATTAAAAAAAAATTATTTTTCTATTAAAAATTATTTTAGGAAGAAGTCGATGAAATTGAAAATGTGGAAAATAATAATGACCAAGAAGGGCGAAATTCAATAATTAAAAGACGTGGAAAACGAAAACATTTAGCTGATATAATCGCTAGTCGAACACTGAAAAGACAACGGCTCACCCATTGGAAACGAGCGAGAGGCACGATTTTGTGGGAATACTATTTAAAGGTTATTATTTTAAAAAAAAGAAATTCTAGAGAAGAAACCCAAAAGATCGAATTTTGATAATTGTTTTTTTATTTTAAATAATTTTTTGGTTTTTTTCTCTTCCTTTTCAGCATCTAAAATTAATTTTCTTTAGTCTTGGTATGCTCCACCCGTATGTCAACCAAATATATAATTCAATTTTATTTAATATCTTTAATTAGATATCAGTATTTATGTTGGAATTGGCTCATGAATTAGGCAAATCTAGTGCAGAAATAATGTGGTGTTCAGCAGTTGGTATTAGTAGTCAATTTATTGATCAAATAATTTCTGTAGAAAAATACACAGATGTGTGAATAATTAAATTATTTATTTTTGTAATTTTAAATTTTAGATTTGTGCTGATAGAATGAAACCTTTTATTTTAAAATTTGGCCCAAGATCTGCATTGTCTGATCAAAATAGGAATCAATTATCTGTCAGCTTTAAAGAAGAGTTTGTTTATTTTATTTTTAATCGGGCGTTTGGTTAAGTGGATTGATTTGTGGTTTTTGGTTGATTAATTTAAACTTTAAACATTTTATTGTGGTTGTGTTTTAATGTTAATTTAATCTTTAATTTATTATTTTTAGTCTAATTTTACCTCTTTATTCTCGTTGGACTCTTTATGAGAGCATGCTGAATGAGTCTCATTTTATATGTGAAAGCAAACTTTGGTCTCAACGAGGAGAAGATAAATTTAAAGAAATTCTTTCAAAAATTGGGTTACAACTATTTTTTAAATTATTTTACACATTTAAAAAAAATTAGTTTAACTCTTGCTGAATGTCGACAAAACTTTGAAGTTATAAAAAAAGACCGCCGTTCAGAAATTTTTAAAATAATAAAGGAATATTTGAACAAAACATTTGCTTCGTTTAATACAAATTTTGGTTTTAATTCAAGTTATAATGCTGTTGATTTTGCAAGAATTCTTAGCATTCGATTAGAGTTGGATCACACCGATAAGGTTTTTTAATTTTTTGGTTACTAAATTTACAAGAGTGGCTTTTTTAACTAAGTTTGCTTATACATATATTAGACATTTATGTTAATTAATGTATACTAGTCGTTGGTGTAGTGGTAGTGTTGTGTTTATTTCATTGAGGTTTGAAGTTCAAACTCCAATGAGGGAAAACAGTTTTGATTTGATAGAAAATTACTTAAAAACTTGTAGATTTTTGGAAATTTTATTTTTGTTAACTTGATAATTTTTTTAATTTTAAAGCCTGGTAATGATCTTAGTCGTCGTTTCGAATCAACAAATGAAATTTTGCGTGAATTTTTCAAAACAGGTGGACGTGAATTGCCTCCTTTAAAACATTCAGTAGAGCTTTACAAAATGACATTACGAAGTCTGAATGAATTGGTTAAAAGGTCAATTGCTCAAAAGAACATTGTTTTAATGTCAAGATTTTTTCTGCTCTCCCTCTCTGAACAAGTTTATTATTTTAAATATAATTTTAAAAATTGATTAATTTTCTTAGTGTTCAATGCTTGGATTTCTCTCTTCAAGGCATTTTCTCTTTTTATTTTTTAATTCGGTTTTACGTGCATATGTCTCTACGGTTTTTTATAATAATTTTATAACTTTAAAAGATTTTTTTAGAATCCATCTTCTCGAGGGAGTAAACCATTTATTCTTATCTTTCCAATGTTAGGTGAACATTCGGGTTGGTATTTAGTGTCTGGGGTAGGCTAGCAAATTTTTATAATTTTTTATAATAAATTTAAATTTTAGTTGATGCCTTTAGTAGAAATAATGGCTGATACGAGTGGAAAAAGGTTTTTTTTTAATTTTTGAGTCAAATATTTTTAAATTTTAGTATAATTGGCAGTGCCTTTAAACACGTTGCACGAGAAGCAAATATTGAAATTCGTCATACTTTTGATTCAAATGGTTTCATTTTTTTATTTTATTTACATTTTAAAGTTGTTTATTTTTAGTTGTAATGATACGGGCATTAGATCGATTTCGTTTTCTTAACATTTTGGAAGCACGTTTTGAATCTATTTAAATTTATTTTATAATCTTTGATAAAATTATATAATTTTTTGTGTTATTTTATTTTTTATTTTTACATTTTAGTCTTGAGTGATATTTAAAATTATATTTTTATAATTTTATTTCGTTTAAAAACTTTAACAAAAAATTTATTTTTAATAAGAATAATGACACTTCTTGTTCGTGCAGATTGGCTAAAACTTTATAAGGAACTTTTGAGAGCAGGAAGTGAGGTTATTTTTTAATTAAATGTAAATTAAATTTGAGATTACAATATTGTATTTTTTAGTTTCCGCAATATAGCTATAAACATTTTACTCGACGTCGAGTTCGCGATTATTTTGAACATTGGAGAACCCAAAATCCTAATGAGAGTCGGTTGGTCGAGTTGTACGAGGTTTAAAAATTGTTAAATAATTTTTTTATTTTATTTTTATTAGGAAGGAAAGAAATCGCTGGTTTATTTAAATACATTTTTAAGTAAATTAAATTTTGTATTAAGCTAACAATTCGGAGGCAAGCATTAATTTCTTCTCTCTATCCATACAGGAAATTGGCTGTTGAATGCAAAAATAAATAAAAAGGAGTGGAACTTGAATTGTGTTTTGGTATTATTTTATTACAATTATTTTTTAATTAAATGAAAAATTTTTATTTGGAAATATTTTTTAGTTGGAATTTCTACCTCGATTATATATTATTAGTTTATTCTTTTGTTGTGAAATTAAAAAAATGAGAATTAAACCGAGAAAGAGAGATCAAAATCAGTGGTCGAACTTTTGATAAAATGTCCAAAAATAAAATTTTAGAAATTAGAGAAAATTTAGGAAACTTTTAAAAGGGTTCGATACATAATTTTAGTAATTTTATAACGTAGTATACATATATAAGTTTATCTTAATGTTCCATTTAATGAGTCTCTATTTTGATAATAATGAGAATCTCCCCAATCTGTCGCGAATGGATTTTTAGAAGATAGGGGTATTCCTCCTATATTATTCTTCTCTTCTATTGAATTTAAATTTCTAATTTTTGGTAATGGCTCAATATCTATAGCAGTTCCAACAGCTCCATAACTTCCTTTTCTTTTTCCTGCTTCTTCAAATTTACGAGCGTCAGAGGCTTTTTCAGCATTCCAAACCTTTTGTTCTTCCTCTTTTGGTTCAGCCCAGTCCTTAAAAAAGAAATGAGTCTCTTGGTGTGGTGGTTAAGACGCCCTACTTTCATTTAAGTATAACCCAGGTTCGATGCCAGGTGGTGGTCTAAGTGATATTTTTCATTAAAAAAATTAACCTGTAGTTCCCCAGATGCATAAACTCCATAAAAAGTAATTCCAGTAAAATGAATCATTGAAGCTAAAAGAAAAACTGTAACCCAACCATTTGGGTTATTTCCTTTCAAAGTTAATGATTCTACAACAAAAGGGCAAATTAATCCAGCTAAAGTTCCAATTCCATTAGAAAATCCCTAAAAGTTTCAATTTAAAAAAATTTATTTTAAAAGAAAAAACCATTAAAATAGCAGCATAACGAGGAGCAATATCCAAATGATTAACATTAAAACCTTTAAATAATTTTTTTATAAATTAATTTTTAAGAAGAATACTAACCAGAAATTGCAAATCCACTAAAAAAGAAAATTTTTTTTTAAGTTTTTAATTATTTTTGAAAATATGTTTACCCAAAAGATCGAATAGCAAGAAATCAAAAGAGTAGGGATAATGGAAAAACGCGCGATTTAAAAAAAATAAAAATTAACTGACATATATGAGAGTAAAATATTTTTATGATTGGTGGTATATTTGTTTATTTTTTTTGAATCGTTATATTGCCCTACACTATAATGATATTTATTATAAAAAAATTTAGAGGGAAAGGATACAAGAAAATTTTAAAAAATATTCTTCAAGTGTTGATCTTCTGGGAGTTTATATTTAATGACTCACCTACAGCCTACAGCAAGAATTAGTGCTAAAATGAAATAAATTTCAAAAAAAATTAATAAAAAAACCAATCATTGCTGTACGTTCACTTCTTGTGTAAGCCACAACAAGTAAGAAAAGAGCTTCACATCCAAATCCTAAATTTTTTTTAAAGATTTTTAATAAAAATATTATCTAATAAACCTCCACAATTAAAAAGTTTACGAACTGCAGTTGTTGAAAGAATTTTATTTGAACGTAAATAATCTGCTATTCTACCTCCTAATAGAACAACACATCCCTTTATATTAAAAAAATAAAATTTTGAGAAAAAAAATTTTTTCAACAAACCATAACAGCATGGGGAAGTGCAGCAATAAAACCACTCTAAAATTTAAAAAATTATTTTAAAAAAATAAACAAACATCACTAATACGCAATCCTAATACATCCCTCATATATGTCAGTTGATTTTGAAGCAATAAATAAAAATTCCAGCTACGAGCAAAATTGGCAACAATAATAGCCCAAACAGGCTATTTAATTAAAAAAAATTTATATTTAGACCAAAAGATCACCAATTAAAATATCAACACATGGTGATATTTTGGACATGTGATGATCTTTTGGATTTTATTTAAAATTAATTTTAATACCCTAGAAGTAAGTATAGCACGCCAAGGTATTGTACTCAACTAAAAAATTATTTTTTTTTTATTTTTAGTTAAAAAAGAACAAAAAACCGTAGGTTGTGTTTGTGATACTTGTCCAATACTTTGCTCAATATGTTGCTTCTCTTTTGCAGAAATTGTTGGATGAAAAGCTGGCCTTTCAAATGTTAAAGAAAACCAAAAAATACTCCAAATAACACCAGCAACTCCATAAATATAAAAAGGAGCAGACCAAGTGGTATATGAAACAAGCAAAGCACTCAATGGAAGGCCAAAAACTGCTCCAGCATAAGAACTTTGAAAACAAAAGGTAAATTCATTTTTGTTGTAATTTGAGACATTAAAGAACCCGAGGCGTTTATTACCCTTATAACTAGACAAAAATATTTTTAACTCTTTTTACCCAGTAAAAGCAGTTGTTGCCAATTTAGACCTTTCAAGTGGAGGTGCCCAGTAACGCCAAACACCTAAAAATTATTTTTGAGTATCCCTGTACTAATTTAAAAAATTAAAAACCATGCATTGCTGGATAGGCGAGACCCTATAAAAAAGAAATTTTATTTAAAAACATACGCCCTAATAGTTATAGCGCCCAAACGACCTTAAAATTTTTGCGTTTACCTGTACAAGTCCTTGCGAAATTTGTACTATAGCAACCTTTTAAATTTATAAAATATTTTTATTTAAATATTTATAAATTAACCATAAAATCAGAATGTGAATGAAATGAATAGGGTAATAAAAGATTAAGAAAAGAAGCTCCTCCAATTGCTAACCCAAACATCCTTTTTAGTGTTAAAATAAATTTTAATAAGTTTATTAATATTTAAATAACACTTGCTTATTTGCAGGAAATTTAGCAGCCTGTAAAATAATTAAAAATAAATTAATTTACCCAAAAAGATAATAAAAAAGTTACCAAAAATCCAGCAGGTATTTGGGTAATTAAATAACCATAAAAGAAGGAAGACTCCATAACGCCCAATTCTGCACTTGTCCAATTAAAAGAATGTTTCTTTAAAAAATTAAATTTAAATAACAAAAATAAAAAGAAATACATGTTTTTTGCCCCATGGATCATAATAATCTTTTAAAAAAATTATTTAAAAATTTAAAAAAAATTAGAAACCTCTAGACATGTGATTTTTGGCTGCGCCAAAATTGCAACGAATTCCAAAAACAATAAGAAAACCAAGATTTGCTAGAATTGCTAATTGATTCTAAATAAATATTATTAATTTATTTAATAATATTTATATATAAAAAGATAGATACTTAATCAAATTTAGAAAAGAAAATTACTGACCACTGCTAGGCATCGAACCTTGGTTACCCTTTAAGTGCTAGTCGGGCGTGTTAACCACTACACCACAACAAACTAATTCATTCGATTTTAAGTTTAACTATACTAATAAAGAAAAAACTAGTTATACCCAATAAATGAATAAAAACTAAACTCTTTTTGAGCATTTGCATAATTGACTATTTTCAATAAACCTCAATATTGGATTTGTATGAATATGTAAACTATCAATTCTATCAATTACTTGTTCATCTTCTTTATTTAATTCATTTAATTCTAATTTATTTTCATTTTTATCCCAAGCATTTCCACTTGAAGAACAAACAAGTTTTGGGACATTAGAACCTTTTCTAGCTGTAGAAGAAGAAATGTGTTTTTGGCCATTCATTTCCTTTAAAAAATTAAAAAAAAAAAGATTTTTGAATAAAAAAATTTAAAAAAGAAGAAGCTTTGGGGGAAAATTAAAACTATTTTTTAAAGGAAAAAAGATATTTAGTTTCAAACTCTTCTTTTATATTAAAAAAAAAGAGTCAAGAGTTTTGCTTTAACAAAAAAAGGATAAATTAAAAATGGAAATTAACTGTGGCAAATGTCAACGTGAAAAAAAAAAAGTAAAGGAGAGGAAGGATTGTGGCAAAAAGAAGAATAAAGGAAGAAATAAAGAGATGTTTGGTGCTTGTCACTTGCTAACTTTTAAATTAATTTGTGTTGACGTGAAGAGGGGAAAACTTCTCTTCCTGAGTGAGGAATTGATGAAAATGATGTTTTGTGAAATTAAGGTGAAAGTTGAAAATTAACAAAAATCTCAATAGGGACCAATTGTCACTTCCAAAAAAGGAAAACTTAAAAATTGAAAAAACTTGAAATTTAAATTTTATGAGGTTGCAGAATTCCAATTTACCAAAATAAACAAAAATTTCAATTTGGACCAATTGTCACTTTAAAAAAGTGAATAAAAAGTCAAAAAAGGAATAAAAGCCACTTACTTTTTGGATTATTTGCTTAAAAACCCTTACAGGTAAAAAAAGGCGAAAAAGGGCAAAAACAAACTCAAAAAGCATTGGAAATGCATATTAAAAAATAAAAAAAAGAAGGGAGGGGAGTAACGTTAAAAAGCTTTTTTTAAATACTTTTAAGGATTAATCGGAGCCATTTTTTCCCTCTTTAAAAAAATATAAATATCTCGTTGTCAAGTGCCACAGTTGACTGAATTACTTTTTTTTTTAATAAAAAATTGAGGGAAGAAAGGCACCGGAAATTGCTTTAAAAAAAATTATTTTGAGACACAGCAGGGGGGGTAATAAAATAATAAATTTATTATTAAAAAAGTAAAGGTATAACAACAAGAAAAGGAGTGACGCTTTTAACCAATTACTCGAGCATAAAAAATTAACTAAGTTTTCTAAGGGCAAAAAAAAACCGATTTTTTATTTAAAAATTAATTAAAATAAATATAATTTTTTCTTTTCAATTAAATAAAGATATGTACACACAAATATTGTAATAAAATAATTTATTTAAAAAAATCCCCAAAAGATCAACAAAACAAGTAACACTCAAATGGACAATTATTGGGCGATAAAATGGTCAATTATTGAGGTGGAACTCAAATGGACTTTTTTGTGCAACACTCAGGCTCAGCTACAAACCGAACTTGACCTATTTTGATGATCTTAATAATCGATTTTCTGGTTTATTTTTTCATTATCTTTTAAAAATAAAAATCTTATTATTTTTCTTTAAGCAATTTCACTCAATTGAACACTTCGACAGTTTGGACATTCACGCAAATCCATCAAGGCAATACGTCGTGGATGTGTTGGACAAGGACTGAAAAAATTTAAAAATTAAAGAATATATCTTCTAATCACCTAAGCACTCGTCCAATTAAATCATGTCCACATCTAAAGTATTAATTTAAGTAAAATTAGGTAATTGGTCAGTTGAGTGCCATCCTTTATAACTTTTTAGAAAATGGTCAATTCTGATAATTTTGTTACTAATCGGTAGAGGAGAAAATTTGCTACAAATGAAGTAAAAAAATTTTTTTGATTATTAAAAAAAGGCTCTAAAATGGCCCCGACTCAACTGACCGTTTTTTAAATTTATTATTTAAATAAATAACCTTCGGCAAACAACTAAAACCATTTGTCTTTCACAAATACATTGTTGTATTTTAGTACTAACTCTGGAAGAAATAGGAGAAGATGAAAGACTTGAGGAAATTTGTCTACGTTTTTGAACAACAATTGCTGAAGAATTTTCTAAAAAGATTTGTTGTTGTTGTGGAACAAACATTTTATAGTAAATTTATTTTTAAATATAAAATAGTTTAAAAAATAATGATGAAAAAAAAACAAATCAATTTTTTCTCCTTGCTTTGTAGAGAAAGTGATAGGATTTTTACGGGGAAAGTAAAAAGAAAAATGAATGAATGGTTGGGTTAGGGGGAGAAGAATGTTTATATGTAAATAAACACTTTATTTTTTTATTTTTTAGAGAAAAAAGATTAACAAAAGTATGTTAATTTATTTTTTTATTTAAAAAAATTATTTGAATAAAAAAATCTTTTTTTTTTTAATTTTCAGTCAAACCCAGTTACAATTAAAACTTTGCGACTAAATGGCCCAGACTAAGTTTCTAAAGTTTGATTTGACTGTAGCCTTAAAAGGTCACTAAAAATTCTGATTGGTGAGTGGACGTTTTGACGCAAACCTTTTGTAAAATAAAAATGGTCATTAGAGTCTTGTCGTAACCAGGTTTGACTGTTTTTTTAATCTTTTCAAGTTTCTTTATTCTTTTTTGAAGTTGCTCGTTTATATTGTTCCAAATTTGGAGGATCTGGAAAATCACGGTTTGTCTGTTTAAATATATAACAAATATTTCCATTTATTTTTTCTTGACAAAATTCCTAAAAATTTATTTTTAATTCGGAAAAATTTTTTTTTAAATTTTACTTCAGTATTTGTTAAATAAGAAAAGTCATTCCTTGCACAAATAACACTAAAACGAGCAGTTAGAGTACGTTCTGCCAATGCTTGTATATTTCGTTTTAAGGCAGTGCTGTCGCGTCCTCGAGCCTTTTGTGAAAAAAAATATTTTTTTAATTCATTTTTATTTTATAACTCCCCGGGGGTTTTATTTTTTAGGAGGATTTAATAGAGAAGAAAGGTAACTTTAATTTTAAGACTCAAATATTTTATATCAAAGAAGATGTTTCTCAAAATTAAATAAGGCACTTGCGATTAAATGGGCATTCGCGTACTCTAATGCCCAAATTTATTCAAAAATCTTTAATTTTTATTTTTTTACCTTTAAAATAATTTGTCTAAGTCTTTCACTATTACATTTATTATTTTCTTGATTTTTTAAATTAATTTCTCTTTTAGATTTTGCTCCAATTTTTCCGATTCCTTTAATTTTCTTTTCTTCTTTAAATTTTAATAAAAATTTTTGACCACCATTAATTTTATTATTATTTTTTAATAAAGGAATTTTAAAAGAAGAATAAGTTGGACAAGCACATTGACGGTGACGAGAATTTGAAGAAGAAATGAGTGATAAAGGTTGGTGTGTTGAATGAATTAATAATTGAGATTTTATAAGATAAATATTTAAAGAAAATAAAATAAAAGAAGTAAATAAAAGCATTTTTGGATTTTTTTAAATTTATTTTTGGGTTACAAGTCTTTTATTTGAAAAGAAAAATGAGAGGAAGATCTCAAATTATTTTATTTTCAATTATTTCACTAATTTTCTATATATAACCGGAAGTGTGTCCTTTCTGCAAGTAATTAATATAGTAATATAAAAGCTACTCATCCCAAAAAGAAAGAACTTTTTTTCACTTAAGTTGACGCTTCTGCGCACTTAAAAATAAATAAACTTTTTTTAACTAACTTTTCTCTTTTTATATTACTTTTATGCTTATTAAAAATATCAAGTGGCCATACTCCTATTATTATAATTTTTTTACCTTTAAACCTGTTTATATAAATTAAATTAAGGTTAAAAATAAGTCTCAATTTTTTTATACTTTCTAAGATGTATATGCGCCATAAAAACGTCAAAAACAGTAGATGTGAAAAATAAAAAGATCTGACTCTTTTGTCATTTTTATAGTTGATACAACATCCCGACTAAACGCGAAAAAGTTAGTTGCGAAATAGTAAATAAATATAGAATTAAAGATAAAGAGGAAAAGAAAGCTAAATTGGTAAATCGGCCAGCGATTAGTCGGGCGTTTTTCTTGAAGTATTCTCTGACCTTTTCCTTTAATATTCAAAATACATGTTCTCTGACCTTTTTGTTTTTCTTTAACAATGTGTAAAAAACAACAATTTTTATTTATTTTTCTCTGTTTTTACCACTAACATTTGTTGTTTACTAATTTTTGTTTATTTTTAGATGTGCTTAATTTGCATTGAATTTTAAAGATATTTCTTTTATTTTTCAAAGAAAATATTCTATTTTTCTTCATTAATTTATTTTTCAAAGCACTTTTTCTATCTGATAAACTAATAAAAAATAATGGCAACTCAACAAATTAGAAATTTATTGCTTTCTTCTTCTACATCTGATGAACAATTTAATATTACAGCAGCTTATCGGGAATTAAAGGTTAGTTTTTATTTATTAGTTCAACTGGTTTGTTTTACGGAAAAATAAAAGGAGAAAAGAAGATCGATAAGTGCAGTGTGAAAAAGTTGAAAATATTTTAGAGGTTCCGAGATTTCCAATAAAAATATACATTTAAACAATGTACTATTAGAGTCTGATTTTGTGTCTGTTATTTTTATCTTCCCTTAGGATTATAGACTCAAGTGTCGATTTTTGTTTACCGAGGTTGACAACCCATAATATCAACTTCCTGTTAGAGACTCAACTTATTAACTATTAGAGTCTCTTAAGTTAGGGTTTCTGTTAGTTAGGATCTCCTATATATTAGAGTCTTATTCTTTTTCTTTTTGCTCGTTTTTAGTTGAAAATGTTGATCTAGAGTATATATTTAAAAAGAAGGGCTATTTAAAAGTATAATGGTTGTAATTTATTACTTTTTGGAGTTTTTATGGGTTAACGTGGCGAATTTTATCAACTAAAAACGGAAAATAAAATAAAATATTTTCTTTTTTTTTTTATATTTTTTCTCTTCTCTCAAGAGTTTAGCCAATTCATTCTCATATTTGACAAACATAGACATTAAAATAAAATAAAGTAAAAAAATTTTTTTCTTAAACATCAATTTTTATATGTATATTTTTGTTATATTTTTTCAAAAAAATTTTTTTCTCTTTTAACGTCTTTTAGATCTCTCTAATAGAAAACCCCTCTCTAATAAAATTATCATTTCTAAGAATAAATTTAAAAAATAATTTTTTTTTAAATAAAATGGTCTTTCTTCTTTGAACTTTTATCTTTTTTTTTAATAAATAAATAAAAAAACATTTATGTATAGCATATGATTTATAAAAATTGTAATAAAAAAAACAAAATTTAATGAGAAACAACTAGAATTTTCTTGTATCTCTCTCTCTCTCTCTCTTTTTATCTCTCACTTACCCTAAAAAATAAAATTAAAAAAAAGATAACAGTCATTTTTATTTAATTTTTACTATTTTTAATTTAATTTTTTTTATCATAAGTATTTTTTAAATAAATGTTATTTAATTCTTCTACTTCTTCTTCTATTTTAAATCAATCTTCTACTGCTGATAAATTAGCAAACAGAATGCAACGATTAATTTCTACTAGTGAAGTTGAAATTTTAATTTTTTTAATCGGAGTTTAAGCTATATTAAAAGAAAGTGAGATAGAGCCGTTATGGTTAAGTCGGCAGAGCGTCTGGTTATGTGGGGGGAAGGTCACAGGTTCGAATCCTGTTGATGGTCTTCTATTTTCTTTTTTTAATAAAAAAGTTTTTATGCTTCACAATCTTTTTCAACTTATTAATTAATTAAAAAATATTTTTTAGAGTTCCGAAGAATGGAAAACCTCAACAAAACGTGAAACTTTTTCTTTGTTAAATCATGAATTGGAACGATTATTGAAAACTTCTCCTGCTAACAAGGCAAGCTAATTATATTAAATTTTTTTAAATTTATTTTTAAGGTGGATTATTGGCAAAAAGAATTTGAAAATTTTAAAACACTTTTTATTCGCTTTCTTCGTGCAAGGACCGTTATCGATTGGAAGTTTGCAAAAATTTTTTAAAATTTTAATTCTTTTTTTTTTTATTATAGGGAAGTACGTCCATTACATGAAGAAGCTATAATTCCCTATAATCATTTAAATATGATTAGTGAGAAAAAAGAAATTGTTCGGGATTTGCTTAATTCTTTGGTTGTAGTTAAACTTAATGGAGGATTGGTATATTTTTTTAATTATTTTTTTAAAATAATATTTTTGTTTTTTAAGGGAACATCGATGGGCTGCAAAGGACCAAAGTTTGTTTAAAAAAAATTTTTTAAGGGAAAAGACTCAAACAAGTCCTGGAACTTTATCTTTTTTTCTAGGTCAATGATCTCAGTGCGAAATGATTTAACATTCTTAGATTTGACATTACAACAAATACAGGTTTTTTTAAATTAAATATAAAAAATGAATTTTAACTTTAAAGAATCTGAACCGTGAATATGATGTTAGTGTACCTTTGGTGCTTATGGTAAATAAAAATTCTGTTCAGATTTTTTAAAATTTTTTTATTTTTTTTTTCAGAACAGTTTTAACACTGATGAAGATACTCAAAAGTTATTAAAAAAATATTCAAATATCCACGTTGACGTATCTTTTATAAATATTAAAAAAAAAACTTTTTTTGTAAAGGTAGAGTCTTTTGCTCAATCAAAGTATCCACGAATTGATAGAGAATCTTATGTTCCTATTGCAAATAATCTTAATGATAATGATATGGAATGGTAAGTATTTTTAAGTGAATGAGACTTTATTGACTTTGTTTTGTAAATTTGAAGTGGCCCGATTAGTCGCGGGACGATTTTCTGCAATTAGTCTCTACCTATTTCTCTTTATCTCTAATTCTCTTCGTTTAAAATACTATTTTGCGACTAATTGACTCGCGACTAACCTTACCTACCTATTTAAATTTGATTTTTCTGAACTATTAAGTTTTTAATGTTGCATTATTTTTGTTCTATTTTAGTTGGTATCCGCCTGGACACGGTAACTTCTACGAATCTTTTTTGAATAGGTTTGTAATTTTTAAATATTTTTTTAAATCATTTTTTGTAGTGGTTTGCTCGATAAATTTTTGAGTCAAGGAAAAAAATATGTTTTTCTCTCAAATATTGACAATTTGGGTGCTACAGTTGATACAAATATTTTGAATTATATGACCAATCGTGATTCTGAATTTATTATGGAAGTTACAGATAAAACGAGAGCTGATGTTAAAGGAGGAACTCTGTAAGGCACAGTTATTTGAAAAGGTTTAATATTTTATTTTTTTAGTATTGAATATGAAGGACGGTTGATGTTACTTGAAATAGCGCAAGTCCCACCAGATTATGTTGATGGTATGAATTAAAAATTTTATTTATTGTTCCACTCAGGTCGATCTCTAGATATTACCCTTGGTATCACCACCAGTAAGATTAGAAAGAATTTAAATTTGGGCTTCCAATTCTCAGTTGTTCCATAAACATTATTTTACCATCAACACAGTTAAACTAGTTTATAGTTGATCTTCAATGTGGTGATGTCTAGGGGTGGTGAGTGCTGAATTAAATAAATTTAACATATTTGCAGAGTTCAAATCAGTCAACAAGTTCAGGTTTTTGATTTTTTAATTATTTATATAGGATATTTTTTCATTTATTTCTTTTTTCTATTTTTTATTTATTAGAATATTCAACACAAACAATCTTTGGGCCAATTTATCAGCCATAAAACGAGTTGTAACAGCTGGAGAATTGGATATAGAGGTTTATTTTTAAATTTATAAATGAACAAAAAAATAAATATAAAAATTTAAGGTAATTGTGAATCCAAAACATTTGGACAGAGGAATAGACATAATTCAATTAGAAACTGCTGCTGGAGCAGCAGTTAAATGTTTTAAAAATGCCTGCGGTAATTTTTTTTAATTTCTATTTTTCCTATAAAATTAAAGGTATTAATGTTCCCCGGTCACGATTTTTGCCAGTCAAGAAAACCTCAGATTTGCTTCTTTTAATGAGCAACCTTTATGACATTGAAAATGGTTATGTAACATTGAGTTCTCTTCGCTCTTTCCCGACTACTCCACTCGTCAAATTGGGCAGTTCTTTTGATAAAGTCAAAGAATTTTCAAAAAGATTTCAAGGAATTCCTGATCTTTTGGAATTAGATCATCTAACAGTGTCAGGAGATGTTTGGTTTGGACGGGATGTGACTTTAAAGGTTTGAATATAAACATAAAAATGAGAATGGACTAGGAAGATTTTGTAATTTTTTGAAGATGTTTTGGAAGAAAACAAGGGTCGGGATCCTAGTTAATTATTAATTTTATAGGGGACTGTAATCATCATTGCAAATTATGGTGATCGAATTGACATTCCAGCTGGAACAGTTTTAGAAAATAAAATAGTCTCAGGAAATTTACGTATTTTGGACCATTAGGGAAATTAATTAATAAAAATAATCTAATTTGTTAATTATATAATTAAACAATTGGACAATTTGTTCATATATTCTTAAAAAAATTTTTTTTTAATCAATTTTTGAAAATAAATTATTTAAAATTTATTTTTTATTAAAAAAATACACACAAATTTTAGCAGTACTTATCAGACTTTAATTTTGCTCGACGATTCAAAAGGGTTTCATGTAAATCACCTTCTCTTTGTGCTCTTTTTACTTCTGATTTGTCTGTGACATTGTAACTGATGCATTTATTTTTAAGCTCAACTCGAGAATGTTGATACATTTTTACATAAGCTGTTTCACAGTCTGCAGCTTTTCTTTTGTCGTCAGCAGAAAGCCAATCTGTGGGACCTTCTTTTTCAGTATTTGTACGAATCTAAAAATATTTTAATCTTTCTTTTTTGAAAATAAATAAATCTCCCCCTTTTTTCCCAAATTGTATAATCTAACATTGATAATCTCGTTGTTGCGCACTGTTTTGGCACTCACAAAAATATAACCTCCATCATCAGGTTCAAGTGAAAGAAAAAGTCCGTTAGAAGCTTGCAATGCCATCTTTCCCTTTATTTAAAAAATTATTTCAAAATTAGTTAAAAAAATTAATACATCTTGGCATACAACATCAAAACGTTCTCTAGCTCCAATAGCATCGGCAGTTGCAATTAAATAAGCTTCAGCGTCAAAACCAACATATTTTCCAAACCCTGTTTTGAGGCTGTAAAAATATTATTTTTTAGTTTAAAAATGCTTACAATTTAACAAATTAACTTTAAAACTTATTTTTTAATTTTCTAACCTAATTTTAGGATCATCAGGACTTTTAATAAGCATCAAAATTTCTTCACAATTAGGTGGCTCTCCATGGCACAAATGTTTTGCACCAAGTGTAAATTTTCCATTATCCAAGGCTGACAAATAACATTTTGAAAAATCACCATGTTCTATAGCAATATCAATTCCCCCTTTCAATTCTGATTCTTCTGCGATTCTTCTCCAACCACCTAGACGTATTTTAAATAAATTAGAAAAAAGAAATAAAATTAAACCTCTTTCTTCTTTATCCTCATCAATTTTGGATGAACTAGCATTCGACTTTTTTTCTACATTTCTTTTAGGTTTAAATCTTAAAGTTAAATTTAAATTATTTATAAAAATAAATTAAACTAACAATTGTTTATTCCCTTTCAATTTCAGCTTTCCTCCACGATAATCACTTGAAGACATTTTATTGAAAAAATAAAACTTAAAAAGTCTAACAAAACTATCAAAAATTTAACAGGTCTGAAAGTAGAAAAATTATTGTATTAGTCGACAAAATGAAATTTTATCACTATTTACCATTCTGAAATATTTATTACGAAAAGAAGACATTTTGAAATTAAAAAGAAATGATCGGCACATTTCATCTCTCACACTCAAATTTAGGCGTTGAAAGGTCACAATTATTATTAATTCTAGAATATTCCATTTCTCTCTAGTAATTTCTAAAAGAAGTTATTTAAGTAGCGTTGTTGTCATTCACATATTTTATTATTTTTTTTTGATACGAGGAGGAGGAATTGCTTCATTGCATAAAGCCTTTCGTATAATAAAAGCATTTTCTAGATATTTTTAGGAATTAAAAAATTACCTTTATTTCATTTTCTATTCGCGATTTGTTTTTTAAATTAACTAATGTTTAAATTATTTTAGCAAACAAAACAAAATGACAAAAGCTAACGCAGTCGGAATTGATTTGGGAACAACGTATTCCTGTGTTGGTGTATTTCAGCATGGAAAAGTCGAAATCATTGCCAACGATCAGGGTAATCGTACTACTCCATCTTATGTGGCTTTTACGGATACTGAACGTTTGATTGGTGATGCAGCCAAAAATCAGGTTGCAATGAATCCTCACAACACTGTATTTGGTATATTTAACTTTTTTTAAAACATATTTTAACTCTTTTAAAGATGCCAAACGTCTTATTGGACGCAAGTTCGACGATCCTGCTGTTCAATCTGATATGAAACATTGGCCATTCAAAGTCATTACTGGCGAGGGTGGACGACCCAAGATTCAAGTTGAGGTCAAAGGAGACATAAAGACATTCTTTCCTGAGGTTGTTTTACCGGATTATAGCGATTTAATAGATAATTTTAGGAAGTTTCTGCCATGGTTTTGGTTAAAATTAAGGAAACCGCTGAGGCTTTTTTGGGTCAAACTGTCAAGGATGCGGTCGTCACAGTTCCTGCATACTTCAATGACAGTCAACGTCAGGCCACAAAGGATGCTGGTACTATTGCTGGACTCAATGTGTTGCGTATTATCAACGAGCCAACAGCTGCAGCAATTGCCTATGGTTTGGACAAGAAAGGTCAAGGAGAGCGCAATGTTCTCATCTTCGATTTGGGTGGAGGAACTTTTGATGTCTCAATTTTGACTATCGAAGATGGCATTTTTGAAGTGAAGTCAACTGCTGGTGATACTCACCTTGGTGGAGAAGACTTTGACAATCGAATGGTTTGATTTTTTAAATTACATATGTTAAAATACCTTCATAGGTCAACCACTTTGTTGCCGAATTCAAACGCAAACACAAAAAAGACCTGGCTACTAATCCTCGTGCTCT
Organism: Meloidogyne chitwoodi; assembly: GCA_015183035.1. Taxonomy (NCBI): domain Eukaryota; kingdom Metazoa; phylum Nematoda; class Chromadorea; order Rhabditida; family Meloidogynidae; genus Meloidogyne; species Meloidogyne chitwoodi. The sequence continues at coordinate 176,245 of JACZZP010000018.1, forward strand.
TCGTCGTCTCCGTACAGCATGTGAACGTGCCAAGAGAACATTATCAAGCTCTACTCAAGCGAGGTATTTTAATGTTAAAAATGATTTAATTGTTAAAATATTTCCAGCATCGAAATCGATTCTCTTTTTGATGGAATTGACTTCTATACCAACATCACTCGTGCTCGTTTTGAAGAACTCTGCGCTGACTTGTTCCGCAGCACTATGGATCCAGTCGAGAAGTCAATCCGTGATGCCAAAATGGACAAATCGCAAATCCACGACATTGTTTTGGTTGGTGGATCAACTCGTATTCCAAAAGTTCAAAAACTTTTGTCTGATTTTTTCTCTGGAAAGGAGTTAAATAAAAGCATCAACCCAGACGAGGCTGTTGCATATGGTGCTGCTGTTCAAGCAGCTATTTTGTCTGGTGATAAGTCAGAGAATGTTCAAGTATTTTTTAATTCTTGAGTTTGAATTTATTTAATTTAACTTTGCAGGATCTTCTTCTTTTGGACGTCGCTCCTCTTTCTTTGGGAATTGAGACTGCTGGTGGTGTCATGACTCCACTCATTAAGAGAAATACTACTATTCCGACTAAGACATCGCAGACTTTCACGACATATTCTGACAATCAACCTGGTGTACTTATTCAGGTTTAATTAAAAATCAAGTCTAATGAATTTAAATTATTTTATAGGTCTATGAAGGTGAACGTGCTATGACTAAGGACAACAACTTGTTGGGCAAATTTGAGTTGAGCGGAATTCCTCCTGCTCCTCGTGGTGTTCCACAGATCGAAGTTACCTTCGATATTGACGCCAATGGAATTTTGAACGTCTCTGCTCAGGACAAGTCTACAGGAAAGCAGAACAAGATCACAATCACGAACGACAAAGGGCGTCTTTCAAAGGAAGAAATTGATCGTATGGTCAACGAAGCTGAGAAATACCGAGGTGAAGATGAAGTTCAACGTGATCGTGTTGCTGCCAAAAATGGACTTGAATCCTATTGCTTCAACATCAAGCAAACAATGGAGGATGATAAGGTTTGGTGAAATTGTTGAATAATTTTTTTATTTTTATTTTTTAGCTCAAGGACAAGATTAGCGAAGAAGACAAAAAGAAGGTTATGGACAAATGCCAGGAAACTCTTAGTTGGTTGGATGCCAATCAGACTGCCGAAAAGGATGAGTTTGAGCATCATCAAAAGGAATTGGAAGCAATTTGCAATCCGATCATCACAAAGCTTTATCAATCTGCAGGTGGTGCTGGAATGCCAGGAGGAATGCCGGGAGGTATGCCAGGTGGAATGCCTGGTGGTGGTGGTCCAGGAGCTGGTGGTGCGGGAGGTCCAACCATTGAAGAAGTTGACTGAGAAGCATCTCCTCTATATATTCCATTTATTTAAAAAATGTTTGTTTGAAAGACATTATAAGACTCTCTCCTCCCCACAATTTTTATCTATAAAATTGTTTTTTTTTTGACTTTATGAGTAAAAATATTTTGATTTAGATATTTGTTTCTTGACTAGGACCATTTTAGGATTTAACGGGTTAAGAAAATCGATTATTTCTTAAAAATTAGCTGTGAAACATTAGTCTAGAGACTGATTTTAAGATCACGGTTTTCATTCTTTTTGTACAAAATATTTTCTCCTCTCTAATTTTTGGACATTTTTATTTAGTTTATTATTAAATTGACAAAAAAGAATTGATTCTATTCCAAATATTGTATGGGACTGAAAATAATCTGATTAAAAATATGTGTCGTTTATTTACATAAAAAAAGCTTTTATTGGATGTTAACGAGTAAACATCAAATTTTGAAAATATTTATTTAATATTCTCTCCATTCTTACAAAAATATGAACAAAACTGATGAAGGTTTTTTTCTATTTTTAAATTAAAATAATTTTTCCCTTTAATTTTAAGCAATTGTTCAACAAAAATTCCTTGAATTTCCAATTATTGATGGTCTAAAACCTTCAGAATCAATGAATATAAATGTGGTAAAGGCACTTGAAAATGCCGATTATTTGTATGCCAAGTTTGTTTAATTTAATTTAAAGTATTTAAATTAATTTAAGATCATTGTGTGATGATAATAAAAATTGGAGGATTGAATTTGAAGGGAAAAAAACAAAAGTATGGAGTCGTCAAATCCCCGATTCTCCCTTACAAATGTTCAAGTCAACAAGTGAATTTAAAGAAGTGACGGCAGATATTTGCTATGATGTTTTACAGGTTTAAAATAATAATAAAGTATTTGAATAAATTGGGGGCTTCTGTTTTATGTATTTTTGAAGACATCGCTTTTAAATGATTATTTGTTTCTCCAGACCTTTTATTCAGCCTGGGTTTTTTAACTTGTTTTTTTCGACACGTGTTTAAAATTTATAAACGGTAGAAAGCTCCCAATCTATAAAATTTCTTAAGAATATATTTTTTTTTAATTTTTAGGATGCAGATTATCGATACAAAGTAGGCAAAGACTAAAATATATTTTTAAAATAAATTTATGTTTAAAAAATTAGTGGGACAAATATTTAATGAACACTACTAGAATTGGATATTTTGACCTAAACAATGATGTGTGTTACAATACAGGTTTAATTAAATATTTTTTTAATAAGTTGAATTTTTTGAAAATTTGTGTTCGCGCGAACGCAAATTTTTTTAGTACATTTTCTCCTTTAAATTCAAATAATTTTTATCTTTTATTCAGTTGGCTCACTTCCTCCCTTTCGTAATCGCGATTTTGTACTGTTCCGTTCATGGCAAGATTTGGGAAATGAAAAGTTTATTTTGGCACATTCTGTCTGGCATGATGTAATTTTTTAAAGTTTTTTTAAATTTATTTGCTTTCTTCTTTTCAGAAATTTCAGCCTAATAAAGACTATATTAGAGGAATTGTTTATTTAACAATTTATTTTGTCAGACAATTAGAGAAGGGATGTCAATTTACTTATTTGACACTGGTTGACCCTAAAGGTTTTTTTTAATAATTTTTATAAATAAATATTTTTAAGGAAAATTGCCTAATTGGCTAATTAATCGACTAACAAAAACAATTGCCCCAAGACTTTGCAAAAAACTAAAAAAGGCATGTCTTGGTTATGAACGATGGAAGAGAAAACATAAAAGAACTGAAGAAAACAATTTTTGGCGTATTAAGGAATTAAAGGTTTTATTTGATTAATTTTTGTTAATTTTAAGTCAGTTGGAAGATTAATTTCCATTATTGACCTTTATTTATGGACTGGAACTCTGTGATTTTCTGACCGTTTTAAACAGAATTTTTAGGTTCCTGAGAGAGTTGATCTTTAAGGATGTTGATCTTTTGAATAAATAAACTTTTCTTGAAATTTTTTTTAAAGGAAATGAACATTCCAAAATTGGAATTGCTTGATTGTGTGTATAAAGGCGAGGAATTTACTCATGATTGGCTAGATGAGAGCGAAATACAACCCTTTTCAGTTGATGATGAAGAAGATAAAGAGGATGATGACGAGAAAATTAAAAAATAATAATTGTACGAAATGGTAAAAAAAGGTTTGTGGATTTTATTTTTTAAAATTGATATCCGTAATTTCTTCGGTTTTTTAAATTTTTTAAATTTATTGGCGGTATTTAAAAACAGTTTTATTAAAAATGCCAATTTTTAAATTTCCCTTTCTTTTACAGATTTTTGTCAAATAATTTTTTAAATCTTATTTCCTAGCTTTTAAAGCTTTTATTCCTTCTTTTAACCATTTTTAGAGGACAATTTTAATAAAAAAACCTTTTCTAAATATTTTTTGTTGTTGTGTTCTTCCAGCACATCGATTGTCGCCTACTTAGTACTATTATAAATATTAAATAGTCTTAACAACAAAAAAAGCTTTTTTCTTTTAATATTCTTCTCACATTGGCATTTTTTTACCCTTGATTCTGGAAAATGAAAAATATTTTTTTTCATTTCTTTTTTGCCTTTCCATTTTTTTTGAATAAAAAGGAGAAAAAAATTAATTAACTTTTTGTGTTTTTTTGTTGTTTTTTTAACTTAAATTTAATTTTATTTTTTTTGAATGAACATTTCTTCATATTTTTGTTTATTAATATTTTTAATGAAAGGAGTAATTTGTTTTGAAAAAATTGGTTGGTTAGAAGAATTGTCATCTTCTATTGAATCTTGGGGTTATAAACATTTAGAGGTTTATTTTAAATAATTAATTTATTTTTAAATAATATTTAAAAGGAAGAATTGCCTCCAGAATTCTCTGTTGATGATATACGCCTTAGAGCTTTTGTCCTTCGTGAGGGGAGAATGCCTAGAAGAAATGCTAAGGAATCAAATAATGAAAGTTTGTTTGTAACATTTGAAGAGGAAGGAGGCAAATTGTTAAAGAAAGGAAAAGAAAAAGTTAATTTAGAAGATGACCAACTTTTTACGGGACACAGAAGATTGGTAGAAGAAATACTTGAAAGTTATGACCCTACAGGCAAGTAAACTTATTATTTGAGGTTTATTTTGAATTATTTTTGTTTATTTTTTAAGTTCACCCTCGACGAAACTTTAGGGAAAATACTCGAATTAATTTGAGCATGTCTCTTTATCAAATATTGGATGTGGTTAGTTTTATTGTTATTTTTTGGTTTGCGGTTAAATGGTCCGCGCGCAACTTATACGCAAAAATAATTTTTTTCATTAAAAAGGTGCAAAATTTTATTTTTAAATTTTAGGACGAACGCAGACAAAGTATTGTGGTCAACGTATGGATGGTACAAAAATTAATTTATTTAAAATAATGTTTTATTTTTTGAAAAGGTACAAAATTGGTTTGATGAGGTTTTTTTTAATTTTTAAAAATATTTTTTTGTATAATTATAGTTTTTGGATTGGGATCCAAATCAATTTGAAATGATAAATAAAACAATTGTGCCTTATCAACAAATTTGGGTGCCTGACACGGTCAGAAAATTTTAAAAAATTATTTAGAAAAAATTTTTTTTAGGTGCTTTATAACTCTGAAGAAATGAATAAAAGAAGCACTGAAGCTCTTATGAATGCGATCGTTGAGGTTTTATTTTATTTAAATTTTTATTTTTTTAAATTTAAGACTGGACATTGGCGAGTTAGTGCTTTAAATAATTAAAAAAAGGCTTTTTTTAATAATTAGAAAGATGGCAAAGGAGCGGCTGTTCAGTTAATGTTTCCTGCTATTTACAAACTTAGTTGCCGTATGAATGTGTAAGGAATTTTTACTTAAAACTTTAGTAAAAAAGAACAAAAATAAGATATAGTATATGTTAGAGAAAAAAAGAAAAATGTTTGTGAAGTTCAGCCCAACTAGTCGCGAACCCATTAGCAGTGAAGTACAAAAAAGAACAAATAAACAAGAGATAGTATATATTTGAGAAAAAAAGAAATATGTTCTAGAATAAAGCCCAACTAGTCGCAGGCCAAACCGTGAAATAGTATTAAAAAAAGAATTATAGATAAAAGGAAACTTGAGAGGGAACTGTACATTTCGTCGAACAAAATTGCACGACATTTCGCCTCTACGGCGAAAAATCTACATTTCGGGGCGAAATGCGTGCAATTTTATTCGGCGAAATGTCGGGATACGAACTTGAGACCAAGTTGTTTGCGATTAGTTGGTTTTGTGCCGCAATTTTTTCTTTTAAATACATAATTTGTCAGAAAACTTACAAAAAATTGAATTTTGATTTAAATTTTATTTTATAGACGCTTCTTTCCCTACGATCAACAAGTATTCTTATTTAATTTATTTAAAAAGAAATATTTATGATTATTTAAGAATTGTAGTTTCATTATTTCCTCATGGACACACGATAGTTCTACAATTGACTATTACTTTGAGAGACCAAATGTTAATCTTTTAAACTTTGCTCAAAATGATGAATGGACAGTTATTAGCTTTAAGTTTGAGAGAATTGAGGTTTTTTTTAATTTAAAATTTATTTATTTTTTATTTTTTTAGCAACAATTCAAGTGCTGTAAAAACCCGTGGACTATGCTCTACGCTCATTTGGTTGGTATAATTATAAAAATTCTATTTTTATTGAGTGGATGTAGGTTTAAGTTGTGTTATTTAAACGGTCATTTCCTTAATTAATTTTATTATTTTTTTCGGTCATTCGTCGTAAACCGCTCTACTATATCGGTAAAAACATTGTTTACTTTAACACATTTTTTATTTTAGTCAATCTAGTACTTCCAACATCCATTATTACAGTTGTAGCTGTTACTGGTTTTTTCACCCCTTCATCAAGTAGCAGTGAACGTGATGAAAAACTTTATTTGGGAATCAACACTGTATTTTTTAAATTATAAATTGTCGACCCGGTAATTTACCTCGCTAAATATCCTCAACAAAGAGATCAACATTCGATCTAATTTGGCTTTAATAACCGTCAAAATTGTTCCATAACCTTTAAGTAATTCCGAAATTATTCTCAGTTGTTCCGTACCTTTCGAGTTGTTTCATAAACATCATTTTCCTGACCAAATGCAGTTGATAAAGGATTGAGTGTTGATCTCCAATGTTTATCTAGGACCTTTAATTTTTTAAATTTTTTTAAAGCTGATGACAATGATGTTAATGCTTTTGATGGTAAAATAAATAAAATAAAAAGGGTTTAATTATCTAATTCTTTTATGTAACAAATCAAATGCCAAATACATCAAACTATGTACCTTTGATGAGCTGGTTTTTTTTTTAATTTTAAAATTTTTAAAGTTTTCTTTTAGGTATTATATGGGAATTATTGGAACATGTGTTTTTGGTACTTTAATTGCTACTTTTGTTCTTTTTCTTCATTCTCGCAAGGTTTAAAATTTTTAGATTAATTAATTTCAAGTCTTTAATGGAATTACCCCCTGCTGGATTACTTCACAATTTTCTTCTTCGTCCTTGGCTTTGGAGATTTGTGCTTGAACCCCCTTCAGATTTGAAAGAAATTTGGGCAGAATATGGTTTAGTGAGGATTGAAAACGATGTTGGGAATAAGAAAGGAAATAAACAGGTTTATTTTGTAAAATGATTGTGGAAAAACTTGGAAATTTTTGAAAAACAATATTTTTTTAAAGATTTCTTCTCCCAAAAACAAAGAAGAAGAAGAGGAACATTTTATTTTACCTAAAGGAAAACCTTTGCCTCATGAAAGTTTTAGCCATACACGTCAATTAGTTTCTGCTACACGTCAAATAGCACAATTTGCGGGGAGAACAGTAGGAAGAGAACGTAGAAGACGAGAAACAATTGATGAGGCTGCTGATTTTCTTTCAAAGGTTTTTTTTTGTTAATTTTGATTTATTTATCATTCTGAACATTAACCAAATTGTTTAGGGGATTCAAAATCTCTTTTAGAAGAAAAACAATTTTTAATTTTTAAGGGAGTTTTTGGTCACAGAAAAGCAGAATTTCACAGATTACAAAAAGATATAAGGGCAGGTAGTCGAATATGGGTAGCTGGAGGTGGCCGTCCAAGCATAAGATTTGTTAAAAGACAAAAAATGATGAGAAGGTTTTTTTATTTTTTAAGTATTTTTTATTAAAAAATGTTTAGATGTGCAATGGAATGGGAATTTTTGGCCAATTGTATTGATCGCTGTCTTTTAGCTTTTTTTGCGTGTATGACAGCATTTTTCTTTTCTTTGCTAGCTTTTTATGAAAGATGGATTGAATTGGGATTAAATATTGGAATATTTTAAATAATTGAATAAAAATTGTTTTTATTTATTTTTCTTTTTTTATCATTTCATCAATATCACTGCTCTTTTTGAGTATCAAAGAATCATCTCCGGCAGTGAATGGCTCTTCTATAGTGCGAGTTTCCTTTAAATTTATTTGACATTTTGTCCCTATTTTCTATTAGTGACTAGTTGTCCCGTTATTTAATTTGGACATTTTGTCACGACGTCGACTATTTGTCGCATTATTTTATTTAGACATTTTGTAAATTTCTTGTATTTAGGTTAAAGGACGATTCAAAGAGTTTTATGGCGAGTTTTTCGATAATCTGAATCAAAATTAGAATAGTCTGACTTTTAGAAGTTGGAAAGGTTACTGTATTTTTAGCGTTTTTAATGAATTTTTGAGCTCGAAAACTATTGGAGAGATTTTGATTAGACATATATGTTGGAAAGAGCTAAAAAACTGTCGAATCAGTTATGAATATGTTCAAAACCTTAGGCTAGTTTTCGAGATAAAGGCCCATAAACATCCGAAAGTTATGAGGAAAAAGGAAATTATGAGCTTTTAAATTACTGGAAAGATTTTGGTAAGAAATATATCTTTTGAAAGAGCTCTAAAAACTGGATCGAATGAGCTTAGGAAGAAAAAAAGTAGTTAGAAATTAACCGAAATAAATATTTTGAATATTTCAATTCAAAGTGAATTTTAAACTACAGTATACCATTTATTATATATTCAATAGCAACAAAACAGCCGAATAAATCATCTTGCAACAAACCAGGCTCATATTTTTGAAGGTGTAGACGAGAGAAGCAAATTCAAATAAACTAGCATAACTTTTTTTGTTTTGAACCTTTTCAAGTAATTTTTATTTCATTCGAAAGAGCTCGAAAAGTAGAATCTTTTCACTATTTGATCCGATCAGATCAGTTCATTCCAAAAAGAGTACGACCGCAAAACATGAAAATAGCGATTTTTCACATTTACCATGTTGTAACTTTTTGTTGAATGATTTGATTGAATTGTCCCATTAGTAAAAATAATCAACTACTTAGAGTTTTCGATTAATAAAAGAACTATTTAGATCGATTAAGCAATAAAAAGTGTTATAGCCAAAAATAACCGGTTACACTGAATCGGCCGCTCTGAATCGTCCATTACCAAATTATCTACAAACCTTATTTTTATTTGGATGATCCATTCCTTGAAAATTTTGCCAAAAATCACTGCTTTCGGCTGATTGTTTTTGATGACCATAATTAGGATCCTTTTCACTGAGAGAAGGCCAATAACCAGCAGATGGAGTATTGTGAATAGGGCCATTTATTTTTGACGAAAAAGATGATGGATATTCATTTTGTTGCATTGAAGTCCCAATATGTTCTCCCATTTGTCCAGTATTAGTACCAGCCTGTGATGGATGCTAATAAAAATATTTTGTTATATTATCTCGTTTGAACATTTTGTCCCATCAGTATTTGGACATTTTATCCCATTATTATTTTGGACATTTTCACCCATTAGTATTTGGACATTTTATCCCATTATTATTTTGGACGTTTTCTCCCATCAGTATTTTGGACATTTTATCCCATTATTATTTTGGACATTTTCTCCCATCAGTATTTTGGACATTTTGTCCCATTATCTCTTATGGACATTTTCTCCCATCAGTATTTTGGACATTTTTTCCCATCAGTATTTTGAACATTTTCTCCCATCAGTATTTTGGACATTTTGTCCCATTATCTCTTTTGGACATTTTTGCTCAATATAAAAAGAAAGCATCAACACGGAGAAAAATAAAAAGAAAACCCAGAAGATTGACTCCAAATTTATTGCCACAAAAGAGAAAATGTATGTTAACTTTTGGTGACATTTCTGGTATATAAACTAACCATTTGTTGATTTTGTCCATAACTTTTTAGATGAGAAAACTTATCTCCTTGATATTGTTGCCAAGGAATGTTTTCATTATTATTAGATTGATGTCTAAATATTTGTAAAATATTTAAAATTTAAAAAACCCAAATGATGGTTGTTGTTGTTGTTGAATTTGATTAGAAGGGATAGGGCAAAAACAACAACAAAAACAACAACGATCAAATGATGAATAAGATGAAGAAGGTTGTTGCCAATTATTATTAGGTTGTTGCCAAAATTGACCAAAAATTAATGAAAAGAGGAAGAATAATATAAAAATAATTATTTTAAGCATTTTATAATCTAAAAATTGTATATTTTGAAAGAATTTCTGGAAAAAATTCAAAATTTTCCCTATTTTTCTACAAAATGTGATAAAATGTTAGTCAAGGTCACCCTTTTATTTTCTTTTTTAATTTTACTCATCAAAACAAACAATATAAAAATACAAGAATTTTCTCCAATATAATCTTTTAAGCTAATGTTTAAATTAATCTACTTAAAGAACTAATTTCGTGTTGTTACTATTTCCTTTTGTTTAACAAACAAAACGTAAAAAATGAAGAATATTATAGTTTATTTTAGTAAAGAGTATAAATAAATTAAAAAAAGTGAAAGAAATACACCCAAAAATTGAGAGGTTTGTGTCTTGAAATGATTGAGAAAAAGTAAAAATAAATTTTATAAACCATTTTTAAAGTTCTGTTGACATTGCTGTTCGTCTTATTCCATTCTAAAAATTAAAAAATTTTTAATTACATAAAAACACGTTTCTATAATTTTAAGAGGAAAATAAAAGCTTCCTTCCTTAAAGTGTTCGAACCTGCGACCTCCTCACACCTAGTCGGACGCTCAACCGACTAGACTAACGAGCACTGTTAGGATTTTACTTTTTAATAAGTGTTAAACCCAAAGCTATTTAAATCATTCAAACGTTCTAACAATAAAGGTCTATTATTTCAAAAGGTCCTATAAATTTAATAAGAAAACCTGATTAAAATAAGAAAAATTTCCATCTAAACTTTTTACTGGGCCTGAATAATTTTTTGTTGATTTTATTTGTTGAATTTCCTCCTTCTTTTGTCTAGGTGGATAACGACGAGAAGGACGCCTAAAAGGTGGTCTATCAATTACAGAATTTAAATTTTTTTGTTGTGAATATTGCTCAGTATTTCGATTAATAATTGTTTCATATTCTGTTCTTCCTCTTTAATAATTAATTATTAAAATTTAAAAAAATAAAGAATTTTTTACAAGGAAAATTTTGAGAAATGGAGACAAAATGTCCAAAAGATTTTAGGGTAAAATGTCCAAAATGTTTGTGGAGACAAAAAGATTAAAATTTATGTGGGGACAAAATGACAAAATGTATGTGGGGAAAAAATGTCCAAAATGTTTGCAGGGATAAAGTGTCCAATGCTTGTGGAGACAAAATGTCCAAAAGATTTTAGGGATAAAATGTCCAAAATGTTTGCAGGGACAAAATGTCACTACAAGCCTAATCTCTAAAATTAAAAAAATAAACCTGTAACGAAAAGTACTTCCCAAACGAAAGAGTGGAGGAAATAATCTTTTATTATTTTGTCCAGAAGTTCCAATATATTTAAGTCTAAAAAATGTATGAAATTCTATTGCACATTTCCACAAATGTTTTGCTGCTCTACTTGAATTTAATTGAAAAACAAAAGTATGTAAATGAATTAATTGTTCTCCTCCTTTATTTTTTTGTTGTTCTAAAGTTAACTCTTCTTCTACAACTAAAGTTAGGCGACGACCACGAAAATCAAGACGTTGAACTTTTTCCCATAAGAAAAGGCCTAAAAAGAGGAAATAATTTTAGGGTCTTCTTGGTGTAGTGGGTAAAAGGTAAATTATTTTTCCTAGGAGTGGAGGTTCGAACCCCATTGACGAAATCTTTTTTATTTTAAATAAAAGAGACAATTATTAATTTTCAAACTAATCTTAAAAATAAAAAAGTGTAAAACCTATTTTTTGACGGCCGTCTAGAACAAGCATTCCTTGTGGGCTGAGGCCTAGTCTATAATCACATCCATCACGTCCTTGAACATTGTGCTTAAAATTAAATTTATTGTTTTAAAGAATCTTTGGCGAAAAAACACAACTGAGTTTGTTAATTTTAAAATCTTTAAATTATTTAAAATACCAAATCAACTCCATAAAAAGGCAACCGTCTTGCCTTTTCCAAAAAAGCAGATTCAGCACGGCTAGGAGTCATACTCGAAAGTTGTTTGTCTGCCCATCTGCAAATAATAGCTAATTCCATCTGTTCATTTTGTAAAGGATGAAAGCGAAATTCAGAAGCAAAAGTTGAGGAATATGTCTGAGGATTGAAGTCGCCAAATTCTGCTATATTTAAATAAAAATAATTTAAAAAATAAAATTTATTTTTTGCCTCACATTGAAGTCCTAATGCAGCTAAATCAATAACTGCTTCAGGTGGACAATCCAAAAGGCCTGTTTGTATGTCTTGTCGAAGTTGGATAAAAAATAGATACCTAAAATAAAAATCAATTTAATCAGATTATTAAAAAGGCAAAAGTCCGCAATTTTAGTCCGCAAATAAAAATATGATGAGCGGACAAACTCAGACTTAATAAAAAATAAATTATAAAAAACTAACCTAGTTAATTCATCTTTGAGATTGACAGGATCATTTGAAAAAAATTTTACTCTAAGCCTAAAATTATAAGGAGGTCCAAAAGGAATTTGTTTGCGTATCCTCTTTGCAGGGTCTAGCCATTGCCTTACTTGAAAGTGATCAATAAATTGTAAACCAAAATAATCTCGTTCAATCAAGCCAAGATGGGCAAACACTCTTTGATATAATTCTTGACCAAAAGCTCCCTTCTTTTAATAAAAATATAAAAAATAATTTAAAGGTTTTTGCAGACATATTTTGCGGACTAAATATCGTGAATAAAATATTAGGAGTTCAATACTTAAATGACAAGGTTGTAGAAGCTATAAAAATCAGTAAAAATGAGGAAATGCCCTACAAAAAATAAAACGTTAGAAAAAATATTTATCCGCAAATATTTGTCCGCAAAAAAGAAAATAATTAAAAAAAATTAAAAATAATACCCCAATTAAAACATTCAAATCGCTATTATCCAATAATTGAATTCTACATTGACAATGTCTATTAATCAAATTTTCTTTATTTCTAGGAATTGAAGAAGAACGAGGCTGTTGTTGAGAACAATTTTTAGATTTTGTAGTAAAACGTTGGCTGAGAGTTCGAAGAAAATTAGTAGCCATACACTCCAATTTTATTTTTTCTAAAAAAAGAATTAATGGATCAGTTAAAAATGCAAAAAAATGAAAAATGAGGTCGTGCTTGTGTCAATTTTTTTGCGAATAAAATAAAAAAAGTAACAAAGGAGCGAAGTTATAAGTGAATTAAAAAAGAAAGAAGAGAATAAAAGGTAAAGTAAAAATTGATTTTATGGAAAGATGAATTTTAGATAATTTTTGAAGAAGAAAATGGGAAAAACAATGTGAATAATACTGGGAAAGTTTTAAAAAATAAATTAAAAAAGGTGTTTTAACTTAATTTAATTACTTAAAAAATGTGTAGACGAAATAGACAAATTTGCCTTATTGACCAAATTATAATTGACCATTATGTAATATTTTCAATTAATGACCCAATTGAACAGGCTGAGATGAAAAGTTGGAAGGAATTTTATTTTTTGTTTTTTCCCGTTTTAATTGTTTTTAGGCAAATTTTCTAATAAAATGGACTCTAGTAAATGCGCAAATATTTCAATTTTCGAAGAGCAACAAAATTCAACGACTTTTATTTCTGAATGTCCAGCAACTTGTAGCAATGCAGAAAATACTTTCTTTGTTCGTTCTTACAAAACTTCAGGTTTTCTTTTTTATTAATTGTTTATTTATTATTTTTTTAGCACAAGATTCTTCTAGTAAATTATCTAGACTTTCTATTATTATCCGTCGTTCCTTAAAAATTGGAACAAAAAGAGGGGATGCGCAAGCAGTCTCAGAACAAAAGAAAGTTGTTCAGGATAAAATAGTTTGTTGTTTTTTTCTTCAATTGGTAATCTTTGGGGGATTAAATTTATTTAAGTACTTAAATCTTTAGCTTGTTTTGGTTGCTAGGTAACGAAAAAAACATTAAAGATCAATCTTGGCCTATTTTGGAATTAAATTTTCTGAAAAAACTTGCGGGTATTTTTCTTATTATTTTTTTTATAAATATGCTGGTTTTTGACTACCTATTTTAGAATTTAATTACCAAATATACCTAGACTTGTTTTTTAATAATTAAAAAATTTAAGATGCCTCCGTTTACTGAATACACTGATCTCCGTCCAGAATGTTTTATTGTTCCAAAATATGGAATGCTTGATTTTTTGGATAAATTAATTCAAAATAAACAGTTTGGACAGGTTTTTTTCTAAAGAATTAAATTTTACTTTTTAATATATTTTTTAGTTAAAACAATTTTTACGAGAAAATATTTGGCCTGTTACACACGAAATTCGCAAACATCTTTGGGCTGTTTTAATCTCTTATTCCGACAATGAATTTGAATCTTCAAAGTTTTTCTATCGTGAACAAATTGAATTTCTTCTTAAAAGCAAAGGTTTTTTGTGATATTTGATCCTAAAATTGAAAATTAAAATTTTTTTAAAGTACAAAATTTTCGTCCTGCTTTCCTCTCAGAACCTGGAATTGTTGTTTGTGATCACGGCTTGAAAGAAATTGGTGTTATAAATTTACAACGACTTTTAATTGTATTTTTTAAATTATTTAAAAAATTAAATAAAATATTTTAGGTAATTGAATACGCTCGGCCTGAAATTCGTTTTGTCCCAGTTTTTTTAAATTTAATTTTTTTAAATATTTTATTTTTTAAATTCTCTATCCTCTTTGTGCCGTTTTTCTTCATTATCATCCTGTTGATGTGTCATTTGCTTGTATAAATAGACTTTTGGCACAAGTATTTTTTAAAGAATTTATTAAAAATTTAATTTTTATATTTATAGGGCAATAAATATGTTTTTCAGTCTGAAATTGTAAATTATTTATTTGCTTTTTTTAAATTCTATTAATGTTCAGGCGGTTTATGCATCTCGATATACACTTTTATCGATGCTTAAAAAATTTAAGGTTAAATAATTTTTATTAAATAATTTTTATTTTTTTTTAAATTTAGAAAAAAGTTTATAATAAATTAAAAAAGAGAATGGCTGCAGAAGAAAATAAAATAGTTGAATTAATGGCTAATTGGCATTTTTGGATTTTTAAGGTTCTTTTTTTCTTTCTCTAAATAATTTTATTTATTTTTTAAAGTGTCTTCCATTTCCTTATCTTGTTCGCTTGATTGACTGCTTCCTTTTTGAAGGTTTTTTTATTTTTAAAAAATCAAAAAAATATTTTTTAGGGCAAAAAATGCTTGCCCGAGCAGTTTTGACAATTCTCTACCTATGGCACAAACAACAAGTATTTTTTAAATAAAAGGTTGATTTAATATAATTAGTTTAAAAAATGTTACTAGCATCAAATTACTAAACAAAATGAAATGACAAAAATAACAGTGGAGGAAAGAATTAGTCAATTGAATTTTGAGGTTTTTTCGTTTAAATTTTTTATTTATTTTTTGTTTTAAGATTTGTTCTGTTGCGTCAAAAATTCCTGTTTCTGTACAGACATTTTTGGACATTGGGTAAATTATTTTTTAATTATTTAAATTTATTTTTTCTTTCAGTTTCTCAATACGTCGATTTAGCAACAGCACACTTTTTAGGCAACAGCGTCATTATGAAAATAAATTTTGGGAAGTTGTTAGTAAATTAAGAGCAGAGAAAAATTTAAGACAACCTGATGATCGAATTTATACGCCTGGTTAAATTTATTATTTAATTTTATTTATTTTTTATTTTTAAAGTATTTATTTCAAAAATAATTGATGAAGATGCAGCAAAAGAATTAATGAGCGCACTCCCCCAAAGATTTCAGTTGGAAACACCAAAATTGCTTTTTCGTCTATCAGAACATGGTTTTAATTTTAAATAAACTTGAAAAGAATATTTTTATATAATTTAGGAACTTCTTTTGTTCAATTATGGACACGGTATTTAATAATTAAACTTGAAATCAGAATTTTTTAATAAAAATAAACTTGAAATTAAGTAAAAAGGAAACGGTTGATTCCAAGTTTATTTTTTTGAAAATTCTGATTCCAAGTTTATTTATAAAAATTATTATTTTTTAGTATTGAGGAAGTAGACCAATCTTTATTAATAATAAAATCAACAAATAATGATATTTTTGGTGCTTATGTTTCAAGTTCTTGGGCTGAAAGAAATGGTTTTTTTTAAATTAAAAAAAAATTAATTTAATATAATTATTTTTAGATATACATGAAAGAGCAAAAGCTAAATATTTTGGAACAGGAGAATCTTTTGTTTGTTTTATTTGAAAATAATATTTTAATTAAATTAATTAAGGTATGGCGTTTGGATGAAGAGTTAAAATTACCGATAATTTATACGTGGTAAGGAAAAAATTATTTTTTGGAAAATTTAATTCTCTTCTATTTTGATAAACTTTAAATCAGAATATTTTTAATAATATTTAAAATTTTCAAGGTCTGACCAATTTTGTGACAATTACTTTATGGCAGCAAACGATAAACTTTTAATTGTATTTTTTATTTTAATTAAATTTTATTTTATTAAAAGATTGGAAGTGGCGGAGGTGATGCTATTGCAATTCGAGATGAACTTGTTGAAGGATCAAGTAGAGCATCAAAAACTTATCAGTCACCAGAATTGGTTTCAGGAGGTTTTTTTTTAAATAAATTAAAAAAAAAATATTTTTCTTTAAATTTATTTAAAGGTCAATTTCAAATAAATGAACTTGAAGTTTGGGCGATACCAAGCAGTATATGAAATAAATTAAAAAAGAGAGAAAGGTTATTATTAGTTTTGCATTCATCTAATGCTAGTTTTTTTGGGTCCACCCTGAGTAATTTTAATCAACACATTTTCTTCTTTTTGTACAAAATTGCATCTATTGAAGGTGTTTTATTACTTCTCGGTACCGCCAAAAGAAGAGAATGTGTTGATCAAAAGGTAGTTGATAATCAGGGTTGATCCAGTTTTTTAATATTTTTTTATCCCCTTAAATAGAGAGCATTTATTGCCAAAATTGTCAATGACATTTTATCCCAGAGAATAGAATTTTGGTATTTTTAAGGGACAAAATGTCATTTTTAAGTCTCCAATTCTTCATTTAAAATTATTTTTTTTATCGTAAATAATAAAAATTTTTAATTTTAAAAATTTGTACAATTAAAAAGTGTTAATTCCCATTTTTATTTAAACCTTTTTTCTCATTGTTAAAATTGTTGCTTTACGTGCTTTTCTTCTTTTTCGTTGAGGACTTCCATCATTATTATATCCATTATTTCCTCCCATCATATATTGTTGTTGTTGCATATTTTGATCAAAATTATTATTCTGTTCAAAATTGTTGTTATTTTGTTGACAAGGCTGTGAACATGGATCTAAAATTTAAAAAATATTTTATAGCCAAGTCAAAAAGATCAACACCCATATAATCAACCAAGTTTTACAATGTCGATATTATGGGTGTCAGTATTCTCAAATTTTAGAGATCTGGGCGTATATTAAAAATACCGCAATTTTGCCCAGAACAACAGCCAAAATTACCGCATGGAGGACAGAATCCCCCGTTGTTTGAATTTTGCATTTGCATATTATTATTATCATCATTTCTGCCTCCTCCCTTACTGCGACAAATGTCTTTGGCACTCACTTCTTTTCCAGTAGGGATTAATACTTGACCCAAAGGAATAAAGGTTGCTGAAAATTATTTGAAAAAAAATTTTCCAAAAAATTTGACTTACCACCATTTGTTGGAATTCCTAAGCCACTTAGTCCGCTTAATCCATTCAATCCAATTCCCAGTCCACCAAGTGTTTGTAATGCTTGAAGCTGTTGCATTGCTTGTAGTTGACCGTTTAGACCGCCAAGTGTAGTAAGTCCAGCTAGGCCAGAAGGGGCTTGAGCGGTTAACGGGGAAATTCCTTGGAGAGTTGGGGGGAGTTGCATAAGGGGTTGAGAAAACATTGAAGCCTAAATTTGAAATAATTAAAAAATATTTTTGGATAATTCCTTACTGCTTGATTCAAAGGAAGTCCCGAAAAGGCCGATGGCGCTTGAAGCTGTGCATTTAATTGTGAACTAGTTGGCTTCAAAAATGCCAAAAAGAACAAAAAATAAAATGAGGAAAAAGGCATTTTAAGGCAAAAAAATGAATGGAAAAAATAATAATTTTGAAAAAATATTTTTTACTTTCACCAGTCGCGCATTGTTTGTAAAGAAAGAGGAAAAATAAAGAAAAATTGAATTTGTTTGTATTGGCCGAAAAATGGTTATTTTAATAGAATAAAACAAATAAATGAAATAATTATTTAGTTGAAATTTTTTTCCTTTTTTGGGAATATTAAGAAAAAAATAAAATATTTTTTGTTTGGTCTGTTGCGATTTTTGTAATTAAAATAATTAATGTATCAGGGAGAAAAAGAGGAAGTAAAATTAAAAAAGAAAACAAAATTAAAAACCTCAGCAAAGTTAACTTAATTTTCCATGTCTCACTGAACGAGCACATCCTCGATGATTAATATAAATCGAAAATTTCTCCCAATAAATTTCATTTTAGATATATAAGGAATACAGAAATGTTTTAGTATATCACAAAAGAACTTTTTTTAATTTAGTTAGCTGATTGTACAGTTAGAATTAGTTGAACCTCCACCTCCCCTTGCTCGTCTTTGATTCTCAAGTATCCCTCTATAATTTTTTTTTCAAAAGTTTTTAGAAAAAAATTAAAAAATAAACCTTTCATCCTCTTCCAGTTGTAATTGTTGTGCTATCAAAAAATTTAATTGCTCAGGATCCATTGGTTTTGAAGACTTGGAGTTCAATACTTCGTCCAATTTTTTGGCCAACATTTCATCATTTTCCTTGAGATTGGAAAAATTTAATTTTTTTAAATTCATGGTACTTGTCAAGATGGTATGGTTTTTTTTGCGGACTTTTTTTTAGGACAAATTATTATCATATTTTATTCACACATATGTTATTTGATTTTTACCTCAAGGCAAGTAAGGGTCTACATAGACTAATAAATATGTGTAAATGTTTCTGACCTAGTCATTTACATTTTTTAATCAATTATTCTATAAAATGATTCAATCTCTTAAAAATTTTACTTTATTACAATTATGCAACAAAATCAGTTTACCAGAGGATGAATTTCAACAATGGCTTACTGATTTAGGTATGCTTCACAAAACAAGAACATGTGTTTGTGGTTCAGAAATGCGTAAAGAGAAGATGAGGGGATATGGGCTTTGGCGCTGTAAAAAAACATCATGTAGAAAAACAAAAGGGGCTTTGGTTGGCACTTTCTTCAATGGTTTTAAGCTAACTTTCAAGCAAGTGATGCAGGTAAATTTTGCCGATTATGTACTTTATACCATGTGGGAAATTTCCTTCTAAGATAATGTATTTTTGGTCGAGAAGACCAGTTATACATATTAATCAAAAAGAATTTTGCATGAATTTATTTGGAAACGACATTTTGGAGGAGATGATTGTTTTTTTAATTTGATTTCACAAATTGTAAATAATGAAAAATATATGTGTGAATAAAATATAATAATAATTTGTCCGCAAAAAAAGTCCGCAAAAAAAACCATACCATCTTGACAAGTGCCAAATTCATTTCAAAATAATTACAATTTCACTTTTTGATGGTTTATGTACTGCTTTACATTTATGGTCAGTAGGGTGTCGATGTCCAAGACAGAAATGAATTCCGCAATGTTTACATTCCATTTTAACTAACTAAAAATAAATAAAATTAAAATTTAAAGTTAAAAAATATTAAATTAATTTTAAAATTAATTAAGGAACTTAAATAGTTAACCTGGAAGCATAAATAAAACGAATACAAATAAAGCAATCTAAAGGATTCGAACCAGTAACATTAAATAAGGAAGTGGAGGATGTTACCACTGCACCATAAAGGATTTTAATCTGCTATTTGTCTAAATAAATAAATAGAATGTCTTCTCATCAAATACCGAGACCCCAATCAAATTTTTAATTGATTAAAAAAATGAAACCTCTCTTTTGAAACAACCACTTAGTCCACATTTTGGTGCCCATCGTTTTTTATCAGATTTACAAGCATTATCGATATGATCGCTAACTAATAGGTCTGGAGATTGACCTACTTTGAAAGGAATAGGTTGCTGACAGAGAGGACAAATTGTCGTTTGTCGATTCTAAAAAATTTAAATAAACTAAAATGGTTGTTTTATACCTTTTCTAATGCCTTTATACAATCATGCGAATCGTAGGAATGATGATTCTTGCTAAAAAAAATAAATTATTTTATAAAGAATTTCAATATATGTATACCAAAAGATATGTGAACAAACATTACATTTTATTGGAAGAAAATCTTTAAAAAAAGTATTAAACAATATCAAAGCTTTAAAGAATTTACCAAGTTGGCGACATTCAGGGACGGAACAATGAGCGCCAATATCAGGAAATTCAGCCATTTATGTATAAAAAGTCTGAAATTAAAATAATTTTAATTTTAGAATGAGAAAAATAATTTATTCGAAACCTATAAATAGAACAAAAATGATGAAAATTATGAAAAATGATGAAAATTATAATAAAATGATGACAATTACAAAACAGGAATAAAAAAGAATAGGCGGTAGAGATCAACCAGCCTAAATTTCAGAGTTTATTAATTAGTGTCTATCTACTCTATTTCACTATTCGCGTTCTCTACTAATTCATTAGAAAATGTTATTTTTCATTATGGTAACTTTTGCTTACTTTTCGTTTTATTTTTTTGTCTCTTTCTCTTCTTGTCTCTCAGTTTTCTTTAATCTCATCTTGCTTCTTTTGTTTGTTTTTCAAAATAACTACAAACGTTTCGTCATAGATTTCTCAGTTCATAAATATTTTATTTACATTTTTACTAAAATTTGGCAACAAAATTTCTTTTTTATTTTATTTGTGTATTAGGTTCAACTACAATTTTTACAATTAATCATTATTTTTAGTTTGTTATTTGTTTAATAATGCTTTTAAATAAAACTAATAATGAATTGATTCAAGAAAAAAAAATATTTACGTCAGAATCAAATCCAGAAGCGGCTTCACTTGATGAGGTTACTCTATCTTAATTTACTTTTTATTGAATAAATTTAGCCTGATACTCTTCAACATTCTCAATCTGATACATTTATTTGTTATAAACCTCCAAGGCTTCGTTGTGGGTTGGAACATCCAGATGAAGTTGTTGAAACTCTTTCACTTAGCAGTGTTTCATCTCCAGAGATACGTTATAGTTTGGCAATTCCTGACGAATTGGTATATTTTTTAATCAAAATATTTGGGATTTTTGTTTAATTAATTTTTTTTGGCTATTTCCTTATTTCAGAATCTCAAGAATTTAAAAAGTATTCTGTCCTTATTATTAGCCTATTAAACTTTGATTTATCTTTAATTTCTTAGGTTGATTCTGGAAAAATTTCTGGTCTTCAATTAGAAGCAGTTCTTTATGCATGTCAGGCACATGAAAGATTTTTACCTTCAGGAGAGCGCTGTGGATATTTAATTGGTTAATTTTTCAGATAAATTTAAAAAATAATAATAAAATTAGGAGACGGAGCAGGCGTTGGTAAAGGGAGAACAATTGCAACAATAATTTATGAAAATTATTTGAGAGGACGGCGTAAATCAATATGGATTAGTGTTTCCTCAGATTTAAAATTTGACGCTGAACGAGATATGCAAGATATTGGAGCTTCAAAAATTTCAATTAATGCTTTAAATAAAATGAAATATTCAAAAATTAATCATCCCGATAATGGCGCAATAAATAAAGGAATAATTTTTTCCACTTATTCTTCTCTAATTGGTGAAAGTCGAATTGATGGACAAAGAGGAGGAAGTTCTGAATGTCATACACGTCTTAAGCAAATTGTTCAATGGTGTGGAAGAGATTTTGACGGAGTTATTGTTTTTGATGAATGTCACCGAGCAAAAAACCTTTGTCCTTCAGCAGGTACTCGTTCTACAAAAACTGGAAGAGTTGTGTTGGAATTACAACAAGCTTTGCCTACTGCTAGAATTATTTATGCATCGGCTACTGGAGCTACAGGTTTAATAATCATTAGATAAAATGGGTCAAGTCCATTGTGTTCAATTATTTTGTTTCGTTAAAATTTTCCAATTACCTATTTTCTTCACAAAATTATGCAAAACATTTTTTTTAATAATGGAAAATTTTTCTTTTCCAAAGGAGAAATCTTTAAAAAAACTTTTAAATTTCAGAACCAAGAAATATGGCTTATATGACACGACTTGGACTTTGGGGTCTCGGATTAACATTTAGAACATTTGGAGAATTTATACATTCTGTAGAAAATCGTGGCGTTGGTGCAATGGAAATGGTTGCTATGGACATTAAAGTTATTCTTTTTCTTTAAAAATTTTTTTTTAAATTTTTATTCTTAGTTGAGAGGTCTTTATCTTTCAAGGCAATTATCATTTAGAGGGGCTGATTTTTATGTTGAAGAAATTCCATTAACTCGAGATTTTATCAATATTTATGATGAATCTGCCAAATTATGGATGGAATGCAGACGACAATTTGCAGTATTTTTTAAATTTAATTTTGTCTAATTTAGTTTTTTTAATTAAAAATACCTAAAAAATTATATTTTATTTTTTAGAAAGCTTTAAATCAAATTCCCGACTCAAAAGCTGGTCGCCAAAATATTTGGGCTCGTTTTTGGGGTGCACACCAACGTTTCTTTAAATATTTATGTATTAGCGCTAAAGTAGATTCTTGTGTCCGAACAGCATTACAAGCAATAAAAGATGGAAAATGTGTTGTTATTGGGCTTCAATCAACCGGAGAATCACATATTTTGGACTTTTTACAAGAAAATGGAGAAGTTACAGAATTTGTTAGTACAGCAAAATCTGTTTTACAATCTTTGGTTGAAAACCATTTTCCGACACACAACGATAGCAGTGCTATTGATGATTTTCAAAGAATGTTTTTGTGTGGATCAAGGCATAGAAAAAGGAAAAGTAAGTAATACCTTTTTTGAATAAATGTATTTTTTGGATGAAAATGTCTCTTGAGGTTTATTTGTTTAATTAAATAATTTTTTGTTGTAAATTTTGGTAATTTTTTTACTCTAAAATTGTTGAAAAGGTGTTATTTGTTTCTACTTAAAAATTAATTAAAAATAAAATTTGTAACCTTTTTCCAATTTTTATTTTTCTAAAAAATAATAATTTGAAAATTTTTAGGAAATTCAACTTTAAATACTGAAGAAGAATGCCTAGAAGAGTATGGTCACAAAAGATTAAAAAATGGACTACAACAAAGTGATTTAATCGAAAGATTAACTGCTGAACGTGAAAGTGGTGGAAATTCTGAATTTGAAGTTGAAGAAAATAGTGAAGACGAAGAAGATGATTATAGTGAAGTTAATACATCTTCTAATTCAACGAATGGAGAAGAAACGGATGATGAGGAAGGAAATTCTGAACTTTCTGGTTTATTTAATTTTTTTAAATTTAATAATTTTTTAAGAAACCGATGATGATGTTGATAGTGATGAGGAAGAACTTGAACGTCTTGTTTGTTCTGATAAATCAAATAAAAAATCAGCAAAAAAGGCATCTAATGATGAAGAAATAAATCCATTTTCTGTTGATTTTGCTGAAGAGGTTTTTTCTTTTTTATTTAGTTTTTTATTTATTTAAATTAAAGGATCCTTGGGCAGATGTTCAAGGTACTTCAGAGGACACAACACCTCTTCCAGAGCTTGAAAAAAGTCCAACAAAAATTCCAAAAAAGAAGAAAAAGTCAAAGAAGACTAAAAAGTCTGTTGCTGA
This sequence comes from Meloidogyne chitwoodi, assembly GCA_015183035.1. NCBI lineage: Eukaryota > Metazoa > Nematoda > Chromadorea > Rhabditida > Meloidogynidae > Meloidogyne > Meloidogyne chitwoodi. The sequence continues at coordinate 199,875 of JACZZP010000018.1, forward strand.
CTATTCAGTAAAGAAGCATATTCCTCTCATTAAGCCTGTAATATCAAATGTGACGGTTTGTAATTTATTTTAAGATATTTTTTTAAGTGTTGGATATTTAGACAAATATAACTTAAATGAGGGTTTTTATAAAAATTAATTTTTTTTATACTCGAACAAAGTATATGAGTTAATAAAAATGATTAAGCAAAACTTGTTGATGGCTAAGTGGTTGTGCTCTGGTTTAGATCCTTTCTCCCCAGAATTTTCAATTCCATCGACCACCCACATTTAAAAAAATATTCTATTTTAGTGTAATGAAACAGCAGAAGAATTTGTTAGCTCATTAAATGGAATAGGTGATTCATGTGAAGATGATGATGGAAGTGTTAATTTAACAGAAATAAAAACAAATTTGTTAGCAGCAATAGAAAGATTAGGAAAATTATTACCTCCAAATACTTTGGATAGTCTAATAAATTTACTTGGAGGACCAAAATATGTTGCAGAATTAACTGGTAGACGTGGAAGAGTTGTTGCAAAAATTGAAACTGGAGATGTTGAGTATGAATTAAGAACTGCAGATTCTGAAATTTCTTTAGAAATGATGAATATTGTTGAAAAAGATAAATTTATGAGAGGAGAAAAACTTGTTGCAATAATTTCTGAAGCTGCAAGTTCTGGAATTTCTTTACAGGTTTTTTTTTAATTTTTGATAAAACTTTTCCCATATTTTTTTTGATCATTTTATCTTTTTAACGATATTCCAGTTTTGGGTCTTCTTTTTTTAACTTCTCCTTATTTTCCTTCTTTTTGCTTTTGGCACGTAAAAGAATTAAAAAGGAGGCAAGAAGCAAAAATAAGGGAAAATTGAAAAGTTAAAAGAGGGGACCTAAAATTGAATATTACCGCTTTATTTTTCTGTAAAACTCTCCCCAATCCTTTTCTCTCTTGCCTCATTCACCCACAAAAATGGTCAATGAGCATGATGACGTTAATTAATAAGGATTATTTTAAATTTTTTAAAAATGTGAGTGTAATCATTTTTCTTGTTATATTATTTAAGAATACTATTCTATAAAGTCTGACCATTATGTCCACTGACCATTTTTATTTTTTTTATTTTTAAATATTATATTTTTTTACAAAAATAGTCAGACAAAAGAGCTCTAAACACAAAACGACGTGTTCATATAACTTTAGAATTGCCTTGGTCAGCAGATAAAGCTATACAACAATTTGGTTTTCTTTTTTTTTTAAATTAAAAAAAAAATAATTTTTTTCTTCTAAAGGCCGTACACATCGTTCAAATCAACAAAGTGCTCCAGAGTATTTATTTTTAATTTCTGAATTAGCAGGAGAAAAGCGTTTTGCTTCTGTTGTTGCAAAACGTTTAGAATCTTTGGGTGCTTTAACTCAAGGGGACAGACGTGCAACAGAATCTAGAGATTTGAGCCAATTTAATATTGATAACACTTATGGAAGAGAAGCTTTAAATGTTTTATTAAGAACTTTGACGGGTGCTTGTCAGACTATTGTACCTACACCTAAAGATTATGATTCTTCTGGAGGAGAATTTTTTAGAGATATGCAAATATATCTTGAAGGTGTTGGAATGGTATAATTTATTTTTTTATTATTTAATTGTTAGTAAAAAAATTATTTTTTTCATTTTTTAATGAAAACAAGATTTAAAAAAAGTTTTGAACGCATAATAATTGATTTAAAAATTAATTACCCTCTATTGGGTTCGAACCCACATCTCCTTTCTTTTGTTGAAACCAACCACAATCGAAAATTTTTTTCCTCAAAATTTTTAAAATATTTTTTTAAAGATTTGTTCTTTACCGAATGGAGGTTATGCTGTCGAAAGAGATTCAAATTCAATTCCTAAATTTCTCAATCGTTTGTTAGGATTTCCAGTTTATGCACAGAACAAATTGTTTCAATATTTTAATGATATTTGTGAAGAATTAATTAAACAGGCTAAAGTTGATGGAACTTTTGATATGGGAATTTTAGGTTTTTTTAATTTATTTTTTTTTTTAATTTTTAAAAAAAAAGATCTTGGAATGGAATGTGATCGAGTGCAGAAAAAAGAATCAAGAAAGTTCAAGGGAACAGGAAAGTTTGGTGATTTTACAGTTGAATTACACAAAATTAGTCTGTTGCGAAGTGTTTCATTGTAAGCTTAAATAAATTTAAATGTAAAATTTATTTTTTTAATTTTTAAAGAGAAGAAGTTTTACAATTAAGTAAAAAACATAAGGGTTATAAAGATGGTTTTTATACTTCAAATGTTGGATTACATGGAAAACGTTCTGTTGCGTTCATTTTTGGAATGGGTATTGGTGGTAATATGTCAACTACACCTTCTGGTGCTCCTCGTCTTTATTGTGTGACAAGACCTAATACTGGTAGAAGTCCAAAATATGAGCTTATAAATGAATTAATGCAAAGATTTGAACCTATTTCTAGTAAAGAAGGGGAAGAATTATGGAAAGAACAATTAGAAGGTGAGAATCTCTGACTTATCCCACCCAATCTCTGTATTATCCCACCAAATCTCTGTCTTATCCCACCCAATTTCTGTCTTATCCCACCCTATCTCTGACTTATCCCTTCTTTTATATTAACCCAAATTCTCTTATCCAACGTCTTTAAGATACTCTAACTCCTTTTTTATTCCACACCTTTGAGTTATCCCACCCAACCTCTCTCTTGTCCCATATATAATAAAAATTTTTTTCTTTTTTTAGCATTCTCCAAAATGTGTCATCATCGTTATTATTTTGGAAAATGTTCAGCTGAACAACGTGGAGTATTTTGTGAAGTTGGTCGTCAGTCTAGAACATATTTTGTTTTATCAGGATCTTTAATTTGTGTTTGGCCTGAATTGGAATTAATTTTATCAGATTCTGGAAAATTAAAAAGAGTAAAAAGAATCCAAATTGTTCGGGTTAAAACAGATAATAATCAACGAATTGTTGGTAAGTGAACGTTTTTAAATTTAAATTTTGGGATATTTTGTTTCCTCACTACCCATAAAAGTAGTAAAACCCCGTTGAGGTTGTAAAGAGTAAAAGAAAGCCAAAACCTTGTTGAGACTTTTTTTTTTTGATAAATCTTAAAAATTAAATTGAATGTTGATCTTTTTGGTGTGGTGATGTCCAGGGTCGACTCATATATTTAGGTTTCAATTAAATTTCCCCTATTTTTAAGGTGTTCTTGTATTACCTAATTATGTGCAAAAATTAGTTCATTTATTAGAAGAACGTTGTTGTGCGGGTAGTAACATTAATAATAATCGTATTCAGGGAAGAAATTGATTTATTAAAATTATTAAATTTTGTTTAAATAATTTTGACAAATTTTCCCCAATCTTTTACTCAATATAAAATTAAATTTATTATTTCGCAAAATTAAATTTACCCCTCAATTCCTTTTAGAATTTTAATCGAATTAATATTGTTGAATTTTTAACTTTTTTTTTGTTTGATCTCCTTCCGGTTATGATTATATTTTTTTCAATTTTTGCATGTTTTAGCTTAAAATTGTTGAAATAAAAATTTTTAAATTTATGAGCATTTCTTTATTAAAATATTTATAAACAATAATTTTATATATAATTTAAACAAATTTTTTTATTCATTTTTAATTTGATTTTTCAGCTTTTTTTGAAGACAATTGTTTTCTAAATGGTGCAAATTGAGGAGGAGGTAAGAATCCTTGTTGTGGAGGAAATGGATTTGGTCCATTAGGAGGAAATACTTCTACACATAAAGGTGGTAAACACGCTGGATTAATTGGTGGTTGTGCAACTACAGCTGGAGGTGGAATTATTGGTGGAGGAAGGCATTGTTGTGTTGGAAGACAAAGTAACTTTAAAATAAGGGAAAATATATTTTTATTGGAGCAATGAAAAGTATCGATTAAATAAATATTTGAAATTTCGTGTTTAAGAAAAACAAACCTGTTGAGGCAAAGGTTGAAACTGTGGAGGAGGAATATTTGAAGGTGGACATGGCGGACAAATTGGTGGTAAAGGCATTTGAGGCGGTATAAACATTAAAGGAGTTGCTGAAGAAAGAAGTGGAGTAATTAATCTAACTGTTAATGGTGGAATTGGAAGAAATGGTGGAGGAGGTCCAGCTATTGGAGGAGGCATTGGAGGAGAAGGAGGAGGTAATGGAGAAGCCGGTGCTGGAAGAACAGGTGGAAGAGGTCCAGGCGGAAAATCATTCGGTGGAAGAGGAGGAGGTGGTGGTGATAATTGTGGAAAAGCTGCTGGAAATGGAGTTGGTTGTGGAGGAAGAATAGTCTTAAAATAAAGATTTATTAAAAATAAAAGTTAAAAAATACCAAATCTGCTAAGAATGGCATCCCTGGAGGTGGCATTGCCAAGCAAGGACCTCCTGGAAAAGTTGGTGATGACATTGGTGGAATTGGACTTCTTGACAGCAAAATTGCCTTATAATTAAATTTAATTTTTTTATTAATTTTATTTACCATCATTGGAGGCAAAGGTGGGGGTATCGGTGGAGGTACATCAGCAGCAATTGGATTTGGCAATATTGGAGGTCGTGGAGTACAAATCATTGGTGAAGACATTGCTACAGGCGGTGGTAAAGGAACTGGAGGAATTGGAGGAGGGAAAAAAGATGGTTGAGAAGCTACAATTGTCACCTATTTTTTTTAATTTTTTATTTTTTTTATTTTTTCAAACTGTTGTGGATGGAAAAGCAGGATCAACAATTCCTCCTGGCGGTGGGAGAGGAGGAAATCCACCTAATGGCAATCCATTTGGACCAGAATTGAGAAAATTTTCAACTAAGGGAGAATATGAAGTAGCAGGCCACTTCAGGTGAAATTGAAAATTTAGTAAAATACGGAAAAAGTAAACTTACAGCTGTAAGTTCGGCTACTGTGCGAGTTTTAAGAAGAAAAAATCTGTTAAATTAGGTGTTTTTAAAAATTTTAGAACTAGAAAATCTAAATTTATTTAACTTTCCGGAAAATAAGCAATAAATCTAAATAAACTTTCCGGAAAATATTTAATATTTAAAAATACAACTTTCCGGAAGGAAAACAAAAAATGTTGTTTTAAAAAAAGTTGTAAACTTACATTATTGTAGAGATTTCAAGGAAATAAAAATGCATTTTTGTGTTTTATGTTTATAAATTACTGAAAAAATTCAGTCAAGTTTAATAAATATCAGTAAAAATATTTTAGGCGTGACTTTTATATATAGACTCCAGAAGAGTGATTTTTCATCATCAACTATCGAATTTCGTAGTTAAAGACCTACTGGACACACCTTTATTAAATAAAATCTAGTTTTTATTCTTGAAACAACAATTAAATAAAAAACAGTAGAAAATTTAATTAAAAAAAATTATTTTATGTCCACAACAAAATAACAAAAACAAATTTATTATTTTTCTTTATATTTTCTACTCGGCTTTTCACGCGCCGATCGAGCGATCGGATTTGGGCCAGTTTTTCAATTTAATTTTTCATTTCTTTTTTATCGTTCCCTTCTTTACTCTTAAATTGTTGTCCACTCCCTTCCTCCAACCTATTGGTCTTCCGCCCTTTTTCTGTTGTGCTGTTTTTGTTTGTCTTTAATCCGTTGCTTTTTTGTTGTTTTTGACAATTTTTTTTAATATTTGCCGTTTTGCGGATAATTGTGAAGAAAAAACAAAAAATGACCACCAAAGAACAACAACAATGAATTTAAAAAATAATGAAAACCGAGAAAATCAAAAAAAAATTGTTAAAAGAATTAAAAAAATATTTTTTTGTTTTCTATACTTTTATATTTTTTTGTTGTTTCTTAAAAATACAAAATTAACGTAGAAAATACAAATAAATGTAAAGATACAAGTTGGAAAAAAGTTGTAAAATAAACTTGCAAAAATACAATCATTGATAAACTTGAAGCTTTTTTAATAAGTTTAATTTAAATTCTGTTTGGTGTAGTGGTTTAGTAATAGAATGTAGCACTTGAAATAGTCGAGTTCTTATATTATCTGGTTTTTCTTGGTAGTATAATTATAAATCAACTTTTTAATATTAAATAATTTTTAAATTCATAAAAAAATTAAATAATTAAAAAAAATTGAATTTTTTTTGATGGAATAAAAATAAAATTAATTATTAAACTTTAAAGCAAAACTTTCACTTTTAATGCAATTAAATAATAGACTTAAAGTAATCTTAGGAGATGATTATTCAATTCTTTTTTTTTATTACCCAAAAACAGTGTAAAATAAACCAAACCCCGAAAAAAACACTTGAAAATGAACTTGAAATACTAGGTCCAAAAATGAATGCAACAATAATATAATGCCGAGAGAAAATAGAAGAGGAATACAAATATAATTCTTTTTTCGGGCAATTTTGCCCAGACTAGAACGAATAAAAAAATCATTACTTGGAATGGAAACAATGAAACATTTTTTTAGTTCCAACATTTCTGATCATTTCCGTCATTTTAACCCATTTTTACAACTTAGGAAACTAACTATTCACCTTTCCGGAAAGAAAATATAACTATTTCTTGAAAACTTAAGGAAAGCGAAATATTAGAGATTTAAAACTTTCCGGAAAGAAAATAGTACTCTCAAAACCCCTTTATTAAAACACTCTTTGTCCTTCTTAAATTTATTTCCCTTCCCAAGCAATATTTTTATAATCCACCAATCCGTGCTAGCCTCTTCTGCGCATCCATATATTTTCACGGCCTCATTCTACAGGCCAGTAGTAGAAGGGTCAAACAATTGGCAGTGTATGTCACCGCTATTTGCGCAATCGTTTATAGAACAATCAAAACAAATGGAGGATATTACTAAAAATCTTTTTATTTATTTTTTAAATAAAATTAAAAAACTAAAAAAATTAATTTTAAAAAATGTTTCACGTTATCAACTACCTCATATATTCACCTTCGTTTATCTCTCATCGTTTATTTCTTCTATTTTTTATTCAACGGATAATAATCACAAAATCATCATCTTCTTCTCTTTTACCCCAACAAAAACAACAATTTTCTTTATTTACTCGACATGATATTGTAGATAAAAATGTAAAAGCAGTGGAAACATTTCTTTCAGCTCAAGATTTGACAAATATGCCTGAAAGAGAAGTAGATCTGCGAGAGTTGGGCATACGTGTAGAGACTGGTAAGAGAAATATAAAAGAGAATACAATAATTATTATAAAACTTTCCGGAAATTTTATGATAAAAAATACAATGTTTTGCAATATTATATTTAAGTATAAACTCCGGAAAATATATTGAATAAACTTTCCGGAAAATATATTACAAGCTTTTCGATATATAAATAAACTTTCCGGAATATCTTCTTTTAAGCAAATTATAATATTTTTTAAAATAAGACCCTACACTTGGAACACGTAATCGTGGTGATATCGCTGAACTCCCGCCTTCTCTCCGTCCACAATTTGATTCTAACGGAATTGCAAGGAATTCAATAAGACAGCCATACAGGCAAATATAATATTTAATTATTTTAATAAAAAAATTTAGAAGGTGGCCACGAAATGAAATTCCATACGCTTTAAGGTTCTAGAAATAATTTTCATTTTTGTTAAAATTTAATAGTTCCCAATACGGTTCTTATTCTCGATCAGTTATTGCTAAAGCAATGGATGAAGTAAGAAAAAATAATTTTATTTTTCTAAAATAAGATTTATATAATTTTAAGTATCACTCAAAAACATGTGTTAGGTAAAATAAAAATATTTTTAAAAATTTGTCGGAATAGATTTGTGCCAAGAGATCTTAGAAGGCATCGTGATTATGTATATATTCATCCTGATGGTAAAAAAAAATTAAAAATATTAAATAATTTATTCCATTAAAGATGGATGTTACTCATTAGTAGGAAGAACAGGCGGAAAACAACCGTTAAGCTTAGATAGTGGTTGTATTCAGGTATTTAATTTAAATAATATTTAGATAAGCCTAGTTTAAGGTTGGAACTGTTGTACATGAATTAATGCATGCAGTTGGCTTTTTTCACGAACAGTCAAGGCATGACAGAGACCAGTACATTCAGGTTAAAAAATTTTTTTTTAATCAACTATAACTTTATCAAAACTTTCCTAGCCCAGATCCTCTGGCCTAATGTACTCCGAGGGGCTGATGGTTAACAGAATATTTTTACATATTCCTCTAATTTAATTAAATTACAGACCAATTTGAAAAATACAGTTTTAATGCTATTGATCAGGCGAGGTTTTAACTGAAGTATTTGCTAAAAAATATTATTTAAAACTTTCCGGAACAATAACAGTAAATTTACAATTTTCCGGAATGAAAATAGCAAAACTTTGCGTAATAAATTTACAATTTTCCGGAAACAATTTGTTTAAAAATTTTCGGAAAAGTTGTACATATTGAAAATATTTCATTGTAAAATAAATAAAGTTTTGTAATTGAATTCAGCTTGGAGAACCTTACGATTATGGGAGTATAATGCATTATGGGGCTTATGCTTTTTCAGCAAACGGAAAACGTACAATAGTACCTAGAAGGCAAGGTTATCACAAAATGGGGCAAAGAATTGCTTTTAGGTTTTAATTTTTTAAATTTTTTTATTTTTGAATTTAAGTGAAACAGATCTTCGAAAAATCAACAAATTATATCAGTGTGATATTTTCCACCCTCGAAACAGTTTGAATTCATTAACAAATAATCGGCCATTTGCACAACAAGTTTGAAAAATAAAATATTTAAAATATTGCATTAGCTATTAGCTTTTTTCTAATTTATTATTTTAAAATAAAACAGAGACCTACAACAAGTGTGAAAGGCTTTTGGGTTCCAAAATGGCGAAGAGGGGGAAGATGAATTTTTTGATAAAGGAACGCGGGTCATTCTTTTGCTTTTTTATTTGTTTTGCTGCCAATGCTCATTTTTTGTTGCATTTTTTTCTTTATGCTTTTTTTTTAATATTAAAATGATAATAAATTGCCTTGTAAAAAATATATAAATTTAAAAAATAATAAAAAGGAAATGCCTTCAATTGTCAATGGAGGGGAAGAACAAGACAATGATTGTGAAGATAAAAATTGGCGATGCATTTTTTGGTTTGAAAATATATTTAAATTCAAAAATAAGTAGCACTATCAAGGTCATTACCAGCGTTCAAATACTGTTTAAAATGGGAAGCGCTAAGAAAAGAAATTTGCCCTTTCTCTTGTGGGCAATGTCCAAAACCTAAAACAGAAGAAGACATAAGAGCTATAAATAATGAAGAAATAGACGAGTGTAGAGATGAAAGCTCTGTATGTACAAAATTAAGTAGAGAGCACTGTCCAGGATTAACCGGAAAACTCTGTAAAAAAACTTGTGGCTTATGCGAACAGTAACAAAAAAGAATATTGATCTCTACCTAAACTTGTTTTGTATTGTATTTTCTTATTAATATGTAATAGAAAAATATATAAAACTTTCCGGAATTAAAATAGTAGAAATACAAGTTTACAACTTTCCGGAAAGATAAAAAGTCTAATAACATTTTTCCGGAAGGATTATTTATCCTGCGATTAGTCGGGTGTGTCCCTCACAAAATAATTCAAATAATTCCTTTTTTTCTCTAACATATATTATATCATGCTTTTCTCTTTTTTGTTCTAGATGAGACACATTAACTTCTTTTTTCTAAATTTTGTTCTAGTATTTTTATTTTTTTGTGAAGCTTTCTTTTTTTAGAAAATTTATAATTTAGTTCTTTTACGTATTAGAAATGGGAATCGTTGAAAAAATTCAAGAAATTGAACGTGAAATCGGCAGGACTCAGAAAAATAAAGCAACAGGTTAAAAATAATAAATTAGTTTTTACCCATTTTTTCTTTTTTTTATTTAGAATATCATTTGGGTGTTCTTAAAGCAAAATTGGCTAAATACAGGCAGGAATTATTAGAACCTTCTACAAAGGGAAGTTCTAAAGGAGAAGGTTTTGATGTAATGAAAAGTGGGGATGCTAGAGGTTTATTTAAATTGTTTTTTTTAATTAAAATTTAATTTAGTAGCACTTATTGGTTTCCCCTCCGTTGGAAAATCAACATTTCTGTCAACTGTTACTACTACAAGTTTATTTTATTATTTTTTTCTTGATTTTAAATTTATTTTTAAGAAAGTGTGGCAGCGTCATAGTGAGCGTTTTTACAATAATTACATTTTATGTTGATAATTTAAGCGAATTTACAACATTGACATGCATTCCTGGAGTGATAGAAGTTGTTTTATTTTTTAAAATTTTCCTTTTTGTTATTTTTACTAATTTTTATTTTTTTAGTACAACGGCGCAAACATTCAATTGCTCGATTTACCCGGTATTATTGAAGGTGCTTCACAAGGAAAGGGTGAATTTTTTTTATTTTGTTTCAATTTTTTTGTTAAATTTTAAGGACGAGGAAGACAAGTTATTGCCGTTGCCAAAACTGCCGATTTAATTTTAATGATGCTTGATGCTACAAAAGGTGATATTCAGGTTAATTTTTTTAAATTTAAATTTATTTTTTTTAAATTAATTAAAATTATTTTTAGAAAGGACTTTTAGAAAAAGAATTGGAAGCTGTTGGAATTCGTCTCAACAAAAAAAGTCCAAATATTTATTTTAAACGTAAGGCGGGAGGAGGAGTTAAATTCACTCACACAGTTCCGCTCACTCATTGTGATGAAAAAATGATTCAATCAGTACTACACGAATATAAAATATTTAATGCTGATATAATTTTCAGGGAAAATAGCACGTATTAATTTTTTTTTTCAATAAAATTATTTTTATTTTTTCTAGTGTGGACGAATTAATTGACATTATACAAGGAAATCGGGTTTATATTCCTTGTTAGTTTAATTTTATTTTTATTAAATTAAATTTTTTAAATTTAGGCCTTTATGTATACAACAAAATTGACCAACTTTGCATTGAAGAAATGGATTTATTAGCCAAAAATTCCCCCCATAATGTTGTTGTTAGCTGTGAGATGAATTTAAACTTGGATTATATGCTTTTAAAAATATGGGAATATTTGGCATTAATTAGAATTTACACTAAAAAACCTGGTAGCCCTCCAGACCTTGGCAAGTTTCTTCTTTTAATTAAAATAATAATAATTTTTTTAGGCCCAGAAGATGGAATTATTTTGCGTGGTTCTTCAACTGTTGTATGTTTTTTTTAAATAAATTATTTAATTTTTTTAAAATTTTTTTTTAAGGAACACGCTTGCCATGCATTACATAGAACTTTATCTCAATCATTTCGTTATGCAATTGTGTGGGGAACAAGTACAAAATTTTCTCCACAAAGGGTTGGAATTCATCATAAATTAAATCATGAAGATGTTATACAAATTATTAAAAAGAATTGAAATAATTTATTTGTTGAGAAATAATTGAGAATTTGTTTAAAATTTATTTATTTTACTAAAATAGAATTTTTAAAATTTGTTTATTATTTTTTGGTATTTTTTAATGCCTAATATTTATTTTTTAATTTAAATTTTATTTTTTAATTTTTTTTTTAGTTTTTCAATGAATTCATTAAACATTTCTAAATCTATTATTGGAGAAACAAAAGAAAAAAAATTATTATTTGAATATATTTTCTATTTTAATTGTCATCAAAAACAGTCAAAAAGACAGTTTTTCAGTATTGTTAATCAATGGCGTTCATTTAGGCGCTGGCAGGAAGTTGAACATCACAATAAAGAATATTTTGAATGGAAGCATAGAATGCGTAATTATATTAAAGTTGATAAGGTTTGTAATTTTATTACAATACAAAGATACAAAACTTTAAAATAAAACTTTGTTTAATTTTGTATTCTTTCCGGAAAGTTTTCAATATTAAGTCAAATTTACAATTTTACAATCGTTTTATTTTCAAATTGTAAATTTGAAGTTTACTCTTTTCTTTCCGGAAAGTTTTGAATTATTCTAATCATTCGACTAAATCCTTTCCCTATTTTAAAAACTTTTAATTTATTTTAGTTGTATATTACACCGGAACGTTCACAAGATGGTATATAATTTATTTTCTAGTACATATAATAAAATTTTGTTAATTTTAATATTTATTTTTTTTTCTTTTAAGTAATGCCCAAAAAGGCAGTTCAAGATCAAGATAATTGGATGTTAGGGATTTATCCAATACAATTACACGTTGGATTGAAACAATTGGTAATTTATTTTGAATATTTTTTTATTTTAATAATTTTTAGAGATATGTTGACCACAGCTTTGACAATCTTCGCCGCTGCCGTGATTACAGACACTTTCAATATCTTCAATTTGATCAAAGGTTTTTTATTTTTCAAAATGTTCAATTAAAAAAAATTTTTTTAGGTTTATGCCTGAACGTTTAATGTTTTTGGGACCAGATCTGGCTGCTGCTCATTTTATTGTTCATCGGTTTTTTAATTAAAATATTTTTTGAAAAATTTTTAAGAAATGGAACAGTTAAATTTTTGGGCGATTCTCATTGGCATAAACGTGAGGGTATTTTCAAAAGATATTCATTACCAGGAAAGAAAGTTGAAGGAATGTATCTTGAGGCCATTGATGCTTCTGGAACTGAATTAATGTTTGAAGGTTTTTTTTTTAATTTTAAAAAAGAAAAAACTTTTTGAGAGGAGATGAGACAATTTAACCCTTAATTTTTCAAAAATTATTTTAACTTTTTTTTTTCTCTCTTCAGGTTTTGACAATTTATATGATTTGGAATTTCTTCGTCTTCTAAGTTTACGCGATTGTTATTATGTTGATGATTGGGTTTTGAGTAGAATAGGAGCAATGTTTTCCAATAGTTTGGAAATGTTAGATCTCAGTAATTGTAAAAGAATTTCTGCAAAAGGTTTTTTTACTTTTTTAAAAAATTATTATTTTTTTTTAAATTTAGGATTGGTTGGTCTGCGTTCTCTAACAAAATTGCGCCATTTGCGACTAGATGGCCTTGAAAATATTGAAGGAATTGAAAAAAGTGCTTTAATGTTGGAAGACGCTATTCCTGATTTGTTGATTACTGGGCTTGGTATTAAAACTTTTTTTCATTTTCCGGAAAGAAATATTAAAAAATTAAACTTACCGGAAAGAAAACAGTATTTTATAAATAAATTTTTTTTTATTTTTAGACTATGACAAGGCAATGTTAGAATTTGAAGAAGAAGAGAAAATTCTTAGGAATGATCGAATTGTTATGGATGCTAAAGGTTTTTATTTATTTATTATTTTTTGTATTAATTTTAATCATGTTAGGAAATGCATTTGTTGAAGATGACAATGGTCGATTTTTTTATGTTAAAGGATCTGTTAATGAAAGGGTTGCAGTTTGTGATAATGATAAGCCTTTAGTGACTTCCTTGATTAGAAGAGAGCTTCCAGCTATTGATACAGAAGAATTTGAAGATTTAGATGATTTAACCAAAGGAAAATTACGTCATTTTCTTGTTGGATCTCCAAGCGGATATTCTTGGACAGAACAGGTTAATTTTTAAAAAACAAATGTTAAAATTTTTTTCTTCAGGTAGAAACAATTTTAACACATGAAGAAGACTGGAAACGTTGGGAAGGAATTCCTACAGAAATAAAAATGTTGCCTAAATATAAAAGAGATGCGCTTCTGGAAGCAAGAAGACAGCGAAAACTAATAAATAATGGAGAATTGATGCTTAAACCTTCAAGTGATTCGAATGAAATTAATGCAAGTGAAGATGAAGAAATGAAAAAACAAATTGTTTGTAGTTAGGACATAAAAAATTATTTTGTAGGAATAAAAAATAGTCTTATTCTTTATTTCAATAATGCAAATAGTCTATCTTATTCATTATCTATAATTCTCTTTGTTTAAAATACTATTTCGCTATTCGCCTCGCGATTAAACGGGCTCTACCTTAATTTTGGATAAAATGTCATCTTATTTTTAGCGCGGGTTTTGAATGTATTTTTTTTTATTGAACTTTCTTAAATTTTCTTGTTACTTTTTTCGTTTTTCTTTTGATTTTTATGTATTATTTTAGACGTATGAATGCAAGGCAGAGTAAGAGCACATCAGATTCCTCATGTTTGGGTAACTAAACGATGTAAACAACCAAATAAAAGAAAGTGCGCAGTTTGTCTAAATTCGCTAGGTTTTCTAGTTCAATATGAAAAATGTCAAAGCTGCAAGTTTGTTTATTGATTTTTTCAAATATTGAATTAAATTTTAGATTATCAGTTCATATTGAATGCAAAAAGAATTCACGCGTACGTGATAACTGTGGTCTGACACAAAAACATTTGAAAGAATTGGTCACACAAATGGTTATTTCTAAAACTCAGGTTTTACTCTTTTTTGAATAATGGTGATAATTTTTGGGGTTTGTGATAAAAATTGCTGTATTTTTGAGTTTTTAAGTCTCCATTTTTAGGACAATTGGGCCCCAGAAATCGGCAATTCGCGTTCAATGAGCGATATTTACGCTAATGAAGAAACAACAACTATTGTTGTGTCAGAAGAAATTCAAGTTCAAAGAACTGAAAAATTTGATAGAAGATCATGGAATATGTTCACACTAAGAGCTTGGAAAGATGACTCAATTCCTAGTGGTGAAATTGAAATTTTATCGGCAATTGGACGAGGAAGATTTGGAGAGGTTTTAGTTTGGGGAATTTTGTCGTTTTTCTTTTTTCATTTCTTTCGCAATTTCTGCCGATTGTCGGTATTTTTGTCAATTTTCAATTTTACCCGTTCCCTGCTTATTTTTGTCCATTTTTCCTCATTTCACATGTTTTATTATTTTAAGGTTTTTGCAGCCTATTATTACGAGCCAGCAGTCATAAAATTTTTTGACATGTATCATGTTGACGAGCAAAAACGTTTAGAAGTTTTTAAGCAGGACACAGCATGTTTTCAAAATGTTCGGCATGAAAATTTAATTTTCTTTCGTGGCTTTTACACAATTGATCGTTCAAAATTGGGAATAGTAATGGAATACATTAGAGGCCATACACTTTATTCAATTCTGCATGACCCAGATATTGACAGAAGTCCATTAGAATTTAATGATATAATTGAATATGCAAAACAAATTTGTCAGGTTATTTTCTCCTTCTATAAATTAAAAAAAAATATTTTTTTAAGGGAATGTCTTATCTTCATACCAGACATATATTACACAAAGATCTTCGTTCAAAAAATATTTTTGTCAGTGAGCGTAGTTCAATAAAAATAACAGATTTTGGAATTTTTAATTTAAAAAGGCTTTCTTATCCAAAAAGGTTTAATTTTTAAATAAAAATTATTTTAAATAAATAAAAAAATTTTTAAAGAAATTATTCGTTAGTTGTTCCACTTTATTGGCTTCGTTATATCGCACCAGAACTTCTCAGAGTATTAACTGAACGTTTAGAACCTTTTTCCTTTACAGAAGCTTCTGATGTTTTTTCTTTTGGGTTTGGATTTTTTTTAAATTAATTTTTATAAGAGCTTGTCCACAACATTTTTAACAAATTTCGCTTTTTTTAATATTTTTATAAATTTTAAAATATATTTAAATATTTTTTAGCACAATTTGGTACGAATTATTGACAAATTCATTTCCTTTTGATTCTATGCCTTTTGATTTTTTTATTTGGCAAATTGGATCTGGAATGAAAGCGCCTTTAACTGATATTAAAATGGTTCATGAAGCCAAGGTTTTTTTTAATTTTTTTTTTGATTTTTAAAAACTATTTTAAAGGTTTTTCTAATGTTTTGTTGGTCTTTCAATCCTTTGGATCGCAAATTATTCTCAGAACTTCTCCAATTGCTCAAAACTATGCCCAGAATAACTCTTAGGCGTAGTCCATCTGTTCCGATTTGTAAAAGTTTTGAATCAATTTTTTGAGACAATGCGCATTTTTCTTGTGATATTTTTTATTTTTTTTTTGTTTTTTTCTTGACACACTTCTCTTGTTTATATATAAATAACACACATTTTTTGTTTCAAAAAATTTAATTTTTTTAATTATTATTAAAGAGGCCATTTATTTTATTTTTCTTTTTAATTGTTTTTTTTAAACAAAAATATTTTATTTTTTAATTTAATTTTTTTTAGTTTTTTAAAAATAGAAATGACAACTTTAATTTGTTCAATATGTGGTCAACAACCTGAAATTGCTGTTGTGTCACCCGTTTCTGGAAGAATTTTTGAAAAACGTTTGATAGTCAAATATATTGAAGAAAATGGTACTGATCCTGTTAATGGAGAAAAATTGGATGTTACACAGGTTTTTTTTAATTTAAATTTTTTATGCATTTTAAAATTATTTTTTAAGCTCGTTGAAATTAATCAAGATCAGGACTCGAAGCCTGTTTTACTGTAAATTTTTTAGTTTTAAAAAAAATTTAATTTTTGTATTTTTTTAAAAAGTTCTCTTGGAACGGCATCTTTGCCTTCTTTATTAAAACAATTACAAGATGAATGGGATGCGGCAATGCTTAATAATTTTACTCTTCGTCAAGAGGTTAAATCTGCTCGGGAGGAGTTGACGCATGCTTTGTTTCAGGTTTTTTTTCATAATTTAAAGGGTTAATTGAGTAAAAAAATTTAAAAATTGACTAGAAAGGTGTGTTAGAGATGAAGAGTTGTCAAAGAAATAGAGAAAATTATTTACATTTTGAACTTTTTGACTAACTATCATTTTGACAAAAAATGTCATTAAATTTCTCTTGTGTTGCTTGAGTCCACCCAACCTCATTTAATACTCTATACATCGAAAACTAAGATATCAACATATTAAAATTTAAAAAAAGATGAGAAAAAGTATTTGTGTTGATATTTAGGTTTTCGATGTACTGGGTGTTGACTCCGTCTCTCTCCTCCTTAATACACATTTCAAGAGGTTATCTTTCTTTATTTTTAATATTTATTTTTTAATTAAAATTTTTAGAACGATGCTGCTTGTCGTGTTATCAACCGTCTCAGTAGTGAGTTACAACAGGCCCGTCAAATTATTGCTACTTTGCCACATGTTCGTGGTAAAACTGTTGAAAGTGAAGTTGAAGTAACTGATGTTGAAATGCATCAGGAAGAAGAAACTGAAGGTCTTACAGGAATTAATGAAAAATTGGTTGATGTAAGTAAAAAAATTTTTTTTAATATTTATAATGTTTTTTTCTCTCTCAGTTCTTTACAAAAAAGAGTCAAGAATTCTCTTCTTCTCGTAAACAAAGAGGTAAAAGTCTGCCTGAAGGCTTAGCTTCAGTTGAAGATGTTCAACAATTTGAAGAAATTAAATGCCATGATGCTTTGCATAGTGCTAGTGTTCCAGGAATTAATGCTTTGGATTTGCAGGTTTTTTTATATTATTTGAGCGAGTTTGAAAATTCTGAAATTTTTAGAAAAATATGATTTTAACTGGAGGACTTGACAAAACTGTCGTTTTGTTTAATTCTGAAACTGAAACTGTTGAAAATGTTTTTAAAGGAAATCAAAAACGTGTTAATGCTATTCGTCTTCATCCAAATTTGCAAACTATTGTTGCGGGAGGACAAGATTCAAAGGTTTTTTTTAATTTAAATTTTCTGGTTTTCTCCCCTTCCTTCCGCCTTTATTTACAAAATGGTAAATGGGCATAATGGTCAAACAGTCATAAATAACAAAGTTTACTTAAATGAAGAGAGAATTAAATAACTGGTTACAGATTAATTCCTTTAAAAAATCGATTGTCTGACCATTATGTCCACTGACCATTTGTATTTGACCATTATGTCTCTTGACTATTCGTAGGTAAGAAGGAAAGAATGGTAGGAAGAAACAGAAAAGTTTCAATTTTTAATTAATAAAATATATTTAGATTCGAATTTGGCTTACTAATGAATCAGATGCTCGCAATGTAATAAATCTTCATGATCAACCAATTACAGATATTTCTCTTCACCCAACAGGAGATCATGTTCTTTGTACTTCTGATGATTCATATTGGTCTCTAACTGATTTAAATACTGGAAGTCCGTTGATAAAGGTTTATTAAAAAATTTTAATTTTTTTTGCAATAATTATAAAATGAGTCATGAGTAAATTTTTATTAGGGTAGATTGTCGTTTAAGCAAAAAGCTAGGAAAAGTAAGAAATAAAATCATTTAATTTCCTATGACCATATGGGAGTAGCATGGCCTAGTGGATTAGCTCCCTGCCTAGTAACTAAAAAGGCTTTGGTTCGAGGGTTCGTGTTTATCTGATAGTTTTTCGGCGGCTAATTGTTAATAGAAAATTTTCTCCAATACTTTTTTTTTTAATTTTTATTTTGCTATTAAAAAGGTCAAATCTGGTGATGATGATATTTCTCTTCGTTGTGGTCAATTTCATCCGGATGGTTTAATTTTTGGAACTGGAGCAAAAAATTCAATAGTAAAAATTTGGGATATTAAAGAACAGGTTAATGTTGCACAATTTCCTGGACATTCAGATTCTGTTTGTTCAATTTCATTTTCTGAAAATGGTTATTATCTTGCTTCTGGTTCATTAGATGGTGAAGTAAAAATTTGGGATTTGAGAAAATTGAAAAATTTGAAGACTATATCACCTTATAATACTAAACAAGCGGTATATTTATTTTATTTAATTATTTTTCTCGTTTTTTTCACCTCTGTTTTTCTCTTTTAGAGTCTTATGAACCGTCACCCAACTCATAAGATTTTTTTTCTTCTTCTTATCATTTTTTTAAATTAAAGGTAAATGCATTAGCATTTGATCAATCTGGCGCTTATCTTGCGATTGGTGGTGCAAATGTTCAAATATTTCAAGTAAAATCATGGAATAAAATTTATCAATTTGATGGTCATACACAAATAGTGACAGGAATTAATTTTGGTGAAAATTCAAAATTTGTTGCTTCAAGTAGTTTGGATAAGACTGTTCGTATTTTTGGTTTGAATAATTAAAAAATTATTGAATTTTTTAATTATTATTTAATTACAATTTAATATTTTTTGAGAGATAAAAATCAGTGAAATTTTTTTTTTAATTTTTTGTATGATTCATTTATAATTTTTGATTATATATTTATTTTATTTATTCTTCTTTTTTTAATTTAAATTAAAAAAAAGAACTCGTGATATTTTATTTTAAACGATTTCATAATAAAAAAACATTTCATTTGACCTAAAAAGGACAAATGAGTATCTTCTTTTTTAACTATTCTCCTAAAAACTTGTTTTACATAGATCTACTTTACTGGCTTTATTTTAATTTTTTTAATTTAATTTTTTTTGGTTATTCTGTGGGAGATGTTTCAGTCTTAAGAAGAGAAAGTGATATAAAAAAGGAGAAGACTTTAATAATTTATTTTAATACATTTTTTAGATGGTTGAAAATAATATAGTAGTTGGAGTTAATAATCCTTTTGAATATTTAAAAGATGGAATGATTGATTTTGTTGCGGGAACAGCAGGTTTATTTTATTAATTTTTTAATTTTAATTTGTAAATTTTGTAAGGAGGTGTAGCTATCGTTTATTCTGGTCAACCACTTGATACAGTGAAAGTGAAGGTTTTATTTTTATTAAATTTTATTTGGTGAATTTAAAAATAAAAGATGCAAGCATTCCCAACAATCAATAAAAACTGGTTAAGCTGTTTTTCCAATATTATGAGGACTGGAGGTTTAAAAGGATTGTATGCAGGTTTATTTTAATTTTTTTAAATTATTTTATATTTAATGTTTTTTTAAAGGTTCAATACCTTCACTAGTAGCGAATGTTTCTGAGAATGCTGTTCTCTTCACCTCCTATGGGTTTTGCCAAAAAGCTGTGAGTTATGCGAGTGGATCGAATACAACAGGGCCTTTAGGCAATGCTACAGGTTTTTTTTTTAATAAATTTATTTTTTGGTAAGATAAAATAGTATTTATTTTAATTTTCTGTTTTCTCTAACACATAAACTAATCAAAATATTTTTCAAATTTTTAAATATTCCTATGATTTTTATATACATATACTGACAAATGTGCGTATTCGTGTTTATATTTTTGTTTTTTTTAATTTTTTATATTTAGCTGGTGCATTAGCCGCTTTCTTTGCTGCAATAGTTCTTTGTCCAACAGGTTTTTTTTAAATAATTTTTATTAAAATTTATTTTAAGAATTGGTCAAATGCCAATTACAAGCACAATCAGAAGAAGTTGATCGTCGTTTTGTCAGGTTTTTATTTAAACAAAGTTGAAGATGTGTTTGTATTTTCCGTAGGAGTATTAATTGAGTTTTTTGGACATTTTTATCAGAATAAAAATTATTTTTTAATTAATTTAAAAAAATAATTTTATAGAACTCCATCCTCTATTTGCCGTGAAATGTTTCAAAAAGGAGGCATTCGGTCATTTTACACAGGATTTGTGGCAACACTAATACGTGAAGTGCCAGGATATTTTTGCTTTTTTGGAGCGGTTAATTTATTTTATTTTTAATTTTTAAATAAATATTTAGTGTTTTGTTTATAGTATGAAATGTCAAGAAAGATGTTAACTCCTATTGGAAAGACAAAAGAAGAAATTGGTTTTTTTTTAAAAAAAATTTTTTGTTTTTACTTTTTTTTAAATTAAAGGAGTTGTTAGAACAGCTATTTCTGGTGGTATTGGTGGAATGGTTTCTTTTTTATTTTTTTTTTATTTTTATTTTTAACGTTTTTTAGGCATTGTGGACTACTATATTCCCTGCAGATGTTGGTTAGGGTTTTTTTAATTTTTAAAATTTGTTTTTTAATTAAATGTTTTTGTTTATATTTTAAAAAATGCTTCGAGGCCTCACTTAAATTTGTTTAAAATTTTTTTAAATTTTGGGACTCTAATTACCCTCTGAGATTAATTAGAGTATTTGATTAATTTTTCTTTAATTTTTTAATTTAATTTTTTTAAAGTAAAAAGTAGAATGCAAATAGGAGAAAAAGGTCGATTTTCAACTATATTATTGAAAATAATTACAACAGAAGGTTTATTTTTTTTTTTAAATTTAATAATTTTTTAAATTAAATTTAAGGAATTTCTGCCTTATATAAAGGATTATTACCTACACTAATACGTACTTGTATTGCTAGTTCTGCTTTATTTATTACTTATGAAAATATTAAAACATTTCTTCATAATTTGTGATATTTAATCTCTATTAGAAACTTGCGTTTAAGTGAACACCCCATATATTCGCAAGAAAATATTAGTGGAAAGACACTTGGGTAAATATCAACAAATATATTTTCTCTATTTTGTGCAAAGAGGTTCACTAGGACGATATCCTGCGAATAAAAAATATTTTCTTGCGAATAGATGGGATGTTCACTTCAACTATAAAAGTTCCTCTATTAATTTTTTATTGTATTATTTTATTTTTTTAAACATATCCTCTGTGTTTTTGTTGTTTTTGTGTGATTTTTGTTAAATTTAAGAGATATTTTTATTTTTTTATTGGAGTTATATTTGACTTTTAAAAATATTTATTTTATTGTTGTTTTATTTAAATGATTTTTCAAGGTAAATATAATGTCACATCGTGGAGTTGTTCACGAAGAGTTTTTACAGCAAGATGAGAGACGACTTCCCTTTCATTTGTCGGATAATGAATTGGTTTGTTAATTTTTTTAAATTAATAAAAGGGGATTTTGATTAATTGAAGAGGGTTTTAACGAAATTTTTGTAGAGGGTGTGACAAAATATCCCAAAAAATTGAATTTTTTAAATTTTTTTTCTTTTTTTCAAATTAGTTATGTAAAAATCAATGCGGATTTTATGGCACTCCTCAATGCAAAGGTTTGTGTTCTCAATGCTGGAAAAATTATCAGCTTGAAAGTAAACGCCTCAATGATTACAATAAAAATAAACAATTGCTGATGAGAAAGGAAACGTCTGATTTATCTAAAAA
This sequence comes from Meloidogyne chitwoodi, assembly GCA_015183035.1. Lineage (NCBI taxonomy): Eukaryota > Metazoa > Nematoda > Chromadorea > Rhabditida > Meloidogynidae > Meloidogyne > Meloidogyne chitwoodi. Next base: position 221,752 of record JACZZP010000018.1, read on the forward strand.
TATTATTAAAACATCTGATGTTAGACAAACATTTCGAACACTTTTGAAAAAGTCTCCTTCAGTTTTTTCTAGTTTGTTTCTTTTTTTATTAAATTTTTACAAAAATAAGACAAAATAAGGTAATTTTTGCTTAATAATGGACGGATTAGCATTTACAACGCTTAGACTTTGGTTTTTAATAACAATTTTAAGAGAAGAAACAAAGTTGCTTCGATAGCTCAGTCGGTAGGGCATCTGATTATGTATGGGAAAGGGGGCAAGTTCGAAACTTGCCGGCGGACGGAGCTTCTATTCCTTCTTAATTTGCTTCTTTCTCTTTTTCCTTATGTCAAATAACTTTTTATACATATTAAAAAAATATTAACCTTTCTCCATTTAATGTTTCTTTTCTTTTTTTTAAGATGAACAACTAATTTCTCAGCAATCATCTTCACTAAATATGACTTCCCATTCTGTTATTGATGAAAGGTTTTTTTTAATTTTTTTACAGAATTTTATTAATTTTTAAAGATCATCAAGTCCTGATTCGAGCACATCTTTGGCCGATTTTCAAAAATATTTGGCCCAAAACTTTTCATTTTCCGATGCTAAAGAGTTGGAAAAGCAATGTCGTTCATTCATTGAAAAAATTACAAGGGTTTATTTTTTTATTAATTTTATTTTTATTGGGGGAAATACTAAAAGATGATTTAATGGTTTTAATTTTACAATTCTCTTTTATTTTTTCGTTGCCTTTTTTTTTAATTCAAAAAAAATTTTTCCTCTGTTTTTCGGCAAATTAAGGAGGCAAAATAAGAGAAAATGGGGAATATTTAATTTTCTACAATTTAAATATAATAAATTGTTCATTTTTTGAAGGATGAATTAGCTCCAATAGAAGATTTGTCCAATTCTGTTCAATCATTTTATCAAACAATGAGGGATTTTATACATAAAATATCTTCATTGCCCTTAGATTTTGATTTTGGAAAATTTATGACAGAAATTGAAACTTTTGTTTGTGTAACTGGTTATCCTGTACTTTTTGGTTCAAGGTTTTTTTTAATTATTTTTTGGTATTTTGCTGTTTTTCCACACATTCCCAATTTGAGTGCCTCTAATAAGGGATTGCCTGAAGCAATAACATTAAATTTTTGTGTAAAAATGGAAAAAAGGCACTCAAATTGTTGGCACTGAAATGACAGGAGGTGTGGAAATATAAGAAAGTTATTAGATTTTTTTAAATTATTATTTATTTTATTTTAGAACAGAAGAAGAAACAGAAGATTTAAGTTTACAAACTCGAATTCGTTCATTAAATTGGGTTACTAATGGATTTTTGGAGACTGCATTGGATGAAACGTCTGAACAAGTTTTTTTAAAAATTATTTTTTATTTTTTTTAATTGTATTAAAAAGGTACAAGAATATATTGACGAGGTTTTTTTTAATTAAATTTTAAATTTTTTTTAAGGCAATAACTGAAATTGTCGATTTAAACAGTCAACGTTCTGTTGTTAAAAAAATGTTTTTTTCTTTAATTAAAATTATTTTTTTTAATATTTTTTGTTTAAAGGGACTGCCTCGTTAGATGTTCAAAAAATATTTTTAATGCACTCAAAGAAAGCCGTTTCGGTGCCCCCGCGAGTGCAGACGAATTTCTTCCTGTTTTAATTTTAATTGTTTTAAAAGCAAATCCCCCATTAATTCAATCAAATTTAAAATTTGTTTGTCGTTTTGGATTACCTTCTAGACATATGCGTGGAGAATATGGTTTTTTTTTAAATTAAAAAAAAATTTTTAATTTTTTTTGTAGGATATTATTTTACTAATCTGAGCAGGTAAGGAAAAGGAAGAGATTTTTTTAAATAGGAAATTGGTTATTAAAAAATTTTTTTTAATTTTTTTGGGTTAAAAAAGACGTAAATTGTGTTGGAAAATTTTTAAATTTTTTTGAATTTTTTCAGTGCAATATATTTTATCCAAGATATGAGAGCTTCAAGTTTACAATTAACTAATGAAGAATTTGAAGATTATACGAGTGGAAAACGTATTCCAACATCTTTTAAAAATTCAATGGGCACTTATGTATTTTTTTTATTTTTTTTTTAATTTTTATTTTTTTAGGTAATGAGATCTATTGGAAATTCAATAAAAAGACTTGATGGATTATTATTTAAGCAGAAGGAATTGGTTGAAAAAGTGGAAAAACTTGAGCTTGGAATTGAAAGGTTTTTTTTAAAAAATTTGGGGATTTTTGGAATTATTTGGGCAATTAAGTGAGTGGGACTCTAATGTCCTTTTTCCAAAAGAAAAGGAATTTTTGAGTTTTTTTTAATTTTTTAAGTGATTCTACTCAATTTAAACGTCAAATAACTGAATTTATAAATGTTGATTTTCCTCAAGAAATTAAAAAAATAATTGAAAATAACAAGGAGAATGAGAAGGCTAAGGAAGAGGATTCGGGTAGTTAAAAAAAATAATTTTTAAAAAATTATTTTATTTTTTTAGTTTTATTTAAGTAAATTATATTTTTATTAATATTTGACATTTTTTGGAAAATAATTTTTTTAAATTTTACTCTGCATTTTCTCTTCCAAGCGCAGAGCTTTTCTCTCATTTTTTTATTTATTTGTGTGCTCTCGTATTTTTTAAAGAAAAAATCACAGTTTATCCCTTTTGGATAATTACTAGTTAATAATAATGAGAATGCATATATTTATGTTTTTGTTTGTTTGTAATTCTGATTTTGTTTTTCTGATTTTCTGTTTTTGTTTGTTTGTTTTTCTGATTGTTTTTTTCTTTTTTCTTTTGTTTTTCTGATTTTGTTTTGTTCTGATTTTTAATTCGAAATATTTTGAACTATTCTCAGTTAACTCATTATAAAAAAGTTTAAGTTTTGGTGCGCATATTTCTCTTATAAAACAACAGTTACAATTTTCAGGCATTAATTAATATATATTGGAGAGTTTTTAATTAAACTTGTTTTTATATATTCATCAAAATAATTCTTTTTTATCTTTTTTTCATCAAAAAATATATATAAAAATACTCTAGTTTTTTTTTGAAGATTTGTTTTAAAATATATAAATAAATAAATATATGATGGTCATTCACATTAAATGACAAAAAATGTGGCGGAAAAATGGTGCTTATGGCGATTATCGAATCTTCTCTTCTCCCATCAAAAAAGCAGCATTTTTACAATCCTTTTTCTCTTGTATTCCGTCAAAAACGATTTATTTTGGGGGCGATTTTTATTTAATTTCCTTTCAATAAAACGCGTAATTATTGGTTATTTATTTTTGAAAAATTGGAAAGTATCGACTGACGCAAAAAAAAATTAAATTTTTTTTATTATTTTAAAAGGGAAATTGGATTAAATAAAAATGAAAATGCTTTTAATTTTTATTTGCGAGTTTCAAATAAAAATGTACAAAAAATTAATGAAAATTTTCCAACGTTAATGCGCTTAATTCTACCCTCTAAAAGCTCGCCAAAGAAGGGTCGTGGGTTCGAACCCGGTCGATGGACATTATTTTTATTTTTTGTGAAAAAGTTTATTTGAGTAATAATATAACTTTGGGAAGTAAACAACTTTAAAATAAAGTGCCTTTTTATTAGAATAACGTTTTTTATTCAAAAATATTTTTCTTTAAACATGGCTAATTTAATTGCGACAATTTCTGTTATTTTTGTTTTAATTTATTCTTTTAATTTTAATATTAACTGGACTGAATCTCAGGTTTTTTTTAACTATAAAATACTTTTATTTTTTATTCTTAAATTTTAGGAATTGGAACAAAGCGGAGGAGTTTCTTCTTTCATGAATTTGATAACTCCAAAAGATATTGCAGAACTTACACAAGCAGCCTCACAAATTGCGGCGCAGACTTTCAGAAGCAATGGAGAATTGATGTTAGGTTTTTTTAATATTTTAAAGTCCTGGGAAATATTGTGACCGGAATTTCCTTATAATTCAGGTAAAACAAGCGTATTTGGCTTTTTATAAGGTTTGACGAGTGTTTAAATAACTTTTAAAAGAGAAAATGCTAAGTAGTTATGTGGCTCAGTCGGTAATGCTTTAGACTTTGTTCAGAAGTGGCAGGTTCGAACCTGCCCAGTGGTAACTTAGTTTTTTAATGTTGTGGTACACCTATAAGTTTTTTAAAATGACATTTGATCCAAATTTACTATTTTAAAAATTTTAGATCCAATTCTGGGCCAGAAGTTCGTCCTGTTTCAATTGATTCTCAGCCTTCTGAGGTTTGTTTATTTTTTTAATTTTTGGAATTTTTAATTTTCTTAGATGTTTGGCCAAGGACTAACTAATTTAATGGGTCCAGTTAGACAAAGTATTGCTAATGTTTTAAGTGGACAACAACAGCCAAAAATAAAAGCATCACCACAACCTTTACAAGGAAATTTTTTTGAAGATAGAAGCAGTACATCTAACCGAGGTTTTCCTTTTTAAATTTAATTTTGGGGAGAAATGGACCTTCGACTAAATTAAAATTTTATTTTTTAAAGAAAAATATTTTTTAGGAAGCCGTTCATTAATCGAACAATTGGCAGATCAATTTCTCGGAACAACTCGGAGAGATGAAGAAAATAGTGTGAAAGGTATTGGTGTCCGATCTTCTAATTTTGCACCAACTGAAAATAAAGGAAATAATTTTATGGAAATGGATGGAATGGTAGGACAGGTCTGTTTTGGGAGAATTTTTTAAATTTATTTTTTTTTAATTATTTTTCTCTTAGGCGATGCGTCTTTTTTCTGTAGATCGTTCAAATAATAATAATGCAGTAACTTCAGATGATAATAGATCATCAAAATCTGTTGGAGTTTTTCCAAAATTGGATCAATTATTTCCTGGTGCTCAACAAAATTTTGGCTTTAAACAAGGAGAAGGTTTTGATTTTTTTAATTTTTTAATTTTTATATATAAAGGTTGTGTCCCTTTCCTTGGAGAATTTATGGTATTTTAAATTTAAGAATTTTATTTTTTTTTCTTTAAGAAAATTGCTTATGGAAATTGTGTTAAACAGGCAGATGAGAAGGTTTGTTATTTATTTATTTAAAAAGTCAGAATATAAAATCAGAATTTTTGAATAAAATCAGAAGAATTAATTTTTAGCTTTTTTTACCTATTCTGATTTTATTTTTTTTTTCAATTTAATATTTTGTTTTGTTTAAAAATAGACTTGGGATACATGGGGAAAGGAAATAAACAATGCATTAACCGGAGGCAAGTTTTTTTTTAATATTTTTATTTAAAAAATATAAAATATTTTTGCAGGCAAAATTGATCTTTTGAGGGCAAGGTAAAATATTATAATAAAAATTAAAAAAATTAGAGACATTTTTTAGTAAAGAAACGTGTAAAAGAGGTGCAGAAAGAGAACATTGTGGACAATTAAGAAGAGCAATTAGTGGATGTGATATTCTAGGTTTTAATTTAATTTTTATTTTTTAAATTTATTTAAAAAGGATCAATTAATCTTGCTACAAATATGCAACGGTGAGTGTCTCGGTAATGAAAAAAGAAATCTTCCTTTAATTTTAATTTTTAAAAAAAGTTCTGTTTCTCGGTGTGATCAAGTAACTGGACTAATTGATCGGGTAAACTTTTTTGAAAATTTTAAATTTAAAAGAATTTTTAGAATCCATCAACAGTTCTCAGCCAAATGAACGGTTTGATAAATGGCGAGATGGCACAAGGATTGTTAAACAATTTTCTTGGCTAAAAAGTTGTCTCTTTCTTTCTTAAAAGGTTTGAATTTAACGGGTGATGAGATGAAGAATTGTGTTTAATTTAAAAAATAAAAGAAAATATTTATATTTGTATATAATTTAATTTTAATTAATTAATTTTGTGCTTTGAATTTTTTTATATTTTTTAAAAGCTGTTCCTTTAGAGATTTTTGTGCATTTATTATTTAGATAATTTGTAATTTTACATGTCTATTTGGTGTTTCGAAAATTTACTTCCTAAAGATTACAAAATGTCTGTCTTCTAATTTATCGCCTCCTTGTCAACTTTTTTAGAGATATCGAAATATTTCTTACTTTTAAGCATTTTAAAAGTTGACATTTTGTAATATTTCATTCAGTAAACTTTCAAAACATCGAAGAGGAGAATTTTTTAACTTTGTCTTTTAGTTTTTAGAGATATTGAAAAATTTTATCTTTGTCGACATTTTGAAAATTATGTCTGGTAATTTCTTTTAAATGTTAAATTTCGAAACACCAAATACAAAATGCATAAGAAATTTTTCTTTGATTAAAGGCTTATTTTTCCTTTATTTTTTTATTTTGTTTTTTAATTTTTATCTTATTTTATAATGTTTTCTAGTTTTATAATGTGTAGTTCACTTAATATTATAGCTAAAATTCCTCAAATAACAATTTGTTCAATTAGCAATTTCCTCTTGACAGACAAAAAGCTACATAGAAATAACAACAAACATTTGTTGGATGAAGACAATAAACCGGATACTGAAAAACATGTAGATTTTAATGGATTTGTAAGTTCTTTTTAATGTTGTTTTTGAGGATTAGTTATTGACCCGGGATCTTGACTCCATAAAAAACCACAAATTTCTCAAAAAATGCCCAGTCTAAACTCTGTTTACTGGAAAAATTTAGTAATTCGTCAATAACCAGTCAATCTCTAGTTCATATATCTAGAAAACCAATTAAATCATTTCAGAGTGATGATTCAGATACTTCACAGGACCAAACAAAATGGTTAAGGCACACTCTCATTCTTGCTAGGCCAAATCTAAAAATTATAATAATTGCCTCAGTTCAAAGATTTTTGATTTTGGAACTTTCTTCATCAAAAATTATGGAAATTTCTACAAGAGTGGATGCTACAGATGAAGAGCATGTTTATATTAGTGCCTTAAATGCTTTCGGAGTTTCTTCAGGTTCAAATAAATTATTGGATGAGTGGACTTGTATTTGCGTTGTAAGAGTTTTAAGAAAATTTATTCAAATTAGAATTTTTAGGGTTTAAGTAATGGCCAATTATTATTTTATTCACAAGAAGGCAGGCTGTTATTTACTGAAAAGTGTGCTTCTACTCCTATTGTTTCTATACGTCTTGGTCCTTCTTCTTGTCCGGGCAATCAAGGTTTTTTTAATTTATTTGTTTTGGGTATCTATTTAGTTGCATGTATTTGAGTGTAAAATAGTAACTTTTATTAAGTTATTCTGTGGTGTGGTGGTAGTGTTGTCGGCTACACTATTGTTGGTTGGGGGTTCGAGCCCTCCAACTGTCAAATGTTTTTTACGTTTCTAATTCACAGATTTTTTAATTAAAAAATTGTTTTGATGTTTTTACTTTTATAAATTTTATTTTTTGAAAGAACTAAATTCAAAATCTTATAATATTTCTAATTTCAGAGCTAGTTTTGTTAACCAACGATTCAAGATTAATCACAATAGAAGGTTTGTCTTTATGTGTAGCACTACGAGCAGCTTCTGTTTATATTTCTACTGGTGAGAGAACATCACAAGAATTATCTACAGTTTTACAATTAAATGCTCATCAATTTAATTTGCATAATATAAGAGGTGTTAATGATGTTTTATTGACGGGTATTACTCAAGTCTCGGCATTTGATCAATATATTGGTGCTTTTCTGGCTGGTGGACGTTCGGTTTGAACATTTTTTGTATTAGGGACCATTTTAAGAGAATGGATTCTGTTCCAGTTTCCTTTTTTTCTTGGTAATGCTCTCTGGGATTAATCCCGAGAATTTCTTTTTTAATTTGTATCTGTCCGTTGGTCTTCTCTCAGATTTTCAATAATCTAGATTATCTAAAAAAATTACTTTAGGAGCCAGTAACACGTGAACAGATGCCAACATATTTACAATATATTTGCACTGTTGGTTCTAGAGGAAAAGGAAATGAAACAAGCTATGATTCTTCACTTAAAAGGCACAGGGAATTTGTAAATTTTGTTTGGAGAAGTACACAGCCTTTGCCTGGAACATTAACTGATGCTATTTTTTCTTTAACTTCCAAGGTTTTTAATTTAAATAAGAATTAGTGTAGTCTAAGTTGGAGGAAATTTAATAAAAAAAAATTTTCTTAGATTTCTAATAATATTCCTTCATTTGGTTTTCGTTCATTTCTTGGTGTTGGCACTTCTCGTATTGATCTACCCCAAAAACATTTTCTTTCTGAAACTCCAGTTACTCAAATATATGCAAAAAGTTTTATAAAAGATGGAAAAAGAAAATCTGAGAGAACATTTGTTGCACCAAATGGATGGAATTTAATGGCAATTGTTGATAATATTGGAAGAATAATGCTTATAAATATTAAAACGAGAAGAATTTTGAGAATTTGGAAAGGGTATATTTTTTAAGAAATTTTTTGGGGTTTGTATCCTTGTATTAGTGGTAAGATTGACTTGAAATTGTATATTTATTAAATAATTAAAAGGTTATATACTAAAATAAACTTTGTGTAGTATATATGTTTGTGGTGTAGTGGTAGAGTGCTCGGTTCGCTTTTGAAAGGGCAAAGGTTCGAGTCTTACTGATGGAAAACAATTTTTAAAACACTTAAAAATTGTTTTTATTTACTTTCTGATTTAAAATATATTTTAATTTAATAATTAATTAATTTTTTTAAAGTTATCGCCAAGCTCGTTGTGCCTGGATAGAAAGAAAAGGCTCAATATTTAAAAATAAACCGTCTAAAGTTCTTTTTCTAATTATTTATGTGCCTAGAAGAGGTTTAATTGAAGTTTGGTCAATGCAAAATGGTCCAAGAATTTCAGCTTTTGAAGTAGATGAAGGAAGATTAATTTCACTTAATTATGGTGTTTTATGTGGAAATGAAAATTTTGATATGGAAGAGACGTCAAATGTATTTTTTCTTTCTTCAGAAGGATTATTTTATGTATTATTTTAATTAATTAATTTACTATTTTTAATTTTTTTAAGTCAATTGATGTCCCTTTCACTGCTGTTAATTGCTCATCTGAAAATTGTAATGAAAACAAAACAATAAAAAAGAATGATGACATTATAGAAAATTAATTTAAAATATTTGGTTACAACGGCAACTGTGATTATTTAAGCCTAATTAGTCCAATAGGAAAAATACAGTATATGACTTTTGTAATAAACTTGATTTGTAAATAAATTTTTAAGAGAAATCGATAAAATAAATTATCGATTTTATTAATTTTTTCAAATGGAAAAATTTAAAGTCGACGAAAATCGACGAATCTCGACGAACGTCGACGAAAATTGACGAACGTCGACGAAAAACTATACGACGATCATGATTTTGAATAAATTTAATTTTTAAGAGAAATCGATAAAATCAATATATCGATTATAAAATAATTAAAATATATTTTTTATTCAAAAAAGCAGAGTATATAAAAAACAATATTTAAACATAATAATATCACACCCGTTGTCCAAAAATTTTATTTTCCTGAATATTTCATTCCTTTTGATAATTTTAAACCCCCTCCTCCACTTGTTCTTTCTTCAGATAATTTTCTTTTATTTAAATTAGAACCTTTGTTTTTATTTTCTGAATGTTTATGAGACGTTGTTTCTTCAGAAAAATTCAAATTTTTCTTTTTTGAATTTTCTTGTTCTGAGTAATAAAGATTGTAGACGAGGTATGTGCATTCATGAGAAATTATATGCTCCTAAAATATATAAATTGCAATGAACAGACAATTGACAAAAATGAATTGGACGTTTAGTAATTTTGAATCGTTTTACCATTTTGAGATTTTTGTCAATTGACCATTTAGTCATTTTTGTTTCGTTTCTGTCAAAATTATTATGGGACATTTTGGTCAAAAAAGTTATGGGACGTTTTGGTCAAAAATGGTATGGGACATTCGGTCAAAATTATTATGGGACATTTCGGTCAAAAATTGTTATGGGACATTTCGGTCAAAAATTGTTATGGGACGTTTCGGTCAAAAAAGTTATGGGACATTTCGGTCAAAATTATTATGGGACATTTCGGTCAAAAATTGTTATGGGACATTTCGGTCAAAAATGGTTATGGGACCATCTCATTTATTGGAATTTCACTAAACCCCAGCCCTACTATTTATAAATTATATTAAAAAACCTGATATTTTTTCTCTCCAACAATTTGTTGTCCACATTCACAGCAAAGTCGGCTTCTCATCTCTGAATCTCTAACTCTAACATTGTCATATCTTCTTTGTGGAGTCACAAAATCTCTTTTGTTATTTCGACTGGTAGAAGCTTGTCCCTTTGTTGGTGAATTAAATAATTTTCTTTTTTCACTAAAAGGACGTTGCATTTTTTAAAAATAAATAAAATAATATATTCTAAAAAATGAAAAGAATTTAATTAATTAAAAAAAAATTATTTTCAATGCTGAGGGATCGTTTTTAGCAGAGTTAAAATGACTTTCCATCAGCGGGATTCGAACCCATACCTGCAGATTTAATTAAACTAGCCCTTTTCCACTACACCAAGAAATCACTTAATAGAAATTTTTAAAATTCTACCCAAATATCATTGGATTTTTATTAAAAATTAATTATTTAAGTAAAAAAATTTTTTTTAATGTTTTTTGGTTTAAAAAATATAAATAAACCTCCCCCAGCACTGAAAAAAATATACAATTAAAATAAAAATATAAAATAAATATTTTCGTTTTAAATAACGACTTATACAAATTAAAAAAATATATATTTAAAATTAAATTTTTAAATTTATTTATATAAATTAATTTTTAGGTAAATAAATATTTCTAATTAATTCTAATGTTTTAGAAACTTGTCTTTCTGTTTCACCATATTCCCAAAGTGAACAAAATACTACATTACTTTTAGCAATTCTTTCAGAATTTTCTAATTGATTGTCTAATCTCTCAATTGCCTTTTTTAATTTAAATAAAGTAAAAAAAATAATAAAATTAAAAAAACCTGTTCCTTTGAAACATTATCCCTCGCACAAATTCGTCCAATAGCCTCATGCCGTGGCACAAAAGTACACCAAACCTGATTTAAATGTTTTTGCCAACCAGCCTCCAAAAGAAGAGCAGCATCAATTATAATAATTTCTCTTTCAGATTTTTTTACAATTTCTTTTACACGTTCAAAAGTTAAAGGCCAAACAATGTTGTTTAAACGTTGAATTTTTTTCTTTAAAAAAATTTAACTTTAATTTATAAAAAAGAAAAAATTAAAGGAAAAATTAAAAATAAAGCCCAAAAAAATGTTTTGGAAGATGCAAAAAATTTTAAAAAAATAAAATAACATCAAAACTCTCATAAAAACACATTAAAACATAAACACAATATATAAAAATCAAGCGGAATCGAACCTTTCTTATATATCAGCACTAGGCAAGAACACTACCCACTACACCAAACCTCCAACTAACCATTTAATTTATTAAACGATTATATACCCTTAAAAAAATTAAAAAACCTTGTCACAAAAGACTAATTCACCAAGCTTTTTTCTGTCTATATTATTTTCATCAGTTAAAATAGAAAAATCAAATTCCTCGGCCAGTTTATTGCGTAATTCTTCACTTTCAGAATATAATAAATGTACCAATTTATCACATTCAATAACCTTAAAAAATAAAAATCCCAAATTTTTATAAAAAACCTCGCATCCTTGTGAAGCCAAATATTTAGCTATATGTGTTTTTCCAGAAGCAATACCTCCAGTAAGTCCAATTAAATAATGCTTATTAGAAATTGGTTCAATTGCTGAAGGTTCTGGTGGTTCAATCAAAATTTTTCCTAACAATTCTCTTCTATTTGCACTTGAACTTAATTTTGTTTCTTTCAAGACTTGATCATTCAAGTGTTCATTACCAAGTAATTTGATTATATGGATCTTTAATGGAAATAATCCTCTCTCCTAAAAATAAAATAAAAAGACTTAAAAATTAAAAAAAACCTTTCTTTTTTTATTTATAGCTTCAGCACCAATTAAAGTCTCTTCACTAACAATAATAGCCTCATATCCATTATCTTCAATTGAAGGACCAAAAGCATCAAATATTGGAACAGTAATGCATTTAACATTTTCTGATACATCATTAACAAAATTTTCTACTTGAGAACATCGAGATTTTACTGGTTCAATTAATTCATATAAAATCTTTTCTAAAAGAAGAAAAAATATAAAAATGGTCCAAAAGGTTTAGGTACTCTCAAAAATATTAAAAAGATTGGGGAGAGAAGGCTTTAGGACTCAAAAGAAAAATAAAGTCCAAAACAGTCAAAATTCATCTCTACAGAGAATTTACTTCACATAAAAATGAATAAAAATATTAAAAAAAAACAAACTATTAATCATTTGCCCGTCTGTAACTCCACAAGTAATCTCTTTTGAAAGCAAAACAGCTTCTGAGAGTAACAATTTATGACCTAAACATTTTTTAAATTTTAATTAATAAAATAAAAAAAACCATTATGAAGTCTATCAAAAGCACCGCCAAGAACTACATGTTTATAAGGTTTTTCAAAAGAATCAAAAGATGATTTATTCAAAGAAAAAGGTTTATTAATGTTGCAGGCATCTTCATTAAAAATTGGAAATGTTGGATGGTCTGGATCTTTTACCTTAAAAAATAAATATTTTCAAAAGTCTAAAAATTTTTTTAATAGTTTAAATTATAATCAAATAGAAAAAGAATTTTTGACCCTCGGACAGTTGAAAAACCAAGAAAACCACAAGTGTGATTCGAACCAACACCTTCGGAAGCAACGAACCCATGATTTTCCGACTACACCAGAAGAGACTTATAATGAAATCAAATAATAAATGATATATATTCTCTACTAAAATCAAAATTCCCCCACAAATATAAAAAATGGCAAACCTCATCATAAAAAACCTTGTCAACATTAACTGTCCTTTTATCAAGCAATACACGAAAATCAATACCAGTTTTAAGAGAGGCAGCACCCAAATATATTGCCGGTAATAATTCTTTAATCTTTCCATCGTTTTCCTCCAAATGAACGTAAAGTTTGTGTCTAACCTTTGAAGCTGCCAACTCTAATAAACGTTGTAATTTGAGTTTAACCAAATCATTACTTCCTCTAATTACTAACAATCCAATGTTTACAGGTACAACCATTTTTTAAGAATTTTTTATTTCATTTTCTTTTCTCTAAAAAAAAGAAAAAAATTATATTAATAAAGACTCAAATGTCCTTCCTATAGATTTCTTTTTTCTCTAACACTCTGTTCTACACACTCTCGCTGTTTCCATTAATTCGCAATATTCATTTCCTTGTCCTGACATTTCGAAATTGCACATTTCGTCCCAAAGGTAAAAAATCATGGGCTCGGGTAAACGAAATGTAGTTTTTTGCCGTAGAGGCGAAATGTCGTGCAATTTTGTTCGACGAAATGTACAGGTCCATTAATTTCTATCTTATTCTTCAAAAATCAATTTTTCTCCATTTTGGTTAGAGACACAAGACGAGAGAGTGTAGAACACTACACGCGTGTATAAGAGAGACAAAACCTGTAAAAAAAAGAATATTTGTTAAAAAAAATAAAAATAAATTGAAAAACAAACAAAAAGTAAAATTATTAAAATAAAATTAAATATTTAAAAATTTTATTCTGTGAAAAAAAAAGAAAGAAAAGATATAATAATATTTGGAAAAGAAAAAATAATCTGTGTGCACAAACATTTATTTTAATTATTTTTTTAAGCTATATTTATTTATATACTCTCTAATTATTATTAAAAAAGATGCTCGATTTAATTTTTAATTTAATTAAAAAAAATATTTTTAAGCTTTTTTTCTTGAAATTTTGAAAAAAATTAAAATCGAGCCCTTCAAAAACAATTTTTATTTGAAAGGAAGGGGAGAAATTTATTTTTTATTTTTTTAAATTAAAAACTCCAAAAATACATTAAAAAAAAAAAGAATTACTAGTATGGCGTCAGAATTAAAAGAGAAAGAAAATAATTATTGAGAGAGTAGTTAACCCTGAATAATTAATTAATTACCCTCTCTCCCTCTTTAATTATTTTTCTAAAATTAAAAAAAAATAAATAAACCATTTTTCCTCATTTCTCATAGTTGTGCAAAAAGAAAGAAAAAAGAATCAGTTAAATCCTCAAATGGTCCTGCAATTTTATTTTTCTCCTTTTTATTTTGCCATTTTTATTCAATATCAGCATTAAAAGACTTTCTCTTACCCATAATTGTGTTTATTGGATGACGAACAAATGAACTATAAAAATAATAAAATTATATTTTTTTTCATAAAGACACAGAATTGTAGGAGCACCCAAATGATACAAAATTTTATTCTTTCAAAGAAATAAAATAAAATTTTCCCCCAAATATTCTCTTTTATCTCAATAAAAAAGTTAAAACCCTGATAATCCTAAACCTATTAGTTTCGACACTTTAAGGAAATAAAAAAGATTATCAGACTTTTTAGGATCACATAAAGTAGAGGGAAAGGAAATGTGCTCTTTCCTCTATAATAAAAAAATAAAATTAAAAAAAAATATACCGAAACGAAAAACGAGAAGATGAAGAAGACTTTTTCTTATTATCCAACTCATTAATAATAATTTGAGAAATATCACAATTATTATTATTATTAATTGAAGAAGAACCAGCAAGTTGATGATTTGGAGATTCTGATGACAAAATAATTTCTGAACAACGAATTATTGGTTCTTCTATATAAATCATTTGATTAGTTATTCCACTACTACTATTATTACATTCAACATTTTTTGCAGAAATTTTTCGAGTAAATTTTGAAGGAATTTTGCCTTAAAATTTCTTTTTTAATTTTTTAAAAATTAAATAAAAAAAACCTGGCTCTTCCGAAATTCCTCGACTATTTGAAATTGAAGAACGAGGACGAGTGTTTGTTTTAAAAGAAGAATTACTTCCTGTTAGTGAACGTCTTTCACTTGCCTGGGCAGCAATAGAAGCACTGCAACACGCCTTAAAAAAAAGAAAATAAATTAAAATTTAAATTAAAAATAAACCATTGTCGAAGCATTCTCAGCATCTTCACCATTAATATTCACTGCTGATTCGATTACACCACCAACATGTCCAACAAATTGTCCACTTGACCAAATTGTGTGAACACTCTTTTTTTTTAATAATTTAAAAAATTAAATAAAAATTAAAAAAAAATACTCGATTATCACAATTATATTGAGAACCAGCTATTGCTTTAATTGATGCATCTTCTGTATTTGGTTTATCTGTTAGACTAACCAAACCTTAAAAAAATATTTTTTTAATTAAAAAAAAACATTTAAAATCCCCTCATTTTACTCGTTTATTGGTAAAAAAAAGAGATTTTTCCTAATGTAAGAAAGAAGTGGAGACGTTTTATTAAAATTAGAGGATTAATTCCCGTTATTCGCAAAAAAATTTCCGAAATTTTATTAGGACATTTGGTCACGTAACACACAAAAGGACCAAAAATCAAATAAAATAAATTAAAAAAAAACCAAAAGAAGAAGCAATGCTTTGTCGACGTTGATGAAAAGATGATTTTATTGTTTTTGTATTATTAGAATTTTCATTATTTTTATTTTTGCTCATCTTTTCATTTGTTTCATTTAAAAAAATTCTTCCATCATAAATTTCTCCTTCATTTCTTTCATTCAAATTGGAAGTAGAAGAAGAACTTGCTCCTCCATTACCACCACCACCACAAGCTCCATTACGACAAAGTGATAAAGGAACAACTCCATAAACATAAGCTAACATTATTGGAACACCAACACCTTTTTTAAATAAATAAATTAATTTAAATAAATAAATTAAAAAAAAACAGTACCAACAGTCATAACAGCCAAAACAGGTGAAATAACTAAAGAGCCAAAAACACTTAAAGCTGTAGCCTTTAAAAGGATTTAAAATTAAAAGGTAAATGAAAAAAAATACCAATTGCCTCTTTGTTCTAGATAAATTAGAAAATCGTTGATATGTTTTTCTAAAATTAAAAAAAAATAAATTTAAAAGAAAAAAAAAACAAGAAAAAAACCTTCCAATAAAAATAGGAACTCCACAAATAATGCCTGGAACAGCCAATCCAGCAATTAAAGCAATTCCTAAAGGTGCTCCAATAAGTGTACCAATTTGCCATAAAAGCTTCTTTTTTCGTGTCCAAGGTTTTTTTCCCCAAAAGGTACAGCCAGTTGGACTTTAAAAAATTTAAAAATTCAAAAATTTTTAAAAAAAACCTCAAATAATGAAGTTCATTAATTTGTTTTAAACAAAGCCAACAAAATTCAGCATTGCACAAAACACAAGTCATCTAAAATCAAAAAATAAATATAATTTATTTAAAAGAATTTACATGATTGCACGAGCCATCATTCATCTTTTTAAAATTATAAATAAAAATTAAAAAAAAATAATTAAACCTTTGTAATTAAAGTTCCACAACGAGGACAAGATTTCATTTCTTCTAAAAAAAGTTAAAGTTTAAATAAAAGAAATTTTTTTTTTAATTAAACACTCTTTAAAGAATAAGAACAGAAGAAATCTAACAACTAGACTCGAACCCACACCCTCCAAATAACAAAATCAAAATGACTAACCACTCGACCACAACTCGCTATTACAACGTTGAATAAATATTTATTTAAAAATACCTCCACTACTTCCAAAACAACTCCGATTAGCCTCAATATTGCTAGCAGGTAAAGATGAACGAAGAGTTTGGACAATTGGTGAATTAAAAAAGGATTTTGATCTGGCTTGGTCACAAGTTTGATTTGGATGCCAATAACTCTTGCAATGACTTGAAGAAAAAAGATTTTTTTTTAATTATTGGGACAAAATGTTCCCTTCCCTTTACCCATAAAAACAACATTTACTTACTAGCAAAACATTGTAGTACAACGCTCACATTTTAATTGAGGACAAGCAGCACAAGAATGAGCAATCACAGCATAACTAAAAAAAAAGAAATTAAAAACAAATTTAAAAAAATAAAAAAAAATACGTGCAATCAGGAGCAGGACACCAACGAGTATCTGGATCTATACTTAAAACACGACGTAATGAATAAAATTCAAATCGATCCAACATTTCTGGTTGATGATCTAGTATATTGTAAATGTCACTAATTTGAATAAGAATTGAGCATTCTGGGCATCTGTTAAATTTTTAGGAACTTAAAGAAAACTGGAACGTCATTAAAAATAAACAAAAACTCAAAAAAAAAATTTTAAAAAATAAAAGTACATACGATATGTCTGTTCTGCTCTCCGTAATTTCAACGCCGAGATACTAAATTAGAAAAAAACAACAATTTTTAAAATTAAAATTTGAAAAAACCTTGATAAGACAGCTCTTACAGAATATATGAGCACACGCTCTTAATCTATAAAAATTTTGCATTAATTGACGAATACAACAAATTGGACATTCTTTCTGTTTAAAACAAGATTTGATGCCAGAAGAATTGCTTTGAACTGAACATGCAGAAAACATTGATTCAGAAGGACCCTAAAAAAGGTTTTTGGGAGTATTTTAAAATATTTTACTACTCATTTGCTACCAAAGATTAAGCTAA
Source organism: Meloidogyne chitwoodi (assembly GCA_015183035.1). Taxonomy (NCBI): domain Eukaryota; kingdom Metazoa; phylum Nematoda; class Chromadorea; order Rhabditida; family Meloidogynidae; genus Meloidogyne; species Meloidogyne chitwoodi. The sequence continues at coordinate 239,315 of JACZZP010000018.1, forward strand.
AATCAACTACAACAGCTTATTCTAAGGTTGTTCCCTTTCTTCACTTCTACCCTGTTCTTTGTTTTTACACATTTATCTGCTCCAAAACAAGGGAAAATTGGGGGAGAAGTGAAAAAGGGAGAAAACACAAACCTTAGAATTCCAAAACCTTTTTAAATTCCAATTACTACACTTTATATTTAGCTAAAATCTCCTACAAAAAACCTTTTAATTTTCAAACCCTTTTTTTATTAAAATTATTTAAAAACCGAGTTTGAAGAAGCAGCCATACTAACACCACTTTTAATAGAAAGTTTATCACAAGGTGGTCCAGGAATATTAGAATTATCCACTTCTGTCGTTCCACTTTCTTTGAAACAATCAGAGACAGAATTTTCAATTTTCCCAGTTAAAGGCACATCTCCAACAGAAAGAGCTTCTTCTTGTCGTTCACATTGACTATTTCCACTTCTTTGATTTTCACCGATAGTTAATTTTCCACTCAAACTTTTGGTTGATTTGTCGATATTTTTATATTGTTCAGGCAATTTTATGTTGGAATTGTGGGTTGAGGTTATGCTATGAGCGCGAGTGTTTTTTCTATAAAAAACAAAATTTCATTTTAACGTTACCGGAACCATTCCCCGATCTTTCCCTTCCTAGTCCTTTATTTAGTTTTAAAAAAACCTAAACAATTCTTCAGAAGTATTTTCCAACTCAGAACTTGTTGGCGAAGCAGTGATATTATTCAAAAATGATATCAAACCCAAACGGCCTCGTTCAAAAATACGTGAAGGTTGTTGTTGATGTTGGTTCCTTTTCTTATTTTTAACAACTAAATTTGTTTCTTCTTCAATGTTACATTTGGTTGATTCAGTAGATGTCTAAAAAATGGAGATTAAGTTAAAAAAATTAATGTTGTCCAATTAAAGTTTGAATATTTGAGGGTTAAGTGACCACACAGGAGATGAGTCAACTGACAATTTAAAGTAGAACACTTATTTTGCATTTATCCGCACTCAATAAACGTTCCAAAATTACTCACCATACTATTATGTTGATTTTTGTTTGCCCTGTTAGACTCTATTATTCGATCAAATGACTTCCTTTTAATTTGTGAAGAGTTTAATAAAGCCTGATTTTCATCTACATTTTCAACACATTCTACTACAATTCCCAAGTTTTTATTACACATTGTATTATTGCTGTTGTTCACATTCATTATTTAATAAAAAACTAAAAAATGAGTAATACATTAAAGAATTAATTATTTAAAAGTTTTCATTTACCAAAAAAAGGACTAAAAAATGTAAAATTAACGAGTAAATTAAAAAAAAGCAATGTATAAATGCGTGATTGGAAATAAAGGTATAAAACAAAACAACAAAACACACAAATTTTGTGAAAAAATTTAGCAGAGAAAAAAAACTTCTTTCTCCCATGGCAATGGTGTAATTGAAGTGGAATATAATTGAAATAAAGAGTCTGTTTTATTTTAAACTGACTTGCTAGACTCAAATGGAAAATCGATCCACTTGATTAGAGAAGTAGTGAACAAATTATTATTAACCTTGCTGACGCAATAAACATCTTTTTCTTTCATTATTTTTCTCTAACACTTCATGTTATTTTAAGTCAGACCGTAGTCGCGGGGTAGAATAGTCAAAGGCCAACCAGCTACACTCTCTTTAATAAATTTATTTTTCTCTGACATAACTTGTCAACTTGGTACTACCCGACTAGTCGCGGAGGAGATTAGTTACAGAAAGTTAATCATAAACCGATTAACCACGAACACTTAAAACAATTGTTAGCTTTTTCCCTATCACTTAATTCTTTTTTAAATAAAAATTAAAATTTTATTGAATAATAAGGAGAAAGACTAGGGAGAGAAATGTAGTGTTAAAAAATTTTAAATCCTATTAATTAAAAAAAATTATTCTTCGCGTGGTTTACACTGTATCGAATCAAAATGAACAGCTAATCGATCAAAGCTAGAACAGAATTTTTTTTAATTTATGGACTAAATTTTAAATTTTACCTAAGCACATCATTACGTCGAAACTCGACAATCTAAATAATCGAAAAAATAAAAGAGAATAATAACCATTAGAGTCTGAATTAAAAAAACTAACCGAATCACGAAAGAGTTCACATATTTTTTGCTTTAAATTAAAAAAAATATGTAAATAATTTAATTTTGAAAAAGACAACCTTATCTTCCATTTGAATCAAATTTGCTGAACGACAACTTTCGTAGTGACAAGCAGCTAGACATTGTGCAGGACTGAAAAATTATAAAATAAAATATGCCACCACAAAATGAAAAAAAACAAACGTTTCAACCAGTAAACGTTTCAAAAGCCTAGCCCCATTAAATACAGTTTGATATAAAGCAGAAAAATGGCATTGACCAACAGATGGATATTCAAATAAATTCCCTATTGAAGAAAAAGAAGAAGATGATTCTGTTGTTGTCATACCTTCAGTATTATTTAAATTATTTATTGTTGATGAATTTATATTTAATATTTCTTCTAAAGTTTTATTATTATTAAATGTTGAATCATTGCTAATGTCGGGTGTTGAAGTAGTAATTATTATTATATTCTTAAAAAAGATGGAAAGTTTATTAAAGAAGAAAGTAAAAAGAAGAGGAAATTAAAGTTTTTGTTTTAGTGGGTATAACAAACTCTTCCCCAAAAAAATAACCTATATTTCAACTTTCTCCACCCAAAAATTAAATATTACAAACCTCAATAATATTTGTTGCTGTTGTCGTATCAGTTACATTAACAATAGAAGTAAAATTGTTTGCATTTTCGTGTTTATTTTGTTCCTCTTTTGGGGGTTGATCATTCTGTGTTGATGTAACTGCTATTCCCCTTTTTTCAATTTTTTCATCTTCTTCTTCCTCTTCTTTTTCGTCTCCTCCTTCTTCAGAGTTATTCAAGTATTTATCTCCTTCAACTTTTATAGTTTTCCAATTCTCTCCTCCTTCTAATAATAAAGAATCCAAATCGGAAGTTTTTGATTCAATACCTAAAAATGAGAGAATTAATAAAGATTTAAAGACAAATTAGGACAAATTACCGACAATGAAAGGCTGTCTATGTGAGTTCAGGAAATAATTTAAAGTCCCCAAGTTATTCAATATTTTCTAAAATTTCCAAGTTCACTAAAAAAGATTCAAAAATTGTCGGTAAATTATCCATTAGGTGAATTGTCCATTCGATGTATTACCCCTAAAAAATAAAGTTAATTCATACTAGGTACAGCTGTTTTAGTCTCTAATTGTTCTTCTTCCTTTTCTGCACTCAAAGGAGTTTTTGGTGTTGTTGAAGTAATAATTGTGGTAGTAGAAAAACTAGTAGCATTAATTTTATTTTCTTCTTTAATTTTGCTTGAATTACTTAATTTTTCTGATTTTTTATGTTTTTTGTCTTTCTTATCCTTTTTAGGCTTTTTTAAGATCTTTTGTTTGTCATCTTCTTTTTCTATACTTTTTGTTGTTGTTTCTATTGTATTTGCTAAAGTTGTAGCAGGAGTGTTTTTATTTATCATTTCTTTTTGACAATTATTTGATAGATAAGAAAGAAGCGCCTTTTCTGTAATTTATAATGTTAAAATATACAAAAATTAAAAGAAGGTTTTGGAAATTTTCTAATTTATAACAATGTTCTCTTCACCCTACTTAATGTTCCTTACACACTACTCTTTGTAAAGTAGGTATTTATTAAAAACACTTACTATCTGCTCCGCAACGAAAATCCAAATAGCTGCTGTGCCCAACTCCACTTTTACTACTTTCATCAAAACTAAAACGTTCAGGAGCAGAAGCTCTATTATCTCCACTGACCAAACAAGTGCCGGAATCTTTATAAAATTGGGAACTTGAACATCCTCCAACTACCAGATTTGAAACATTTCCACCCTTTTCTTCTTGTTGTTGAAATTTCCATTCAGTTAATGCACAAATACATTTACACAATTCAGCACTTATTTGTTGACGTGCAACTAACGCCATTCCTTCAAGAACATATCCGGGTTGTTCCACAAAACAAGCATCTGATAATGGAGTAGAAGAATCCTCTTTGTCTAAAAAAATAAAGTTAAAAAGAAAAAAATGGATAAAAAAGATAAAGATTATAAAACAGAATTTTAACGTTAGCACATTCGACGAAATGAGAAATTTTGTCCAGAGTGACTAAATAAGTGCTGCTCTGAAATAGGTTATATGAAAATATTTACAAGAAAACATAATGATTTTTCATATAGAAAATAGTAAATAGAAGAGAGAGAAAATAAAGAGTAAAAGAAAAGAAAAGGTAAAACCAAAAGAAAATGCAAGGCTAAAAAAGAGAGTGGATAAATAATGAAAGTGGAAGAGAAAGTAAAAAGAAATAGTAAAGAAAATTGCTATCATTGTTTTGCAGAAAAGCAACTCATTTAATAAATTTACTTAATTTACCAGAATTAAAGAACATTTTCTGATTCATTTGTCCCTGGTTCCCTTGTATTCGGACGAAGAAATCTTTCGCCTTTTACTAAAGATTTCCGTGCAGGGGGACGCTTATGGGTTTACCTAATTTTTGGAAGCGTTTCATTTTTGAAACGCGTAAAATCTTGCTCTGTTTTTCACCTGTCGTGTGATGAGTTGTTGAAAGAACTGGTGGTGAAGTACTTGAAGGACTTTTTGTCATTGTACTATCAGTCTGATTTGTTAAGCTTGAAATACTAGAAATTATGTTTTTCTCTGTAGAGTTAGGTGTAATGTTGTTACAAACGTTTTCAACAAAATTTATTGCTTCTTTGGGACGACAAATGAAGCCAAGATAAATAACCTTAAAAATATTTTAATTTTAAATTTTGAATGCTTCAAACCTGTTGATCCGGTTCTGGACTGAATTGTTCTGGAGCTGATTGACGATTGTGTAAATTAAAAACACAGTCGCGTTCATCACTAAAGTAGCTAACAGAAGCACATTGAAAAGGATAACGAGAATGCCTAAAAAATTTATTAAAAAATAAATTTCAAAAAAAACTTACAAAGAATTAGCACATAAACATTTACAATGTTCTATCGAAATATTATGTTCTAAACTTGCTGCAGTTCCATTCATTGAAAACCCTGAAATTCTTTCAAAACATTGTTGTTTATTATCAACATCTATAACTGCTTTAATAGTTGTAGTTTGCGTTATTTGTTTGTAAAAAATGTTTTTGTCAGAATCGAATGTTTTGTTTGTTATTTGTTCTGATTTTATAAAAATGTTGGTTGTTTCTGTCGTGTTGTTATTAAATGTTGTGTTGAGTTGTTCTGATTTATTACTACACATTTTTTCTGATGTTTTTAGCAAATCTGATAAGTTTAATGTTTTAATTGTTTGTTCTGATTTTATTTGTTTTTGAAGCAAGCTTTTGCTTCAAAAATTTGTTTCAATTTTCATAAAATTGCTTACATTTTCCTTCACAGGAAACATAATGATAATCACTGCTTTTGTTGAAAATTAAATCTGATTTTCCATTATGATCACCACTTAATAATTCGCATAAACCTTCCACCTTTTCATAGTGTAAACTTTTACAGCGTGTTGTTGCTTCCTTAAGTTTCCAAGTGTCAGCACACGCACAACTAAAGAAAAGAGAGATACTTTTTTTTTTGCTACAAAAATTTTGCTTCATAATTTTCTTCAAACTTGTATTTTACTCACCGACACTCATTTAAGGTCAATCCTTTTTTAACTACAATGCTAATTTCATCATTTCCATAATCCAGCAATTTTCTATGTTGTATAAATTTAAAACAAATAATAGTTCCAGTATTGGATTTTGATAGTTTAGCAACATCTAACGATGGAAGAATTTTATTATCATCATTTATACTTGTTTTATCATCATTTTCTTCAGAACTAATACCTCCACTATGATGAATTAGTACTGAATGTAAATAACCTGTAGCTGGTTCAATCAACTTTCCATTTACAATTATCGGTTCTTAAAATATTTAGATTAATAATAATATTTTATTTTACCTTCATCTTCTCCTTCCCTATAAAATTCGCTTTCCTCTCGATTCCTTTTATCAAATGTTGTTGTATTGGATAAATCGTCGACAATGTTTTGTTTCTTCTTGTTTTTGTTAAAACTTTGTTTTATTCCAAATGGTGTAGAAATAACTTTTAGTTGTTCATCTATATGTATGTTTTTCGGAATGTTTAAAATGTTTTACGAAAAATTGTAATGTTTGAGTTTAAAATGTTTACATGAATTTTCAGAATGTTTTCAAGAAAACAAATGTTCATTGTTTTTAAAATGTTTTCCGGAATTTTCAGAATGTTCAAGCAAAATTTATATTTCTAACCTGGTTTCAATCTTGCTACAAATCCACCTGATTGAATCAATATTTCTGTATCATTTTTATTCATTTTAGATGAATAAAAGTTAGTTTTTGCAGGTTTAACATCTTTTGGTTTTTGTTGATCATTTAGTGGTTGTTTTTCTTTCTGTGATGTTAATGCTTGGTCTCCATCTTTACCCCCTCTATTTGCTTCACCTAATATTTGTTCAAGTCTCTGTCTCATCTGATAAAGTCTTTGAAGAACGTCAAGAGCATTGACATCTCCAGGAAAGAGTAATTGCTGAAAAATAATTTTTTAGAAGGATTTTATTAGCTAAAGTTTTCAGAAAGTTTGAAATGTTTTCCGGAAAGTTTAATGTTTTATTAAATGTCAGAATGTTTCCCATATTGCTTCCGGAATGTTTAAGGAATGTTAAATTTAAAGTTTAGTTTAAAACTAGCTTTATTATTAGCTTCCAATCTCTTTTTAGTATCTTTTAATTCTGATTTTTCTTCATCATGAATTTGTGAGAATTCTGGTGATAAAACTTGTTTTATTGTTGTTCTTGTTTCTTCTTTATTTAACAACTTTTCAGTTAAATAATTAGGTGATAATGTTGTTGTTGTTTGTTGGCATGTTTGAATACATGCAATTAAAGAAAGAGCTTCAGCACCATCAGTTTTTAGATGAAAATAATTGAAACGTTGTTTGGACTAAATAATTGATTTAATTAAAAAATATAAAAATTAACCAAGGAGCACTGAACAGGCCTATTTGGCGAAAGTGCGCAGCTATGAACATCGTGATTATAAATCTGTATTTTAAAAAAATTAAAAAATTTTAGAAATATCCTAACAGCAGATTGACAGAAAAAATGCCTTTGGCCACACAGATTGGCACATTCTGCTGCAGAAGAAACATCTTCTCTAAAATTAAATTTTGTCTTTTTTATTTCAAATATATTTTAATTACTTGGTAGAATATAATTCCATTGTTCTGACTTGTCTTGAAGAAATTGCCTGAGCAAAAAATACTGGCATAGTACATGTTGCTTTTATTGGCACAAAATAAAATTCAAGAAGAAAAATTAGCAAAGGAATAATTTTATTAAATATAGTTGTTTTTGAATGATGAAATGTTAAAAATGATAAAATCAGAGAAGGTAAAACATCCGGAAGCATTATTAAAAAGAGAGAAGAATTGAATATAAATACTTATTCGTACATATTTTTTAATATAAATGAGCGGATAAAATCGAAAAAAAATATATAAAAAGATAAACAACATTTTTTTATTTTTGGGGTTTTAAAATGGAAGAAGAAAAAATTGGGGCGGCAACACGGCGGTGAAAGTTTTAATGAAGAAACAGTTAACCTATTAGAGCAACAATTCTGTTTTATATTATTAAGTGCATGTTTTGTATTTGTTCTGATTTTAATTTAAACAATCAGAAGAAATAAGAAAAGAAAATCAGAATAAGATTAAAACTAAATCAGAATAACATAAAAACAAAATCAGAGCAAAATTAAAACGAACTCAAAAATTTAAAACAAAACCAGAATAAAAACAAAAAACACGCAATCAGAACATCAAGAACAGAAATCAGAATAACTTAGAAACATATTTAAAAACCAAAAACACAGTATATATACCCAATGTAACAACATATAAAAAGTTTATTGGTGAGTTATTGTTAGTTTTTCCTAGTTTCTTCTTCCTCTTTCAGTTCAAAATTAGAGGCATAAATTGATTTTGTTCATTTTATAAATCCCTTTAAGCATTTCTTCACCTTTTCTAAAAAAGGAGAAAACGTCGCAAAATCGCGAGAAAATAAATGAGGGCAGAACCAGAAATAAATGGCGCCAAATATATAAATCCTTATATTAAAAAAATAAAAAAATAACTACAAAAATATTAAATTTCAGAATGTTAGAATCGCTATCATATCACACCCCAGAAAAATCTTAAAAACATGCCTATAGAAAGTTAAACGCCCTAAAATTATTTATGAATATATTTTGAAACAAGAAGGACAAATTAGAGATTATTATATTTTTTAAATCCTCATTTAAAATGAGGATATTTTATAAAACAAACATTGCTTCATTTTTAGGTTAATCCTAGATGTTGTTTTTTAAATATAACAAAAAGGGAGATGAGCAAAATGAGAAACAAAACAATCCAGCCATAGAAAAACAATTAATAAATTAAAAAAAAATATAAAATGTTTATCTAAACAAAAACACAAAGGAATATTAGTTTAAAACATAAAACATTAATGAACAAGAAAAACAAAACAGCAAAAACATTAAAAAACAATCAGAACATAAAAACAAAACCAGAAAAAAACATTGAAAGAAAAAGCAGAAAATCAAAACAACATAAACAAATCAAACATTAAAAATAATAAGGGCCATTTAGTCGCAGCATATGATCGTTTATCTTTTGCCATAAATTTTTCAATGACAGCTCATCAATTTTATATTTTTTAAATTTTGTAAAGTTTAACATAAATATGCAGTAATGATGAAAGTTACGCTGTGCGCCATGTAATTAGCAATTTTGGCATTTTGCGTGTTTTCTACATAAATAAATATTTTTATCACACAGATTTAATGATAAAAATCATTTGACCAAGCAAAATAAAAATTATTTTAACAAATAAATGATTCATTAAAAATAATATTTATTTATAAAATGTTTAATTTTTAACAAAACCATAAACATAAAATTATTAACATATCTATATTATTTTATCTAATAATTCAAAAATTAGTAAAATTCTTTTAAATGTTTTTTAATTTATTTTAATTTTAGAATAATTTTTCTAATGAATTTAATTCTTATTTTAACTTTCTTTGTTTTTAAAATTGTTGGTGTTCACTCTAAGTGGAAATATGAATTTGGAAAAGAAACTTGTCCTACAAGTGATTTCCCTTGTGAAAATATTTTTAAATTAGGAAAGATTAATAAATGTAATGGGTAAGTTTATTTTCTTTTTTAAAAAATAAATATTTCATAAAATATTTTAATAATAATTAAATTTATTTTTCTTTATTTTAGCCTCGTATTTTGCTACCCAAGTCTTTTATCCAATCCTTATTTGTTTGGATATAATACAAAATTTAATAATCGTTTTGCTTTTAAAGAAGGAAATAATTCAAGAATTTGTACTCGTTTTATTAAAAAAGAAAAAGTACAAAGCCCAGAAGGAATTAAAACTGTTTGGAGTGGTTTTAGACTTTTCTATAATAATAAGAAAAATGAACTTGAAGTTAATTTGGATATTGTTGGGGAAAGGTTTGAAAATAAATAAAAGAAAAACCAGAACATCAAAACAACATGATAAAAATAAAAACAATAAAAAACATTAAAAAATAAGAAAATCAGAACATTTTCGAAACAACAACAAAATGTTTGTTGTGTTTAGTTGTTTTTATGTTCTGGTTTTTCTTGTTTTTATAGCTTTGTTTATTATCTTTTTTTAATAAAATTTTAGAGAAACTATATATCTTACCGACATCACTATACCCGACTTTCTTCATGCAATTTCTTCCAAAAAAGGAGCAGAACCGACATGGGGTAAATAATTAATTAAAAAAAATATTTTTAAATAAATTATATTTAAGCTAAAATAAAAGAACAAAGCAAAAAAGATAAAGAATTTATTAAAGTAATTAAAGAAGGAGCAAAGTTAAATGAATTTGTTGGAATTTTTGCTTTAAATGTTGATTTGGGTATTGGTATTAAATTAAAAAGTGATAGAGATGTTGCTTATGCTTTTTTAAAACGACGGGATTATCCAACAAAATGTCGATTAGTGAAGGTAATAATTTTATAAATTGTTGAATAAGATTTATTTTTAAAAGAAAACTACAACAGTCAAACAAACGACAACAACACCAGCAGCAGAAGTCTTCATAACAAAAATTAAAAACATAACGCCAAAAATAAAGAAAACATCAACTTTAATGCCATTCGAAAAATTCACTCCATTCGCTTTAGTATATTTTAAAATTTTTAAATATATTTTTTATTATAGGATACATGCAAATTTTTTAAAAATCAAAATTTTGCTGATAGATATGGTTGCAAGTAATATATTTTTACTAATATTAAAATTTTTAATTAGAATATTATTTTTATTTTATAGATGTGGTTCTAATAAAGAGCTGCTTGTAAATTTGTAAGTTTTTTTCTTCTTAAAAACTATTATAGTTATTAATTAGTTTTATTGCTTAAAAGCTATTTTTTAAAATATAAATAGAATATGAGCTTAGCGCCAAGCGGTTTCGAACTTGCGAGCCCTTCCAAACATAACCTAACGCCTTACCAACTAAACTAGTAAAGCGTTATTTTCTTTTCTCTTTTAATCACTCTTAAACCTTTGTTTAGGTGCTTAAATGCTAAAAGCTGAATCCCTTGCGCTCTATATTTGTAATTTATTTAAGGAGTTTAACTCTAATTAAATATAAAAATGTTTTTTTAATCTAAAATTTTGTTAGGTGTTGTGAAAATTATCATAGTTGTATTGAAAGTGCTAAACAAAATAATACAAATTGTTCGTCGCTACCAACTAATTTGTTTTATATTTCAATTAATACCTCAAACTATAACTGGGAATTCGATAAATGTTTGAAAAATAAAAATAATAGATGTCAACAAGAACATTGTGAATGTGACAGGTTTTTTACTTATCGAATAATTGATTTAACGAAAATATTAATACCTATGTAAAACACATTTATAAATACTTGTTTTAAATAATTTGTCCGCAGAAAGGACCTGCTAATCGAAAAAAGTGCCGAAAATTTAAATATTTTTTTTTAATTTTTAGATATGTTGTAAATTGTTGGTCTTTTGTCCCACTTCATGATGATTTTGATGAAAAAGGTAACCTTAAAATTAAAAAAAATGAGGAAGAAGAAATCAAAGAAGAACTTTGTTCAATTAAATTGGTTGAAGAAGCCAAACAATCTTCAATGGTTCCAATAATTAACGTCACAAAAATTAAACGAACTGCATTTAATAATGTTCTAAAATTAAATAAATTGTTAAAATCTGGAAAATATCTTGAACCTGAAGTACAACCTTTTTTGCACCAACTTAACCTTTTTGTTGATAAAAGCCTTAAGGATCTTAAATTATTTGACAATATTACATATTCAACATTAAACGAAATAGTAGAAAAATCAAAAATTGCTATGGAAAAAGTTGAAAAATCTAAAAAAACAATGGATGAAAAAGATTTGAAAGAGGCAGAGGAATATTTTATAGAATATTTAAAAATTAGAGAGACTGCTATAACTTTTGGACAACAACATGCTGATGCAAAAGATTGGCTCCATTCTATCATTAAAATTGGTGCAAAAATCTATGCCAAACGCAAAGAAAATAATAAAAATTAATAGATTATACACCCCTAAAGATTGACCTTTTATATTATTATCGTATAAAAATATTTAAATTTTATCTATTGGATAATCGTTTTTCATAAACTTTTTTTCTCTATACCCATATACTCATCAATCTTTAATTATAGCATTCATAAATTTAACTTCTTTAACCCTCTTTTAGGGTTAAAGAAAATAAGCAAAGAAGATTTATCTAGATTTTAATTTTTCTAGTAATTCAAGCGTGGTTTAGTTGTTAAAATGGGTCCACCCCTGAATATCAACACCCTGAATATTGACACCCTGAATATCAACTGACCCTGAATATCAACACCCTGAATATCAACTCCCCTGAATATCAACTACCTTTTGATCAACGCATTTTTTTCTTTTTTCACTTTTTTTGTTTTATTTTTTAATTTTTCTTTCAGCTAATCTTTTTTTTATCATTTTATTTTATTATTTAAATGGCATCTTTTATTAACTCTAGGAAAGGTGGTGAAAAATTAGTTTTTTAAGGATTTATTTATACAAAGAGTAGAAATGGCGAGGAAAATAAGCGCTATTGGAGATGTGAGTATTGGTTGCAAATGCTGCGGATCTGCTGTAACTGATGCAAATAATGAAGTGAGTTACCAAACAACATAATCATGGTCCATCACCTGCTCGAATTGAATTGGCAAGAATCAAAGATCGCATCAATAAGGCTGCAATAACTTCATCACTTTCTCCAAGAGCTCTTGTAAATATACAATTGGCTGGAATCAGTGACAAGGCTAATTTGTAAGGTTAATACGAAGCTAATTTTACTTTAACTTTAATAATCTTAGACATTCGTTTCTAATTTATTTCTATTGCTCAAAATTATTAAGTATGTACATCTAGTTAGGTATATTTAAATTTTGAACCTGTTTGATATATATTTTTTAGATTTTTAAAATAAAATTTGCATTTAAATTGATAGAATTAATTTTTAAGAAAGAAAAAAATGCGTTGATCAAAAGGTAGTTGATATTCAGGGTGTTGATATTCAGGGTCAGTTGATATATAGGGTGTTGATATTCAGGGTGTCGATATTCAGGGTGTTGATATTCAGGGGTGATCCCGTTAAAATGCTAGACTATAACTCTAAACCGGAGGAGGTTCGATTCCAATGAATGTACAGATATTAGTAACTAATTAATAAAATTAAATTCTCGATTTCATCGCAAAAAGAGAAGAATTTTTGGAAACTGGAGTGCAATAACTTTTTAAAATGTTCGCCTGCGGCTTTGAAATAGCCCTAACTTTGAAAAGTTCATAAAAACCGATCCAACACGTATTAAAAGACAAAATTAATTAATTTTTTAATTATTTTTATCTAGTAAACTTTTAATCGACTATATACCGTAATTTTCAATAACCGCTTACGATATACTTGTCTCTAACAATCCGTTAACCGGGGGGACAGGTTATTAACCGATCTTGATATACTTTAAATATAAAAATACATATTTAATAAATTTGATATATTATTTTAAAAATTAATAAATATTAATTTCGATTTTAATATGTTTAGAAAGTCTTGGTTAATTCTCAAAACACTCGCGATGAAATAGAAAGGGATAATGGACACAACCTATAAATAATTAAAATAAAGAAAATGTTTAATTTTTTTAGATAATAAATAATTATTGCTAAAAATTGATATTTTTGTATTTGGAGTCTGGGCCCTCAAACACAATTTTTCCAATATGACTATACCGTAAGTTTCACATTAACTAGTCCAGTATGTGTAAATACCAGTAATTTTTACAGTGTTACAAAATGCGGCAGAAACATATGCAAAGCAACTGTAATCATAAGCAGCAGCTTCCTAAATAAGTAAAATATATTTTAGAGAATATAATATAATTAGTTAGGAAAATTGTGGCGCGAAAACAACTCGTAATTTATAAAAATTTACATTGTTCAGCCCGAGCAACTTAACTAGTTAGTCCCTTTATTATCAATTTTTGGTTAATAAAAAATTTCAAAAATTCCAGTGATCTATATCAAAAAATAGGCGAGACTTTAAGCTCAAGTGATATTACATTTTTACTTTATTTATTTTTTCTCTAAGTGCCAAAAGGCATACTCTAATTGAAAAGGAAAAATAAGCGAGGCGAGCGACTATCCTAACGCAAAAAATGCAAATTTAGTTAAACTGCAAACGCCATTTTGCAGACAGGTAGACCGCCAAATACACATTTACCCTAAATAACTTACATATAAGCATGTGCAGAATTTTTTTATCGCAGTATCCTTGTCCTTTACTATCGTCATAACACTTATCATGAATTGTACAACATATTGCTATCTCATCTAAAGAAAATATTATAATTTGTATAATTTTAAATATACACTTTTTTATTTAAACGATTTCAGACCATTTATATGGAATTCAAAAAAGCTCTAAAAGTGGATTATTTTTACCTTTTTACTAATTATTTCTTAAAAAGTACACAGGAAAAACATGAAAATCGCGATATTCCATCTTTATTTTATGTTGTAACTTTTTATGAAATAATCTTATTAGATTAAAGAATTGGTAGAAATAATCTGCTTATCTAGAGCTTTTGATTAATAATAAAAGTTATAGCCATAAACAACCGGCTACTTGATCTCCGTTGAAAATGCTAATCAAATATTAAATTTTTGAAAGAATAAATTTTTTGTTTGCTTCGATAACTAAACGATTTTCATTTTTTGTTTAGCTGGAAAAATTTTTGGAATTTTGCACTAGGGTTGCATAAAATCGAAATTTTACGGAATTCGTAAAGGCGCTAACTCTTATACGCGGATACCCACGAAATATGGCAATTTGGGACTCGGATCAAAACGGATACGGATATAGACCCCACGGATATATTCAGATACCGAAATTCGTGTTCGCGAGCACTCCCGATAAAAATAATGTCTAACCGACGATAGGATCTGGACAGTTTTGTCTTGCATGTATGCAACCCAATCGCTCTGTGAAAGTAAAACCCCCTTCAGTTCCACTTGATCCACAATTAAATTCATACTTCAATTTTTCTATGCATTTATTCGATTCTTAAAATTAAAAAATAAAAGATATATTTAAATTAAGATTACTTTTTAAACCCTACCTTTTGTAACCCATTCACATCTCTTTGCTTGATCAGACCAGAAATCTCCCCACTTTCTAGCAATTCCACTAAAAAAATAATCACTTGGGCCATAATTTTTATCGCAAAAACTTCTTATTTTTGTTGTCCATGCTTCATTATAAAGTTTTATTCTATACTCATAATGATCCTTATCCTCCTTTTCCCACTGAAATATATTAAATTTACAAGTTTTAGTCTTTGTTTTTTTTTGTAAAAGAGGATTTATTAGTCTAAACTTTCCCGACCAAAATTTAGATTTGTCTTAAATAAGATTTAATAGGCTCGTAGCTCAAGTGACTTATAGTTAGGCAAAACACGACTGAAAGTCTCAGCCATTCCCAATAGATTTTAAATATTTAAATATAAAGTAATTATACTAACTGTTGACAATGGTCTAAGTCGAGCACCTACACACTTCCTAAAAATAAAAAATTTAATCCTTAATTAAATTAAAAAGAAATTTTTAGTTTAATTCAGTTCAAATAGACAAAAGTTCGCTAATTAAGAGCAGTAAATAACTTGGGAAAGGAAGAAATACATAAGATAATTTAATTTTCTACAAAATGGTGGAGTGGCCAAGCGGATTAGGCCGCAGCTTATAACTAACGGCCCGAGGTTCTTCGAGAAAAGACTAATTTCATCAAATTTTTCGGAATTGGCAACGCAATTTTTGAACAAAAGAAACATTAAATTTTAAAAATTTTTCATATCACTGTGATTTATAGTTAAATATTTTTGCATAGATTTAAGCTTTTCACAATGTGTTATTCTATAAGTAAAAGACATACATTCCACACCAATCATAAAATTCATCACAATATGCAGTTCCAGCAAACTTGCAGCTCCAAATTCTATCAACCATAGCCATAGATTTACCAGCTTGAATTAAAAAATTATTTTTTTGTCAATAATATATAACATACCTAAGGAAAAGATAAAAGGCTGTTTGTACACTTTGTATCCCCCCTTTTTTTAACTTTTCAAAAGTTTTTTTTATTATGTACAAATTATAGCTCATTCGAAAGATCACATCATGCTGAGCCGAATAAAACTTAAATCAGTTCGATAAGATAATTTTGAATAAAGTTATAAAAGTTGGAAAAGCTCTTTTCTGCAACGATAACTGTGTAGGTAATCACTAGATTTCAATCGTTCATAACTTTGTTCAAATCCAACAAAATTTAGTTATTTTGGTTTTATTCGATTTATCTCAATGAGTTCTTGGGGGGGGGGGGATACAACCTGTCTACCAGCTTATTTTAATAAAAATAACAATTTAAAATATTTTAAATTGTTAAACTATTATTATTAAATTTCTTACTATTGACTACGGCTCCTCCACGATCAATTCCAGGAACACATGTAGATCTATTTTTAAAAATTTTATTCTATCCATTCTTTGGTAATATTGGTCCCTTGATCTAAAGTAGGTCCTCAAAATGGACCAAGATCTAAAACTATTATGTAAAACTAACAGTGCAATAGCCATCCAATTTTTACGAGTTTCAGATCTACATTTTTTAAATGCGTTGCAACACCTGTTAAATTATTATTAAAAAAAGTTTTTGCATACAAAACAGAAGAATCTCGATATAAACACATTTAATGGACTTAGTGTGTTTATAAGGAGAATCAACTTTATTTATTTAAAATATTACTTTTCTGCTCCGTTATCATATGGCCTAAAATCTTTATCACACCTTAAATATTTAAATATATATTTTTAAATTTATTTTTAAATATCCGATTTTTTGACTAAAATGCTTCAATTTGACTCATTAAAAATCTTTTTTTTTAAACTTGATGCCTAAATTCTAAACTATGGTCCTCTCATTTTCAAAAATTGAAATTCCTCAGTTCCATTTTTAAAAAATCATAAAATTTTAATATTTACAATGGATACGTTAGAAATTGCTTTTCACAAGAATAATCACAAATATAACGAGCATCCCTAGCACACCATAATTCACAATCAACACATGGAAGTTCTTGCAGCAAATCTTTTTTACTCAATACTTTCAATCTACCACTCCCACAATCCCTAAAATATTTCAATTTGTAAAAATAAATTAAAATATTTTAAAATTTAATTTTCTTAGATAAAATTTGTTTGGAAAATTATCATCCATGGCTGGTTTCGAACCTTGTATCTCTCTTTAATGTTTTCTAAAGCTAAACAAACGTAGGTACATCTGAGACCGAGATATGGGTCGCTGAAAATCGAAAAACCATAGGGGGGAGTAGGCTCATTTTTGAGGTGAAAAATTCGAATAGATAGCTTAATGAGTGTTAATAGCGAAAATATAAACATTAATAAAAAAATTACTTATTTTACTTAATTCATTTATATTTATTCAATTTTAGTATGGATAACCAAGAAAATATAGACATTTTTGAAAAATGCTGGGACTGAAATGGCGGTAATGAAATGGCCCGTATTTTTTAAATATTTAAACTTACATATTAAAATGAAGTAAATCAACAATTCCATAATAACCACTACTTAAAAGATAATAAATATATTTATTTTCCTTTGAATCATAATATAATTTGATTATTCCTCCGAGCATTACTTCAAAGCAGTCAGACCTTTTTTAATTAAAAAATTTGTTTTAGAAAGTGTCGAAATCAACCCTAATTTAATTTATTTAAAAATATTTGTTTTCCTTCTTTAATTTTCTAAAAGGGAAAATTTTGGTATTCTTGTCGTTTGTATCCCCCCTTTTTTTAATTTTTCAAAAGTTTTTTTTTATTATGTACAAATTATAGCTCATTCGAAATTCACGTCAAGTTGAGTCTATAAAACTTAAATCAGTTCGATAAAATAATTTTGAATAAAGTTATAAAAGTTGGAAAAGCTCTTTTCTGCAACGATAACTGTGTAGGTAATCACTAGATTTCAATCGTTCATAACTTTGTTCAAATCCAACAAAATTTAGTTATTTTGGTTTTATTCGATTTTCTTAATGAGTTCTTTCAAATAAGATTTTATTTGAATTACTTTTTAAAAATTTTTTAAAAAATTAAAAAATGGGGGGATACAAACGACAAGAGTACCTAAATTTTCGTGACCGGAAAATGCGTCAGTGGAAAATCGGTCAGTGGAAAATCGTCAGTGAAGAAACAGTACATAAAATCACTAAAATACATTTAAAAAACAAAAAACAAATAAAACAATGTAAAACACAAAAATACATGTAAAACAAAAAACACATGTAAAACACAAAAAACAAATAAAACACAAAAACATGTAAACACAAAAAATTTTAATTTATTTTTGTGTTTTACATGTATTTTAGTGATTTTATGTACTGTTTCTTCACTGACCGATTTTCCAACTACTGACGCATTTTCCACTGACGCATTTTCCGGGAGCTTAAATTTTAATCCCTCATGCAATAGAATTAAAAAAAAATTATTGTGTTTTTTTGCTTTTGCCTTTTATTAGAGTAGGAATTTAGCCCTTAGTTATTTATAAATTATTTACAATAAAACATTGTCGAATTGTCCTCTTTTTGCCTTCAAATCAGATATTTTTGCTAATCCTTTATATCCCATAACGTGACTAATACATGCATGAATTGCTCTACAAGCCCTAATCAAAAATAATTTTTAAGTATCATAATTTATCGACAAAAAAATTTGTTTTTTTACAAAAAACAAATTTAATACTTACGTTTTTCCTTCATTCTCGAAAGGTTTAAAGTCTCCATCACAACTAAAAAATAAATTTATTAAATTTTTAACTAATTGTAAATTAAATTTAATTAAAAAACATACAATGGGTATAAGTGATACTTTTTATCAGCATAAGGTGAATAAACACGTTCTATACCATAACGAGAACAAAAATAAGCGTTGAAAAATCCATTTTTATTTCTACACCAAAATTCTTGTGGGGGGCAAGGATAGGATTTAATAAAATTGTCATTTACAGTTGGTCCATTATATTGAAGACTTTCCAGAACAAAAAAGATCAAAATTTTAAAAATAATTAAAATACAAATTAATAAATTCATTTTTATTTAAAACTATAAATTAATTTAAATATTAATAATTATACAATAAATTCTCTAAAATGGGATTAAAAGAATAAAAAAGATTTAAAAAATTATTTTATTTATTGGATAAATAAAATAATTAAATGATCAGTAATTAAAAAAAATTAATAATAAAATAAAAAATAATATAACATTATTTTATTAATTTCAATGACAGCTCATCAATTTTATATTTTTTAAATTTTTTTGTAAATTTTAACATAAATATTAGAGTTGTTCCAAGACCAAAAATAACCAAGACCCAAGACCCAAGACCAAGACCAAGACTTATAACCAAGACCCAAGACCAAGACCAAGACCAAAAAAAACCAAGAAAAACAAGACCAAGACCCAAGACCAAGACTAAAAATATTTTAATATATACAAAAAATTAAATTCATTAAAATTTATTATAAATCCCCAAAATCATAATTAAAATGTAAGAACAATTGCTGTTTAACATGAGTGCTACTAAAAGAAAGCCGTTTTGGCTTGTAAATTTCTCCAAGAATCGAAAATATTCTTTCTCGCTCTACTGTGCTTGGTGGTGAACAAAGAAAAATTTTCGCAAGCTGTTTAATTGTTGGGTGTGATAAGTCTTTCTCCCAAAATTTAATTGGATCATATACCAGTGATTCAAGAGGACTCTGAGTTTAATTATTTATTTACACATGACAAATATATTAAGTACCTTTAGAAAATGTAAAACCTCGCAAGTTTAGCGCCGCAGGCGAAAATTTGAAAAAATTATTGCATTAGTTGCCAAATATTAACCATTTTCAGCGCCGCAGGCAAAAAATTTTTTTAATTTTTAAACCTCTTGCCAAAATTTTTCCCCAAAATTGTGCTTGGTCCCCCTATGGTATCACACCAAGACCAAAAATAACCAAGACCCAAGACCAAGACTTACAAGCCAAGACCCAAGACCAAGACCTACAAGCCAAGACCCAAGACCAAGACCAAGACCAAAAAAAACCAAGAAAACCAAGACCACCAAGACCAAGACCAAGACTCTTGGAACAGCTCTAATAAATATGCAGTAATGATGAAAGTTAAGCTGTGCGCCATGTAATTAGCAATTTTGGCATTTTGCGTGTTTTCTACATGAATAAATAATTTTATCACACAGATTTAATGATAAAAATCATTTGACCAAGCAAAATAAAAATTATTTTAACAAATAAATGATTCATTAAAAATAATATTTATTTATAAAATGTTTAATTTTTAACAAAACCATAAACATAAAATTATTAACATATCTATATTATTTTATCTAATAATTCAAAAATTAGTAAAATTCTTTTAAATGTTTTTTAATTTATTTTAATTTTAGAA
This sequence comes from Meloidogyne chitwoodi, assembly GCA_015183035.1. NCBI lineage: Eukaryota > Metazoa > Nematoda > Chromadorea > Rhabditida > Meloidogynidae > Meloidogyne > Meloidogyne chitwoodi. Next base: position 259,558 of record JACZZP010000018.1, read on the forward strand.
TAATTTTTCTAATGAATTTAATTCTTATTTTAACTTTCTTTGTTTTTAAAATTGTTGGTGTTCACTCTAAGTGGAAATATGAATTTGGAAAAGAAACTTGTCCTACAAGTGATTTCCCTTGTGAAAATATTTTTAAATTAGGAAAGATTAATAAATGTAATGGGTAAGTTTATTTTCTTTTTTAAAAAATAAATATTTCATAAAATATTTTAATAATAATTAAATTTATTTTTCTTTATTTTAGCCTCGTATTTTGCTACCCAAGTCTTTTATCCAATCCTTATTTGTTTGGATATAATACAAAATTTAATAATCGTTTTGCTTTTAAAGAAGGAAATAATTCAAGAATTTGTACTCGTTTTATTAAAAAAGAAAAAGTACAAAGCCCAGAAGGAATTAAAACTGTTTGGAGTGGTTTTAGACTTTTCTATAATAATAAGAAAAATGAACTTGAAGTTAATTTGGATATTGTTGGGGAAAGGTTTGGAAACAAATAAAAGAAAAACCAGAACATCAAAAAAACATGATAAAAGTTTTCATGTTCTGGTTTTTATTTTGTTGTATGTCTTAGTTATTTTTTTAAAATAACAACAAAGACTTGTTTATTGTTTTTGTTGTATAATTTTTAAATAAAATTTTAGAGAAACTATATATCTTACCAACATCACTATACCCGACTTTCTTCAGGCAATTTCTTCCAAAAAAGGAGCAGAACCGACATGGGGTAAATAATTAATTTAAAATAAATTATTTTTTAAGCCAAAATCAAAGAACAAAGCTATAACGACAAAGAATTTATTAAAGTAATTAAAGAAGGAGCAAAGTTAAATGAATTTGTTGGAATTTTTGCTTTAAATGTTGATTTGGGTATTGGTATTAAATTAAAAAATAATAGAGATGTTGCTTATGCTTTTTTGGAACGAAGGGATTTGCCAAAAAGATGTAGATTAGTGAAGGTAATAATTTTATAAATTGTTGAATAAGTTTTATTTTTAAAAGAAAACGACAACAGTCAAACAAGCAACAACAACACCACTCAGAAATCTTCATAACAAAATTAAAAACAAAACGCCAAAAATAAAGAAAACATCCACTTTAATGCCTAAAACCGAAAAACCTTGGATTCCATATGTTAATATATTCTAAAATTTGTTTAATAATTTTTTACTATAGAATACATGCAAATACTTTGAGGATCAAAAATTTGCTGAAATATATGGTTGCAGGTAATTTATTTTTATTAAATGTAATTAGATATGTATATTTTTTTACAGATGTGGACCTTTATCTTTCTATTTATTTACTATCGATTGGTAAGTAATTTCTTAAAACAATCCATATTTTCTAATTTTATCTCTTTTTGACCATTTCCTTTAAAGTATAAATGGAGTGAGAGAGCAGTAAAAGTTTAATCACTGGTAAGTCTTGAACCTACGACCTATCTCACACATAGTCGGACGCCTTACCGCCTGAGCTAACGAGGCGACATTTCTACTAATCTTTTAATTCTTAAACCTCTTCTTAAGTGTTTAACCAGCTAATTCTTTGCATTACTATATCATTTATAGAGTTGATCAAAATGAAGTTTTGAATTTAAAATTTTTAAGGTGTTGTGAAGATTATCATAATTGTATTGAAATGGTTAAAGGAAATAATACTGATTGTCCATCATTGCCAAGTAATCTGTATTATATTTCAATTAATACATCCAACTACAATTGGGAATGTGACAAATGTTTGGAAAGTAAAAATAACAAATGTCAACAGGCCCATTGTGAATGCGACAGGTTTTTTTTAAATTAACATTTTTTATTTAAATATTATTAGGCGAGTTGCAAAATGTTGGGCACAATTTCCAGTTCCAACACTTAATGATCAAGGTGGCAGCCTTAAAATTCCAGAAAATGAAAAAGATATAACTCCTGCCGTAGCATTATTCTACAATTGCCCAATTAAATGGGTTGAAGAAGCCAAATTTTTTTCAAATGTTCCTATTGCTAAGGCTACAATAATTCGTCGAATTGCATATAAAACTGTTCACAAAGTAGTTGATTTAATAGAAGCTGGAAAAGAACTTGAACCTGAAACAGGTTCATTCTTGACATCACTTCTAGTTCTTGATGATGTAAGCAAAGATTATCTTGAATCGTTTGAAAATATTATAAATACAACATTAACTGAAATTGTAAAACAATCAAAAATTGCTTTGAAAAAGGCTGAAAAAACAATGGATGAAAAAGATTGGATTGATGCAGACACATATTTTGTGGAATATGCGAAAGTTAAATTGGCTGCCATATCTTTTGGAAAAGAATATAATGAAGCTAGAAAATGGCTTCGTTATATTATTAAGTTAGGTAGAAAAATCGCTACCAAACGAGTAGAAAATTATAAGAAGTTAAATGGTTAATTTTGAAAGATTTCGCTATATGCCTAATGCTTAAAATGCAAATTAAATTTTAGATAGAATTAAGAAAACTGAAAAATCACATGATGAACTAGACTTATTTGTGGATTACCGAGGCTGCTCTCCAGGCAGACTTTAAAAATTAAGGCGAATTAATAATATTATTTTTAATATCCTATATGGAGAGCATCCTCGTTAATCTTCTAAAATGAGCTTGGTCCACTTACGTCGCTTTCTATCGTTTAAAGCATATATGAAACCATTTTGTTGCATTTTTAGCATTGAGCATACTTTTTAATTGAATATTAAATGATTTATGTAATTGTATTATTTAATAAAATTTTAAAATTAGTAATTTTATTGTCATTACCCAGGTCGTTTCTCATATTAGAGCTAAAAAATTAACTAAAGTTTTTAAAAATAATAAACTGATCGAATTTTGAATAGAAATACCTGATAAAGGTTTATTTAATGTATTTATATAATGCAAAAGAATGTTAACAGATTGTTAATAAGGCGAAATCAATTAAAGTAAAGCGGCCGTCCCATCCCAGAAAATAGCAAAACATTGGGTAGGATTGATCCTGAGAGCTCTCTGAAACGAGGCTGTAATCCATTCAACCATCCCATCGCCTATCGAAGGCTTTCCTTTTTCATTTATTAGCTAGGCTGGAAGGAAACTTCGCCGGCCTTGCGTGTAGTGACTTCCAAAATTTGAAATTTCAAATTGAAAAAAATAATAAAAAGAAACATTTTATTCTTTCCCACGTGTAAAAATCAAAGAAATTATAAGAACAAAGATGGAGTGAGGAAAGAGAAATATGTTAAAAAAGGAAACTGTAAAGAAGGAGAAATTTTTTAATATCGACGGCACTCTAGTGTCGTCGATCAAAGCTTTATATTAAAAAATAAAAGAAAAACTAAAAAATAATTTTATATCTTGTAAATAATAAGTCACCCTGAGAAGAGGTCGGGAGAACGCTAAAATCAAATAATTCAAATTTGATCAAATATTTGAAAAACTTAAAATTTGTTTAGTGTTAAGTTCCATCTTTTATGGAAATCCTTAAATTGTTTTATTTTTGTATTTACAAGATATTTACAAAATATTTAAAATATAATACATTTATCTCTCTTCCCCTTCTATTTAAATGCGAATGACTAAACTCTTAATTTTCTTTTTTTTTTTTGTGAAAAATAGGAATTTTTAAAAAATTATTTTATTTATTCTTATTTATAGAGAAGAGGCAACTCGCACTAAATAGAAGAGGATAATGAGACTACAATTTATTTTACCCAAAATTTAATTTAAAAATTAATTCCCAACAAAAAAATTTCTTATGCAGAACTGAAGCAGAGTCAACCTAATAAATAGCTAAAATTAATATATAATGTATTGTTTATAATTCTTAATAGATAGGTATAGCCAAAAATTGTTATTTTTGTATATTTGAGTTAAGATTTAATTTGACAAGCTGAATCAAATGATAAGGTACAGCCTATATTATCGCAGGTAACTTTGTCAAGGTAACTTTGTCGCAGGAAACGTTGTCGCGAGATTGCTTTGTCCAAAAATGGTCTTGTAAAAAAATGATCTATTGGGGTGTTCTATTACTTCTTCGTTTTTGGGTCTATGGAGGTGGGTCTTCGCACAAATATGAATCTATTAGGGGTTTTATTACTTCTCCAAGGTGTTTTACCTAAGGCTTGTGTATAGGTTCGCAACAAAGTGGTCTCGCGACAAAGTTTCCTGCGACAATGGGCGTGTGACACCCAGTTAATGGTTTACCGGATTTTAAGAGACCCGAATAACGGTTCCTATTACTTTCAAAAAACCCGGTTAACGGTTCCGGTTAATCGACTTTGTGCTACCCTACTTGTATCTGATAATATCAAAAAAATCGGGAACAAAGTGGGGTAAACATTTTTACTCTCGAGATGTTCCAAAATTAAGTGTATTAAAGAGTGCTTATATTTTAAAATCTGCGGATTGCGCTTGTGAATTTTGCGATTGCGTTCAATCCCGATTTCCACATCTTTAAAGTATTACATTCGATTCAGCTCGAAGGACAAATCAAATGATAGCCTAGTTTTCAGATAAATTACTTACGTCAGAGTTTGTAGGTGATACGACCAGTTTGTTCCACAGTTCTACAAAAACCTTCAGCTACATTTGCTTCGCAAATCACATCTCCCTTAGCAGCTTTCTAAATGTGTTAAATAGAATGGATTTGAAAAATGTCAGTTGAAAATACGGAACTTGTGTAGTTTAGTACACACCCCATTTATTCGCGAGAAAATATTTTATCTTTAAGTCATATTTGGTTGAAACATTTTTTGCCAATATATGGGGTATACTATATTATACGGGTACAGCCCGAAAAGGCGCCGGCCATATAGGCGCGCAATAGTATATCTAATGAAGAGAATTAGAGATAAAAAGGAAGCGAGATACTACATGCGCCTTTTCGGGCGTGTCCCATATTATACTTTTCTCTAAAAAATAGTTTTTAAAGTCAACAAATACCTATGTAATTTTATTAAAACTTACACGTAAACATTTGCAAAACACCTTATCACATGGTTTTTGTCCTTTTTTATCACTGTAACAGTTATCATGTTTAGTACAGCATAATGCTATCTCATCTAAAAAATTATATTTAGGTATATTTGGGCATTCCTTGGGAATCCGGGTCCCGAACATTTTTTCATATTTTTCATAAAAATTGGTACTAAGGGGTAATCATATGCTCTGATCACGAATATGATATCAGATTTTACCAACTCATTGATTTTATCTATGATTTTTCATCCAGTACTTGATTTTTTGGTCACTACATCATGCGTGTCAGTCAAATTATATAGCATTCGATTCCTCAATTTTTGGGGTTTAAAATTTAAATATACATATGATATCACATTCGAAAGTATTTATCGACTTGAGTTGAATGACATCAAAATCAACACGATTGGTCGATTTTACACAAAGTTATGACAATCAAGAAAAATAAAAAGACGCGAAAAATCAAGTACTTGATGAAAAATCATAGATAAAATCAAGTGTTAGACAAAATCTGATATCAGATTCGTGATCAGCGCCCGATAACCTCCAGATACCAAGTTTCACGTAAAAATAAAAAATTTTCGGGACCGGGATTCGCAAGGAATGCCCAAATCCCTCCTCAAATAAATTTATTTAGTTTTACTAAAAATAAAATTTATATTTGGGAGGACGTTTGTAACGGGGCTGACTCGAAATTTCGAGTTTTTTTAAATTATTTTTGAGTTCGAAATCGAAATTACCTAATTTCGATTTCGAACTTTTCCCAATTTCGATTCATTGTCATCCTTGGTTCTAAGTGAGGAGAAAATACTTATATTTGAGTATATATAAAAGAAAAATACCAGTTTCATCATATTTTAATAAAAATAGTGTCTAACCAACTGAAGATACTGGACAGAATCGCAATGCATGGACGCAGCCCACCATCTCTGTTTTGGTTAATTCTTTTTTATCTCCGCTTAATCCACAATTAAATTCATATTTCAGTTTACTTTTGCATTCATACTCTCCTTAAAATTAAAATAATAAATTATATTAATATTTGGGAACTTATCTAGTTTAAGTGCACACCACATTTATTCGCAAAAAAAAATTTACACAACCAACATTGACTTAAAAAATAAAATATTTTCTTGTGAATAAATGCACTTAAACTAGACAATAGGGTTTCACCGTAATTAGGTTACGGAACCGTAAAAAATTACGGAAATTTTTGATTACCGTTACAGATTACGGAAAAACCGTAAAAAATTTACACTCCTAATTCACCCCATAAAATGACATTTTTTTGGAGAAAAAATTTCAATGAAAAATCTTTATCTATAATTAAATTGGATTCTCTTATATAGTGAGTATGGTTGAGTGGTTAGTGTGTTATCTTAGGATTCTGACCTTGATGTAGGTTCAATTCCTATATTATTTGCAATATATTGTAGGTTTTAATAATCAATGTAAAATTTGTTTTTTTTCTTTTTGAAAAATTTAAATCTATTACAAAAATAAAAGTCCTATATTTTTGATTGTGTCGCTAAAAAAAGTAAATTTTTGGCAACTAACGTGCAATATTTTTTAAATTTTTGCATGCGGTGCTAAAAAATGTGATTTTTGGCAATAGATATTTCGAAATTATTCGTTTGCGCATTTAAAAAGGAAATTTTTTGCAATAGTGATGTAAAAAATTTTCAAAATTTTCACCAATACCAGTCAAAAGGGGAATTTTTGGCATCAGGAGTATAAATTTGAAAAATTACGGTTTATGGTAACGGCTTACGGTGGTAAATTACGGTTAAGAATACGGAAAATTTCGCTTACGGTGAGCTCTACTAGACAAGTTCCATTATTTTTTAAGTGCTATTTGTTTATATACGAATATAAATTAATGTTCGTCCACTTGCACCCATCGGGCTTTTGACTCAAAAAAATTCACAAAAGGTTCCTCCTGTGGGTTGTCCCTGGTTGCTACAGGCATATGTTGTCCCCGACAATTGATAATCTCCCCCCATCTCTGGCCGGTAAAATTTCTCTTCCGCGTTCCCCGTAAAAGTCTTCCCTGAGGCTAGTGGATGAACACTAATATAAACAATTCGATAATTTTAAACAACTTTGTTTAAAATAAAAAAAGTTTATAATAAAAGATTAAAAGTTTATTAAAAAACATACCCATTTCAATAATTCCACAATACATAAATACTGGAGGACTACTCTTAAAAATTTCAGAAAAAAAAGTTTTTGTTTTTTCCCATGCGCCTTTTTTCTCCATAAAGTCTTCACGGTCACAAAATTTAGGTGTATCTTCCTTCCATGCCTCCTTTTCTTCTTTTTCTCGAAACTCTTTCTCCTTTTCCGCTTCTGTTTTTTCATTATACCCTTTAAAAAACTCGTTAATTTTTTTTTGAATCTCTTTATTTTTCCTTTCATTTTCCTGATCTTTCAACGTTTTCTGTAGTTCTTCCCACGTTATAGCAAACTCATCCATTATTCCTTGATTCTTAACCTTCTTTTCCCACTGAAATATATTAAATTTAAAAGTTTTAGTTAAACTTTGTTTTCTTTGTTTTTTCTATAAAATAGGGTTTATTAGTCTAAACTTTCCCGACCAAAAATTAGATTTGTCTTAAATAAGATTAAATAGGCTTGTAGCTAAAGTGACTCATAGTTAGGCAGAACAAGACTGAGAGTTTCAGCAATTCTCATTTTCTTTCGAATTATTTCGATTTGAAGGAATTTCGAGTTCGAACTTTTTCCAATTTTGACTCACCCTGATTTGTACAAAAACAAACCGGCCATGGGTCCCAAATGGGATACCCCTATTAGAAAATAGTTTGAGCGAAGACCAAGCGGTTAAAAGGGAGTTGATCAATTGGAGGTTTGATTAATTGGAAGTTGATCAATAGGGTTGAATAAATAAAAATTAAAAGTAATGTTAAACAGGATCTGGCATCCTATATGCAATGGTAGCCTTTAAAATTAAAAGAATGATTGTGTACTTAAATAAAGAAAGAAAAAATCCAAGCTAAATAATCGATTTTTGGTTAATTTGGCATATTATATTCGATTTTTGATTAAGAGCACAAATTTCCATTTTAGAGCGCAATTTTCCGCTATGGCACAAATTTCTGCCTTGGAGCGCAATTTTCCAGAGCGCAAAATTCCGGGAGCCGATTTTTTGCCGGTTTGATTAATTCTTTATAATTATCTTATTCCAAGAGGGACAGGAATCGAACTTTTTTCATTTTTGTGAGTGAATAGGATATACTTGAATATAAATAAATAATACTAACCGTTGAAAATGGTTTAAGCTTGTTTCCAACACATTTCCTAAAAATACTCAAAATTTAATTCTTAATTAAATTAAAAAAATTTTTAACTCAAGTCACTTGCAATAAATAATATACATAAATTTAAGAAATTTTAAAAAATTTCTTAAAAACTAATACAGTCAACTCCTTTTATAAGGACACTAATGTCTTGTCCTTATTTAAGTTTTCAGCCTTCATTTTGTATACTCAATATTAGCTCTACGATTACCGGAAAATTCCTCTTTTAGTGGAAAATTCTTCTCGAGCAAAATTTTTGGAAAATTTAAAGTTATTTTAGATCATTTTAAAAAGATTATTCTGACATACAATTTTTTAAGTGATCCAAAATCATTTTAATTATTATTTAGGGAGGATTTTTCCTTAAAAGAGGTATTTTACAGAGAGAATATACTTATGCTTGGAGAGAAATTTTCCGAAAAATTGGAGAGGAATTTTCTGGGAGGAATTTTCCGGTCACCAGCTCTACATTAGGGTATGCGTTCTATCAGGTTTATAAGTCCCAAAAAATAATGTATTCGTCCCATGAATAAAAAGTAGACAAGACCACAACTTTCATTTGAGTCTAGGAACTTCATAGCGAACCTTCTCATAATTTTTATTTGGCAGATTTGTATATAGAGGCCTTTTTATCTTTACTAAAACATATACCACTATATTAGAACATATTGTGTGGGATGTTTACTTTTAAGGGACGCATATACGCTGATGGGACGTATGTCTTAAGGTAAAGCCCTCATATTGGGATTCAACTATATTTCTTATATCAAATGGGCAATGTTTTCTCGAGTTTTCTTTAATAGAGATTATAATTTTGGCTATGGTCCAGTTTATGAGCCCAATGAAAGTGTATGAGTTCAATCAAAAATTTAAGAGTCCAAACAAGTTTTGGTATGTAAATAAAGTCTCATTTAAAGATGGGAATGGGTCACACGGGTCCATTTTCTAGTTTTTTTTAAAGAAATAGGGTTGATACCAGGACCGTTAATTCCGATTTTTTTTACAAAAACTGGAAAAGGGAGCCGGAAACAGACCTGAACCCATACCGGTAATTACTTAACTAAGACTTTAATTGCTTATCAAAACTTGTTTGGACTCATTACTGGACCATTACAATTATTTTTTGTTAATTTATTACGATTATAATATAAAATTTTTTCAATCTATTGTATATAAAAAATCATACATTTCACACCAATAATAAAAATCTGAACAATCACCATATCCATTTTCAGTTACACATCTCCAGCTTTTTACGTCATTTATCCATTTTTCTATACCACCAGAAGTAACTTAATTGTAATTAAAAATTACTTTTTTGCCCATAAAATATATATATTCTATGAAAAGATATTTTGGACCTTTAAAATTTAACATTTTCAGTTAATATTTTATTAGCTCTAATTTTGGATATGCATCCCCTGGTAAAATAGAATTTTTCACCCTAAAATGTCCCTCTGGTTTTTCGATTTTCAGGGACCCATATCTCGCTTCATAGGAATTTCCGCATAATGAGAGATCATTATACTCATCACATCGAGATTAATCTAATGGTATGTCATTTGATTAAAATTTTGCGTCCGGTGTACTATAGTATATCCTATTTATTTATTAGGGATCGACCGACAAAAATATAGTTCTGGGTCGGTGCGATCCCAAATAGATATGATTTTTGTTCAGTCCAATGCATTACTTAAAAGTATTTTCATACCTTTAATACAAATTATAAATAAAAATATTTTTATTTAATTAAATTATTTACATTCTGTGTCTAACCATCCTCCACCTGTATACCCAGGAACACATCTTGAACTATAAATTTAATTTAGATAAAATTAAGATTTTAATATTGAAGGATTCCTGGGGTTATTTTTAATGTTGATCCCGTTTACCGACTCAGCTTTTTCCTAATAACAAAAATTAGGTTGTGTCCTCGTACCCTTGACGGGCTTTTTTTCAAAAAATCGAAAATGATCCCCTATGAGTTGTCCCCAACAATTGATAATCTCCCCCAACCCCGGAGCTTCCTTCCAACATTTTTCGTTCCCTGTTAAATCCTCCCCGAACTTCGGGGACGCATCCTGCCAAAAAATCATTATTGTGTTTTCTATATCCTTGAAAAAAAACGTTGTGTTAGTTTAGGGATCTATCGAAAAAAATATAATAAATCCAATAGGGGTTGAGTGGGTGTATTAAACTACTAGTATGTAAAACAAACAATTCAAGTCTCTTCCTTAGTTCTTCATCTGTGAATGGTATTTTTGCACATTCTTTAATTGCATCACAACATCTATTCAATTTAATATTTTTTAACAAAAATTCTACTTAAATAAGTAATGTATAATTATGGAAAAATTTCGGTAATTACCAATTCTCAAAATTTCACATATATTTATGTCATTCGAAAGAGCTTATCAAGCTCTTTCGAATGACATCAAAATTAGTCTATAATTTCAATCTCGGGCTGTTCTTTAGTATATGGGCTCCGAGCCTGTAACATGTAATATATACCATTCGATTCGTTAAGTCGAGTTGATCACGAATTTAAAAGAATTTCTTGCGGGAGTCAAAAACTCGCCGAGTTACAGGTCCTTGAAATTCGAAAAACCATAGGGGGAGTAAGCTCTTCTAGGTGATTACTGAGACTGCACGTAAATTATTTTCACTTGATTAATTATTTAGTTTGTAATTTTTAGCCCGTAGGGTAACGCACGTACAAAAAGCCAACCAGAAATAGCCAAAAATGAATAAGCAATAAAACACCCCCAATAGTTTGACGTGTTACCAGCAAACTTCAATCTTTCATAACTTTGTTTATATTTTCTAATCACGATAATTTTAGTCTTATTCGATTTGTCTCGAAGAGCTCTTTCGAATAAGCTATCATACTTATTTTTGAATTTTTTCCCCAAAAAGTGCTTGGTCCGAATTTCAAGGACCTGTAGCTCTGCGAGTTTTTGTCTCCCGCAAGAAATTCTTATAAATTCATGCTCAGCTCGACTTAAGGAATCGAATGATATATTACATGTTCCAGACTCGGGGCCCATATACTTAAGCGACCACCTTTCAAATGACAAAAATTATAAGGAAAAGTTTAAAATGAAAAAAGTTATACAAGCTATTCTGAAACGGCCAATTCTGAAATGACCTTTCCGCTTTTGATTAGTGGAGAACCCTAATTTTTAATTTTTTATAATAATTTTTATCATACTTGCAATATTTATGGAAATATAATTATATTATGAAATTTTGAGAATTTGGGAAATAATGAACTTTTACCGTAATTTATTAGTGGCTTTGTTTCCGTAAATATTTTTTAATGCCAATTTTTGAGCAGGAATGAGAAATTTAAAAAATATTGATTCGAAATTTACCCATCCCTAACTAAGAACTTTAACGAGAGTAATAGGATTTTTAAAATTTTAATAATCTAGAACATCTCGTTAAAAGTAGACTTTAATGAACTCCACTGTACTTATAAAAGTGTTTGGAACTTTTTTGTAAACTCATACTTACTAAGTCTCTTCAGACGACTGCGATAAAGGTTACTTTCTCATCTACAAAGGACACAGAGAATTGTGTAAAGTTTTGGAAAGGCAGGTCATATGACATTTCTCTGAGATCAACATCCAATGTTCATTTTTTCTACGTCCTTTTCACACGAGAGAGTGATCTTTTTCACAAAAGTTCTGAAGAGACTTATTATGAGTTTACAAAAAGTTCCAAACGCTGCTTATAATGAGAATATATATATAAAATATTAGATATTACTTTTCGGCTCCAGCATCAAATGGTTTGTACTTTTTATCACATCTTAAAAAATTTTTTTAATATTTGCCTAAATAATAATAAATTTACTTTTTATCTCTAAACTATTTTAAAATTTATTAAAATTTTAATACTTACAACGGGTATTCAAATCTATCTCCATCAAGCCATGCAGAATATCTTTTACCAGTATCATCATTAATTCCTGGATTTTCACATGTGGTGTGTACATAATTGTAATATGAAACAATTCTATCATCTTTACAATAACTAAAAATACAGATTTTCATTTTTAAAAATTATAAATTTTTAAATTTTATTTAAATAAACTTTTTCTTATTATTTCAAGATTTCCATTTGTATTTTAAATTAAAGTAATCTAAAATCTCATATACATCAAAATTTTGAAATGTACTTTATTCTAAGTATATAACAGGGCTGGCAAAATCGGAAAATAAAAACAGAAGTCCGAAATAAAAATGATCTAAAAATCCGAAATATCTGAAATTTACGAAATCCTAAACCTGCTCTCAGTGATCGGCAAGTTCCAGTTCCGGAAATGGAACCATGGAACTACCAAATTTTTGGAACTGGAACTGGTTCTGGAACTAGTTCCGGAACTGGAACTGGCCCGGAACTAGTTCCTTACCCCACAATAGTTCCAGAACTGGAACTATGTAAATTAAAAATGCAGTTCCAAAACTGGAACTTCAAAAATTCAAAAACAAGTTCTGGAACTGGAACTAGTTCCGTTGAAATTTTGGAACTTGCCGATCACTGCTGCTCTTATATATAATGTCTTTTAAGCATTTATAGAGGAAGATTAAAGAGAAAAGGATTTTGGCAGTTAAGAGGAAAGTACTAAGGTTTTTAACAGGGTTGGGCAAAATTGAAAAATTAAGGATGAAATACGAAAGGCCTAAAAGCTAAAAGATATGAATTTTGAAAGTTGCCCAGCATTTATTTCTATTGTGTGACCTCATCTTTTCATATTTTATTTTCTTTTATAGTAAATAGCAAAAAACAATAAACTTAAAATATCCTGCAAAAAACATTTACACAATACTGAGACTCAAGCGTCTCTGACTCAAGCGTCTCTGACTCAAGCGTCTCTGACTCAAGCGTCTCTGACTCAAGCGTCTCTGACTCAAGCGTCTCTGACTCAAGCGTCTCTGACTCAAGCGTCTCTGACTCAAGCGTCTCTGACTCAAGCGTCTCTGACTCAAGCGTCTCTGACTCAAGCGTCTCTGACTCAAGCGTCTCTGACTCAAGCGTCTCTGACTCAAGCGTCTCTGACTCAAGCGTCTCTGACTCAAGCGTCTCTGACTCAAGCGTCTCTGACTCAAGCGTCTCTGACTCAAGCGTCTCTGACTCAAGCGTCTCTGACTCAAGCGTCTCTGACTCAAGCGTCTCTGACTCAAGCGTCTCTGACTCAAGCGTCTCTGACTCAAGCGTCTCTGACTCAAGCGTCTCTGACTCAAGCGTCTCTGACTCAAGCGTCTCTGACTCAAGCGTCTCTGACTCAAGCGTCTCTGACTCAAGCGTCTCTGACTCAAGCGTCTCTGACTCAAGCGTCTCTGACTCAAGCGTCTCTGACTCAAGCGTCTCTGACTCAAGCGTCTCTGACTCAGATTCCTCAGCACGGCTTCTTTTCTTATGGCGTCACTGGAGCAGTAGGGTTCTTCGTTGTCCATATTGAAGCAAATGCAGCAAAGAGCGTTGTTTATGTTGTAAATGTAGTGGCGTTAAAGACTGATAAAAATACAGATTTATATAGTATACAAGCTCTAGGTTCAAGTTTATTTTCAGTTTTAAGCTCAAGTTTATTTTCAAGTTTATTATATTCATATGTTGCGGAAAAATGTGTGGATGGGAAATGGAATCGAACCATCGTGGAATGAGCCCAAACCAGAGCACAACCGACTTGTACCACCATCCAATCCTCTGATAGTTCATTTCCATTCACTCATATACTTTCTCAAGTATACGGACATAACAAAGTTTAAGTTCGTTTAAGTTCGTTTATTTTCAAGTTTTAAGTTCAAGTTTATTTTCAAATTTTAAGTTCAAGTTTATTTTCAAGTTTAAGTTCGTTTATTTTCAAGTTTTAAGCTCAAGATTATTTTCAAGTGTTAAGATCAAGTTTAAGTTCAAGTTCAAGTTTATTTTAAGTTTTAAGCTCAAGTTTATTTTCAAGTTTTAAGATCAAGTTTAAGTTCAAGTTTAAGTTCAAGTTTATTTTCAAGTTTTAAGATCAAGTTTATTTTTAAGTTCTAAACACCAATTTTCCCTTCACTCAAATCATTTTAGTATAAAAGCCCCCAAAAGTCACAAACCACAAACGTGACAATTTCCAATATCTTCTCAAGTTTATATATAGGATATTAACTCAGCCTAAATATTTTAAATTTTATTTTAACTACCTTATGATATTTAAAACTTACGCATCACAATTTTTATAGTTTTCCTTACAGCCTCCATAAGAATTACTACTAATACAATTATATATTATTTTATCTTCCTTTTTATCGTAAAGTAGTTCAATAACTCCTTTATATTTATTGTAAGATTTTACAGAGCAATCAGCCCTTAAATAAATTAATAAAATTTTCTTTTAATTTTTTTTCCTGTTCCTCTTTTTGCCTTAATTAAAAAATGAGGATGGCGCAATAGTCAAGTTAAAAAACGAAAAACACAACGTTGAATTTTAATTCAAACATTGCAAAACACAAAAAACGTTGTGATGACTTTTAGATAAAAGCAATGCGCCATCTTCCCTCTATAAACCAGCGATGGGAAAGTTGCAGTTCCGAACTGGTAACTACCAAATTGCTGGAACTGATTTGGAACTAGTTTCTAAGACCCCTATGGTAATATAATCTTTCTTTTGAAAATTTCCACTCTAGAGTGAAAGTTAAAAATTATTCTCGGGGGATTATTTCAAAGAATTCACTGTTTTTAAAAGAGTACGTTTAAAAATAAATTTCTTACCATGAAAAAGGTAACCATGAAAAATATTTGTTCCCTTTTTTACTCTTTACTTTATTTTTTATAAAAGTTGTACTAGCCAATCCTTTCACTCCCAAAAGATGACTAACACAAGCATGTAATGCTGTACAACACCTAATAATCAAAAATATTTTTATATTAACATAATTTGTTGTTTTAATTAAATTTTAACTAATAAAAATAGTTCCTTCTGAAAATATTATTTTATTTTTTATTGAATAATAAAAGAGTAGAGGTTAACTAAAAAAAGGTTGCGTAGCAATAATTTCCCTCGTTTATACAAACAATTCCCCGTTTTCTATAACCTTCCCTTTTGTTCCATAGCCACTTATTTCACAACTTTTTCTTGTTGATATTTTGATCTATAGGTAAAGAGTCGATTTATCTCCCCATTTAACTAAAATTTCGGGAGCAGTTCAATTGAGTCCTCACGGTTGATGCCCCATTATAAATACCTTAGTTGAGTCTCAGATATTTCTATTTTTTCCTAGATACGAATTATATAAAAATACCAATGATAGCTCATTAAAAAGAGCTATTCGAGTTGAATAGAATGAGACCAGAAATACGAATTTGGTTGATTTCAAACAAAGTTAGGACTGAATAAAATTAATTTTCTAGGACTCAACTGAGGTATAACAGTGGGGACTCAACCATGAGGACGAGGTATACCCTAAAATTCAATGTTAATATTTTATCCCTTGTAAGTTCAAATTTTTATTTTATTTATTAAAAAATAGTGATCCTTTAAAGTAAATATTTTTAATAAAATTAACTAAAAATACCAATTAATAAAAAGCTTTTAAATATAAGTAAAAAAACTTTAAACTTACGTTTCTGCACCTTGATCGTATGATTCAAAGTTTTCATTACATCTGAAAAAAACTTTATTATTTATAAAGCTTTGGTCTGCAAGTTTCGTCTTGCCTTATTTTAAATTATTAAATCTCCCAAACTACTTAATATTATTTTTGGAACATAAAAATATGTAAATTTTAAACAATTATTAATCAAAACGTAGTGCGCAACTTGAGGACGAACTTTTGAGGATAGACATTTGAGGACGACATTTGAGGATCGACATTTGCGGACGACATTTGAGGACGAGAATTTTGAGGAACGACATTTGAGGACGACAAATGAGGACGACTTTTGAGTACGACATATAAGGACTGTATTCGATAAAAATATAAAAACGAGGCTGCTCAAAAAGTTTTATTAACTAAGTTTCAATTAGTATAACTTTGTTTAAATTTGTTCAACTTAGACTATTTTGGTCTCATTCTACTAAGCCCGAGGAGCTCTTTCGAATGGCATATAAGTTGTTAATATATAAAAGTGTTGGATATAAAATAGGTCATCCGCACTTCTCCCTTATTGACGAAAAATCATATATTTTCATTGGACTCATATATTATGATTGGACTCATAAAAGTTCATTGGACTCATAAACTGGACTAGCACCAAAAGATTATTAATAAATAAAATATGTATTTTTTATTATTTAATTATTTTGGTAAAAGGGGATAGTCAAAAATTGAATTAGTTTCCAATGTACTATTATTTCCATTTGTTTTGTTTTTTAAATATTTTTATTATGTTATTTATTTTACTTTATTTATTTTTTTGTGATGTTGTTTGTTGGTGCTGTCTACGGTTACGGGCCGAAACAGGCGTTATATGTTATTGTGAGGGACCGTACTGATGATGGCCCGCCCTCATTATTTTTACAAAATCGTTAAATAGATTTTTTCTTTAAAATTCTGGGTACGTTCCAAGGTTCATACTTCAAATTCTACTAACTTGTCTGCATTATTTTTTTATTCCTATATTGTCCTCAAATGTCGTCCTCAAATGTCTGTTCCTCAAAAGTTCCTCCTCAAGTGTCCGTCCTCAAAAGTTCATCCTCAAAGGTCGTCCTCAAATAACGTTCCTCAAAAGTCTATCCTCAAATGTCTATCCTCAAAAGTTCGTCCTCAAATGTCGCACAACCAATCAAAAAGTGAAAATAAATTTATAAAAATAAATTTACAATGGATATAAGTCATAAGTATAAGAATCATCATGAGGTGACCTGACATATTGATAACCTACTGTATTATGACATGAATAGGTGTTGGTATAGCCTTTTTTATTCCTGCACCATGATTCCTTAGCAGGGCATGGAAAGGCTTTAATGTTTTTATTCCATATGATGGGTTTTTTATATTGATGAGTCTCCAGAACAAAAAAGATCAAAATTTTAAGAATAGTTAAAATACAAAATAATAGAATTTGCATTTTTTCTAAAATAAAAATTATTTTTCTTTTATGAGTCTACTGTAAATTCTTTAAAATAAACCGGTTGGGATCAGTTCAGTGTTGCCAGTTTAGTGTTCTTCTAAAAAGGCCGGTTCAATGTCAAATTCATTTTTAACTTTTCAATGTATTTTATGGAAAATTGCGGTTGGATTCTCAATGAGAAAATTCAGGAGGGAATAGGAGGTCATCCTATGAAACTAAAAAAATATTGTCGAAAAAATAGGATCTTTTAAAATTATTAAACATTGAACAGGCCCATTCCGAAAATAAACTTTCTTTGGTAAATATCAAAAATCTTTCGATCGACCTTCGAGATGTCAAAAAATATTAACGACAACTATTTAATAAATTCTTAATACTCGTTTAAATTAAATAAACTTTTAAGTGTGATTAAAAAATGTAAAAATTTAATTTATTTATTGGATAAATAAAATAATTAAATAATCAGTAATTAAAAATAAAAAAATATTTTAACAAGCAAATAAAATATATTTGTGAATCACATTAAATGTTTAATAAATTTTTGTTTAATATATTTTTAACAAATTTATTTTAAATAAAAATAATGCTTATCAGATTTACAGTTAAAAAAAAGAATTAATTTAAAGCCATTCTAGTGTTGATATATTAAGTGTTGATATTTTGGCCTTTATTGAATTAAATGATTAAACTATAAATTAATTTATTAAAATTTAATCATCTCTATAAAAAATTATTTTTTTTAATTATTGTAATTAATGATTCACTTAAAAAATTAAAAAAAATTTCAAAGTGAAGTGGTCGTTTTGGTGCCAAATACGCACTCAACAGAAAAAAGAGTTAAATTCTTCCTAAAAATAAAAGCTTAAAAGGGATACTATCCTCTCTTTAACTTGCTCTACAATTTGAGAACTGAATATTTTATATTATCCAAAGTTAATTATTTAGGTATATCCTTTCATCTCATGATACTGAAGGTAGAAAAAAATTTTTTTTAATTAGGCCAATTTTTAATGACCTTTGTAATATTATTTCGCTTATTATAATTCAAGCGATTTAAAAAAAATTTTTTTTGATTAAATTTTTTTATTATTTTTTAACCAAAGCTTAGAAAAATATTAAACTTTTTTTATCAAATTTAAATTAAAAATATATAATAAATAATAATAATATTAAAAAAACCAAGTCTTTAAAAATAAAGGAAAAAAGAGAGGTGTTTTTGCGTGTTTGTGATATAAATTAAAATCACAGAATATTATTACAAAAAATAATAAAAGTGAGTAAAAAAAGGTAGAATGCAACAAAATTAATATTTTTTTAAAAAAATTTATGGGAAAACCCGCATATATATTATAATATGCTTTTTAAATAAGCGTAAAAAGAGGCTCATTCAAGGAAAATAAAAATTGAAGGAAAATTCTCAAAATTAAAAAAAATATTTTTACCTTTTTATTAATTTATGATCTATTGGACAAAACGGTCAGGGACAAAATGGTCAATCCCACAAAATTCTGTTTTGACCATTTTTGTCTTATGCCCAACCCCATACTTTTTACGCTTATAAATGCTTCTTTTCATAATAAAGTCTCAAAAATAATTAAATTATTCTATTCCCAGTCCCTTTAATACCATAAATAATTGCCCCAATAATACATTGAAAAGCAGTAAAAATAAAAACATAAGCCCAATAATTATTTGAAGAATGTAAAATTAACCCAGCAACATAAACACCAATAAATCCAGTTATTGCTGAGAAGGCATTAAAAATACCTTTTTTAATATTTAAATAAATAAAAAATTAAAAAAATACCAAAAACAGAGCCAGTATGATCCGGTGCGAAATCATGAGGATTTACGGACACTCCAGCATGATGTAGTCCTCTAACAGCCATTGCAAGAGTAAAAAGAGTCAAAGAAACAGAAAATTCTGAGGACATAGAAACTAGAAGAAGGCAGACAGCCATACCCATGAGAGAAACACTCTTTAAAAAAATTAAAGATAATTTTAAAAAAATATTAGAATTTTTAATTATAATTTAAAAAATATTAAAAGTTATTTTTTTATGAAAAAGTGTTTTTTAGGCTTACAAACAGTTGTTACTAACCAAAGGATTCGAACCTTATACCAGTGAAGAAATAAAATCTGAGCGACTACCGACCTAACCAACGAGGTAACCAAACTCAAGACTTTAAATTTTCCCTTATTTTGCCAATAAAAATGAATAAATTTAATAAAAATTATTCTAACATAAGTTAATAAAATATTCCTTTTATTTTTAAAAATAAATAATCAAAACCTTAATAAAAATTAAAATTAAAAAACCTCCATAAATCTTCTTGTAAAAGTAACTGTAAAACCATGGGTTAACAATTTTGAGGCAAAATGAGGAGCAAAAAGTGATGTAAAAACAATAGCTAATGAAGGAACTACGTTATAAACAAATGCCTAAAAAAAATTTTATAAATTAAAAAATTGATATTGAGTTTATTCTTCTGAGCGTTTTGAAAAAATTAAAAAAAAATAAATTAAAAATAAACCTTTGCATGAGGAAAATTATCCGAAAAATAATAGGGCAACCAACTTCAAAAATTCAATTAAAAATTATTTAAAAAAATTAAAAATAAACCTGAACATTGTAAAATAAGCATTAGCACCACAATATTGTGCTAATGAAGCAGCCCTTAAAAAAACTTTTAAAATTTTAAATTTAAAAAAAACCAAAATGAAGGATGCCTAAATAATTTTGACCAAGGAACTTTTGAAGCTACCTCTCTTCCTTTATTAGGCTTTTGCTTTATAAAAAGGTCACTTTCGATCAAGGATCCATTCTAAAATTAAATTTTAAAAAGTTTAAATTATTCAAGAAAAAAATATTTTGTCAAAAATGCAAAAGTTGACATTTTAGAAATTTTGTATTTTTTAAATTTTTTATTTGTTTTAATATTAAATAATAAAATATTTAAATCAAATATAAGGCAAATAAGTAGACTATAGGCCCCAATTTTTTTTATTTTCAATTTAAAACTTCCAATCATTTGGGTTATTAATAAAATAAAAAAAGAAAGAAAATCGGAAAAAAGAATTCAACACCCTTACGAAATATTAATCATAAAAAAATAAAAATCTTTAAAAAAAACCTCCATTGGATTTCCTCCAGAATCAAAAATTACTCGTGTTCTTCTTCCAAAACTATCCGTCAATCTTTCAAAGAATAAATACCAAATAAAGCTTATTAAACCTTTTTAAATTAAAATATTTAATTTATATTAAATTAAAAATACCAACAAAATGAAAAAGACTTCTCCAACCAAAAAAATCAATTAATAAAGAACCTATACCACCGGCAATTATTGAACCAAAATGAGAACCTGCTAAACAAATACCAAAAACACGACCTTTATCATTTGCTGTTAAATGACGAGAAACAATACTAGCCATTGAGGGAAGATGAAAACCTTAAAATTAAAAAAAAATAATTTTAAAGAAGGGGGGTTTGGGTGAAAATATGCACAAATTTTATCCGCATATTTTTAAAAATAATTTCAAACAAATTAAAAAAAGAAAAAAACCTTGTCCAATTCCTGTCAAAACACGTATTATAACCAAAATAAAAATAGGAGAATTAGTCCAATATGCAAAGTCAAAAAGTTGTGGAGTAAACAAAGTTAAGGCTGACCAAACAAGTGTTGTGAAAGGCAAAACACGTTCTCCACTGAAGGAATCTTGAAAAAAAATTAAAAAGAATTTTAAAAGGTCTATTTTATATTTTTATTCAAAAAAGTCAATTAAAAATGTTTTTAAAAAAGTTTGTCTACCAAAAGGGTTCGAACCCCCAACCTTATCCAGTCAAAACCTAAAAGACTTGCACTAAACCAAAAATGATTTTTTAATCCTTTTAACCTGCGATGCTTCCCGCTACAATCTGAGTTGCTGCATAACCCCAAAAGAAGCAAGAAAGAATAGTTCCCTTTAAAAATAAATAAATTAAATTAGGAAATATTAAAAGAAAACTAAAACAGAATCAGTAATAGTCCAATTATATTCTTTAGCCATAGCAATAGCACAAATAGGTAAAGACATTCTAGAAGCATAAAGTACACATGTTCCAAGAAAAAAATTGATTGTCCAAAGTTTAGTTTCTGACCTTTTAAAGAGAGAAATTGAATTGGTAATTTTCTAGGGTCTCCCCCTTTTTTAACCCTCACTATTTTGTCTTATTTTGCTTCATTTGTTGATTTTAACCTTTTACTTCTAAAAGTAAAAAAGAGGAAAATAACGGGGAAAAGTTAAAAAAGAGAGGAAACCCAGAATATTACCAAAAAATCTAAAAAATTTAAAAAAATAAAATACCTAGACCAAAGTTTATGATGTGAACCAAAAGAAGAAGAAGAAGCTCCAAAACGCTTAATAATTGATTTTTCTGGTTTTATAAAAATGCTCATTATAATGAAGAGGTAGAAAATTTAAAATAAAATGCTAAAATGTTTTTGAAACATTTTTAAAGACTAAAAAAGAAAAGAAAAATTAAATTAATAATAAAAAAACTAATAAAATTTGCGTAAAAATAATAAAAGATTAAACAAATAAATTCAAAGATTGCAAAATAAAACTTTTTTTATCAATAAATTTCGCAAAAAAGAGGGAAAAATCTTTTAAGAAAGAATGTTGGTATTTTAAAATTTAGTTTTATTGACAATTTTAATAAAAGTTGGGATTTTGAAAAATTCGACATTTTGACATGTTTATTTTATTTAACATTTTAACGTTCCTCTAACATTTAAAAATGTTTAGGCGTCGTTTTGTCTTTAACAAAGCTTTATTTTTTTTTAATTTTTTCTAATTTTTTAGTAATTTTAGTAAAATGCAATCTCAACCTAAAATCACAGAATACTTTTCTGTTCGAAGAAGTACTAGAAGACAAGGCAAAGAATTACAGGTTTTTTAATTTTTAAAAGAAAAATTAGAAAATATTTAGGAAGAAAAAATGGCAATTTTACTTAAACAAATACAAACGTGTTCAAACGAGAAATTTTTGAAAATATATAATTGTGAAGAAAAGGGAAGAGGTATAAAAACAAAAAAATCGTTTGCCAAAGGAGAATTTGTTGTTGAATATAAAGGTTAGGTTTTTTTATTTTTTAAATATTTTTATTATTTTGTCGCAAGTTTTTTAATAATTAAAAAAAGATTCTAGTCTTTTTCTCATCCCTAATATTTCTTCTTATGGTCCAGGATTAAATTTATGATAATCTTTTGGTTCTTTCATTAACCTCACATGAGAAATTTTTATTTAAAAAAAGTTTCACTTTTTTAAGGTGAAGTTATCAATTCAAAAATTGCAAGGATTAGAGAGGAGGAATATTCCAAAAATGAAAATATTGGTTCCTACATGTACTATTTTAAACATCAAGGAATAGTTTATTGTGTAGATGCAACTCTTGAAACTAAATATAAAGGAAGACTTATTAATCACAGCATTTTAAGGCCAAATTTAAGAACAAGGGTTTGCTTTTTAATTTAAAAATATTATTTTTTCAATTAAAAAAGGTAGTCGATTTTGGTGGTGAATCTTCTTCTTCCTTTTATTTAATACTTGTCGCAAGAAGAGATATAAATATTGGAGAAGAATTACTTTACGATTATGGAGAGAGAAGATCTGATGTTATTGAAAAAAATCCATGGCTTTTAAAATCTTAAAAATATAAAAAACATGTGTGCCTAACTAATTATTTTTCAATATTTGTCTTTCAATAAATATCCTCTTTACTAGGTATATTTTAATTTAATTTTTTATTTAAAAAAATTAAAATATCAAAAAAATTCAATTTTATTTTAATTCGAAAATTTTATACATTTTCTAACCGGAAAAGTTTATATAAACCGGTTTATCAAGGAGAACCCTAAAAACAATCAAAAAAACCTTTTTAATTATACTTTGACCACTATTCTTCATTTAATCCATCCAATTCACTTAAAGGCTTCCAAATCGGATCTTCAATATTAAATAAAAATCCTCTACTTTGATTATTATCTGTTGTTTTTATTAATTTTTTATTGCCTTCTTCTTGATCAATAATTTTTTTCTTTTTTATTCTAACATCTCCT
The DNA here is from genome assembly GCA_015183035.1 of Meloidogyne chitwoodi. Classification (NCBI taxonomy): domain Eukaryota; kingdom Metazoa; phylum Nematoda; class Chromadorea; order Rhabditida; family Meloidogynidae; genus Meloidogyne; species Meloidogyne chitwoodi. The sequence goes on from JACZZP010000018.1 coordinate 283,008, forward strand.
CCAGGCGATCTTCTTCTTGGTGAATTTTCTGATTTATTAATAATAACAGACGAATTTAATAAAAATTCACAATCATCTTCATTACTACCGCTAATATTTGGAGTTAAATCAGAAGGTAAAATTAGCATTTCACCTGTGTGTTTAATTTTTGTTTATATTTTTAAAACACAAATTTTCTGATTTGTAATCCTTTATGAGGAAAACACAAATTCTGATACCTATTATTTTTAGATAAATAAATATAGTTCTGGTTTTTCCGGAAAACACAATTTGTAGTCTTATTTTATTTCTAAAATTACAATTTCTGATTTGTAATTTCTTCAAGGAAAAACACAAATTCTGCTAATTTTCAGAAAAATATGAATTCTGATTTGTCCGGAAAAACATTTATATTTTTTTAATTAAAAATTTCTGATTTGTAATTTAAAAAAAATCAAAGTCTTACTAATGTCGAAGTGGCTTCTTCCATTATAAATTCTCACAAGTCTTTCTCTATACTCATTTACATGTTTTTCGATAATTTTCTCAACTTGATTATTCTAAAAAAATTTTAAATTTATTAAAATTTAAAAATTACCCTAACATCATCAATATTATCATCACTTTTGAAAGGGTCAAAAAGTTTTGCTGATTTAACTGCTAATTGTTCAAAATCTTCATTAATATCACCTATAAAAAACAGAATATTTTGTTGTTTGTTTTAATGTTTTCAATGTTTATTCTGATTTTTGTGTTTTAATGTTTTTTATGTTTTTATTTAAGTTTTGTGTTTTTTCAATGTTTATTCTGATATTTGTTTTAATGTTTTTAACCATTAATGTTTATTTAAAAAAATATTCCTACATTTCCCAACGTCCTCTTCATCTGCCCATTCGGGTATTTCACTTTCAGCGCTATCTTCTTCTGCATCATCACTATTCAAAACATGAGTTTTGTTTCTATTTTTATATTCATTGTTTAAATGTTTAGGTGAATGTTGTTGTTTCCATTTTTGTTGTTGTTTCCCTATTATTTCTTCCTCACTTGTGGAAGTGTTTCTTCTAATTTTAAAAACATTGTTTCTGGTTTTTGTATTTGTAATGTTTTCATTAAACAAATCAGAATCATTTTCAACAATTATTGCTTCACCAGAACTTGAACTTGAAACAGAAAGATATTTTTGTCTTCTCAACACTTTTGCCTCATCAGAAAATCCATTAATGTTCTCTTTATTTGATGTTTTGATATTAAATGTTTTTTTGACATTTTTGTTGTTGTTAATTTGTTGTTTTTCATTGTTTTGTTGTTGCTCAATATTATTTATTAATATTCTTTTTTCTTTTAATTGTGTTGTTCTCTTTTGCTGCCTTTTTTGATCATTTAATGTTGTTGAATTTTTTGATATTCTGTTAATAATTGTTACTTCTTTATTAGTTAACGTTTGTTGTTGTAATTTTTGTTGTTCATTTTTTATGTTTTCAATGTCTAAATATACAACAAAAAATAAGTTTATAGAAGACATTTAGGCAAAATGATTTTTTTAAAAAATAAAAATAATACCATCTACTAGTTCCTCATCTGATTCAAACACAGGCTGTTTTTGTGTACTTTCTTTCATTGTTGTTGTTGAATTATTAAATTTTTCCCTTCTTAAAAAAGGCCAAACATAAGAAAATATCCAAAGAACAAAATTCAAAGTGTACCAAAAAACTCTAATTAAATTTATAAATTTAATTATAATAAATTAAAAAAAAAACCTTTGAAAAATTCCAGCATCAGAAGATATTTTGTTAAATTCTCTTCTATAAAAATGTTCAACTTCAACTCCAAAATCATCAATTATTTGAGTAGTAGCAGCCTTTGATTCATTTATATTAAATACTCCTTTTTGTTGTTTTTGTAAAAATTGTTGTTTAAAAGCACATAAAACGACTCTATCACCTTCTAAATAAGCACAAGAAATCATACATATTAGACAAAATCTGAAAATTAAAAAAAAGTGTTTTTAAATTAAAAACACCCAATTTTCAGTAGCACCAAAAAAATTTTAAAAATTAAAAAAAAAATTTACATTAATGCTAAAACACAAGTTTGATACATAAGTGCTTCAAAAGGTGGACGAGGCAAAGCAGAATGACATATTGAAAGTGAATGTTTTGGAACAACAGCAGCTAAATTGAAAGACCATGGAGTATAATTCATATGCATAAATATTTGAAGAGATGCTTCATTAATAGAAAATAAAAAGTCTGGAGTATAACTTTAAAAAATATATAAAATTAAAATTAAATTAAGCAGAAAATAGAAAAATTCTTACGAAATATTCAAATAAATAGTCTCATTAGGTTCCAATCTTTTAAAAATAAATTAATTTTAGATAAAAATAGACTTTTTAAAAATAAAAAACCTAAATTGTTCACAATTCGACACACGAAATCCACGATTTTTGCAAGGAGAACCACTTATTGAAATATTTACAACACTGAATCCTACCTAAAAATGATAAAAAAAAGTATTAAAAATTAAAAACCATACTTCTCCATTATTATGAACAGCAAACAATCTCCAAACAGTTAAGGTTGTAGGCATTCTGTGTAACTGACGAAGAGGATTGGAACAGTCATTCAAATGTGTAGAGTTTAATTCAAATAAAAGAGGTTGTGAACCAGCAGTTTTATTGTCTATTCCAATATTTCTTTAAAAAAAAAATAAAAAATAATTAAAAAAAAGGAAAGAAAAAAATACATTCGAGCACCACGTCCATAAAGAACAACAGGTTCTAACAAAAAAATAAAAATAATTAATTTAAAAATAAAAACCTATAACAGTAAGATTATTTCTTATAATCATCATAGAAGAACGAAGAGTATAATCAGAAGGCAAAAAACCAATACGAACACGAGCACTCATTCCAGGGCGGAGTAGCATAGATAAAGTAAACCGAGGGATAGGCCCTAAAATTTATTTAAAATTAAAAAAATAAAAATAAAGAAAATAAAAAACCTTCAATAATTCTTTCAACTTCTTCGCGCAGCTTTGGAGTCTTAAAAAAAACAAAATAAATTTAAAAATTAAAAATAAATAAAAACCGGGCTTCCTGAACGAAGAGTAAACAATTCTGTATCTCGCAAAGAAAACATTAAAGTTTCATTTAATTCAATTGGATTTATCAAAGGAGATAACGACAATTCTTCACTCAAAAAATCAAGTAAGCTATCAGAATCAGGATAAATAACCAAAGGAAGAATTTGTATAATTATTGGTGACTAAAAATAAGAATAAATCAGAATTTGTAATTTTAATAAAATATAATTGAAAATCAGAATTTAAAGTTTGTGGAAAGAAAATAGAAAAACAGAATTTGTAATTAGATTCAAATTATTTGTACAATCCGGAAGTAAATCAGAATTTGTGTTTTAATCAGAATTTGTAATTTTCAAAGAATCAGAATTTGTAATTTTCCGGAAAGAAAATAGTAAATCAGAATTTGTAATTTTTTACTTCCTTTTAAGAAAATTAAATATAACTTACAGTTGTTGGATTTGAGATAGTTAAATTAACAATACTAAAATTGCCGACAGCCGTTAAGGGAAAATGAACAGTTGAATGACTAAATAATTTCGGCCAAATCTTTAAATTTAATTAAAAAAAATTTTTTTATTAATTTTTTGTGCATATTTTTACTAAATTTGCTTCAATTGGAATTTCAAATTCTCTGATTTTATTTGTATCAACTTTAACAGTTGTTTTAATAATTTTTCCTTCTAATTCTAACCATTTACGTCTCAATTTAGAAAATAAATAATAATCAACTTCTGCCAAATTTTGAGGTAATTTCATTCCATAAGAAAACCATTGGCCATCGGTAGAATTTATAGGAATTCCTAAAAAAAAAGAAAAGTATTGATAATTAAAGAAAAAATTGAAAATTCTGATTTTATATTCTGATAATAATGTAATTTTAGTACTCAAATTCTGATTTTTACAATTTACAAGCAATGATTTGTAAATTACGCTAAAATTCTGATTTTATAATTTGCAAAAGTTTGGTTTAATAAATTACAAATTCTGATTTGTTATTTTCTTTCCGGAAAATTAAAACTAATATACATAAGTAAATCGTTATTAAAATATTCTGATTTGTAATTTGCAAAAGTTGTTTTAAAATAAATATTACCCAAATAACAATCTTTTTGTGGACAAGAAGCTTCAGGAATAAAACTAATATTAGCCAAGTTATTTGCAATTTCAGGTTCAAGTTTTGTAATATTATTATTTATTTTATTTGCTATTGACAAGGAAAAACGAGCATCTTTATTATTTAAAATTGAAACACGCAAAGGTTGAAGAGGCAAAGTACTCATTAACTTGAAAAAAAATATTTTAAAATTTTTAAAAAAAAAAACTCTCACAATTAACGATTTTGTATAAACCCCACCAACAAAAGCTTCATTAAAAATAATTTTTTTTGGAATACTAAATAAACTAGTTGAATTAGAAACTTCAAAGTTTAAAGAAAAATTGTAAAAAGCAAAAATTGTTTCTATAGAAAAAAAATCTGAAAAATCATCAGATTTTTTAAAATTACATTTTAAACAATTAAAATGAAGTGACATTTTGAAAAGTGAAGAAGAATTTGAAGAAATTAAAAAATTGGAAAGCTGAAAAAATAAATTAATTTAATTAAAATTAATAAAAATTTACATTTTTATTTTTAAAATGTTGTTGAGTTTCATCATTTTCAAAATTTTGTTTAATTAATTGGATTGAAATAAAATTAGAAAATTGGGTTGGAAGATGAAATTTAATTATTTCAATAGATATTGGGTTTAAATTGGACATGGTAAACTTGAAAATAAATAATTAATTAATTAAAAAAATAATTAGAGGACTAAATGAGAGTTTTAAATTAATTTAAAAAATAAAAATATTAAAAAAATTAAAAAAAAAATTTTTTTAGAATTAAAAAAGCTCAGAAAAAATTAAATTACAAAAATTGAACGAGTTTCTCCAGAAGTAACAATTCCAAAATTGAAAATATTTTGTTCAATAGAATTTAAAGTGATCTAAAAAAATTAACAAAAATAAAAATTAAAAAAAAAAAATAAATTTTACATTTAATTCTCCATCAAAAATATACAAAGGCAATTGAAAATTAGTGAGATTAGTTTTGAGATTAATTTGTGAAGAAAAATTTGATGAAAAATTTGCAGTATTATTAAATAAAATTATTAGAGAAGGCAAGGATTGGCCAGGAAATATTATTATTGGAAATTCAATTAAAGAAACCTTTTAAATAAATTTAAAAAAATTAAAAATTAAAAAAACCTCAAAAACATCTTTCCCATTTTCTTCTATTTCAGCTTCAAAAATTGATATAGAAAATGGAAGTGTATTTGTTAAAATTATTTCTCTATTTAAAACTGAGTTGAGATTTTTAAGAAAAGATAATTCATTCAAATCATATTCTATTCCTCTAAAAAAAATTAAATAAATTTAAAAATTAAATAATTAAAAAATACCCTTCATAAATTAAAGCACTAAAAGGCACTGTTACGTTATAATTTCCTCCTCTACTTACTGCCATTATATTTCCATATCTTGAAATACTACGACCAACTTTTGTTTTTAATGTTGTTTTGTTTTTTATATTTGTTGTTGTTCTGTCGTCAATAGATGTATCTATGTTTATGCGAGCAATATCAACTGGTAAGCCTGAAATAATAAACTTGGAATCAGAATTTAACAAAAACAACTTAAAATCAAAATTTAACAAAACAAACTTAAAATCAGAATTTAACAAAAACAAACTTAAAATCAGAATTTAACAAAAACAAACTTAAAATCAGAATTTAACAAAAACAAACTTAAAATCAGAATTTAATAAAAAAACAAACTTAAAATCAGAATTTAACAAAAACAAACTTAAAATCAGAATTTAACAAAAACAAACTTAAAATCAGAATTTAACAAAAACAAACTTAAAATCAGAATTTAATAAAAAAAACAAACTTAAAATCAGAATTTAACAAAAACAAACTTAAAATCAGAATTTATTAAAAAAACAAACTTAAAATCAGAAAATTAATTTCCCACCTAGTTAAAAAAATAATAAACCTGGTTGCCCACGCGGTGAAGACTTTATTAATATTGGAGGGTGTGTTTCATATTGAATATAAACTTTATCTGATTCAGAATAAATAGAATCAATTTCTACACTACGCTCTAATGTACTAAAAACACTCAATTTTAATGGAGATGAAAAATGTTTTCCAGCTTTTATAAAGCCAAAATCTAACAAATTGACTGTTGAAAAAATATCACGGCGAAGTGTAACCTAAAATTTAATATTTAAAAAAATAAATAAAATTAAATTAAAAAATGTTTAATTAAATAAACCTCTGTTTTTACTGGAATTGTAATTAAATTAATTTTTGATTTTAATTGAAACGAAGGAATTGAAAAATAATTATAATTATTATCATCATCTCTATCCAATAAATATTTTATAAAAATAAATGAAGTTGTATTTCTTTCGACATTTCCCAATATTTTAGCTACGGCTATTTTTCTTGTTTCAAAAGGTAATAAAATCTTTTTTTAAAAAAATAATAAAAAATTATTTAAAAAATTAATTTACCGAATTATTAGTAAAATTAAAATTAATTAAATTTTCTTCTTTTGGAAATTCCAAGTGAATATTACAATCACTAGAAAATATTTGCAAAAGTTTGATATTTGAAGATAAAGGATTATGCAATTTAATAGAAGTTGAGAATGTTGAATTAATTGGTAATCGAATATTTAAAAGAGGTCTAAAAAAATTAAAATTAAATTTTTAAAATGGGAAGAACGGTTAAAAAATTAAAAAAATAAATTCTTACTTTAGTCTAAAATAATTTCCATTGACTTGACCACGCACTTTATGAACAAAGTTACCCAGAGAAGTGAAAAAGTATAAAATTTCTTCTTTTAAAGGAGGTTCTTCTGTTGTGGGTAGAAAATAAATATTAAAAGAAATACGATCATTGGGCTTTAAATTCTATAATTTAAAATTTAATTTTAAATTAAAAAAAAAAGAAACCTGTTCAAAAGATGAAGAAAAATGAAAATTAATTCCAGAACTTGTTATATTTGAAATTAAAATTTTTGAATTTTGAGGATTTGTGAGGTTAATCATTCTGTGGACAAGAACCTAAAAATTTAAAAAATAAATAAAAAGAGATTGAAGAGATGTTTAAAATAATTGGAACGAACACAAAAAACCCCTCATCTTTAGGACAGGGAACAATTCGATTTCTTTTAATCATCTACAAGCACTTAATTTATATAAATTCACTTACTCCAATTGTTGTTATTCCAAAATCAGTCAGTTCATCATCAAATATGCTATAAATATTTTCTTTAATTTTTGAACTAAAACAAATAAAAAAACCTAAAATCATTATTTATCTTCTGATTAACAAAAGGCAATAAAACACTGTCCTGATAGGTAATATCTCTAAAATCTTTAAGTTCTGATTCCATTTGAATATAAGCAAGATTAAAAGCATCTGTTGAAGCTTCTTCAAAAAAAATAATTTGATTATTATTTTCTATTGTAGACAAATGTTCATTAAATAAACAAAAAATACAAGAACATTGTAATGATAAAAAGAGAAAATATTTGCTACTTTTAAGGCACATTTCTACAAAAAAAAAAATAATTTAAGAAATTAAAAATAGAAAAAAAGCTAAAAAACGAGGATTCTCACGTGGCCCTTAATTTCTCAAATAAAAACTATTTTATCTCGGTAAACCAATTGACAGACATTTCGTCCCAACGGCAAAAAATCGCTGACTCGTCCGAACGAAATGAATTTTTTCCCGTTGAGACGAAATGTCTGTCAATTTCGTTTACCGAGATGTATAGGAGCCAATTAATTAGAATAAGAGAGAATGCGATATAGCACTAACAAGACAGTTATAGTAATTATATATTCAACATAAATAGAGAATGAAAGATATGGATTGCTTGCGAAGAGTACCACCTAGCACAGTTGAGTATTTTTTTGCATGCATTTATTTCTTTTTTTTTAAGCCTGTTAATTTCTGATATTTATTTGAATCTAAAAATCTCCACTTTTTTTATTTAGTTCAATCAATTAAACAATTTTTAAACCTTGAAACGTAAAAAAAGAAGCCTAATGTTTTTGTTAAATTCAAATATTTTGTCAAATTGTCATCAACTGTTTGCTGGTTCGTCAATAAGAGGAATTGCTCGTATACCTCATTGGGAATATCATATTCGTTTTGATCAAAAAGTAGGACGTAAAAGACCAGCTCAGGATGTTCTTGATCGGTTAAAGCGATTAAATAATGGTTTTTTTCTAATTTTTTAAAATATATAATTTAATATAATTTTTAGGTATGTGGATTAGGGCTAGACCTGGTCGTTTTCATGCTGTTTATCAAAAGGATCAACTTAATAAAATGGTTGCAGCTCAATGGGAAACTTGTACTAAAGCGGAATGTAGAATGTTTGACAAGGTTTTAATTAATTTTTTTAAATTATTTGGATATATATTTGATTTTCTTATATCAAATAGATGGTTACTCCATTTTGGCTTCGACATCGTCACTATGTTAACGACGATCTCCAACCCTTTCACACTCGTTATGGAATTACATCTCCCCGTGTAAATTGCAAGCATAAACTTGTTCGGGAAAGACCCAAAGTTTTATTAGATGATTTAACTTCTGATCGTTTTTTTGATCGTTTGCCTGCTTCAATGACAAAATCAAAATTATTAATTGAACAACAAAAATCTGATGTGCCAAAATTATTGAGAGATGCAACAAGAAAAAGTTTGCATCGTCTTTTAACGGATGGGGAAATTTAATTAAATAAATAATAGGCAAAAGTTGATTTTTTTGTTTAATATTTTTTTATATTTTTGATGAATAATTCAATTATTTTTAATTTATTTTAAATGTTTTTTTTTCATTTTTAAATATTTATTTTTCTCACAATTTGATATATTTTTGAGGCATATTATTTAATTAAAAATATTAGAAATGAAGTTACTTTCAATTATGGTTCTTTATAAAAATTCTTCACATGGACAGTCTGCTAAACTTCTCAAAGGAGAATATGAGCTTGCAAGTTTTAGTTTCTTCACTAAGCGTAATGCACAGGTTTTCTATTTTTAAATTTTAATTTTTAAAATTTAGGAATTTATGCAATTTACCGCAAAACTCATCTCTGATCGTTCTGCTACACCTAGCCGAAGTACAGTTAAGGAAGGGGAATATTTTGTACATTGTTTTGTCAGGCATGATAATTTGGTGGGAGTTTGCTTGACTGATGAAGAGTTTGTTGTTTTTTTTTTATTTTTATTTTTTAAATTAATTTAAAGATATCAATCTCGTGTAGCATTTGCTCTTTTAAACAAAGTACTTTACGACTTTGCTGATCGAATCCCTCAGAGTTCTTGGTTAACAATACAAAATGAGAAGGATTGCAATTATGACCAATTGCCAATGTTTCTTTCTAAATGGCAACATCCTCGAGAAGCAGATGCTCTTACTCGTGTTCAGGTTTTTTTATTTGATAAATTGAAGGATTTTTTTTTTGTGTTTTTTGAGATTTTTAGAAATTCTAGGTAAAGGTTCTGGTTTTATTGGTATGGCCTAACTCTATGATTGAACTCTGAAAAAAGTTCAGGCATTGAAGAAAACCCAAAATAACTCAAAAAATGGGTGGGTCTGTATCCTTTTTAGAGCATAAGATCTCTCCTGAACCAAAAATCCAAAAATTTTTTTTAATATTTGTGTCTTAACCCTTACTTAGGTCATTTCTTCCCCTAGACATTACCTCTTTAGTTCCATAATTTTTTTAAACAACATTAAAAAAAATATATATTAAAAAAGGATGAAGTAGAAGAAACTAAAGTTGTTTTGCACAATACAATGCAGTCTGTATTAGAACGTGGAGAAAAACTTGATGATTTGATTAAGGCTAGCGAAAATCTTTCTGATCAGAGCAAAATGTTTTACACTCAGGCAAGGAAGATGAACAAATGTTGCAATTATGTTTAAATAATATTATATAAAAAGAGGTTTTTTTAATTATATATTTTTACGTTTCCTTAAAAAGTATCGACCTTTCAAAATTTTTTTTAGAAAATTCTCTCTAGCTCTGTCATTTTTGTCAAAAATTCTAAAGCCTAAAATAATGATAATTTTATTTTGAATTGTATCGAGGTCTTTATTCTTTCTTTATAGTTTTTTTTAAGTAGTAGAGAGTTTTATTTTCATTCCAATTGACTTTCCATATCTTTCTAAAAACAAGATATTTTATTTTCTCGAATAATTAAGCCTATAAATTACAGAATATTTTTTTTGCATTTTTAGAGAATATCTCTTATTAATTAGAAAAAAATTTTTATTTTATTTAACTTGTTAAAAATTTATTTGAGGAAGAGGAGAGAGAGAGAGAATTACAAAGTTTTTTTTCTGGGTGTTTGCATTCAATTTGTGTTAATTAATTATTTAAACAATTGGTAGTATTTCATTATTGTTGGGATAATTCAAAGCAAATTCAGAAGTTTTTCCTAAAGAACTCCTCTTTCCATAAATTCCGCCTGAAAAAGGCATTGCTGCTCTTTTTCCGTAAATTCCGCCTGAATAAGGCATTGCTGCTCGTTTACCATAAATTCCGCCTGAAAATATTCTGTTTTTATTCTCATAGAAATTCTGCTTTTTCTTTTAAATTCTGATTTTAAAATTATTTTCGCTCTAATTCTGATTTTAAGTTTTTGATTTCAAGTTTATTTTCTTCTAATTCTGATTTCAAGTTTATTTTTTGTCTAATTCTGATTTCAAGTTTTATTTTCTTTTAAATTAAAAATAACCCTACCAGAGTAAGGTAAAAGTGCTGCTGCTCTTTTTTCCAAAAATTCATCCAAATCATCATTACTTGGTGCTAATTCTTGCATTCTGTAGCGAATATTATTTAAGCCTTTCCTCAATTCTGCTGTTGGATATCCTTAAAATTATTAAATTTTAATTTTTGCTAAATTTCTTTATTTCTAACCTCCTCTAACACACAATGGCTCATCAAAAAGCAATACAAGCGCAAATAACAAATAAAATATTTTTTGAATATTATTGTAACTCATTGGCCAAAAAATAGGGGAAAATATATTAGAATGCATTTTTGGTTTGATATTAGCTAAAATGAAGCAAAAAAAATTTTATTTAAAAATTTAAGGTGAGAAAATCATTTATTAAGGGAAGAGAGGTAACCAAGCGCCAGCTTCTGTAACTTTTGAACGGAAAATTCTTTTAATTTGATTTTGGTATCATTTAATAGAGAAGAGAATTTGCTACAAAATACATCTTAAAATAAAATTTTTGCTTATTTTATAAAAAAGTTATGTTCAAAAAAACTTTTTCTTCTAAACTTTTAGTTTTTTGAACATAAGCTTTTTATAAAGTAAGCAAAAATTATGTTTTAAAATGGATTTTATAGTAAATTTTCTGCTCTATCAAATGATACTAAGAATCTCAAAAAATATTTTTTTATTCAAATTTTATAAGGATTAACGTTCACTCGGTTTTTGCCCTTGCCTTTGAACTAGATTTAATTTAAATAAAAAATGCAACAATTAAAATTCGATTTTTGAGTTTTTATTTATTTTTAAGAAATATTAAATGTTTTAATATCATGCTGAGTTTTTTTAACTTTTTTAGACCAGTGAATTATTATTATTTTTTTAATAAAAGAGGCTTCTAGGTAGCCGTTCACTCCACAAAATTAAAGGAAAAGAACCAAAATTTTTTAATTTAAATTTAAGTTTTTTTTAAAATGAAATTTAAATATAGAAATAATTATTTAAATAGGGAATAGATCCAATTTAGTTAAAAAAGGTTTTTTTCAAGTTTATTTAAAAGAGTATAAAAGGCAAAAAAAAAGTTGGAAGTTTATTTAATCGCTTCTAATGAAATATAAAAATTTAATAAAACTTGAATTTAAGTTGGAAAATAGGTTGGAAGATAATAAAGTTTTTAAAATAATTTAACTTAGTTCAATTTATTTTTTTTATTTGTGTGGGTTAAAATTTTATTTGGTAATTTAAAAAAATTTTTTTTTAAATTAGGTAAAATAAAAGGGGAGGGAATATATTGGCCAATAAACAGAATTTAATCTGCCGTTAAAAGGTTTGCATATTTTGGAAATTGGGGGAGATGGGTAAGCCAAAATATCAACGCTTGGAATTTTAACTTAGAATTATTAAATTGGGTAGAAATTTATGAGAGAAAATTGGGGATGACGTGAGAGAGAAAATGGAAATTTAGAAATTTTTCTGATTTTTTGGGTATTCTAATTAAGTCCTCCTTTAAAATTAGTTGATTTTTTGGGTGTAAAAATAATTTAAAAAAAAAAGAACGGAAATTGGACTATTTATTTTGTGTATTATTTTTTTGCTTTTCAATTATTTTTTTTACTTGTAAATAAGAAAGGACATGAGGGCATCTAACAATAATAATAAAAATAAATAAAATGACAAAAAATTTTAAACTTTTTTACACTCTTTGGCAACAATAATAATATTAATATATTTATTTTTTAATAAAAAATGAAAAAAGAAGAGGAGATTTGGGAAGGGAATTTTAATTTTAAGTATTTAAGTTTCGGAATATCGTGCCTCCCTTTCATCATTTATTTATGTGCAAAAATGATTAAAATTGAGTGGCTAAACATTGTTTTAAAAGGCAATAAATTGAAAAAAGAATGTAAACAAGAGAAAAAGAAATAGTACTTCAAAAGAGAGGTTTGGATTATTCAAGTTTTACAATTGTAAACTTAAAAAAGATTAAAGTTGGAATTAATTACAATTGTAAACTTAATATACCTATACTATTAATGTTTTACAATACAAACTTTGTATTGTAAAAAAGTTGGAATTTATTGTTTGAACTGTATTTTTGTAGTAATTGTGTTTATGCGTAAACATGAAACATTTCTAGCTTTTTTTTGACATATATATTTTAAACTTTTTATTTTTCTAATTTTTAATTTATTTATTTTCTTTATTTTTTTTTATCCCACATATCTCCCGCCATTTTTAAAATTTTCCCCAATTTAAATATTGCCTTAGGCAATAAATGTTAGATGACCAAAATCTCACTAAAAACCTCTTTTCTATCCCTTTTCAATCAATGATCGGCCAATGACGATGCCACGCATTTGTGATGACGATCAGGTTCATCTCCTTTCTATTCCTTGCCCTTCTATGTATCCCTTTTTTTCGTTTAAACAGCCTTCTCTCCCCTTTTTATAAATTGCTACAACTCGCGCAATCATTTTGTTTTGCCTTTGCGTGAAAAAAATTTTTTTCTGCAAACCTATTCTCTCACACTTCCCTTCCCCTTTTTTCTTAAATGTTTCTCCCCTTTTAAAAAGACGCCCAACTTTGCTTCTCACATAAAAAAATTCTTTTTTGTTAAACAAACTGCTATTAATATTGCCGCCTCTTCTCTATAAAAAATTAACGTAAAAGGAGAAAATCTCTGGGAAAACTTTTAAAAAAAAGACGAGAAGAAAAAAGAGTAAAAGAAACTTTAATTAGAGCATATTTACAAAAGAAAATTCGAGAAATCCTGGATTACGCAACAAATCACAAAAACAAGTTTAAATAAAGATCAAAACAACAATGAAAAAAATAAGCAGAAAAAGAAAACGACAATCGGCACTTATTACTAATTTATTTCTTTGCTTGTTTCTCTCATTTGTAAGTAAAAATAAAATTGAATTTTGTATTGTTAGAGATAATAAAAATACAGTTAAATTCAACTTGTTTTAAGTTAAGTTTTGAAAGTTTTACAATAGGTGTTTTTTTAAACTAAGTTTTATAGATGTTTTACAAATGTTTTACAGTGAAGTTTTAAAACGAATTTTTACAATTCAAACTTTTCTTAAAAATTGTATTAATTGTATTTTATACAGTTTACAATTCCAATTTTCTATTGATAAAAAGTTTGAATAAACTGTGTTTTTGTAAAATCTCTTAAAATTACTTATGTTTATTACATGTTTTTTAGTTTTCTCAGATTCAATGTACTTCAAGCAATAATCATTTATTCGTTCGTTCAGTCCCCCGTGGCTATCAACCACCTCCTACTCCACCCCTAGGTTTTTTTAATAATACTATTATATTTTTAGTATGTTAAGAGATCAAAAATAACAAAATTTTAGTTAACTAATTTTTTAATTTAAAATTAAAAGTGCTTGGCGTTATTAAGTGGAATGACCTTGACTTTTGTTTTTTCTTTTCTTTAATTTTATTTTTTTTTTTAGTTGAAGATGTACCAGTTATGCAATATAAACTTTATAAACCCCCTTCTCGTTTTTCTCATCCTTCAACTAATAATTTACCTACATTTAAACATCCATCAATTGGAGAGGGTAATAGTAATGCTAAAGAACCTTTAATGGTAAACACTTTAATACAGGTAAAAATAAAGATTTAATATATAATTTTTTAAAATATATTACAGGTTTTTGGCCCAAATAATGGAGATGATCAACCAGCTATTTCTGAATCTGAGGTTATTTTTTAATTATTTTTTTATTTTAATAGAAGCAGAAACCGTCCTCTAATGATCAAAATTCACCTATTACTCCACCACCCAACCTGAATGGTCAAAAACGTGTGACGATTGTAAGTTGTATGACTGTAAATTAGTAGTAAAAATGAAAAAATATATAAGAAATAAGAAAAAAAATTTTTTAATTTAAAGACTCGAAAATTGGACACTGAGGGAAGGTTAGTTAAAATAATTTTTTTTAATGTTAAAAAATTAAAAAATGGCTTTTTTTAATTTATTTTACAAAAAATGTGTTTACACAACTAAAAATTCCTTAATTAATTTTTTAGAAACTCTTGCATAAAATTGTTAGAAATGTATTAAACAAATAAAATCTATAAATAAATATTTGTTTAATAATAATACATAGTAATAGCAACAATAATTTATTGCTCAAATCATTTTAAATAAACTTGTTTTAAAATTGATAGCAAATGATTAAAGACTAAATATAAACAGGGTAAAACGTATCAAGCCTTATTGAGCAAACAAAGGGAAATTGAATTGCGCGAACAAATGAAATGTTTTTTTCAAGGACTTTTTTAGTTAACAAAAACAAAATTTTTGGAACAAGGGCAATAAAGAATTAATTTAAACTGTATTGTTTGTTTGATGTTTTGAGTGTTTTATTGTAATGGTTTAATGATATTCTGGTTTTTTCATTTATTGATATTGAATCTTTGATGTTTTGATTATATTCTGATTTTATTTGTTTTTTGTTATGTTCGATGTTTTTTCTGGTTTTGTTTTATATTTTAATGTTATTATTTTTGATGTTTTATTTATATTCTGGTCTTGTTTTTATATTATTTAAATATTTTATTTTTCAGAACTTATGTAGACAATCAAGCGAATTCTACTTCGAATCCTAAAATTGTATATTTCGTTTAAAATTATAAAAAAATATATTTTAAAAATATAACATTATTCAGGCAATTATTAAAGCATTTGCTGCATCAAACTCATCACAAATATCAGAAGCACAGCTTAGAGAGGAATTAGGGAAAGAATTGGAACAATCTGTTTCTTTAATTCTTGATGAGTTAGGTCGAAAAGATAAATCAAAACAGCATGTTACTTCAACTCATCCAGTATCTACTATTGGAGGGGAAGAGTTGGAACGTCTAGATGAAGAAAATGAAGGACAAATTATTTCATCAACAGAAAGGTCACAAAAAGAAACTGAAAACTCTATTGTATCAACAAGAGAAGCTATAACTGAGCAACAAACTGTTGTCTCAACAACAGGTATGTTTTGTTAGATTATTTTAAATGTTTTGATGATATTCTGGGTTTATTAATATGTTTTTTAAAGTTGCACCATTGCTAGTCTTTTCTAAAACAAAAGAACCAATAGAAGTAGCACCAGCAGCAAGCATTACAACAATACCAAATAAAGAAGTAAAGGAAGAAAGCATTACAACAATTGCTTCAGGAAATAATGAAGAACAAAAAGAAGAAATTGAAAATGCTAGTACAACTGTTGAAACTCAAACAGAAGAAAATATTGTTGAAACAAAAAGTACAACTATTACAATAGCACAAATTTACAAAAATAGTGAAGAAAAAATTGAAAGTCCAATTGCTACAACAAATTCCGGCAAGTTTTTAATACAAAAGTTAACTAAAATACAAACTTCTTTTGTTTTAATGTTTTGATTTAATTCTGGTTTTTTAGGATGTTTTATTTGTTCTAATTTTTTGTATTTTTATTGTGTTTTGATATTGTTTTTGATGTTTTCTTTAATTTTTTCTTTTTAATAGACAATCAGAATAAAACTTATTATATTTTCAGAAGAAATTCAATCTTCAACATCAAGTAATAAACAACCAGAAAATGAATTAAATCAAGAAAAACAAGAAAAACAAAACGAAGAACATGAAAAATTAACAGTTGAGGGGTCAATAAAACAATTTGAAAAGAAAACAACAACAGAAGAAATAGCATTTGCCGAAGAAGAAGTTCCAAGCACAGAATTAGCACCTTCAGAAGAGGAACAAAACAAACCAGAAGAAACAACAAAAACAACAACAACACCTTTACAAACAAAAACAGAAAATGTTCAAATTATAAAAGAAGAGGAGGAAGAAGAAGTAAGAGAACAAAAACAAAGTACAACTATAAATGTTGGTAGAGAACAACAACCTGGACCTGGGTGGCAAAGGACAGATTTTGAAGAAGGACAACTTTGGGTACAATGCAAACCTCCTTCAATACGAGTAATTTTTTTAAATATTTTAAATTAATTTTTAAAAAAAGGCTTTACTTTGGCCATGGCCAACTAATAGAACATTTGAAAATGGGGTTTTATTTGCTAAAGATTATCATGAAGAATCTGATTGTTATGCAGAATTAGATAAAGATAGTGGTGGGGGAGCACGTTTGGATATTGGTCCAGGAAAATGTGGATTGGCTGGGTCAAAAAATGTAATTTTTTGATAGAAAATAAATTAAAAAAAAATAAATTAATTTAATAAAATAAAAATTTGAAAAAATTGAATGTATAAAATGACGAAAATTTCTTTCTTTTTTGCTTTAGCTAATATTGGTAATTGTATAATAAGAAAGAGTACTTTTTCAATCTTTTCTTTTTTCTTAATTTTGTTGATGGATTTTTTGAGTCAAAAATAAAAAAATATATTTTTAATCTTTAAAAATTTTTTTTTGGATAAAAAAATTTTTTTTCTGATTTTTAAATTAAAAAATAAAATTAATTAAAATTCAGAATATTTCACAAACACCTCAAAACTTTTCTGTAGTGCTTATGTTTGCCCCAAGGCGTTCTTTGGTTATTGCTGGCCCTGAGGTAATTAATTGAATAAAATAATATTTTTAAAATTTTCTTTATAATATTAAATATTTGTTAAAAAAAATTCAAAATTTTTGGTTCAAGAATTCTCGAATTATGATTAAATTGATTAGTTGAATGGTGATCTTCTGGACACGACTAATTTTTAATTTTCGTCCATAACTAGAGTAATTTTGATCCAAAAATTTCAAAATTTTATATTAGGTTAGGTAACACTATAAAGAATTTTTGAGAAAAATTTTACGATCCTAAATGAAATTTAAGCAAAGTTATGGTTAAAAAACGTTCAACGGTTGCTTACACCTATGCAACTTTTTTTGCTTCAAACCTTTTTAAATTAAAAAAAAAATTTTTTATTTTAAAGTTTTCATTTTTGGTTCAATGTTATACTCCAGTACTTCCCACACAACAAAAACTTCAACAATTAACAGCTGATTTGGCAATTCAAAAACCTTTAGCAAATCCAGTAATGACAAAAACAATTGAATTGAGTCAAACACCCCCACGATGTGAATATTCTTTAAGAAGGTTTTTCTTAAAATTAAAAATTTAAAAAATTTAAAAATTTATAGAAATTCCCCAGATGGACCTCTTTTACAAAGAGCAACACTTGGTCAAACAATTTATCATCGATGGGAGTGTGAGGGAGGGCAAGAAGTTGCTGAACAATTTGGAATACTTTTGGTATTTTTAAAAAAATTAAAAATATTTTTTTAATTTTTTTTTCAATTTTAGAGTGATTGTGTAGTTGCAAATTTAACACAAGAAGGGATAAATAATAATAATAATAATTTAACTGGTAAAACATCAATGGTTGATTTAATTGATAGTGAAGGGTAAATAAAATTTAATTAAATTAATTAATTTAAAAAAACCTTTAAGTTGTTCAACCGATACTTTAATAGTAAATGACCCTGAATATGAAAAAGACAATTTAGTAGCATATGCAAAAGCTAAAGTTTTTTCACTTCGACCTGAATCTCATTTTCTTCGATTTTCGTGCAAATTGAATCTTTGTCTTCGTCAGAATGATGGATGTCAAGGGCTTACTGTAAGTTTTTTTTTAATTATTTTTAAATTTTATTTTTCTCAATAAAATTAAAGCCTCCAAAATGTCCACCAACTAATGTCAGTCGTTTTCCTTCTACAAATCACCACCCATCATCAGAAAAAACACCAGCAGCATTAAGCCAACAATTAATATCTCCCCAACTTGTAGTCAACTCTAATGGAAAAACATCTTCTTCTGCTAATAATACTTCCCCGCCTAGATTATCTTTACTTAGCTCTGCTGCTTCAAGTGGTAATAATAGTAAATCATTATTTGTTGATTCTGTATGGTCTATTGGACTTGTTTTGGGTGTTTCTGTTTTACTTGGATTATTTTTTGGTTTGGCAACATTTTTGCTTCATTCGCATTATAGAAGAAATCAACAAAAAAGACTTGTTCAATGGGTAAAATAAAATATTTAAATAAATAAATAATATTTAATTAATTAAGGTACTCGCCCGTCCCCCTTCTTCTTCCTCTTCCGGATCAGCATTAAGTAGCCAAGAAGCAGGATATATAGGAAGAAGAGGTATTAGCATTGAAGCAATTCAACAACACTCAGACGATTATTTACCTACTGAAATTATAAGGATAAAAAATACACAAATGTGTTCTCCGTCGGGCTCAGAATCTGACGCTATAAAAGAGAGACAATAATTAGTAAAAAATTAATTTTAAAATGAAAATATTTTTTATGTATTTTATCCGGAAAGTTTATTTTCTATAAGTCAGAAAATAAATAAATACCTATATACATTTCCGAAAAATAAAAACATTTATATAGATATTTTCCAAAAAATACAAGTATTAAGGAAAACACACAAACATCTAATGTTTTTAGAAGAAATGAAATGTATTCTTTCCGGAAATTTATAATGTTTTCCGTAAAGTTTATTTTCTCTAAAATAAATGTATTCCGGAAAAGGTTTTATTTAAATAGTAAACTATTTTTTAAAATACAGTTCCGGAAAACTTTTTTAATAAAGAAATTTACTGAAAATAAGTTTTCCGGACTTGTATTTTCCAAAAAAAAATACAAAAATACATTCTCTTTTAATTTAACATAAAAATCTTATGAAATTTAAAGAGCACTATTTTTACTCTGGAATTATTCATTTTATTTTTCTTTAAAATTGTGTGAATATTTATAATTGTGATTCATACAAATATTTTAAATATTCTGCCATTATAAACAAACACAAAATAAAAAATATATTATTTTTATTTTTTTAAAGCCTCTCCTCCTATTTGTGCCTTGTTTTGTTGTTTTTTCAATAAATAAAAAAATTTCAAATTTAGGAAATTTAAATTAATCTCTTATTAAAAATAATTTATTTAATGAGTAAAGGGAAGGAATTACTTTCTGAACAAGAAATGAATGATATTCAAGAAGTTTTTCAGTAAATTATATTTTTAATTTTTATTTAAATTTTTTTAAATTAAAAAAAAAGATTTTATGATACTAAAGGAGATGGGCGTGTTAAAGTAGATCAAGTTGGCCTTTGCCTGCGATCTTTGGGTCTTTGCCCGAGTGAGACTCAAATGGCCAAATTGACAGAAAATAGTGTTGCTGAACGTATATCCATTGAACAGGCATAAAAATGAAAAATAATAATTTTAAATTTTTTTAGTTTGTACCAATGTTTAATTCCATTCGAAAAGAGGGTGGGACAGATAGAGATGAGACTGAATTGACCGCTTTTTTAGAAAATTTGGATAGAGATAGGTAAATATTTAAGGATCTTTATAGGAGACCTGTGAGACTCAACTGACCGTTTTTAAAATTTTTTGCTTCGGATATATCTAGACTCAATTGCCAAACTAACAAAAAATAATGTTAGCTCTTTAATTAGAATAAAAATAAATTAAATTAATTATTAAATTATTTTTTTCTTTTTTTTAGTTCAGGTTTTGTGTTACAATCTGATCTTCGTAGAATGCTAACAGTATTTGGTGAGCCTTTAAGTGAGGATGAATTTGAAAGAATTATTGCTGGAAAAGAAAGAGAAGAGGGAAAATTAAGTATTGCAGAATTAGTTCAGACAATTTTGAGTCTTAAATAATTAATTTTACTGCTAAAACTTGGAAACGGGAAAAGTTTGCGACTCTAAAGTAAAAAAAAAAGTTTAACGGAAAGTTTATTTTCTATAAATCAGAAAATAAAAATTTTATATAGATATTTTCCGGAAAATACAAGTTTTAAGGAAGACACACAAACATCTCGTGTTTCCAGAATAAATGAAATGTATTCTTTCCTGAAATGTTTATAATATTTTCCGGAAAGTTTATTTTTGTAAAGTAAAAAATTTGTTGAGACTAGTGTTTCTTTACTATTTTATCTTTTACTATTTTCTTTTTTTCCATCTATTCCTTTTTTAATTAAAGATTTAAATGAAAATATAAAAAAATTATTTTCCCCCTTCTCTCAGTCTTGTGATGCTTTCAAATGTTTTTTGGCCTCTACCCTATTTTGTGGCCACAAAGTTCTTCTCTTTTATTTTTTTTATTTTCTCTTTTGGGTTTTTTATAAAAAAATGTTAAATACACAGAACACATAGAACA
Organism: Meloidogyne chitwoodi; assembly: GCA_015183035.1. NCBI lineage: Eukaryota > Metazoa > Nematoda > Chromadorea > Rhabditida > Meloidogynidae > Meloidogyne > Meloidogyne chitwoodi. Next base: position 304,044 of record JACZZP010000018.1, read on the forward strand.
TTTTTAAAAATTAAAAAATAATTTTTTATTTAAAATATATTCTATTGACATTTGAGTCTTGTTAATTTTGTAATTTTAAAAAGTTTTATTAATTTGTGTAAATTTATTTACAAAATTAATGTAAAATTAATTAATTGATGTAAGAAAAATGGCAGAAGAAAAGTCGGCTTTTGGGTGGAGTTGATTAATAATAATAATATTAAAAAAAGGGATTATTGAGAATAAACTGGTTTAAATTATAAAAGAACATACATATTAGGTGAATATTTACAATTTTTGATTGATGGAAAGGTTTTTTGAAAGAATAATATATAGGACAAATCTCTGATTTATACCTTTATTTATATAAATTTTTAAAATAACCCCCGAATTGTCACAAGGTGAACTAGAGTCTTAGAGCAAAAAATGTAAATATAAGTCAGAGATTTTAAATATATGTTTAAAGTATTTATTTGGACATTTTTTAAGTAATTTTGAATTTAAAAAATTTATAAAAACACGTGAAGAAAGAAAAGAAAGCTGCGAGTGTTAAGAAAGGAATGTGTTAACTACAAAATATTTTATTATAAAATTATCGAAATTTAAATCAATAATTTTATTTTTTTGGTATATCTATGCTGGAGAGAGTTACTTTGAATTTAAAAAAAATTTCAAAAAAAAATTTTATTGGTCCTTCTATTATTAAATTATTAACCTAAGTAACCACTCTAACAATTTTTGTGTATTTAAAGAGGGAGAGAGAAGCAGAAAATGCACACAATGCGGCAGTATTAAGTTGCATTTTTCTCTTTTCGTAAAACTTTCCGGATAAATCAATAAGCCTTTCGTATTATTCAGATGTGCGCCAAATATGTTTAAAAACGCCAAAAGTGGAAATTAAAGTTGTGGAATAAGAGATTAGACAATTTAGAAATAGTTTTTTAGAGGTTTTTTAGAGTATTAGTTTTTTAATTTCTCAAAAAAAAAAGTCAAAACTTCTATTGAAATGAAACGCCAAACTTTGTGACGCACACCAAAAGGCTTTTAATTTATTATTAAAAATCTCAAGTCAAACTCCCGTTTCTCTTTCTACGATCACCCCAAGGCTGTGCCCAACCATTCTCTTTGACCATATGAATTAATTCTATAATATATTTGCCTTCTTTGTATTTTTGACTACTTTCATAGGCATGCTCCTTTAAAAGAAAATTTAATTTTAAAAAATTAAATTAATTAAAAAAAAATTTTTGAATATAAAATCTCACATATTTCCATCCTAACGTTGTTTTGCAACATTCGCACTATAAAAAATTTTTTCTAATTAAATGAATTTTGTTTTACTTGAATATCAGCTACAGCATGTAATCCAGTTAGCAAAACTCTTTCCTCTGCTGTTCCACAAACAATATTAACCACAGAATTGAAAAGATATGCTTTACCCTGACTGCCTTGGAATGATTTGGAGATCAACTAGAAAATTTAGAGAAAAAATTTTTTTAATAAAAAGGAAGGTCTACAAAGTTTGTGACCCAGTGAACGTCAATCTCTATAACTTCTGAATAAATTAATTTTTTATAATGCTTTTAGTATCATTTAATAGAGCAGAAAATTTGCTACAAAAAATGGAATGAAACAAAATTTAAATAAAAAAGGAAAGAAAGTTATGATCAAAAAACTGACAGAAAACATCAAATTTTGGACTTTTTTGACCATAACATTTCTCTAAAGTTATCAAAAATTTAGTTTTAAAATTAATTTTGTAGCAAATTTTCTCCTCTAATTAATGACATCAAAAACATTAAAAAAAGTTTGATAGTTTTAATGTTATAAAGGCTGGCGTTCAGATGGTCCTCTCCTTGCGAAAGACTATGAGAAAAGAAGAGAATTTCTCTAACCGTCATAGAAAAAATTTTTTCTTCTAAAAATGATTGGCATACAAAAACGTTACTTATCACTAATGTATTTTAATTTTTAAAAATTATATTACTTCGTTATGATCCGCCAAATTTGCACGACAGTGAGCACAGCTATAAGTACGTACACCTGTCGACAAATAAGCCTAAAAATAAAAGTAAAATCTAAAAAATTAATTTAAAAATAAACCTGAAAGGTTTTTGGCTTTTTCTGAGCCTGGTTTTGTGCAGAGGGAGGCATTTGAGCTACCGCTGCCATTTTTTAATTTAATACATAAATTAAATTTATTTAAATTTTTTCTGAAAATGAGTTTATTATATTAAATTTTTAGAGAAAACGCATATGTTGTTAGGTGGTGTAGTGGTAGTGATATTGGTTATATTGTCTAAGAGTTGTAGGTTCGAGTCTTATTGGTGGAAAACAATTTTGTTTTAAGGTAAATTATTTCAAAATAATTTTTAAAATATTTTCCTTACTTGTCAGACTCTAATGTCACCGATTCCGAATTAAAAGGTGTGAAGAGAAAAAATTATAAAGTTAATTAATTTAAACTTTTATTGATTGTTTTGCTTTGCTGTGACCAAAGAGAGATTCTTTCTTATCTTTTAAACCTTCTTAAAATCGTTTAAATAGATAACTCTCTTGGGAAGATATTAAAAAAGTAAAAAAAGCATTTTTTATATTTGCTCGGCACAAGGTTCTTTTTTCGTATTTTTATTAGCTAAAAAAAATAAAAAATTTTGTGTCCCTCTATCAGCTGTTGAGGAAGAAGAAAAAAAGGCGGTAAATGCAGAAAGAAGAGGGGAGAGAGGCAGTCAGTCAACCTAACTACTGCAGGGATAAAACATATAAATAATGTTTGGACAGAGAAACACTCTCTCTCTGTTTCTTTCTTTTATTATTTTCTCTGTCTAACTAACTCTTCTTTTATTTATTTTTACATTTGTGTCTGTTGACAGTTAATTGTATCTCCTATTTGTTTTGCACATTTTACAACACTCCTCAAAAGGAAATGTCATGGCTGAACAATTAGAGTCTCAATAGGATATTAGAGTAATCCTTTTATTTGACCATTAGAGTCTGCAAATTAATTGGTCATTAGAGGCTAAATTATTAGACATGTTTTTCTTTTGTTCCAGACTCTAATGTCCAAAGGTACTAAAATTTAGCAAAACAAACCTGCAAAAGAAATAAAACAGGTTTTGAACATAAAAGAATGAAAAAAGAGGACAAAAATAAAAAATCAGAATAATCTATTAAACTATTCTAAAAAAAGAAAAAAAAACAAGTCTCGTGCACATAAAATATAAATCATTACTTTTTTTTTCTTGTCCTCATGTGTTTGTTGTCACGACCAGTCATATTTTATTATTTTTTCTTTTTATTTTTTCTCCACTTATTTTTAGGAGGGAAAGGAGAGTAAGAAAAAAAACTGTCATTTTCTAGGTTTTTGTTTATATTTATATTTTTTTAATTTAAAAGAAAGTACAATTTTTGAAACAATTTGTTAATATTTATTTATTTTCTAAAGTACTTTGAGGGTATTTATTATTTAAAAAAAAAGAAAATAAAATTTTAAAGCATAAAGGATTGGAAGCATCAAGCTATACCTACTTGAGTCCAGACTCTACAACTCAGGAGTAAATAAACTTTTTTGGACAAATTTGGTACCAACGGATAGAGAAGAGAAGAAGCTACAAAATGTGATGAAAAATAAAATTTTAAGTAAAATAAAAGAAAAGTTATGGTCAAAAAACCAACATTTTAGACGATTTTTGAGTGTTTTTTGACCAAAACTTTTTTGTTATAAATTTAAAAATTTTGATTTTCAGTCTTTTTTGTAGCAAATTTAATTCTCTATCTATTGATATTTAAATTATTTAAAAAAGTTTATCTGTTCACGAGTTATAAGGCTTTGAATTAAGTTGTATGGTCTAGACTCAAATGAACTCTCATTTTAAATTTTATTTTGTGTTTTGGTTAATTCGTTTTATTAAAAAATGAAAATAAAATTGTTGATAAATTTATTTTAAAAAGAAAAGAGAATTTGATTGATTAAAACACTCCCTAAACTGCACTGACAGATCAGACTCTAATGGTCAATTAAAATATTTAATAAAAACGTAAAAAAGAAACATAATTTAAATAAACTTTTTTTGCTTTTAAATTGCTTTAAAAAAATAAAAAACTAGTCAAATCCTTTAAAAAAGCTAATATAAAAAGGAAGCAAATTTTTAAATTGAAGAAAGAGAGAAGATTAAGTTGAAAAGAAAAAAAGCTTTTTTCTTCTTAAAAAGGAAAGAGAAAAAAATTTTTAATGAGAAAATATTTAAATAATTTTTAAATAAAAATATTTAATTTATCTTCTATTTTTATATATAAGGAGAAAATCCTTTGTTGTGTGTTTTAGCGCAAATTGCTTCTATTTATATATAAATGGATACCTTTTAATTTTTTTTCTTTTCTTTATCCTCTAGGGAAGCTTTTATATTAATGTGCACATGTGAAAATGAACATGTGCGCAAAAGTTTGAATTTTTTTAAATTTTAATATTTTTTAGCCGGGAGATAATAGAAACCGGCAAAATCGTATTTACGGGAGCGGGAGTATTTCTAAAAAACGATGTGGAACGGGACCCAAGGGCCCCGCAAAATAAAAAAAAGTGCGGGAGCGTTCTACCGCAAAATCCTGCGGGGGATCTCGTCCCATGCCGGTCTCTAGATAAAATGCCAAAAAATAATCAGAATGCCAAAAATTAAGGTAAAAATTCAAAATTAAATATAAATTAATTTAAATTTTGCGTTTTGGAATTTTTTGCGCACAACTCAAAATTTTTCTCCTTATTCATTACTCTCTTTTATGACCCAGAAAATGAACATTAAATTGCCTCGCAGTGACCAAAAATTAGATCACAGCAGGATTTCCAAAAAAAAAAGAAAGAAATTATTTTGCGCTCCAAATATGGAGATAATATTAAAATAAAATTTAATATTTTTTTAAATAAATCTTTTAATATAAAAAAATAAAAGAAGAAAATTTGTTTATTTAAATTTTTAAAATTACCACTCTTTGAACCACAAAATTTAGTCTTATTCTTCTTCTACATTTTCTTGTTTAAATGGAGTTGATGATAATAAATTGACAAAATTTTGCATTTTTTCAGCGAATTTTCTGACAAATTAATATTTTAATATTTTTATAACTAATTTTTAAATAAAAATAAATAAATTACCTATCTCGATGCCTATGAGCTTCAATTGCTTGTTTGAGTAAAACCTCCAATGGTCCTATTTTATAAAAATATATTTTTAATAAACTTAAAAATAATTATTTTTTACTATATGTATTGGAAGAGTGATGCTTCTTTGGTAAAAGCCAATCGACCTTTAAGAAAAGAAAAAATTTTTAAATTAAATGTATTTTTTGATCAACACCCATTTGATCAACAACTTTTCAAAAACATCCATTTGATCAACAACTTTTCAAAAATATCCATTTGATCAACACAATATTTTCTTTCTTTAGTGTTGATCAAAAAGGGGTGACTATTTTTATATACCGGAATTTGTGCACTCAATGCCATGCATTTTGGAATTATTGTTGGATTGGTGATCACCGAGAATTGAAGAGACATAACCACACAACGATTGACAAGTCCTTCCATTACTAATTCCTCAAGAAATGAATCAGAAAGAATTCCACGAAAACAAAGAACAGAGCGCATAATCTTGAATTTTAATATAAAATAAGTCCTCGAGATTTTAGGTCTCGATTCTCGAATTCGAGTCTCGAGAAATTTCGAGTCTCGAGCAGTCCTACACCTTATACTCGAATATTAATTAAAATAAAAATTTATAAACGTTTTCCAACCTTTAAAGACTTCCAAAACTGACGGTCCATAAATACTGAACAACCAGTTTCAACAGCCTCAATAGCACTAAAAATTAGTGAAATGCTCTCAAGTAAATATAAAAAAGGCTTTATCTTAATTTTAATTATTTCAATTCCGGAAATATTGTGGAGAGAGGAAACAGTTCCGGATCAGTTGCAGTTTCGGAACAAGTTCCACTTCCAAAAAGTTGGTAGTCCCAGTTCCGGAACTGAAACTTTTCCATCACTTGGGACGCACATGTCTTCAGAGTCAAAAAAAAACTAAAAATAAACTAAACTCTTTGCTATACAAAGGTACAAAAGTGTCATTCTCAAGTACGTTGCGAATTCTTGTAATCAATCCGTTTAGAATCTTAAAAATAATTTTGGCAATATTTATTTATTTTTTTATAAATAAAAACCTCATTCATTCTCTTTGAGTTTGCAGTGGATATTGGATAATCATCGACCAGTGAGTGCAAAAGTGTCGCCAAGTTTGTGGACTCGCTCAGTGACAATGGATCCCACTGCTCATTAATAATTCCTAAAAAATAAATAAAAGAAAAAAAATTTTTTTCACAAAAATCTCAAAATATAAATCTCAAAATATAAGTAATTGTGACCATTAATAGGAAGTCAAATTTAAAAAAATTAAATACTTGCAATTGTTGAAAAAACAACTTTTTCCACAACATTAGGAATTAATTGAACGAGAAATGGATGTTCGATGCTTTCCAAGCCAGAATTATCCAATCCAGTAGTTAACAATTGTTTATACCATGGAAAGGAATGTAAAGGTAATGAGTCATTCTATTAAAAACAAAAATAATATTTTAGATTTTTTTCAAAAACATTTCCTAAGAAACAAAAAAGAAATAAAAGAAAACTTGTAATGGACGCCAACTTAACATTTGTAAACGAATAAAAGGTCCAAGCAGTTTAGGAAGGCATAAAGACACATAAGCATTGTTAAATGAATCTTCATCTATTGCTAACCAATTTATAATTCGATCAACTATTCCTTGTATTTGGCAAAAGTCTTCTTCGGTATCCAAAAATAAATCTGTTGCACTTTGTTCTATGGAACCTAAAAACTACTTTCATATTTTTAAATAAAAGATTAAAACAAAAACAAACAAATAGTTTCTTCATAAAAAACTTGTTGGCTTTGTGTCTCTTCATCATCACTACTTAAACCCTCAAAATGGGTATTATTAGGTGTTAAAGATTGTCCTGGCAAAGTTGAAGTTATCCGCTGATTTGCTCGTTGAATTCGTCGCCGATTTCTTCAAATTTTTAAAATTTATTTTCAAAAAATATCAGAAAATGTGCAACCTTCTAGCCTCTCGTTCAGTTTCTCTTTGTGCAAATTCAACATTTGGAAGCATAAAGGAACGACCGGCTGCATTTGCAGCACACCGTTCATATTGATCCTATTTTTATAAAATTTAAAAATATTATTTAAAAAAAACCTGAACATCTTGTCTTCTCCTTTTAATTAATCTTTCTGTCCGTTGTTTCCACATTTCTGATACACGCTCTTCCAAAGCATTGACATGTAAACATTTTTCATTTAAACAATCAAGTAAATCACGAGTGTAAACTCGAATATTTTGAAACATTTTAAATTTACTTTCTAGTTGAGGCATACAATGCTCTAACTAAAAGTGACAAACATTGGGTAAAAAAAGTTAAAAAAAACTTTTATATGAGAAAAAGACGGATTTAAAAATTGAACAAAACCTTATGAATAGAATCTGTATTTTCTTCAATTTGTCCTTTTATTCGTTTCAGATCAAACTCCATTGCATCGCGTATTTCCTTCTTTTCGGCAAGTCGTTGCTGTAGACCATCCAAAAGTTGTTCAAACGAAACATTAGATTTTGTATTTGATATCTCTAAGTTTATATTTTTTAAAAGAAAAAAAGTTTGAAAAAAACCTGGAATCGTAGAACTGTCAAGTTTTTGAACAGGAGTTTGTGTGTTTTGTTGATGAACATCCAATATTTGCAAATCAACCTCAATATCCATTTCTACTTCACCCCCACCCTCTTTTTGAAGGCGAGAATAATCTTCATTGAAATATAAATTAGTTGCTGCTAACTCGTTCCTCATTTGAATTACCTGATATAATTGAAAAATAAAAGAAAAATATTAACAAACCTTATTAGAACTGACACCCTTCCGTATTTGCTCACTCTCCCACCGTTGCAATTCATCATCTTCTTCTTCTTCCTCTTCGGCATCAGAAATCTTTTTATTTCCTCCTAAAGTTTTTTTAGGTTTTTTTGAATATTTTCTTCCATTTGTTGATGGATCATTATCTTCATCACTACTACCCTGTTCCATAGATAGGAAATTGGCTTGTTCTTCCCGACGAACATCTTCCTCAGTTTGAAGCAATTTTTTGGCTGAGTAAAAACTTAAAAAAAATCGAAATCAAATAGCACCGTAAAAATACTTGCCTGCCACCTTCATCCTCATCGGACATGTCATTCTCATCTTCACGAATTAGACGAGACCTCTCACCCGTTTTTCTATTTCCCTTGAGTCGAACTGTATCATCCAAAGGTATAAAATCTCCAGAATTATTATTTCCAGTGGCAGAAGTAGCACCAACCTCCAATTTAAAAATAAATATAAAATAGCTCCAAAAAAAGAAAATACTTGTCTAAGAATCTCTCGTTTCTTTCGTGCCTCATAAACTGCTTTGGCATCAGGAATTCCATCAAATGAAGTTGGAAATGCTTCCCGAACATCTTCCATAGAATCAATACTAACAATCCCTTGGGAAAATTTCTGGGACTCTATCTGACGAAGCTTAAAAGTGAGAATGTAAAACAGAAAGCATGAAAGAATATTTCTTAGGTTATTGAAGAAAACCTTTTCCAGTTCAGGTATATTTTGATTTTTAGAAATGTCTTCAACTCCATTCGATTTGTCTTCTCTTTTTACGGTTATATCCTCAACTGTAGATGATTTTAGTCTTTCAGCTCTAGCTGCAAGAATCTTCTGCTTTCGTAATGTTTTTTCGTTTGCTTCATTTGAGCGATGTTGATTCTTTTTTAATCTAAAGCCAACTAAATCATCACCTAAAAACCAAAAAAGTTTCCTAATTAAAAATATAAAAAACCTTCATCTTCGTTAAAACTGAGACCAGTATATTTTGGTAAAATAGGTTGAAAAGACAAGCTTTCGTTATCATCAACATTCAATGTTGCTTCGCCATTAGTGGACTTAACTTGAATATCTCCTTCTTCGTCAATTCTTTGTCTGATGTTTCTACCAGAATTATCAAAAGTTTTGGATTTTAGTTTGCGGAACATTATTTTTCTAAAGTTTATTTAAATATCAATAGACTTAAAAAATAAAAATAAAAAGAATAAGTCAACATTCCTTCTCTTCACCTTTTTTCCATGGTTTTAAATTAGGCAAATAGAACATGTCAATTCTGGCCTATGACCATTTTGTCCAAAAAGATGAATTGGCATTTAGTTCAAAACTTCAGACTGGACTATTCCGTGCCAGAACTTTTCAGTGACCGTCAATTGCCAAATTTATTTTTTACTTACTCGGACCCTATTTTATTTATTTTTGTTTTTCTTTTAGATTTATTAATTTAAATGCTTCCAAGAAGTAAGTATTCAAAATTTTTTGATTTAATTCATGAGCAAAGTGAAATTATTGCAACTTGTAAGTCCTGTGAATATAAAAAGAAGTTAAAAAATGCACAGGTTTAATTTTTTATTAGTTTTTTAATAAAAAAATTGGGGGATTTTAAACCCAATTAATTTGTGATTTTTTATGTCTTGGGATTTGTTGGTTTTTCGATATTTTATTTTGATAAATCAAAATAAAAAGGTTATTTTCGATTATGTGAAGATTTTCCCAAGGTAAAATTAAAAGTATTTTAAATTTAAATAAAAAAATCAATTAAAAAATGTTAAGGCATCAAAAAGCAGTCTTCGCCATCATTTAAGTAAACATCCAGAAGAAATGGAAGAATTGCTTAAATATGAAGAATCTGAAAATAAAAATAAATTACTAAAAAAACCAAAATCATCAAAATATAAAAGTCTTAAAAAATCACTAAAAGAGGTTGTTTCTGAACAACAAAAAAGAGCAAAACGAAAATTAAAAAAAGAAGAATATGAAGAGGAAGAAGAAGACGATGATGATGATGATGAAATGACAACAAAACCACAAACAAGTGAAATTTGTAAGGAAAATAAATATATAAATTTAATTTTAAAGATACAAGTTTGAATTTTTTTTATTATTTTATTTTTTTTTGTATTACTGAAGAATGTGGGGAATTAAAAAATTAAAAAAATAATCTTTTTTTTTTAGCTCACTGGGACAGAGGTGGAATAATGACTAAAAGAATAGATGAAGCAATTATTCAAATGATTTGTACGGATATTTTTCCTCTGTCAATTACAGATGGAATTGGCTTTAAAAATTTTCTTAAAGTTGTTGCTCCCAAATATGTTCCAAAGTATTTTTTAATTTTTAAATTTAATTTTTAAATTTTTTAATTTTTAAGAAGTCGTTGGACAATAACAAGATCACATCTTCCTGCTTTATATGATAAAATTCGTTCTGGTATAATTAATCAATTGGAAGATATTAAATATATTTCAATTACTACTGACACTTGGGAAGGAGATTCTAATAATAATAATACAACAAAAAAGGAAACAAATAATGATCATTCTTTAATTTCGGTTACTGGTGAGTGGAGGAAGGTTTTTTTAAAATATTATTTTATTTTTGGGAAAATATTTAATTATATTTTAAATTTTTGTGGGGAAGGGAGACGTGGAAAATATTTTTTAAATTTTATTTTTTATGAAAAGGGGAACCTTTGGAAAATATAATTTTAATTTTTTTTTAATTTTTTAGCCCACTTTATCAATAAAGAAATGGAACCAACATTTGCAGTTTTAGCAGCACGTTCAATAAAACCAGAAACAAATACTAACGTTTTACTTTCAAAAATATTTGAAGAATTTAAAATTGAAGAAAAAATACATGTAATATTAAGAGGGGGTGCTATGGAATCTTCTGCTGGTCATTTATTAAATGGATGTCATTCAATTTGGTGTCAGGCACATATTTTAAATCTTGTATTTTTTTTTAAATTAATTAAAAATTATTAAAAAATTAAAAAAGGCAGTAACTGATGGTTTTAAACAAATTGATGGATTTAATGAAATTATTAATAGAGTTAAAGATTTTATTAAACGATTAAGAAAATCGGCTAATTTATTGCGTGATTTTCATCAAATTAATTCTTTTTTGGAAATTTCTGAAAAGGAATTAGTTAAGGTTTGTTTTTTTAATGTTCTGATAATATTCTGATTTTTTCTGAAATATTCTGAATTTTTATTCTCAAAAATTCTGATTTTTTTCTGATTTTTATTAAAATTCTTGATTATAATTTAAGCTTTCTGATATTAATTCTGGTTTATTCTGATTTTTTAATTAAAAAAGAATCAGAATAAACCAGAAAATTCTCAAACAATTCTCATTCTAAGTTTTTATATTAAAATTCTGATTTGTTTAAATTAAGCTTAAATTAAAATTAATGGGATAAGATGTTATAGAGGCGATTTTTAATTCTGATTTTTTTAAAGGGAAACGAAATTCGTTGGAATAGTTGTTTTGATATGTTAAATTTATTGGTTTTAAATATAAATGCAGTAAATATGCTATCAATGGATAATGAAAAACTTCCATTTTTCTCTCTTTCGGATTGGACTTTAATACAAAATTTAACAAAAATATTAAAACCAATTTATAATGCTACAACATTTTTACAAAAAAGAACATCTAGTGTTGGATATATTATTCCCTTAATGAAAGCAATTGAATTAGATTTAATTTTACAACCTGTTGTTTTAGAATTTCCTAGAGTACGTGCTGCTATTGTTAATGGTATTAAGTGTCGTATGGGAGGTTTATTTAATTATTTATTTATTTTTATTTTTTTATTTAAAGGTTGGGAAGACGAAGCAAATTTAATTATTCCAACACTGTTAGATCCTTACTTTAAAATGACACTATTTCCAGTTGAAAAACATTTGCAATACAAAGATTGGTTAATTTATGAAATTCAAAAACAATGTCCACCGTTAATTGTGGTAAGGAAATTTTTTTTAATTTTAAAAAAAGTTTAAATTTTTTTAAAAGCATCAAGATGAATTTGGATCTATTTCATCAACATCAACAACAAATGAATCTAATCCTTTTAAACGTGTAAAAAATTATCTTGCCGGAAATACAAGTATTGTTAGTGAATCGATATCTCCCCCAATAATTGATGAGAGATTTCAAATATTTGCCGTAAATTATTTTAATTAATTCTGAAAAAAATTCTGATTTTATTTAAACATTAAAATAACTTTAGGAAGTTGATGATTATTTATCAAGACCAACAGAAACTGAATTTCATGATGTTTATTCTTATTGGAAAAATAAAGTGATACAACAAAAATATCCACATTTAACTGAACTTTTTGCTAAATTTTGTTGTGCACCTGCTACAGTAAGAAATTTTAAATGTTTATTAAAAAATAAAAAATAATTATTAAAAAAATATAAATTAATTATAATTTAATTAATTGTTTTTAATTTACAGTCATTAGAATCGGAACGTTTATTTTCTACTGTAAATACGACTTTAAGTGCAATGAGAAAAGGTTTAAATGGCGAACATTTGGAACAATTAGTTTTTTGCAGGCATAATATTTTAATTAATGGATTTTTTGATTAATTTGTGAAGAAAATCAGAATTTTGTTTATTTAAAATTCTGATATTTTTTAAGTATCAGAATTTTGTTTATTTAAAATTCTGATATTTTTTAAGTATCAGAATTTTAAATTCTGATTTTTTTAACATTATACAAATTCTGATTTATCTATTTCTGATTATTATTAAAAACAACATCTAAAATCTTAATCTTCTTCTAAAAGCTATCAATGTCTTTATTTATAATTATTGTCTAACAAAATACAATTAGTAAATATTTAATAAAAATTCGTTGTAAAAAAAGAGATCTCTAATTTCAGAAGCACCGAGAGAATGTTAAAAAAATTAAAAAAATGTTAAATTTTACTTCCCATTTTTCTTATTATTTTTTTGTCACTTCTTCTTTTACGTAATTCAGAAATTCCGTTAATAGGTTTTAATTCCCAACGTAGACGGCCTTTTTTAATTGTTGAAGGTGTCTTCCTTCCTCTAATTTTGTGTTCATGATCAATTTCTAAATTTATTATTATTTAAAAATATCAGAAGCATGCTTCAAAATAATTTAAATTTTTACCATAAAAATTTCTCCAATTAATTAACCAATCAGCACTACTTCGTGAATGTCCTAATGAATCTAATGGATTCCCTTTATTATTCCCTTCATCAATTAAAACAAAATGAGTTGAGCTTTGACCTCTTTTGGTACTTTTACCACGTCTTGGTTTTCCATTTCTGCTTAAGGCAACAAACCAAGGACGTTTTGGATATCCATGAGCACATGAAGAATATAAATTGTAAACTTGAGGATCTTTAAAAAAATATTTTTTAATTTAAAACCAGATTACAAAACATAGTTAACAAAACAAAAACATCTAACTTTCCGGAAACTTCAGAAAAATATTAATGCTAAACATCCAATTATTTTCCGGAAATATCAGAAAAACATAAAAATGTTTTACAAACGATAAAAAACATATTTTACAAATTATTTTAAAAGAAAGGCTTTTAAACAGGATAATACTCTCTTTTTTCTGTTTGTAGTGATAATCTCTCCTCATTTCTGATTCTCTCTAACACTAACTAGATATTTGTTTTTTACTAATTTTTCAAGTTTTATATATAGGATAACAAAAGCATTTTTCTTTACATTTAGAAATAAAAGCTCACGCATTTCCTCAAGAAAAACACATTCAGCATTAAAGTTGTTTTCTGAAGAAGCATACAATTGGCCTTTTGAGTCCCTAAAAATAAAGTTTTTTTTATTTCCGGCCTATTTTAAAAAAAGACATGCAAAGGAAGTGTTGATTAGCTACTGCTCGGATACTGACAAGACCAAAGGCGACAGCAAGGAATTCAAAAATTGCTGTAAAAAAAATTTTTTTAGGTTTAAAAAAAAAGATTATTTTTTGAAACGTGAGAATGTTGGGAAAAAAAGAAAAAAGTTGATTTGTGGGTAAAATTGTGAGAATGTGTTGAGAGGGAAAAATGAATAAGAATGATTGCTTGCCAAAAAGACCAAAAATTATAAAATAAAAACTAAAATATATTTAAAAATTCTTTTTCATCTCTTTTTTACACTGTTAAATAGGATCACCCTAGTAGAGTATCAACTCAAATGGGACAGGGAGACAAACATTTAATTGTTTTTAAATTTTTCAAAATTATTTTATTCACGTGAACTTTTTATATAGTTTGATTTGTGAAATAACCAAAAAATGAAAATAATAATTTATATATATTTTTTTAAATTATGACACAACTGTTTATTTTTTGTTTGTTGCAATTTTAAATAAAATATTTAAAAAATATAAAATAAAAAAAACTTACTAAAATGGTTATTTTGATTTTTAGTGCCTCGAACATTAACGGGTCCATCCTCATTACCAGTCATTTCAAGCCAAGTCCCAGATTGGCAATAGAGAGCGCCTCGTCTAAAAAAAGTTTACATGTTTATTTTTCCAGAAAAATGTTTATTTCTTAAACTTTAAAATTTAATAAAAATATTATTGACTGACCTGTGTGCATGTTCATATCTTAAATAACTTGATATTTAATAAAAAATAAACTTTATTTTTTTCTATTAAACATTCTGAGAGCATTAAAATGTTTTCCGGAAAGTTGGAAATATTTAAATTGAGAATGTTTTTAAAAATATTTTCAACTTTCCGGAATTATTAAATGTTTTCCGGAAAGTTTAAAAAAAGTTATATTACCTGACTTGTCGAATAGGCAAACCCCTTATTGAGGGCGATCCAACATTTTGTTCTTCACCTATCCCTAATCGTTCCAATAATGATAAACTTGTAGAAGTTTTGTCCATATTTTGGTTTTTTCTTTGTTTTTGTTGTGCTCTGATTGCACTAAAATGATGAAGGGAAGGGTTTTAATTTTTTAAAACTAACCATTTGGTAATTAATCTAGAATCTGTTGAATTAAATGGTGGAAGTAAAAGGGAAGATGTTGGAGAAGGTTGAATATTATTATTTTTTAAATTATTAGTTAAATTATCTGAAGAAGAACCTGCCAAAGCTGGCAGTGTTAAAAATGCCAATGCGGCGGTAGAAGAATAATTACTGAATGGACGCATCTATTAAAAAAAAAAGACTTTAATTATTAAAATAATTTAAAAATTTGACTTTTTTTATTTATAAATCTTTACTAAACATATTTTAGAGTGGGTGAGGTACTAAAAGTACTAAAAATTGTATGATTAAGAAAATGTTGAGGGGAACTCTTTCGGGAAAGCGGTAAAAGTCGTAAAGTACGCCAATCTGGAAAAGAAAAGGAATGAATGGTATTTGTATTTTATTTAGATATTTGGTTCTCATCAATTTCACTTTTTAAAGTTTTGAAAAGAATAAAAAATATTTTTAGTTAGTAAGCAATGTGAAAGAATTTGAACTGCAAGAGAACACAAGGAATATGAGAGGGGATGTGCGTTAAATATTAAAAACGCAAAAATGCAGTTAATTTTTATTTTTATTAAACAGCGGAAATGTTAAAAATAATTTTTGGAACGTTGAACATTTTATGTTTGATTAAATTATATTTATTTTTATTTAAACTTTCCGGAAGAATTAGTTTTTTTTTAAATAAACTTGAAACATTAAATATTTTCCGGAAAGTTGAATATTTTAAGTTTAATAATTTTTCAACTTTTCGGAAAACATTAAATACTTCCGGAAGGTGAATGTTTTTACTAAAGTTAAATAATTTTCTAAAAACATTGTAAAACAAATTAAACATAAGAACGTAACATTTTTACGCACAATATTTTATAGGGGCGGGATGAGAGGCATGAGGATTGCTTTAAAGGCTAAAAAAGGATAAAGTGGAATGCCAAAAATCCGGATGCAAATAAATAAATATATTTTGGATGAAATGAACAAAAATAATGTAATTTGTAATGGGCCAATTTTGGACCGATTTCTTTATTTATTTAATTAATAGAATATGTAGGTATAAATTAATTAAAAGAAAATAAATTCTTTAAATGAAAAAAACAATTATTTTTATAAAAAAATAAAAAAGGACGAATTTAAAAATAAAATAGAAATATTAAAGCAATTTGGCAAATTAATGAGAAAAAATTTTTTTTAATAAAAAATATTTTTTAATTTTTGAATTTTAGTCTTATAGGTTTTTGGTCTATATTTTTAATATTATTAAAAAAATTTTTAATTTGTAAAGGCAAACAAAATTCTGAGGGTAATAATTTTTGAATTTTTTTAAAAATGCGTGTTTTTGCAATATTAAATTTATATGAATGAAGTTTAAACGCAAACAAATGTTTTACAAACATTATTTAAAAATACCAAACATTGTTTAAAACAAACAAAAATTGTTTAAAACAACAATCAAACAATATTAAACTAATGTTTATTTGTTTGTTGCTTAATATATTTCCGGAAAGTTTAATAAACATTTGCTAAAACGTTCCTACTTTCCGGAAATTTATATTTTATCCTTTAGAGAATTAATGAATAAAAATAATAATTATTATAAAACTAATAAAAGTTTAAAAAAATTTATAAACGATAAAATGTACTAATAATATATTTAATTTTTGCTGTGTGTGTCTACATTGCTTATTGCGCAGTAATTTAGTTTTAAACTAGTAATTTAGGTGATTGGCGATAGCAATAAAAATATTATAAAGAAAGGGTTTTTGTCGGGAATGAAAAACAAAAGAAGAAGAGTGGAAATATTGAAAAATCGGAGAAGAAAAAAAACATAGACGAGAAAATGAAGGAAAAGAAAGAATCAATTTTGTGGAGAAGAGCAACAACTGTTTTATAGTTTTTGGGACAAACTAAACTAAAATATACTTACAAAGGATAGTTGTAGGAGGAAAAAAGGTGAGGGAGGGTTGAAGGAGGGAGATTTTGAAATAAAATATAGGTGTGCGGGCAGAACACAAAGGTTTTTGAGAATAATTTTTTGAAAAGAAGTGAAAAACAGATTTATTTTGGAGTAAAAAAATAGATTACAATCAGAATAAATAATTAGATTGAATTTAAATACTGTATTTTTGATCAACAATCTGTTTTTTTTAATTAAAGTTTATTAGTAAGAGTCATTTAACTAAAAAATATATTAAATAAGACTCTAATTACAACAAAGAAGATTATTATGTAATTATTATGTTTTCCGGAAAGTTGTAAAGTTGGTGAATTGTTTTTAACAAAATAATTTTTAAATTTAAGAAAAAGTAGGTCACTGTTGTGGTGATAATAGAAAAAAGACTAGAAAATAAGATTAGTATAGAAGTAATAAAAACACATCACATTTAATGTCCACAACTGAATAGAAAAAAAAATAAAAAAATATTTTTGACAATTAAAAAGAAAAATAACAATTGCACTCTTTAATGTAGTCACCTCAAAAGTTTTTAAAATAAAAAAAACTTTTTTTAATGTTATTATACATATAATAAATATGATTAATCTTTTAAACTCACTTTTATGATGAATTTAAACTCTAAAGGACAATTTAATATAATAAAAGTGTTTTTGAAGAATATGTTTTTTACGGAAAAAATACTAAAAACATCTTGATATCTCAAAACATTCCGGAAAGTTAAAACAGTAAAACTTGAAATTATAAAATGTTTTAATGATAAATCCTTTCCGGAAACTAACAATGTTTATTGTAAATGTTTAAAACAAATAAACTTGTTTAAAAAACAGATAAATGTTTTACAAATGTTTTTTTATTGTCGTTTGTTTTAAGAACAAAACAAATGTAAAACAAACAAATGTTCGTTAAAAATAAATTTAGGTTGTTATTATCATCCTTTCAGAATGTTTAAATTTATGTTTTGAATGTTTTATTCACTTTCCGGAAATTAAAACATATTTTTATCAAACATTTTCTAAATTAATTTAATTTTTTCACCAAAAATCTTTAATTATTTTAATATTTCCGTTCTTCTAAATCGCAACCTTCTTATTAATTAATGATTATTATTAGCTCAATTCTTCCTCTTAATGTTTTTCACACATTTTTTTTTACAATTTATGCAATTGTTACCCATCATTATTTCATCACAACCCGTCTCCATTAAATAATACAAGTTATACAAAATTTGTTTGCCCTTCAAAAATAAGTTTTATCCAAAATATCAACTTTGTTTTATCTTATTGGTAATAAGGTTCCGAAAAATATTTAAAAAATAATAAAATTATTTCAGAAAAATATTTAATCCGGAAAGTTGAAAATTTCTAGTTTTATTTAGTTTATTGATCTTCTGGATATTAATATTTTAGTTATAATTTATTGAATATTTTGATTTTGAACCTTTTTTCCCAAAACAATTCCATCAACAACCGTCACTAATCTCGCCGCTCGATTAACTGCCCGCCAAAAAACATTTTACGCTTCTCTTCTCAAACAACCTGTCACTGAAACATAGCAATAATTTTCTTTTTGTACAAACCCGCCTTAGGGCTCTGGCCGGTTTAACAAGTTCCTCAGGGCTTTATATGTCGCTGTAATCGGTGAGAAGAAGACAACACATTTTTCATTGTTTTATTTGTTTTATCTTCTTTATCTCATTTTACATTTGTTTTTGAGACTAAAAGGCTAAGGTCAGTCTAAAATATTTATATATTTTTTAATTTTCTTTATTTTATTAATTAAAATTATAAAAATAAAAATTTTTAAAAATATTGTAAATTATATTTTATTAACACAAAAATCCAACAATTGTCCGAAAAAAAGTTGAAGTGGACAATAACTAACCAAACACACCTGACTCGCAACCACAATGAAAAAATATACCTATTGGTAGTGAAAAAAGGTGAAATGATCTTTTGATTTTTTCCGATCCATTCACTTTCTCTCCTTTGAATTTTGACTGACTTAACCTTTACCTTTTTCACTTTTTTAATTTGTAAAAGTACAGAGTGGGAAAGAATCAAGACTAACAATAAAACACATTTTATGCCTTATAAGAAATTAAGCTTTCCGGAAAATATAAATGTTTTATTAAAATAAAACAAACTTTCCGGAAAATCTAAATGTTTTATTAAAATAAAACAAACTTTCCGGAAAATCTAAATGTTTTATTAAAATAAAACAAACTTTCCGGAAAATCTAAATGTTTTATTAAAATAAAACAAACTTTCCGGAAAGTTGTGTATTTTTTATTCTTTCAAAAAATGTCTCAATTCTTCTCCACTATAAGTTTTTATGTGTATTAGTGTGCGCCAACCGGCGCCATGTGTACATATCACATTACTAAAAGTAAATCATTGTCTCTAATAACTACTTTAATCGTATTCTTCTCTTTCATTGCAAGCAGTATTTTTTTCGGATTAAGTACTGCCCAAAGGGTTAATGTTACGGTTTGAATAAAATTAAATAATAAATCTCTCATTATTACAGTTATTCACAGAATCACAATGTCCTTATTGCACTCGGCTGCTTAGGCAAGATTTCTTAATTAATAAAAAATAATCAAGAATTATCCACTAGTAATTAACAATTTTTTTCAATTTTTAAAATCATAGAGAACAAATTTGGCAATTCTATACTCGACGACCAGGCATAATGAATTTGCAAATAATACCTTTTGGGAAAGGAAACTGTGATTTTACACATGATAGACGGTCAGTAAAAACATTTTGGACACTAAAACATTTCCAACTTTCCGTAAAGTGTTTTAACCCACAATTTATTTTAAGTTTAATATGTAAATGCATGCATGGCCCCACAGAATGTGATCTAAATAGATTACAAAATTGTGCAATATCTTATTTTCCAAAAAGACATATCGGTTTAGTTATCTGTATCCAGGGATTAAGTAACCTTGATGAAGCTTATCGACGTTGTCTTTCTCGTCTTTCTCCTCGCGCACAATTTAGATTGAAGCAATGTGCTCAAACACAAACTGGAGAAGTAAAAATACTTTAGTTTTATTTGTAAATTTTTTTTAGGTTTTAAATTATTATTCAATGTTGAATACACATAGGTTAGTTTAAATATATTTAATTTTTGGAATTATCAATTTTGTATTTAAAAATTTATTTATAGAGCGGGTATAAGAATATGGCCAACGGCATATGTCAATGAATATTTTTTTGACCGAAGCTATCCCATGGAAGTAAAAGAAAAGAGTTATTTTTATTTTTAAAATGAAATTTTATAGACAAAAATATGTGAACATACGGATTGGTGCTAAAATATAAACTTGTTTTTAAACATTCAGGATTCTTTATAATATTTAAACAGTATTTTGTACGTAATATGTTTATTTTTAAATTTATTGTTTATTGTGCAATTAAATAAATTTGATATGAAGTCTTAAGTTGTAAAAACATGGTTTTTATTAATTAGAAAAATATTAAAACATTTAAAACTTTCCGGAAAACAGGAAAACATTTTTTACGATTGTAAATGTTTTAGAAACATTTACAACTCTCAAATAAAAACTAGAGTTATTTCTATAAACTTCCAACTTTTCCGGAAGGTTGGGAAAAAAACAATTTCCAACAAACTTCCTAGTTTTATTATTTTTCAACAACTACCAGATTACGACTTAGCAATAACTACTACTAAATAACTACTACTAAAAAACTTAATAATCGCAACTCAAAACATGTCCTAAACATTCTAAAAAATTAACATGAGTGGACTTTTTGCCCAATTTCTTCATAAATAATATTTATATGTATAAGCAAAATAAAAAAATTATTTTTGAGATGTAATTAAATGTACAAGCAAATTTATGGATAAAATAAAGAAAAGGCGACTGGTTGACTGACCATCCCCATAAAATCTACTTGAGAAAGGACTGAAAATTAGTAGTTATAGTAGTATAATTATTGCGCCTGATCATAAAGAAGAATTGTGTCTCTCAATTTAATGCCACACCATTGTAATAAAAAAGAAACAAAGATTTTCCGGAAAGTTTTTATTAGATGTTTTAATGAATATGTTGTATATTAAAACATTTCATCATTGTAAAATTTATTATCCAACCTTTCGGAAAGTTAAAAGATAAATAAAGTTTACAATTAATTTAAAATGTTTTAGTTTTTTCCGGAAAGTTGTAAATATTTCTAAAACATTTACAACTTTCAAGAAACATTCAACATTATTAATTTTTCTTTTTTAGGTTTCAAGTTTTTCAAATGTTTAACATTTACAATTTATTAATGCCAAAGCGTTTTTTGGAAATTGAATTAGTAATTCTATTTGTTTGCATTCCCCCAACAAATAATGTTAGTATTATGTAGAAATCTTAACTTTTTAAATTAAAATTTTTCTATTTTTTAAAGTGTCTTGCTACTGGTATTTGTTGTTGTGGAGTTACCTGTATGCCTTCACCTGCTGTTGTATGTAACCCTGCAAGTTGTCAGCCTGGATATACATGCGGTAAATAAAATAAATAATTATATTATTTTATTTAAAGGTCATTATGGGTGTGCAAGGAACAAGGCACGATCGGCACTTACCAAAAAGGTTAAAATTTAGTTAATAATGTAGAGATTTTGAGAAATGATTTAAAAATGTTTAGGATGGATTGCTTGTGTCTGTAGATGAATACGTCAATCAAACATTGAAAAATCCAAAAAGGATTGTTTTTGATCTTGTAAAGGAAAAGAAATATTTAAAAGAGGATAAACAAGAAGAATATGAGCTGGATAAAACAACATTTCTGAGATTGACGGTATTTTCTCTTATTCCTCAATAGACGCCCTTTCCTTTTATTAACTCAATAAAAGTCAAGATAATAAAATCCATAAAGTCTGGGCATCTATTAGAATATTTTTGTAAATAATAAAATTTATTCAATTTTTTGAGAATCCAAACTTCCTATTTCGACAATGTTGCGAAGGTATAAAAATATTAAAAACAATTATATTGACTAATTTTCAGATAGAAAGTTGCCCGATGCCTGCCTACACAAATGTCATTTCAATATTTATACAAAAGAAACGGTAAAGAAAAACATTCAAGAAAAACATTTTTACGGAAACATTAAACATTCAAACAAACATTTACAAAAACTAAAACATTTACAAAAACATTATTTTTAGAAACATTAAACATGTTTATTTTTCAAGTTGCAACAAATGTTCTTCAAAAGAGATCCATGTCCACTAGCAGCGGCTGTCAATTTTGTTTTTTAATTTAATATTTTTAATTTTTTAGGCAGATATTCAATATTGTGCCGCACAGGGGAGAGATCATAGTAAATGTTGTGCTAGAGTAGGGATAGCTTCAACTTTAGCTGGGAATAAATGTAAAAATTAAGGAACACTAGAGTCCTGATACAATGACTCTATTGTTTCATCTTACCAAGACTCTAATGTTCCTTATTTTTAGGTTTAACATTTTGTGATCAGAGAGCTGGTAAAGTAACAAAATTAGACTATTCTTATTTACCTTGTTATGACCATTTTGAAAATATGAAAAGATGTTTCTATAATGAAATAAAAACACATATGGAAACAAAGTTGCTTCCAAAATTGGAAAAAATTACAAGAATGAAAATTGAAGAATAAAAATTAAAAAAAAAAATATTTTTTATCAAATTTATTTTCATAAATGTATAAAATTTATAAACAAAATTTGGACGAATCTCGACTTTTTTTAAAATTTTAATATAATACAGGAAGAGGGTATACCAATTTTTAGAGGAGATAAGGAAAATAAAAATATTTTTTTTTAATTAAATAAAATTTGTTTTATTTTTTCTATTCATTCCTTTGTCTTCGTAGAACATTTGCCCGGTTAAAATAAAAATATAAACCTGATATGGATGTAAGCATTGACAAAAAGAAAATTGACCGACGATCAGTAAATTGTGGATAAACAATTACAAAACACCAAAGAAGAAGAAATTTGACTATAAAATATTTTTAAAAAAGGGTTATTAGAGTCTGAGATTTTAAAATTTCGAAAAATGTGAATTTTAAAATTTAAAAAAATTAAAATAAATTCCCCATTTAAAATATAAATATACCAAAAACAAGTAAAGCCATTAAATTTCCAATATTGTGTTGATTATCTTCCAGTCTTTGTTGTTGTTGACGAGCAAAATATGCTGAACCAAAAAGGATATCCAAAAAAACACTTAAACAATATCGAATCTTTTGACGAAGATGAAAAATAAAGGAAGCTATATTTCCAGGTGGTGGAACTGAAAATTAATTTATTTAATTTAAAAAATTAAAAAAAAGACTATGGGAAAATAAGAGATTTTTCTCTAACCGTTAGAGAAAAATTTAAAGAAATTTAAAAAAAGTTCAACCTTCTTCCTCTTGCCGATTTGCCCAATCCCAAACAATTCTAACCAAATTAAAGACATAAGCAAGTAAAAAATTGAAGTGCAAATTAAAAATAGTTTCAAGCATTCGAGGACCACCTCCTAAAATACTGTCCGGAGGAGCTAAAAATAAATTTAAAAAATTAAAAATTATTTAAATTAATAAAAAACCTTGACTATTATTTTGAGCATTATTATTTTCATTATTAGATTCATTAGAATTATTATTATAAGGACGAGTACCAATATGACAATGCAAAACACTCTGATCGGTTAACCCAAAAGAAGAAATCGTTGCTTTATCATCTCTTAAAAGTCGTCCCTGATAAATTAAACGAATAACCTTTCCAGATTTTAAGTCTTCCGAAAAATTGGATCTGTTGGGGGAAATTTTTTAAAAGAAAAAAATTAAAAAAAAAATTACTTTTTAAATTCTCCGATTGTAGAATTTTTGTTTGTATAAACAACTTTTAAACTGTCATCGAGAAATTTAATTTTAACACAAATTAAATTAGAAGATGTATTTGGAGAGGCTAAATATTATTTAAAAAAAATTAATTAATTAAAATATATCTTTCAAAAATTAAAAAAAATACTTGAATTATTTTGATCATTTTGTACAGAATTGTTGCCGACAGTTTGAGGGGAAGAAGGCTAAATTTTGAATAAAAATTAAATTCTTTTAATTTATAAAATTAAAAAAAAACCTGTTCTTCTCCTTGTTCCTGTGCTGTAGAATTGAGAGAAATTGAATTATCAAAAGCTTGAGAAGTTGAAGAAGTAAAAGTAGTAGAAGAAGTAGAAGAGTCCATATCCACAACTCGTGCCAAAATTCGGGCAGTAAGAAATCTAAAAAATTTAAAAAAATTAAAAATAAAATATACTCGATTGAAGAAGGAGCCTGAATAATAATTGGCCTATTAATTACAGTCTCTTGTGAAGCAAAAGAAATTGAAGTAGCAGCGGTGGTGTTGAAAGTAAGATCTGTTGAATCAGCGCTGTCAAAGATTTCTGTATCAGAAAGTTGCACAATCTAAATTTAAAAAAAACTCTAAAATTGACGACATTATGTTCCAAAATTTGTTTAATTATCAAAAAAAATAATTCTAAAAAAATTAATATTTATTAAAAATTAAAAACCTGAAAATCAGTTCGTCTTCCTTGAACAATAAAGAAATTAAGACTTAAAGGTTCTGACCAAGTTGACTCCCAAATAAATACTAACAAAATAGTGAGGAGAATGCCAAAAATAAAATTTGGTAAAAAAGTTGACTAAAAAAATAAATAAATTTAAAGATAATTTTAATTTTAAAAAAATACTTACAAATAAATCAATTAAATAATCAAAATTTGCAAATCCAACTAATGTACTAAATTCAAAGGTCATGGAATTCAGAGAAGCTAAAAAGAAAAAAAATTTAAAAGAAATAAAATATTTTAAAATAAATAAAATTAAACAATTTCTTATGAATCAACAAAAACGTTCGTTATAAAATGCTCGATAAAAATAAACTATAATTATTAAATACAAAAAATATATAATTTATTTAATGTCACGTCAGTCAAAAATTAAAAAAAGTAAGTTTCACTTGCTATTTCGCAGCAAAAAATGTCTCTAATTGTCTCGCACAGCGAAAAAGTTACTCAACCAAAATCTCTCAAATTGTTTATTTCTCTGCTATTACTATTCATTTTAAAATTATAGAAATAAACAAGAAGGCGTTTGTTTAAGTTTTACACACTATTTCGATTTTATTTTCTCTATGTTTACACTGCGAATTTTTCTTTTGCGATTAACCGTCCTATTCTCACAAGAATTTCTTTTCTTTTTCAAGTTGTTTTGTTAAACTTTAAGAAATTTGATTTTTTTTTAATAATTTCAAAATTGTTTTTAATTTTGAAAATTTTAGATATTTAAATAATGAAATATCTTCTTCTATTTTTAATATTTTATCAAAAAATACATTTAATTGTATCTACACCTTCAATTGATGACAATGAATTTGCTGAATTTGAAATTGCTGATGAGCATGAAATGTCTTCTTTTAATAATGTTAAAGAAGAACAAAAAGATGTTAAAGATGAAATGAAAAGTTCCATTAGAGATGAACACAAAACGGTTTGATTTTTTTAATTTTTTAGAAAATTTGGGGGGAAGGAATATTTTAAAGTTTGATAAAAAAAATTCCTCCGAATCATTTTCGCTGAATTTTGTTTCATTTGTAAAGCTCGAAAAACTGAATCGATGAGCTATGATAGACCTTCTAAAAAAGGAGGCTTTGAGAGATGTGATTTTTTGAAAAATTTTTTGAATTTTTTTTGTTCGGATTTTTGGGTTTAAAGCCCAATGCTAATGCTAAGAATTTATAACGTTTTCATTCTTAACTCTTAGTTTTCAGACAGACCAAGTCGAAGACTTTTCCTTCTTGGCAGATGAAGAGGACTTTGAACAGGCCGAAAAAGATTTGGAAACAAATGAGGCTGAAGTAGAAAGTGGTGGAAAACAAGGAGATACTATTAAACCATTGACTTTTGCTGATGTATTTATTTTTTTATTTAAACAGTTATTTTTTAGGTTCCTTCACATTTTCGTTCAAATTGGTCTAGTTATCAAGGTATATAAATATTATTTTTTTTTTAATTTTTTAATTTAGTTGAATCTATTGCTCTCTTTATAATAATTATTTATGTTGTAAATTATTTAATTGGAAAAACTAAAAATTATTCTATTGCTCTAAAGGTTTAATTAATTAATTTTTTAATATAATTTTTAAAAATATCGCTTAATTAAAATTCACATTTTTAGTGGTTTTCCGACAATCGCGAGAAGCTTGAACAACAATTTTCTTTAGTCGGTGATGATGGAACATCCACAGAGGAGATGGAAGGCCATTTAATTAGAGAAACAGAATTTTCTTATACAATATGGAGTACTGGAAGGACAGGATGCAAAGGAATGCTTACACAAATTAAAGTAAGAGAAAAATAAATATTAGAGAAATTTTCCGGAAGCTTTTCTGATTTAAGTAAATCCGTAAATAACTAATATAAACATTAAGTCCGGAAAATCAGAATTTTTTATTAAAAAATCAGAATTTATATTTATGAAAATATTTTTGGGAAATAGATATTCTGATTTTCCGTAACTAGCGTCTCCCAATTTTCTGAATTAATTTCCTCAAAAATAAATTAAATTCTGATTGTTTCAAAACGTATTTTTTGAAAAAACACACATTTTAATTCTGTTTTTTAGCTTCGTAAAAGACAAGATTTACTTGGTATTTTACTCAATATTATAAGGCCACAAATTGATAGAGTTGTACATAAAATTGATTTGGACCCAGGTGAAATGGGTACGTTTAAACCTATTTTAATTATTAAAAATTATTTTAATCAGAATTATATAATTAAATACCTTTCAATTTAGATTCTTTTGTTCTCATTTTTGGGCAAAAGAAAAGTGTTTTGAAAGTAGTGAAGGAAATGCATGATTTGGTTTATTTTATTTTTATTTATTTTTTTAATTTACTATTTTTTAGTCTGCTTATGCTACAGAAAAGAAAAATTTTGAAAAATTACAAATACCACCATCTTTTTGTGTTTACGCAGAAATTGCTGAAATAGTTTGTTTTTTTTTTAATTTTAGAATAGTTTAACTGGACCCTCTTTTTTCTTTATTTTTTTCCTATGGTAGAAGCTTAAAAATTATTAAAATATAAAAATAATAAATTAAGGTCCCCGCAATAATTGATTCAACAACTTTCAATTTTCTCAAGCGTTGTGAAAAATATATTGAATATGTTCACATTTCTGATCAATATTCTGGGGCAAAACAACAAGAGTATTTTTTATTTTTTTAATTAAATTTTGTTTCTTTTTTTTTAGTGGGCAAAATTCAAAATTGCCAGAAACTCATCCTACAATAATTTTTAGTTTTATTTTAAATGAAGACAATGATGATACCTCAATTGATGAACTTTTATTAAATTTTACTTTTTATGTTTTGGAAAAAGTTAAAAATTATCGTTTAAGGTTTTTTTATATTTTTTAAATTATTATTTATTTTTTTTAATATTTTTAGTAGGGAGGGGAAGACTCGTGCAGACAAAAAAAGGCAAAATGTTCAGGAAAACTTTCTTAAAATGACTCATATGCAGAGACAAGAAGCAGCACAGGTTAATTAATTTTATTTAAATATATATAGAGAATATTCTAATTTTTCCGGAAAGATATAAATATTCTAATTTTTCCGGAAAGCTATAAATATTCTGATTTTTCCGGAATTAAACATTTTCTGATTTTTCCGGAAAGCTATAAATATTCTGATTTTTCCGGAATTAAACATTTTCTGATTTTTCCGGAAAGATATAAATATTCTGATTTTTCCGAAAAGCTATAAATATTCTGATTTTTCCGGAATTAAACATTTTCTGATTTTTCCGGAAAGATATAAATATTCTGATTTTTCCTAAATTAAACATTTTCTGACTGCTTAAAAACACATTTTTAATTAAAAATATTATTTGTTTAGATAAGACGAGAAGAAAAGACAAGAGAACGTAAACAAAAAGTAATGGAGGAAGAAGATCCAGGAAGGCAACGTCGTCTTGAAAAATTAGAACAAAAACGGGATGCTAAAGCTAAACAGCCTAGAATTAAACAATTTAAAATTAAATAATAGAGGTTTGTTTGTTTTGTTTTTTGATTTTAATTATTTTTACTCAATATATTTTTTTGTTAGTGTGTCCGCAGAATTTGTCCGCAACTTTTTTTTCTTAATTATTATCTTCAAGGAATAAAATCAACTTTTTTTCTTAATTTTTTAAATAAAAATTATTTTAATTTCTGAATGGAAAAAGGCCTACAAAATTGTTAATTTTATGTACTATAAAATAAATTAAAAATTAAGAAAAAGTTGCAGAAAAAAATTTTGCGGAATGCCCCATAAAATATAAAAATACGCCCTTTAGTTGATAATTTCATTTAATTTTAAAAAATTAAGTTTTTTATATTAATTAAATATATTAGAAAATTTAAAATATTTTATTTTTTCTCATTTTTATTTTAAAAATGAAAATTAAAGAAATTTAAAAATATAAAAACCTTAAAAAAATTTAAACAATTTCATTTTCTTCCATCTCTCCATTTTCTTCAATAAGTTCAGCAGTACTGCGCGTCTGAGCAAATTTATAAAATTCGATTGCATCATTTTCGCTCTCAAAAATCAGAAAATAGCCAATTTTTTTTAAACAAGATTCCTTAAATTTTTTTAAAAAATATTTCAAAATGTCAAAAAAACTCACAGTTCCAACCCATAAAATTACTTTGGGATCCACCTCATTTTTTTCCAATAAGAACCCACCATCTTTATGTTTCGGTAAAGCATATTTGACTTCATCATCATAAGAATTTTTCAAAATAAGAACAACTTCTCCATTAGACGCGTGCTTAACCTAAAATTTAAAATAATTATAATTTAAAATTGATAAAAACGGGGGAATTAAAAGTTGGAAGAATTTTCAAAGGTTAAAAAATCTGTCCCCGTTGGATACCTTTGAACATATGGCCGGTTAGTCGCGAACAGATTTACTGGAAGTTTTTATTTTCTTCTTTATTTGCAATTTTCTCTTTTTTTGACTAATGAACAAGGAATAATACTAGAGGGTTATATTCCCTTTTTTAATAAATTAAGAAAAACTAACCAAAATTCTATCGGTCGTATAAGGATTTGAAATATTTAACAAAGCCCAATATTTGACAACTTTACATCCAAACAATTTCTAAATTTAAAAAAAAAAATATTTTAAAGACAGAAAATTTAACCTTTTTCTTCAATCTTTCTCCTTCTTTGACCAATAACTTCTTTTTTGATGATTTTGTGGATTTGTGTTTGTTAAGTATTTGTTTTTTTGACTCCATTTTACTAAATTTTTGAAAAAAAAGTTAAAAGAAATTAATTAAAAATTGGAGAAATAAGAAGCATTAATCTTTTTTTCTCTTTTATATTTAATTTTTTTTAATTTGACATTTGCAAAATATTTATGGGAGGGGACGATTCAGAGTCGGCCGATTCAGAGTAGCTGCCTTGTTTTTGGTCATAACTTTTTTATTTCTTAATCGATCTGAATGATTCTTTTATTTGATTCAAATGAGCTATGATAGACCTTTGAACATAAACTAGTTTTTGAGAAAAATTTTTTTGAACTTTTTAAAAAATTTTGGGGGAAGGGAATAATTTGAATTTTTATAAAAAAATTCCATCGTTGAAAATTTGATAAATTTGGTATCTTTCGAAAGAGGATGAATTAATAAATCGAATGAGCTATGAAATTTAAAAATTCACAGACTAGTTTTTGAGAAAAAAATTTTTAAGTTAAGAAAATTTGGAGGGAAGGAATATTTTAAAGAACTTTTTCAATTTTTTTCCAAACTCCATAAATTTTGGGTTAATGAAAGATCAAATAATGGCCCAAAATCGTAAGGAAGAGATATAACCAAGATAAAGCTTTTGAAAATTATGGAGGAAATGAATAAACGCTTTTTTGAGCTTTTTTTCAATTTCTGGCGCTCAGTTGACCACAACAATTAAATTGGCACTCAAAAGGCTTAAACTTTTTTTATTATAAAAACACAAAGTTTTTAACAATTTAAAACATCTTAAACTAAAGTTCTGCTAATTTTTAATGTTTCCAAGTATGCTTCCAATGTTAAAGTGTTATTCTATCAAAAATCATCCAAATTTGAGTCAATCTGCTATTCAAAACGCAATTTATGGTGGAAAGGTAAGCAAAATTTAATCTTTTCTTTATTAAAAAAATTTTTTCTTTTAAAAGATATCACTTCCTGGCACTTTTTTGAAAACTTTGGAATTCGTTCACAATCATCTACAAATAAAAGTAATGTTGTATAGACTTACGCCTTTGCCGCGTCCTTCACCCGGAGAATTTTCTGATGAATTTAGTGAATTTCCTCATTTACATTGTGGAGTATTAGACTATGATTCTAATGATAATGGAATTTGTTATCTTCCTCCATGGGTTAGATTAATATTTTAGTTAAATTTAAATTATTGGAAATTGTCTATTTTAGGTGAACGGTAATCTTCACCAATCTGGGCGCCACCCCAAATAATCGCACCGGGATAGTAAAAACGTGTTTTTAGGGGTTATCGAGGTCGCTGATTACGAATCTGATATCAGTTTTTTCTTATCACTAATCCTTATCATTTTATCACTAATATTAAAAATCACAGATTTTATCATGGATATTTTCCAAATTACTCAATTTATTAATACAAACGAATCTGCTATTAAATTTTTACAACAATGTAACATTTTACGGTCTGTACCTCCATTATGACCATCATTTAATCAGCAATTGAGCGAAAATCTTGACAAAATCTGTGATTTTTAAAATTAGTGATAAGAAAAAACTGATATCAGATTCGTAATCAGCGACCTCGATAACCCCTAAAAACACGTTTTTACCATCCCGGTGCGATTATTTGGGGTGGCGCCCAGATTGGTGAAGATTACCAGGTGAACACCCCGTTTAATCGCAAGAAAATATTT
Organism: Meloidogyne chitwoodi; assembly: GCA_015183035.1. Lineage (NCBI taxonomy): Eukaryota > Metazoa > Nematoda > Chromadorea > Rhabditida > Meloidogynidae > Meloidogyne > Meloidogyne chitwoodi. The sequence goes on from JACZZP010000018.1 coordinate 334,909, forward strand.
TAACCCAGAAATGAATTGAAATATTTTTGCGAATAAATGGGGTGTTCACGTAAAGTAGACAATTTGCCAACTTATTTAGGTATTTTTAGGTTATGCCTAACTGCCCATTTGAGTCTCCGTTCAAACAAACATTTATAAAACTCTGAGACTCAAATGGTCCTAATTTATTTTTTATTTTTCTCCTTTCATTTTTCAGATGATGCGTCAATTAAAATTAACAGATGGGCATCCTGTTTGGCTTCATTATATTACTAATAATCTGCCAAATGGAACTTTTGTCAAATTTAAGCCATTACTATTAAAACGAGTACTTAATAATATTGACAATAATAATATTGGGGGAATGCGTTCTTTACTCGAAAGTCAATTGAAGAAATATCAATGTTTGACTGGTGGAGATGAAATTGATATTGCTGTTGGGGTAAATGACATTTTGAATTTTTGACATTTTGATTATTGACATTTTTGACATTTTGTTTTTTTGACATTTTGAAATAATTGACATTTTGATAGTTTCATAGATATTGTGTAACACACCCCATTTATTCGCAATAAAATATTTTACTCCCCAAAATGCCTTAAGAAAATTTCTTTGCGAATAAATGGGGTGTGTATTTTAAATTTTACAAAAATTATTTTTCAGTTAAACAACGATGAAATCCGCTTTCGGGTCGATTCTATATTGCCATCACGTGTTATTAATATTACAAATTGTGATTTGAAAGTGGACTTTGATGATTATTATCTGCTTACCGAAACTGCTATTTTTGTATTTAAAAAATTATTTTTTAAATTTTAATTTTTTTAAATTTAAATTTAGGATGAGCACAGCATGGAACCTGTCATTGACCCTGATTATGAACCTGGACAACTTTGTTTTATAAGAAGACAGGGATATTTGGCTAATAAATTGGTCAAGGAAATGGACAAGGTTTGACTATTTTTTTAATTTTTGACAATTAAAAAAATTTTTACATTTTAAAAAATAACATTTTAAAATTAAATTTTCTTTTAGCTCACCGATAATGACAAAACTAAAACACGGGATGACAAAGACAAGAAGGTCTTCACCGGTAAGGGACATATACTTGGAAGGAAACAAGGATAACAGGCAAAAAATAAATAAATACTAAATTATTGTATTATATTTGTTTAATAAAAAGTATTTTTTTAATTTTTATCTTGAAAAAAAATTTAAGGGACTCCCAAATTTTTATTGAAAAAATAAAAATAATTTTAAGCCATCTTCTAAGCCTCAGCGTTGCTTAACTTGCCAGATATGACAATTAGCGTGTTTGCAAAGTTGCAACTTTTTCTCACAGTCAGACACAAGTTTTTTTTTAATTTTATTTTAGAGTATCACAATGGCAGTTTTGTGCAGTGATATATTATTTAAGTATATTAAGAGAAGAAAAAAGAGAATTATTTAAAAAATAATAATTAAATATTTTAGTAATTATAATTAGGAGAATTTGTATATCTTTGGGTGAACACCCCATTTATTCGCAAAAAATATTTTCTTCTCTAATTATTTTTAACATTTTCTGGGGGATCTGTACATTTCGTCAAACAAAAATGCACGACATTTCGCAACTACAGCAAAAAATTACATTTCGTTACCCGAGCCCACGATTTTTTGCCTTTGGGACGAAATGTCGTGAAATTTATATCGACTAAATGTCTGGGCACATTTTCTGGTGTTTTAAAATAATTTTTATATTTTTTTTATTTGCGAATAAATGGGGTGTTCATTAAAATACAAGTCCATATAATTATTTTGAGTGGCCAAAATTAAAAAATATTTTTGAGGAAAAAAATAAAATAAAAATTTTAGAAAAATATGAAAGACACAATTATTTAATTAAAATAAAAAAAAAAGAGAAAAGGCACGAATTAAAAATGTTTTTTAATTTTTTTTAAAGTGACTGTAAAATAACTTTATCAGAATAAGAGGGGGGAACAAGCAAATTTTCGCTTGTTGATGTTGTTCTTACTTGGACTATATTTCCTCCTTGATTATTTTGTTGTTGATTATTTCCGACAATTACAACTCCTCTCATTTGGTCAGAAGAACCATTTGACATCTAAAAATTAAATTTTAAGTTTGGGTACATTAGAGTCTCAGACTATATTACACTAATCTATGGGTATATTAGAGTCTTAGAATTCAAAATTAATTTAAGAGACACACTAGAGTCTTAGACTACATGTCAAATAGTTTTTGGGTCACTAGAGTCTCAGAAAACATTAAAATATTCTCTCACCGTTATTATTGCTTCCTCTGGCGTAAAACACTCGTATTTAGGACAAATAAATTTTTGCTGCTGATAAGGATTAACGTATTGTTGTACCTTAAAAAACTACTCTTTAAGAGTACATTAGAGTCTCAAACCTGTTGTTGTTGTTGAGGAAAGCCAGCAACAGCAGCTAATGAAGCCATTTGATCAAAATGGTGATAATGACCATTATTAGGTACTCCCAACATTTGTTGTTGTTGTAAAGGAGAATTAGAAGGCCAAAATTGACGTCCATTAATTATTTGTTGTTGTTGATTAGATACTATTAGAGAAGGTGACGTTTGAATTGTAGTAGTATTATTACTGTTACTGCCATTATCACTCAAAGGTGAACTGTTTGAATTTCTGGAAAGAAAAATATTAATTGACATTTTTGTAATTTTACCATTTTGACATTTTTCAAAAATTTAATCGAATTTAACAAAAAATGTCAAAATGGTAACTAACACATAATTACCCAAAATGTCAAAAAAACAAACGTGCTATTTCCTCCAGAAGATCTTCCATAATTATTATTAAATCGTTGATTATTTTGTTGATTTTCACTAGCACCTGCAGCACTCAAAATTCGAGCAATATTTGTATTTAATTGATTATTATTATTATTTTGTTGTGTTCCATTATTATTAGAATTATTTGTTGGAGGAAGCAAAACTTGACGTTTTACTGTATGTTGGTGAGAAGAAAAGTTTCCACTGTTTACTCCATCAGAAGAACGTTTTAAATTCTGAAAAAACAGAATTAAATAAAATAAGAAAACATGGTAAATTTACAAAAACTTTTAGTTTAAGTGCACACCCCATTTATTCGCTAAAAAATATTTTCAAAAATTGATTATTTTTCTCACGAATAAATGGGGTGTCACTGAAATAGAAGTTTAAATTTACAAAAAAATTCAAATTTAAAAATGGTAAAAATACAGAATAACCCCAAAAATATCTTACAGATCTTTGTTGTTGATGTTCTACAGAAATAGGTAATTCTAAAGCAGTTGCGTTGTTACACCGTTTCTTCGCACAAAGAGCTCCGGCCATATATTTTGAATTAAAAAATCGTCTATCCAAACAAACAAGGCATATTCTACAATCAGGGCCACGACAATCTTCACAAGAATTACATCCTACCCTTGCTTTGAATGTTGGGGCATCTCTCTTAAATTAACTTAAAATTAAGATTTTTTAGACCAAATGTTTAATTTTACACTACTGGACATTTTGTAATTTTGAGATTTTATTAAAAAATAAATTGAAATTTATGCTGTTTAAGTAGACATCCCATGTATTCGCAAGAAAATATTTTATCTTCAGTACTTTGAGTGTAAAATATTTTCTTGCGAATAAATGGGGTGTAACAGCATAAATTCCATATAATCTCTAATTATTTTTTTTCTATTTTTGTCCCCATTTTTTTATTTTACAAAGACTGGTCAAAACATTTTTTCTGTTCGTTCTCTTATTTTTTAATTCCTCTATTTGTGTAAATTCTTTAAAATAGACTGACTGACACGCCCAGACACTTAACGATAAAAGAAAAATGATTATTAAGAAAATAAAAATGTTAAAAAAGAGATTAGAGATTAAAAAGGAGAGAATTTATGAAAAATTAATTCTGATTTTTGTTCTGATTTGTCTACTTTAGAACCACACCCCACTTATTCGCAAGAAAATATTTTAGATATTTTCAAGACATTTTTAGGTGTATATTCTCTTGCGCGAATAAATGGTGCGTACTAAATAGACAGTTCCTTCTAATTTAATTCTGATTTTGTTTTAATTTAGTTCTGATTTTTGTTTTAATTTAATTCTGATTTTTGTTTTAATTTAATTCTGATTTGTTTTAATTTAATTCTGATTTTGTTTTAATTTAGTTCTGATTTTGTTTTAATTTAGTTCTGATTTTTGTTTTAATTTAATTCTGATTTGTTTTAATTTAATTCTGATTTTGTTTTAATTTAATTCTGATTTTTGTTTTAATTTAATTCTGATTTTGTTTTAATTTAATTCTGATTTTGTTTTAATTTAATTCTGATTTTGTTTTAATTTAATTCTGATTTTGTTTTAATTTAATTCTGATTTTGTTTTAATTTAATTCTGATTTTTAATAATATCGTTTCTCTACCTGTAATCTATTCTCCAACACTCGCAAACACCTTCTCTCAACACAAGATTGTTTTTTTACTCCAGGGCCGCCAAATTGTGGACTAAAAAAATTAAAAATAAATTTTAATAAATTTTAATTTTACCTATCTTGACAATAAGTACAATGTCCACAAGGTTTACACTGACATCCTCTACAAACTCCACAACGCTGAGAACGGTTAATTGAAGATGAAGTAATTGAAGAAGAAGAGCCAGTTGGGTGCGGTGTTGATGAAGATGATGCCAAATGATTTGAAAAACCATTCTGAAAAATTTTGGATATTAGAGTATGAGATAGGCAATGTTAGGTACTCTAAAGTATTCTGGAGAACATTAGAGTAACTAACCCTAGGTGTTGTAGAGCCATTAGATTGTTGTTGTTGTTGTATTATATGACCACCCATTAAACGTTGACCATATCCTGCTGCTAAAGAAGCTGCCAAATGTGGAGGTATTGAACCAGTAGGGACTGAAGGCATTGATGAAAATTGTTGATGAGCATTTGGGGGACAAAAAAGACCTTTAAAAATAATTTAATAATTTTATACGCAGAAAAAATGTACAAAATATTAATTAAAAATTCTTAAACTTCGAAAAAAATAATAGAAAAATTGTTTTTTATTAAAAAAAAGATGTTTAAAATTAATTGGACTGAGCAGGATTCGAACCTTAGCTAACTCTCCTGTAGTCGGAGTCATTACCCACCACGCCACAAATGCAACTATACAAGTTTTAATTAAATTAAATATGAAATTGCAAAACTTAACTATAAAAATAATTAAAATATACCAATGTTTGGAAAAGCCTGCATCGCTTCACTTTGTTGTTGTTGTTGAGGTTGTTGTCCAACAAAACCAGAAGTATTTGTTTGAAAAAAATGTTGTTGTTGTTGTTGAGTGTTTTTATTATTATTATTAATTTGTCTACTTTCCATTTCTGGTTGTTTTTCTTTTTTAATTCTTTTTTTAAGTTGTTGTTGTTGCGAAACGGCGCTTTCCATCCGCGCGGAAAGCGAGCGGAAGAAGAACAAAAAATTTTTTAAACTAGCTTAATCACTTTTTTTAATTTTTAAAAAATTTTTAAAATTGTCGCATGTTTTTATTCGCGAAAAAGAAAAAAAGAAAAAGACCAAAAAGAGCGATCGATGTAAAAATGCGAAATAAATGGAGGCTGGTAAGGATTGTCATAAACGGGGGGAGAAGAAAGTATTTAAAAATAAAAATGAAAAATAAAAATAAAAAAAGTGGAGAGAGAAAGAGAAGAAGGAGAGGAAAGAAAGGAGCGCGGGATCAGGTCAAGGCCATCTGATTTGACTGAAATATTTTTTTAATACAAAAGATCAACAAAAGAAATAGTGGACATTTTGTAGAATTGACAAAATTAACCCGTTAATATTTAGTTTTGATTTTACGAAATTTTAAAATAATAGAATTTTACAAAAAATTTATATATTTTAGGTAAACACCCCATTTATTCGCAAAATATAAAAAAAATCTTTGCGAATAAATGGGTGTTTATAAAAAATAGATTAAAGTTTCGAAATTTAGAGTTTCGTTTACATATTTTCAAATTTCATATTTTGGTGATCTTCTGGGTATAAAAGTTTAGTGTTGGGTGATCTTTTGGGAATGTCTTTGATTAAAATAAATTAGAAAAAAAGTTAAAGAAGGGGAAGAAAGAATAAAAAAAGAAAAGAAAAGAAAAATTGACAGTTTGAGAGCGCAAAGAAAAAAAATCCTTTAATCTCCCCCAAAAATAAAAAAGAAAAGGCTGGTCAATGTTGACCTAAAAGAATGGCCAAAAATAAATAAAAAATAAAAAAAGTGATTGAAAAAAGTCAAGAAAAATAGAGAATATTTGTTTAACGAATTTGTGGCTTTTTTTTTTTAAAAAAATATTTATATTAAAAAAGGTATAGAAATGAGAGGAAATAAATATTAAATTCAAGTAAACCCAAAAGATCAACTCCTAATTTTTTAAAAATAAAATATAATTATTTATTATATTAAAAGGGTATAAAATGGGGGAAATATTAAATTCAATAAAACCCAAAAGATCAACTCTTAAAAGATCAACGTTTGATTTCTTAAGTAAAATCAGAAAAATCATAATTTTTTCAGAATTTTAATTTTTCCAATAAGAAGGCAATAAATTAAAATAAATACAGTAATTCTCTTTTTACATTTAATATTTTCTCTTTTGGAATTTAGGTCATTATTTAAAGATTAAATATTTTAATAAAAAAAGATTTATTTTCTGTAATATTTATTTAATAAAGAGATAAGGGAAGAAGAACAAAACTTTAAAGAAAAGCCCGACTTTTTAGAGTAAACAAAGAAATAAAATCATCAAAATCGGCATCTCTATTTTCATTAAAATATAAAATCTTTTTAAAAAGGCCGAGAAAGAAAGTATGACAGTTAGGCGCGAGAGAGGCTGTTTAGACGCTAACCTTTATAAGTTGGGAACTAATGGTCCGATTTTTTTATTTTGGTATCATTTGATAGAGCAGAGAATTTGCTATAAAATAACTAAAAATCAAATTTTTAAATCATCAGACAAAAAAGTTATGAATAAAAGATTGGTAAATGAAGGCAATTTTTGGAGTTTTTCGAGTATAACATTTTTTTGAAAGATCACAAAATTCTAAATTTTAAATATATTATAGCTCCCATTTTGCTCTATCATATAATACCAAATTTATATAAATGAGACTATCCAAAGAATACTTATGATCAATGGAGTTTGCTTAGTTCAATTCGCACCCAACCGACCTTAAACAAAATTAAAAAATTATTTCGCCCTTGTGCTTTTTCTGCACAAGTGTGGTAGAAAGAGAATGGTATCATTGATGAAAATCATGTTAAAAAGGAAGAAAAGTTTTTGGAAAAAATGCATGGAACCGGTTGTCCTCCTCCTCCAAAATTTTACCTTTTTTCTTCTTCTTTTCTTTGTACTCCCCTTTTCTAAAAATTCTTTTTTATTTCTCCCCCAAATAGCCAATTACTCTTTTATTCATTTCTCAGCTAAATATAAGAAAAGAAGAAGCTCAACAACAAAATATAAAAATTCTTTTCTTTTTCTTCTTAAAAATGCCTTGGGGCGAAGCCTTTCTATAATCATCATCAACTTTTCTCTCTCTTTGTTGCTCATTGAGCAAAGCAAATTGTGCGCACATAAATTAATCATTAAAAAGAGAAGTACTTTTAATAAATAATATTTTATATTAGCTCAACCCAATTTAAAAAGAATTTTTATTTAAAAGTTTTAATTAACCCAAAAGATCGAATCTCAACTTAATTTTTGTGTGTTGATCAAATGGGTATATTTAATTTTTTTATATTTTGTAAGGTTGATCTTTTGAGAATTTAAATATTTCAACTGTAGATCAGTTGGGTATCTAGGGGAAGTTGATCTTTTGGACACTAATCTTATCTGTGTTGATCTTTTGGATAAAAAACAGAGGGGTGATCATTTGGGTTGTTGATCTTAATGAAAGTTTTTTTTAATGAAATACCGAAAAATAAAGACAAAAGAAAATAAATTTTATTTTTACAAAATGGGTGGTATATTAAAAAATTATTTAATTATTTTTTGTTCTTAAAACAACATTATTATTATAGTTAGTTGGTTGTTCTCTTCCGGGCGCGTACATTGTTAAATAAAAAATAAAAAGAAAAAGAAAATAAATAAATTAATTATAAAAAAAGCAAGTAATATTTATAAGCAAAAATAATATATTTATTTTATTTATTTATTTGATGCCACACTATTGGTGATTTTTGTTTGAGAGAAAAGAAAAAGAGAAGAACGGGTTTAAAAATATTTTATTTTTTTCTCTATTTATTATTGGGGGAAAAACAATAAAAAAAAGGTTTAAGAGATGGCATAAAATAATAATAAAAATTGGCATTCTGTATTTTTATTTTTAATCGTTAAAAAATAATTTTTTACGGCCTATCAAGGGCGATTACTGCAATAAATAAATAAAATATTACCTATAATTTAATTAATAAGACTAACCCAAAAGATCAACGCTTGATCAAAGTCTAATAAAAAGGACATTTCGACGCCTAAAGACATTTCACCGCGTCAAAAGGACAATTCACCGTTAGAGGACATTTGGTACTTTTTCTGATTCCAAACACCCCACTAGAGTCACAGTCCGAAAAATTCAGGTAACACAAAATGTCACAAAAATATTTTAGACAAAACGTCACTAACTGAAGAAAAAAATTCTTTAAAATAATAAAAATATAAAATCAATAAAAAATGGTAATGATGAAAGAGAAAAACAGAATTAAAAAAACAAAACAATTTTTATTTTTTACTAACAAAATTTATGAGCAAAAAAGGGGGAGTAAAGTCAAAATGAGAAGAAGGGGGAAGAAAGAAATGAGTTAAATATAAATAAAATCGAATTTTCTTTTTTTTTTTATTAAAAGTGTTTTTATTATTGAATTTTAATATATTTTTTTACTTAATATTTTTCCTATTTTTAGAGAAAATAAAATAGGGAGATATTTAATAAATACACTAATTTCCCCTTCTTTTATACTATAAAAAATATTGAATAAAAAAAAATAGAAAAAAGTAATTAAAAAGACACTGAGGATGGTCAAAAAAATAAAAAGAAAGAAACAGAAAATTATATTATTTTTTAATTGTGAGATTAGAGTGTTAGTTGAACAGAGAAAAAAATAAATCTCAGAGTTGGGTTCGAACCAACAACCCCACAATCAAAAGTCGGCGTTACTACCCACTTGACTACAAAGTAACAACAAAAATTTTGTTAAATAGTGATATATTAAATTAGTTGAGAAACTTAATAAATTTAAATTTTGTATAAATAATCAAGTAAAGCATTTCTTTTTCATTTATTTTTAAAAGAAAAAAATTCTTTTTTTTTGTATCTTCTTTATTGGTCAGTGAAAAATAAAATCTAATGGTATTTTCACATTTTCTCTTTTTTCCCCTATTTTTCAATTATCATCTTGTGTTGAACTGTGCGCCCCACACATACAAACACCATTAAAAGAGAGCAACACAAAAATATTATTTTTATTTCAATAAAACAACCAAAAACTCGGTAAATATATTTACACACATACACACACTCGGTGGCTGGCACACCTTTACATTTTGAATTAAATTGAATAAATAAATAAATATAAAGTCTTAAAACTGACCCCTTCCTCTAGACTTTTTATTTTATTTAATGGACACTGAAAAATAAATAGTAGAGAAAAAATGATTTTACAAAATATTTTGAAAGAATAATTTTTTTAAAAAGAATTTATTTAAAATTTATTTAAAATTTAAATAAAAATAGGTAATTTTAAAAAATAAATTTTTCTTATATTAAAAAAAAAATTTACTTGACCTAACAATTATTTTAAAATATTTTTTGAATATTTAAAAATATTTTAGAAAAAGAAACAAATCAAAATTTCAAAGTTGGATTCGAACCAACTACCCTGACATGCTGCTACACTCAAAAGTCGGCAACACTACCAACTTAGCTATACCCCAACTATATTTTTATTTGTTTAAATTTAATTTAGTTAAAGCATTTTAAGTCTTTTTGTGGCTAATTTTAATGCATAAATTCAATGATTTAAAATGTTTTTAAATTTATTTTTAATTTCTTAAGTAAAATATTTATTTTTTATCTCTTTTATGGAATCTGTTTTAATAATAATTTTCTACTTTATAAATTTTTATCACTATTTTAATCAAATGATTTAAAAAAAATTTAATTTTTAAATTTAAAGAATACAAAACTTTAAAAAAAAAATCCTTTTTTTCAACATTTTAAATTATAAAAATAATACTAAAAAATAAATTTATTTAAAGGAGGTAGTCTCTTTTAAAATTACATACTATAAAATTAATAACAAAAAAGGTCAATTATAGCCTTAAAAAGGCAAAAAATATATTTAATTTTCTAATTTAAAATATTCTCTTTCCCCTATTAATTTAATTAAATTCATACTTTAATGAAATTCAGCATTAGAACGGTCTTCATATTCTGGATGATTTCGAATTTTATCAATAAAGTCTTCAACAGGTACTTGTCCAATACAAATATTATGAACTGCTTCGAATAAAGGAAACCTTTAATTTAAAATAAAATTTTTTTTTTAATTTTATTTTGTCAAAATGTAAAAAATTAAATAAAGTGACAAAATGTCCAAATTTATTTTAATTATCAAAATTAAAATTTTGTGCTTTTTAATTTAAAAACGGTAAGAAAAAAAATTATTTTCCATTATTTTCAAAAAAAAAAGAGACATCTTCTCACAAAAATTGATACGTTTTGGACATTTTTATCACAATTAAATTTTTTCAAAATTAAAAATAAATATACATTTTAAGCAAATCCCGTGTTTTAATAACTTGGTAAAGTTCAGCAGCAGTCAAAGGGCCTTGAGCACTCTGTCCTTTAAGTAATTCAATTTCTATTTCATGTAATGGCTAAATTAAACAAATTAAATTTTAATAAAAAAATAAAAATAATACTCTTTTAGTTTTTGCAAAAGCTTCGCAAACTTTTCTATTTCTTCCTCCATAACAAGTAGTCACCAAATCGGCAATTCCACAAGACTCGAAAAATGTTTTAATTCGAGTATTTGGATAAAAATGTTCAATAAAACGCATCATTTCCATCAGACCGAGACGAATAATTGCAGCCTAAAAAACGTTTAACTCAAATAAATAAATTAAAAAATTCAAATTTTGTAAAAAAGAATTTTTCAGTTTTTGGACTTATTTTAAAGATTTTCTAATTTTTTAATATTAAAAAAAATTATTTTTTAAATAAAACCTGACAGGAAAATAATAAAAAATTTTTTATATTTTTTTGCTTGCCTTTGTATTGTCTCCATATCCCAATCCATCGGAGAACCCTGCCGCACAAGCAACCACATTCTTAATATTTTTAAAAATATTTATTTATTTTTAAAAAATCAAAAAAACCTTGAGAGCTCCACAAATTTCAACAGTCTGAAAATCCTGAGCAACATTAATACGGAAATTGTCTGTATGAAAAAGTTTTTTCAGTTCCATTGCAGTCGAAAGATTTTTGCTTCCAATGGTTGCCTCACAAAACTGAAAAAAAGTTAAAAATTAAAAAATTTTTAATTTTAAATATATTTTTTTTTTGTGTTTAAATAGTTTTAAATTGAAAAAAATAAAAAATTCCTTCGATTTAAACAATTTGGCAAAAATCGGTAATCTTGGTTAAGTGGAAAATTGCTGGTTTTTAGTTACGATGGGTACAAGGTTCGAATCCCACTAATGGAAAACATTTTTTTATTAAAGCATAAAAGCATTATTTAACCATTATATGCTTCTTTTAACAAATCAAACAATATTTCCTTAAATCATAAACTATCTTTACACCTAAAATTACTCAGAAAATCTCAAAAATCCACTTTTATTAAAAAACCATTACATTGTCATTAGCCACTTCAGGCGCAAGATTCGCCCCCATTAAAACAGCAACATCAATTCCCAGCATTTCACCAATATCCTCAGAAATTAAACGAAGTTGTGTGCTTGTAGATTTGCAAGAAAGTCCTTTAATAAGAGAAACAGCGACAGTGCTGCTTTTGACAAGTCCTTTTAATTGCTGACAAATCTTTTCAACAAATTGATGGGGCACAACAAATACGAGAATGTCAGCGTCCTAACGAACAATTTTTAAATCAATAATAAACTTTTAAAAAACCTTTGCAGCTTCAAGTAAATCAGGAACGGCAACAACGTTTACTGGTAGTTTCTAAATTTTATTTAAAGTACAAATTTGTTTAATTTAAAAAAATACCTTGCCAGGAAGATACTTTACGTTGATATGTTCGGTATTAATTATCTCACTAAGTTTCTTGCCATCAACCATCTAAAAAATAATTTAAACTTTTCTAAAAATAATAACAAAAACCTCTTCAAAAACCCACATTGGCACCCGTTCTTGGAATGTACTGCTGTGTTTAATAACGGTACTTCCAATGATTCTAAGAGTAAATGTGTAAAATCAATTAAAAACAAAATAAAACCGTGCAATAGCTGAACCCCAATTTCCTGAACCAATTATAGTCACCTTCTTTTGAGCCATTTTAGAAAATTATTAAATATAATATTACAAAATTAGATTATATAGACTAAAAAATAAAGAAGAAATGTAATAAAATGAATAAAATAAAAGTTTGAAAGAAATTTACATTTTACAAGTTTAACGAAAAACTTTTGAGAATTGACTTTTTCGTCTTGTCCATACTCTTTTTATTGTCTTCTCGTCTTACCAATAATCATTAATTTATCTCTTTCTCTGTCAACATATAAAGTTAGAGAAAAGTAAAAAATGACGCGCCAAAAAAACAAAAATTTAAAAAATAAATTAAACGACCACTAAAGTCAACAAAGCAATTTGTCCTAATTTTATAAGGGTGAGCCAGATTGGAAGTTTTTATTCAAATGTAATATAAAATCTTTAAAAATGATAAATAATATATATTTATCATTTTATATCCTTTAAAAATATATAATTAAAAAGGGATCATTTATAAAAAGAGAAACAGGTTAAATAAATAAAATGTAAGGGAAGATAGGAGGGGGTAATGGAAAAAAGAGAAGAGAAGGGCGTGTGATGATGAAAATGAATTAATATTTTTAGATCTTTGGTTAATTTAGAGAGCATAAAGAACAATTTTTTTTTTTTTTCTCACTGATAATTTTTCTTTTTCTTTTTTTTTCATCAAATATTTATCTAATAAAAAAGGCTAATGTTTATTTATACACTAAATATTCATGTGTTCATGTGAAGGTCATAAATATAAAGAAATGGGCAAAATTAAAAGGAAAAAAGTTTAAATATTTTCTTTTGACTCTTGTCAACAAAAATATAAAAAAGAAAATATAAAGTTAAAAATAGTGGAATGAGAAATTCCCATCACTGATACACATAATAAATAATAATATTTTTTACCTCATAGAGAGAGACTAGTAATTTAAAATTAAAAAAATTTTTTTAATTTATTTTAATTTTTTTAAGGCAAGAAAATTAAAAGAAAAAATTATTAAAAAAAACTAAGGCGATAAAAATTAATATCTCAAAAATTAATAAAAAAAATTAATTTACAAAAAATAAACCTTTGATTTTAATTATAAAAATTTTTTTATTTTCCTTCTGTCCCAGCAGGAATTTTATGTTTTCCCCATCCATGAAAAAGTCGAGAAAATCGTTTAGATTCATGGTCTTTTATTGATAATAACTGAAAAAAAAAAATTTAATATTTATTTAAAAAAATAAATAGAAGAAAAAAACCAATTTTCTAGGCCTATCAGGTTGCTTCATTTGTATATGTCCACAATAAACTTGTGCTGCTTTATAAGCTAATTTAATTTCAACTTCGCTTGCACCTTTAAAAAAATTAAAATTATTTTTAAAAATTTAAGAAATATTTTTTTTATCTCAAAAACAAATTTTAATCACATCTATTCAACTAAAACTATCAATTGGAATCGAACCAAGACCTTTACAGTTAGAAATCCAAGCACTCAACCACTACACCACACAACATTAATTAAACTTTACAAATTAAAAAGTGATAATATTCGCTTAAATTTTTATTTAAAAATTATATACCTGTACCAAGCCATATATAAACAAATGTTCCATCATCTACAATCATTACATCATCATTCTCAAGATCTTCCTTAAAATTAAAAAAAAAATATATATATTAATTTTAAATTAAAAAAAAAACCTGACAAAAATCAACAGTTTTTTCTGAAACAGAAAAATAACCCTTTTCATTAGTACAACGGAATAGCCTTGTATGATTCATAAAATCAGCATTTTTATCATATTTTTTATTACTTTTATTATTATCTTCTCCTTCAAACATCTCCCAAAATAATTGTGGTTCACTTCCTTCTTCAATTATTTCAATAGAAAAATTTAAATCTTTTTTTACAAGTTCGGTTGCTACCTTTTTTTTTTAATTTATTAAATTTAAAATAAAAGAAAACCTCTTGAGCAATTTTATAAAAATATGGATCACATTTACATCCTTTCCAAACAAATATAACACTTTCATCATCATTTTCGGGAGTTGTAAGAATATAACAAAATGCAGAATTTAAGTTAGATACTCGACAATCAATTTGAATTGTTCTTGTACAAATACTACTACTTTAAAAAAATTTGAATTTAAGTTTGAAAAAATAATTAAATTAAATTATACCCATTAGCTCTCATATGAAAAAGTTGTGGTTCGTCCAATTTAATTGAAGCTTCTCTACGTCCTCTCCTTATAAGAATTTTTCTTTTGAAATGAGATAAAAATTTATGATTTTCTTGTTGTTGATTCATTCGAACCTTAAAATTTAGTATAAATTTTTAAAAAGTCAAAAATAATTTTATAGACCTTTTAAAAATGTTTAAATAGCAGAAATTAGTTTCAGAATTATGAAAAACACTAAAACCCTTCAGTCGGGATCGAACCATGCCCAGTCACCCACAAAACCCAAGTCCTTACCCACCACACCACACACTAACTTATTCATTTTGTAAATTAAAAGAGTTTCTTTTGAAAAATTAAAAAATAATAACAAACCACTTCAAGTTTATCCTTAAAGAGTGTTTCAAATTTTCTCTAAAAAAATTAAAAAAATAAAATAAATTTTAATGAAATTTAAACCTTTAAAGAAAAAGTAAAATTAAGCCATCCCATATTACTCGCTTCCCTTCCTTGCCAAAAATAGACTACACATTTAAATTCAACTTCTTTATTATTATTTTCTTCTTCTTCTTGGCCATCATTTTCTCCCTTAAAAAATAATTTTTTATTAATAAAAAATTATTTAAAAAAAACCTCAATACTAGCTTCATTTTCATCAGACAATTCTTCATTATAATCAAAATATCTACATAAAAACACATAACAATCCATCGTATAAAAAATTCCAAGTTCTTCTTTTGGAAGGCGAACAAATTTTTTTCCTTCCTAAAGAAATATAAAATTTAAAAAAAAAAGGAATACCAAAACAAATGGTTCAATAACTTCCAAATCTAAATTAAAGTCTTCAATTAATTGATCAGCTTCTTCATGTGTCATTGTAGGTAAACGATCAAGAAATAAAGAAACCAAATCTGTCTTCATTTTATCCCTTTCCATTATTACCTTTTAAAAATATATTATTATTTTGTCAAATTAATTTTCAAGAAATATATATTTCAATCCTTCAATTTTTTGTATTAAAATCAAAAAATGAAGCAAAGTTTCATTTTTAATTTTGAAGCAAAAAGTGAAGCAAAATTTAAATTTTTAGCAAAAAAAAAACATGAAGCAAATTTTTAATTTATGATTTTGAAGCAAAAATGAATGAATGCTTCATCTTTTTATTGAAACAAAAAAATGAAACAAAGTTTCATTTTCTGATTAAAAAAAAACTCAAGCGACTCCCCTATTCTCCCCTCAGTTATCCCCTAATCTAAATAAAAATAAAAAATAAAAAAAATACTTTAATATCAGCTCCTCTTCTCTGAACAGTATCTGCAGTCATTGTAAAATCAAAAGGCACAATATCATCCCATTTATTAAATTTTGAACGAAAAACTGTAGATTCTTCCCCTTCAATTTCACGAGAAATATTACAAAAATCAGGTCTTTCAATCATTTGATGAAATTCAGTTGCTACTTTCTTTTAAATTAAGTTATAATTAAAATGTATTTATTTAAATTAAAAATAAACCTGTCCAGCCATTTTTAATAATCTACTAGCTTTTTTTCCTATCCAAACAAAAAGTTCAGAAGTACAATCAAGAATAAAAACACTAAAAAATATATATGTATATAAATAATAAAATTGAAATTTAATAAGTCCTTCTTAAGAAATATAAAGGTAAAAGGAAATGGCCGAGGGAAAGGAAAAATAAAAATACAAAATGTTCCTCTCTCTCTCTTTACTTAAATAAAATAGCGAGAAAGTAATTTGTTTGGTATATTCCCCTAGTAATAATATTTAAAAATTTAATTTGAATGTCAAAAAATTAAAAAAAACCTAAAAATGCCTCTAATATTACTAAAAAAATTAAATTAAAAAAATACCATTTAGGTTTTAACATTTCTTTGTACAAAACATTATTTTTTAGTTCAATTTGAGGCAATTCTACATATCCCATTCCCAATTGTACTTCATATAATCTTTTATTTTCAGGTTTATGATCATCAGGAATATGTTCAAATATTGGTTCTTCTGGTTTTGTTTCAAAACCTAGAAAAATTAAATTAATAAAAAAATTAATAAAAAATTTATATTAATAATTTAGGTATATTACACCCCCCAATTTATTCGCAAAATATTTTTTAATTTAAAAGTCATTTTACTTGTTATTGTAAAAATTTTTTTATATTTTAAATAAATGGGTATAATCTACTAAAATATTTAAGTTGCAAAAAATGAATAAATTAAAAGAAAAAAAAAGAAAACATTTTTTGCATAAAACACATTTTACTCTTTTTCCCCCCACTCTCTCAATAGGTGTGTAGAGGAGGAGTGACTACTTAAAAGAAAAAATGGGTCTACTCCTGAATATAGAAACCCTGAATATCTTTAGCCAATTGGTCCAATTGCCAATTCGGTCAACTCTCTTACACAACTAGTTGGTCCTGTGCAAACTTGGACCTATTGGGAGTGTTCTATTACTTGACCGAATTGGCAGTTTGACCAATTGGCTAATAGATATTCAGGGTTTCGATATTCAGGATTGATCCCGAAAAAATCGAGCATTTTTTGCACTCCTTTTTCTTAAATATTTGTACAAAACTAAATTAATAATCATTTTTATAAATTATTTGTAAATCAAAAAAAAAAAATTTTTTAGAATAAAAATGATTTCCCTTTTCCCTATAACAAGGTGTTTAAAAAATAAAAAAAAACCTGTAAGTGCTTCCCAAAATTCATCTGGAGTTTTTAATTGATTACAAGATTCAATTTCTGCTTTGCCTTTCTTATCTCTTTTATTCATTTTTACAGCAAAAAGTCTAACTTTATTTGAAAATGTGACCTAAAAAGAAGGTTAATTTTTATCTTTTTTCTTAAAAATTAAAAAAATACTCTTGAACGTGAACCACTCCATATCCAAATAACTTTATCTGCATCCAATAAAAAAACAAAACGAGGATCTAGAGACTCTGGACTAAGCGAAACAGCTTCCATTTCTACTGAAGGACCGTTAATATATGCACGATAAAGCCTTGAAAATAATTTTTAAAAAATTAAAAAAAATATACTTTTTGACAAAAGGAGCTTTTTCAACTACAAAGAATCCTGACTGCATTTTAGCACCGTCAAAATAAATCTAAAAAGTAAAAAATAAATATACGTGGACCCCTTTTACATATTTTCTTTAAAAACGCTTTTTATGTAAAAAAAGGCGTGTTGTTTGTTTGGATTTTTTTAGAACATTAAACGACACGTTATTTTTAAATATATTAAAGAATAAATATAAACTCGACTATCGTTAATATTCAAATTTGGGGTGTCCTCTCGTTTAACTTGTTCACTCTATTTTTACTTATTTTGCGTTTGACAAGGAAAAATAGGGGGGAGAAGTTAAAAAAGGGACGTTGAACCAAAATATATTACCCGCTTATCTTTCCTTTTCTTTATAAAAATTAAAAAAAAAACTAACTATTTCTTCACTAAACAATTCTAAAAATTCATCAGATTCATCATTCATTTCTTCACGTATTGTCCTAAAAATCAAAATATTTAAAAGAATAAAATAATTTTTGTTGTTCTGTCGTCTTCCTTTTACTCTATTTTTGAGACTTTTATAAATTGATTTTTGTTTTGAGAATTGTGTAAATTTTAAAAAGACCTGGGATCGGGAAAGAGATGTGACAGAAAATATTACTAAAAAAAATTTTTATTATAAAAAAAACCTGCAAGACGCTCCCAAATGATTTCTTAAATTTACTGCATGTACTGCTGCACACATTGCCTTTTTTTTTAAAATTTAAAAATTCTTTTTTTCTATTTAATTAAAATAAAACCTTGTCCAAAGTAGTCTTTTCTCCTATCCAATAATAAATTGCATGGCTTAAACTCCCACTAGGTTCGCGTGTTGTTTTTAAAATTAAATAGCTATCAGCTTCGTAAAATTGTCCATGTTCTCGAGGATCAACTAAGGATGGATAAAAATTTTCAATTTCCCACGTCCATAGACCATCAAAAGATCCAATTTCATCGTCAAAAACATCAGAATAATCAATTCTAGGTTTTTGTTTTGCTAACTTTTCCTTTAAAAATAATATTAAATTTAGAAAAAAAGGTACCTTACTCATCTAGCGTCAAAAAATAATATTTTTTATTAATAGAAAAAAGAGACATTTTGCCACAATTAACAAATCGCCAACAAATCAGAAATTTTTTTTAATATTTTTATTTTATGTTGAAGAATTTTTTTTTTAATAATTGCAGCGATTTGTATCCAAAACACTAACAACAAAAATAAAACATTCGTCAAGAATTTTTCTTCTTACTGACGATTTGTTAATTTGTCAAAATGTCTCAATTTTTAACAATAAAAAATAAATTTTTTTTGCTTTGCCTAAAGGTAGAGGAGTATTAAAAATATTTTTGAGATTAAGTTTTGTCCCTTTTTAAAAAATAGGGGGTACTACTGTTAAAAAATCCAAAAAATTTCCCAAAAAATAATTTAATTTCTAATTTAAATAAAAACCTTCCAACTAATTTGTCCTAACATAGAAGCATCATTTTCATCATTAATTTCAACAGATTGACTTTTATCGAATGCATCTTTTGCTACTTTTGACATTCCCTTTCAATTAAATTAATTTAAAAAAATTAAAATTAAAAAAAAAACCTGAATAACTTTAGAAGCACTATCCTGATCAGCTTGATGTCTTCTTCTCCTTATAAACTCTTTTTTTCGTTGAGCAGAATCTTTTGGGCCATCTTTTTCGGAAATTGTTGAAGTAACACAATTATTAGAGGTTGATGATGTTGATTGTCCGGCAATTCTCAACTTTTATTTTATTTTTCAAAAATTAAAAAAATAAATGATTACTTGATTTTGCAAAGAAAAGTCAATATTGTAAAAGGCTAAAGCTTTTTGTTTGTCACTTGGTTTTGGAGGCATTACAAGGTCTGGGTTACTTAAAAAAAATCAGAATTTATAATTAAATTAAAGAATAAATTTATGGAAAGATTAAAACAAATTTCAGTAAATAGAAAAAACACATTCCGGAAAAAATTCTGATTTTTTCAGAAAAACAAAATTCTGATTTGTTAAGAAAAATAAAACTTCTGATTTGTTAAGAAAAACAAAACTTCTGATTTTTTCAGAAACACAAAAATTCTGATTTTTCATAAAAACATTCTGATTTATTATTATTAAAAAAAATCAAAACAAACTTGCGAAGATCCAATTCTTTAAGATCTGGGAGTAAATGAATTCCTTCTGGTAAAGTTATTAAACGATTATTATCCAATTTTAATTTCTTTAATTTTACACAACGACCAACTCCCTCAGGAATTAATTCCAAATTGTTATGAGAAAGAAATAAAACTTGTAATTGCATTAATTTACCAAAACCCGCAGGTAAACCTTTAAAAAAATAAAAATAATTTTTAAATTTTCCTTTTTTTTTAATTTTCGGAAGAAATACCATTCGATTCATTTCATCAATCTAAATCGAATGGTACTACACTCAATTTACAAAAATAATTATGCGCAAAGATATGGACCTCTAAACATTGAAAAATCATAGGGGGGACCAAGCTCAAACAGGTGATTACCGCGGCTGCTCTTCCAAAAAAATCTTTTTTTCCCGTCAGATTCTTCAAGATTGCCTAACACATATTTTAATTAATTAATTTAAAATAAACCTTCAAAATTTAATTTATTATAAGTAGCATATAATCTCTGAAGTTTAACGCATTGAACAATCTGTGAAGGCAAAGCAACCAAATCATTTCCACAAATATTAAAAGTTTCCAAATTTGGAAATAATATTTCCCCTCCTTCAGGAAATTCTAATTTTGTCAATTTGTTAAAACTGAGATCCAATTTACGCAAATTTTTGAGAGAAAATAAAGTTGTTGGTATTTGTGTTAATTCATTCATTGAAAGATTTAATTCCTTTTTTTAAAAAAAATTAAAAATAAAATTAAATTATTTTTTAATAAATAAATAAATTTATGTAAGGAAAAACCCCATCCTTTATTTCCCATCACAAGAAAAATAAAATTAATTTTTGTTATATTTAATTTTTTATTCTTAATTCTTGCCCTTTTCTTCTTTGTCTCCTCCTCCATCCACCAAAAAAATTTTTTTTTATTTTATTTATTTCTTTTTGATTACATGTTATTCTTTTCCTTCCTATTTCCTCAATTTTTTAGCATTAAACAATAATATGACAATATTTCGAAACATAAAAAGCGGAGGCGAGAGGAGGAAGAGACTAAAGGCCAAAATTACACACTCCAAAAAATTAAAAAAAGAAAAAAAATAAAATTTAGAAGAACCAAAAATTGAAGAAAAATATAAAATTAAATTAAACCTGTAAAGTAGGGATATCCTCAAAAGAAAGAGTTAAATTTTGCAAATTTCGATGAGTATTCTTCAATTCAATTACTCGTAATTTGTTTGAACTTAAATATAAAAAAATTAATTTAATTAATAAGAGTTTGTTTAAGTGAACATCCCATCTATTCGCAAGAAAAGATTTTACAGCAAAAATGAAAAATATTTTTTGTGAATAAATGGGGTGGGTACCTATACAAATAAAATAAAAAATTTAAAATAAAATATATATAAACCCTGGAGCTTGTTTAAATTGAAAATGAGTCAATGGATTATTTGATAATTTCAAAACTTGTAAATTTGTTAGACGTCTAATCTGAGGGGGAAGAGTATCTAAATGGTTATTGCTCAAGTCAAGGTAAATGAGATCAATTAGATTTGAGAAAATCTGGAAAAAGAAAAGAAAAATAAAAGGTTTTAAAAAAATAAAATTTTTTTTTAAAAAAGTTTAAAATTATGTCCGCAAAAAAACTTGAGGATTTAAATTATGTCCGCAAGTTTTTTGCGGACATTAACCCATTTATTGAATTTTACAAAATTAGAGTAAATAAAAAGAAACAAAAAATTCTTAGTGTTTGTTTAAAATATTTTGAACAAATTTTCAAATTTTTTCTGTCGAAATTTTTGTATTTTGGCAAGCTTAAAAAATTTTGCGGACAAAATTTAAAAAAAAACCTGATTTGGTACATTCTGAATATTATTTCCACTTAAATTCAAAACAATTGCACACTTTGCATATTCCAAATTAGAAGGAACATCTCTCAACAAATTATCCCCAAAATCAATAATTGTCAGATCCTTCATTCTAAAAATATCTGTTGGAACACCAGACGTTTTTATCTTTTTTTAAGAAAAATAAGTTAAAAATAAAGATTTTTTTAAGTTAAAAATAATAAAAAAAACCTGATTTTTTCGAACTACCACAGATCTTAAAAGTGGCAAATCAGACAATTCCCCGTGAACATTCTGAAAATTAAAAAATAAGAATTTTAAATTATTCCATGTAGAGATAACATTTTCAGTGTCCAGACATTTTGTCGACAGAAATTGCACGACATTTCGTCCCAACGGCAAAAAATCGTCAACTTGGGTAAACGAAATGTAGATTTTTTTGCCGTAGTGACGAAATGTCGTGCAATAATGTTAGACGAAATGTACGGGTCATCTCTTATGAACACAAATTGCACATTTTAAAGAACATGGAGAACACAAATTCCCCAATTCAAAATAAAGGAACCATTAAAAAATTTAAAAAAATAAACCTGAAGTTTATTTCCAATCATTTGAAGATGTTCCAAATTTTTAAGATTTGATAAAACATCGGGAACTCTTTCCAATTGAGTTTTATTTAATTTTAGCCAAGTTGCTTGTGTCATTGCAACAATTTCCTCTGGGAAACGATCAGCAGAAAAATCATTTTTAGAAAGGTCAATTCCTTTAACAAAAGATAATACTCCTGTTGAAGAAGACATTTTCTTTTCTAAATAGTTTCTCCTTTAAAATAAATTAAAAAAATTAAATTAAAAAAAAAAATAAAAGTATTAAAAATGCAGAAAATTCATGCATTTAAATAAAATAAAAATTTAAAAAATTTTTATTTTCCTTCTTCTTCTTTAAAATTATAATAAGCATTTTTTAAAGGAGAGAAAAAAAAATAAAATAATTGTTTTTGTTACATCAAAAAAAGACAAGAAGAATATCAGAGAAAAATAGAGAGAGAGGTGTAAGAAAAATATATATGTAAGACAATATAAAAAACACACAAAATTAATTAATTATACAAGAGGTCGGCACGGGGGGAAGTATCTCCCGGTCACGGAATTCCAGAATTTTTATTTAAAAAATCCCCCGTTCCCGGGAACACGAAGAAAAGAGATTTCCGTAAATTCCCGGTTACGGGAATTTACGGAACAGTTCAAATCCCCCGTAAAATCCCGTTTTTTTTCAAAAAAAATCCCGTAGGATTTCCAACCTCTAAAATAAACACAAACAAACCTAGAGACACACAAAAACAGACACTCTCATTCATTTAATATTTTTGAAAAAAAAATTAAAAACAAAAAATAAAATTTCTTATTTTTTAGTCTTTTTATTCATTTCAGTATTACTAGTAGTAGTAGTAGGTGTTGCTCTAGGTGGAGTAATTGGTCGATTTTGGCCTACACCAGAATAGGGAAATTTGCTTTTTTTGTCGGACGGCTTTAATATCTGTCAAAATTAAAAAAGTTAAAAATGGGTCAATTTATTATAATATATGTATAGGAAAGCATAGCCCCCCCTTTTTTTACAAAAAATAAAAACAAAAAAATTCAAAAAAAATTTTTCTTCTTCAGTAAATTAAGTCCTCCCCTCAATCTTATTAAAATTAGAAAGGAGACTTTATCAATAAATAATTAAAAATAATATATTTATTTACTTGAAAAGAGCACATCAAAGTCTCATCAACAGTCTAAAATTAAATTAATTTAAAAAAAATTATTTTTTTTTAATAAAAAATAAACCATCATAGATCCAGCATTGTCAAATTCCCCACAATAATTTGGTGCAGAAAATAAAGTGACCAATTGGCGTTTTGCAAAAAATTCGTAACCGTCTTCGACAACCTAAAAATTTAATAATTATTTAATTAAAAAAATTTTTTGATAATAAACACAAATGTTTAGAGCCACTTTTTTTCCTTTTTTATTTTTAAAATTTTATTTTGTTTTGTTTCTGGAAAAGATGGTTCTTCGTACTTTTTTCAAATTAAAAAAGCAAAGGACTAAGCTATTTTAAGTGATTACCGAGGCTGTTCAAGTGTGGAACAGCCGCGGTAATCACCTACTAAAATAGCTTGGTCCCCTCTTTGCTTTTTTAATTTTGAAAAATCTAAAAACAAAAAAAGAAAAACCTGATGTGCACGACAGATGAGATCAAGATCATGTTTATGCAAAAATTTAGAAACAACCTCAGGACCAAAAGTGAAGCTAACACCACGATCGTTTTCTCCCCATCCACTAACGTCCTAAGAAAATTTTTTTAAATTAAAATTTTATTTTTAAAAATTACTTTGTCTGGATCAGACCAGAGAAGGTCACATAATAAACCTTGATCAGGTACATCTGTTGGTCGGCAAAGCCGTCGTATTTGTTCCATTGATTGAAGATCTTTTTAAAAAAAAGAAAAAAATGAATTTAATTTTTACAAATATTTAAGGGAAATATCGGATCGAAAATAAAATATTAGAAAAAAAAAATTTTTGGATATATGAAAATTAACATTTCAAAAATTAAGGATCTAATAGACTAAAACGAAAATTGTTTTTTTGTAATACCAAACTTTAAGAGTTCCCATTTCCCAAAAAAGAGGGAAAATAGGGGAGAAAATGGGAAAACTAAATTTGCGGATATTCTGCCTTTTTTAGATTCTGAAGAACAAAAATGGGATCACCCTAAATATCAATTTACCCTGAATGTCAACTTACCCTGAATATCACCTACCTACACATTTTTTTCTTTCGGCTGTAGTATAGTATATCGGTGGTAAAATTTCTTATCAAAAGTCATAACAAGCGATTTGTCTCGATGATCTAAGTCGAATGGTACCACTGAAGTAATAAAACACCCCCAATAGGTCCAAGTTTGTGCCAGAAAGAAAAAAATGTGTTGATCAAACAGTAGGTGATATTCAGGGGTGGACCCACTAAAATAATCTTAAAATTGGAAAGACAAAGTAATGCTATATTTTTACTCCATTTTTATGTGTTAAAGTCAAAACAAAAATTTAAAAAAAACCTGGAGATAAACCACCATGACAACAAAATATTTTTTCATCAATTATTGCAGCAACAGGTAGGCAATTAAAACAATCAGTAAAAGTCTTCCAGAGTTTAATATTGTAACGACGTTTGCCTAAAAATTTAATTTAAAATTTAAAAAAAAAATAAAAAAAAAATACATTCATCATAAAATCCATAAATTCGATTAATTGAAGCACACTCATGATTGCCACGAAGAAGAAAAAAATTCTCTGGATATTTGATTTTGTAGGCCAATAACAAACAAATTGTTTCGAGTGATTGTTTGCCTCTAAATTTAAATTTTATAAATTAAAAAGGAAACGAAAAACAGGATTTCACTTAGAAAGTGCTCTCTTCTCTCCTCTCGGAAAATTCCTGATAAGGAAAAATAGGAAAATCGGTGAAAAAGAAGTTAAATAATGACCAAAAAATTAGAAAAAAATATTAAAGAAATGCTTAGGAGACTAGCCCTTCTCCAAAAAACTCAATCTCGGTAAAAATAATATTCGAAGAAAAGATTAGAATTCATTCTAATAGTCAAAACTAAAATCAATGAATTTCAAAGTCAAAGCTTCATTAAACCAATCCCCCAAAACTATTAAATAGAATTTGAGACTTGTTTTTCGACCAAATGCTTAGGTTTTTTATGTAAACAAAGTCTAGGTTTAGGTCAACAAATTAAACCCAAAAAATTTCTTTATATAAAGAAAAGAATAACGCCTTTAAAAAATAACTTTAAAAAAAATTAAAAAAGAAACCTGTCAACATAATCACCAAGAAATAAATAATTTGATTCAGGTGGAAACCCTCCATACTCAAAAAGTCGTAAAAGATCGTAATACTGCCCGTGAACGTCCCCGCAAATTTTCAGTGGAGCCTCTAATTCAAGAAGAACGGGTTGACTAAGAAATATTTCTCTAGACTTCATACAAAGACCTTTAATTTCATTTTCTGTTAATTGAACATTTTTTCCTGGTTTTGAACCTCTTACTGAAGAATTTTTAATTTAAATTATAAATATATTTAAAAAAATTAAACCTTCAAGTAACCGTGCTATTATATTGTCTAAATTTATTTTTTCAACGTCAGTCATTTTGAGTTTATTTATATTTTTTTGTTAAAAATAAGCTGAGATATATTTAATATTGTAAGTTAGAAAAATACTTTCTCCTGAAATTGAAAAAATATAAAATTTAAATATAATTAAAATTAAGCGAAATAAAAAAGAGAAAATCAGAGAAATCTGACAAATACTTTGGGGAGTAAAACACAGGGAAGTAACGCGATTCTTCCTCTAAGATCTCAAGCTATTTTGTTTCCAAGTCTTCACTTAGAAATTCAAGAAAAATCAGAAATACTCTCGAAAACACTCGAAAAAGAGGTGAACTGAAAGAACCTTTTGAATTTAATCTATATAACAGAAACAAAATTGGAGTCATTTAATCCTAAAAATTCAATAAACTATTTAAGGACTATTAACTAAAAATTGATCACTAATGTCTTAAAAAATGTTTAAAAAAAATTAGTGATCCTAAGAAATGTTTAAAAAATTAAAAAATGAAAAAAGGAAATAATTTGTCTTTTTTTTTAAAAATGTTGAAAATAAAATCCGTGAGATGGAAACAAAAAATGTGACACTTGTGTGTGTGTTTAAGTGAGTTCAATTCAATTCAAACACGTCTGTCTAGCAAATCTCTCTCTGTTTTATCCTTGGCAAATACGTGTGCATTTTCCTTCCTTTATCCACCTTACAAAGCTTTCTTCCTTTTTTTTAATCCGTTAACGAGCATAACGGTTGTGGGTTGTAAGCCATTTGTTAAAAAATCGATAATGAATAAAGCACAACGATTGTGGCACAAGGCGTTTGAGCCTGGAAATTTGGGATTGAGAAGTTTTGGGCATAAGGAAATTTTGACATGACGACATTTTGACAAAAATACATTTGACATAAAGACATTTGGTAACAAAGAGATTTTTAGACATTTTGACATAAAAACATTTTTACATAAGGACATTTGGTCATAAAGACATTTTGTCACAAGAGTTAAAAATGGCCAGCCTTCCACAACGTTCCACACTCAATCGGCCATGCTCAACAGCCTCAATTTTGTTCTTATTGATTTTGTTTATTTAAAAATATATTTATTGGCATTATGTTTTTAGAGCACAAGATGAGACATTTCAGCTCAAATATTTTTATAAAAATTAGAGAAAAATAAATTAGAGATTTACATTAATGTGTAAAATAGGCAGAAGTTTATTTTCTTTCTTTTCTAAAGGTCTATTTTAATAAAAAAAAATTTTATTTAGTCGAAAGAAATGAAAAATTGTGTGTCTTTTTACTTTTTATTTATTCTTTTATCATAAAAAACTTTAAAAATTATTACGAATAGACTCTTTGTGTTCTTTAATTTTCTGTTTTCTCTAATTACTTGTATCCATTTTCGGTGTCGCGTGTGTATTACTTTTTTCTTTTTTTTTTCGCTTTTTGTCCCATCTCTTACTTTCATTTCAATCATATGGGAGTAAAAATTAATCATTTGTCAATTTTTGACTTGTAATAAATACAATTTTATTTAGAAAACAATTTAATTGCTTATATGCCAAATAAAAATGATAAAAATAAAAAAGATTGTTCAAAAACTCAAAACGCCGGAGGGAAAATTAAATACGCTAATTGTGATGCAGATGGCTACAATAACTTTGCAAATTGCCACGCTAACAATTCACATAATTCGCCTCGTCGTATAAAAGGAAGAGCGATTACCAAGTTTATTTTTTTAATTATTAAGATTTTCGGTAATTCCATGGTTTGTGTCTTTTATTTTACCTTCTCAGATTCCTCTATTTGCTTTTGGGAATTATAGTGATTTGACTTATGTTCATGGAAACTTGCTCGTCACCCCATTTATTCACAAGAAAATAATTATTCAAGTCAATTTTGGGTGTAAAATATTTAAATAAGTTGTATAATGAAGCATATCAAGTTCCCAAAATGATAATTATGCAAATTCTTCTTTAATTGCCAAAGCAAATAGATTGGGTTTGGGAGAGTGGAAAACCAGTCACAAACATGATGTATTATCAAAACTATAATAAACATTTGTAAAGAGAAATTTAACTTTTTCTTTTAAGAAAAACAACACTTACCGATTCAGTTGCTGGATTTGTCAATGAGGTGATAACTAATGTAAATTCAAAGAATGAGCCTATAAAATGGGCAAAGATTCAACAACTCCAGACTGGTATCTCTTTTAAATAATATTTTCATAAAGTTTTTTAATTGTTGCGAGCTTATGTCCGCTCGTGGTTAATTGGTGTCGTTAAAATAAGAGGTCGTGGGTTCGAGTCCGGCTGAGGGTTTTTATTTTTTATTTTATTGAAAATGTATGTTTAATTATTAACAAGTTGAGGTCAACTATAAATATGCTTATTTTCAAAATAAAATTACTTTTTAAGGTTTAAAAGGAAAGGATTCGTCTCTTATTGTAATTATTATTGGTCTGGCAAGAGGCTATCAAATTTATTTCATGGTTTTTTTAAATTAAATTTCAATTAAATAATTTTTTAAATTAAGGAAAATGGCGAATTTGAAGAAGTAATTTCCATTAGAAACGTTCTTCTTAAAGATGGACTTCTTTTGCCATTTAAAGTTGATGGCGTTGACAGGTATAATTTTTAAATTTGAACATTGATTTAACGGAGCATTCTAATTGAATTGCCCTATTAATCTAACAATAAGAATTATAAGGACCCATTTCAGCTCTTATGGGTCCTCATTTACCCTAAAATTTAATCCAGAAGTCTCATGGAGGCGCCAAGTAGTGTCCTTTGTAAACCACGGACACTGAAATAAACACTTTCTTAATAGCAAAACCAACAGAAGCTCCGGTTCTTCTATTAGATAATTTTAATATTTTCAAACAAAATTTTTTTTTTTAGTCTTGCTTCTCATCGCCCTATATTTGCTTCCGTTTTGGAAGAGTGCTCGTCAGATGGGAATACTTTATGTTTTACTTCTCTAAATACGGGAGAGACCTTTCGACGAAATAAATTTGATAGTCACATTAACGAAATTGATTTTTCTTCCAAGTTTGTAATTTTTTAAAAAATTTTAATTTTTTAATTTTAAATATATTTTATGTTACTCGTAGAAATTTTTTTACGTTTTCTACTACTCTTTTTTAGTTGTTTTTTGGTATTGCTTGCCGAAACCATTATAATTTACAACAATAATGACCTCATTGAACGCTTACGTGTAAAAGTGCCAAAGAATTGTCCAATATTTGCATTGTCAGGAAATCTTGTTGCATTTGCTGATGAAAATGTTGGTCTTTTTTTTAATAAATTTGTTTGAAATTTGGTTGACCATTTTGCAAATAATTTATTTTAATTTTTCACAGTGTAAACAATCTTTACTCAGTTGCGGCTTTTCCACTGATATTCATGAAACAGATAATCATGTTATGTTAACTGCAAAAAAGATAACTAAAACGATGACTTCTTTTGGAGGTTCACTTGTATCTTCTATAACGCCTTTAAAGACTGTAAATAATAATGGAATTATAAATAACAAAGCGGGAATTGTGACAATTGTAAATATTGATCCAACTTTAAAAATGTCGTCTTTTACAAAGAACAAGGTTTTTATTTTTAAGGTTATTAAAATTATAAACTATTTAATAGATTCAAACTACCAATAATTTGGATTATATTGCCCATTTCTGTGCGCATAAAAATTCCAAAATTGGTCATTTAATGTTTGGAAAAGGAGGACATTTGCTTCTTACTGGTTCTAGTTCATCTACCATTTTTAATATTTTTCTGATTCATATACATCCAAAAAACTCGTCTCTTTCATGTATTCAACACATTTATTCTCTTGTGAGAGGAAATTCGACTGCAAAAGTAATTTTTTTAATTTTTTAAATAAATTTTGTGTCATTTTTTCAGGTCATTAGCAGTATTTTTTCATCAGATAATCGTTGGGTAGCAATTTCCACAAATCATGGAAGTACTCATTTATTTGCAATTACACCTTTTGGAGGTCGTATTACAACGCGTACTCATAATGGTAAATTTATGAATA
Organism: Meloidogyne chitwoodi; assembly: GCA_015183035.1. NCBI lineage: Eukaryota > Metazoa > Nematoda > Chromadorea > Rhabditida > Meloidogynidae > Meloidogyne > Meloidogyne chitwoodi. Next base: position 364,829 of record JACZZP010000018.1, read on the forward strand.
AAGAAAGTCGATTTGAAAAAACTGCTGGAATAATTAGAACAAAAATTAGGGCTGATAATTGCAGTGAACTTACTTCTCAAACTTTTAGGTATATTTTTTTATTAATGTTTGACCCCTAGTTTTTAAGGGAGTTTCACTAAAATTGTTGCAAAAGTTGTTAACTAGTTAATTAAAATATAATTTGTTAAACATGTTTTTGAATTAAAAAATGTTTTTACAAAATAAATTTGTAAAACAAGTTGTTTTGGTATTACAATAGCATTTTTAAAAAGAAATGTTTTTTACAATAATAAAACTGTTGTTTTTATAAACAATTAAACTAAAATTTGCAAAACAAGTTTTTAATTATAATTAAAACTTGGTATTTTCACAAACATTTGAAAAGCATTTGTGAAAGTTTTAACTAAATAATTCTGAAAATGTTTTTAATAATTTTAAATTATTTTTTTTAGAACTCACCCTGGAACTAAAAATTCAACTTTAACTAGTACTGTATCTAACGAATGTTTATCAAACTTTGATGTTAAACCAATTGTTTTGGTATGATTTTATTATTTCCTTTTTTTATTTTATTTTTTTAAAGTGTTCATTAGTATTGGCAAAACAAACATTATTTTCTTCTGAAAATTTTTGGTAAATTTATTTAAAAAAATATTTTGTTTAATTTTTTTAGTGCTTGGGCTTCTGATAATACCCCAAATATTTTACAAACATCAAATGGAAGATTTTACAATAAAAATGATTCAATCAAAGATATTTCACCAACAAAAAGAGCTGTAGTTTTTACAGACACATTAATTAATGTATGAATAAATAAATAATTTAAATTTTACAAATAATAGGATTAGACACTGTAAATATGAACAAGAAAAATAAATTTTGAAATTATAAAACAATTAAAATATAATTTGTAAAACAAGTTTTAGAAAAAATACAAACAAGTTATAAAATTATAAAAACTTAGAAAACAAGTTGTACAATTAATAAAATATGTTTTAACAAAATTGTAATTATTTCAATAAACTTTTTACAAAACAATTGTGTTTTTTTTAACTTACCAACAAAAAAATATTATTATTATTTTTCAGAAGCAACAACAACAAACTCTTTCATCTATTGCTACTTCTTTAATGATGTTAGAAGGTGATGGTATATTAACTCAATATGGAATTGATTTGTCAAATAATTTACAAACTACAATAATTAATAAATCAAATATTCTTAAAAAATCACTGTCAAATGATTCACAAAATTCTATTGGTGATTTTGATCGGGAAAATTGTAATAGAAAAAGTTGTGATTCTAGAAGAATTATTAATAATAATGCTTTAGTTAATGATTCTTTAAACAATGCAAAATTGATTCGAATGACAGAATGGGAATTGAACAGGTCAAAACTAATTTTCCAATAAATACAAATTGTAAAATAAATTTTAATAAATAAAAATAACAAAACAAGTTTTAATACATTAAAGTTGTAATACAAGTTTTAATACACTATGAAATAGTTTTTGACGAACATAGATTTGTAAAATTGTAAAACAAGTTTTAACAAATAACTATATTTTTTAATTTTTAGAAGCAACAGCTCAATCGATTTTGAAGCTGTTAATCCTCCCCTTCATGCGAATAATTCCTTGATGAAAATATTTTTAAAAAGTAAAGGGAAAAATCAATTAAAATACGAAAAGAATTGGCTTCCTTTTTTGGAAGTTATTACTTATTCAGGACCTCATAGAAGATTGGTTAGTTTTTTATATAATTTTTTTTATAATTTTTTAAGTGGCTTGGACCTCAATTTTGCTTCAATGTTCATACAATTTCTTCAACATCTTCAGAATGTGTATGTTAATATTTTACTTAATTTAAATTTATTTAAAAAGAATATTAATTAATTTTTTTTAGACAGACGAGGAGTCTGGAGAGAATTTTATTTCTCAAGTTAATGGACTAAAAAAGTGTTGCCCAGTTTTAATTGAAAAAGAACAACAACAAGTAAATGGATTTATTAAATTAAACGAGGAAATGGTTGTAGCAAAAATTGTTTGTGGTTCATGGTCTTCAGAAATAGATTCAAAGTCTATGGATGGAATTTCTGGAAAACTTAAAGAAAAAATTGATGAGGCAATGAGAGATACAAATTTAAACGAGGAATTGGTAAATTATTTATTTTATAATTTTTTAAATTTTAAATTATTTTTAAAATTTGTAGGATGATTCAGAGAGACAAAGTCAGGAAGATCTCATGACGCTTTCAAACATTGACATTTGAAAAAATTAAATAAATATATACCTGTACTTTAAAAAATATAGAAAATGGCCTATATAATTAGGTGCCCTTAATATAATATATTAATTATATATTCTTCACTTCATACAATTTTATATACCTATAAATGTGGCATATACCAAAAAAAGAGGTTGTCTCATAAGATAAATCACATTTTTTTATTTTGCTGCTTGTTCCCATTTTATGAGACAATCAAACAAATTATTTTAACAACAATTTTTTTTACTAAATTAGTAATATTTGTACATTTATTTTCTTAGTTTTTGTAAATATTCACAATTTTAAATAAAATTAATTTTTTTAAAGATTTTTAATTTTCTAATATTGAAGAATAATCGTTTAACTTGTTTTTTTTAATTTAAAAAATTCAGAAAATATTTAAATTTATTTGCTTGAATTAATGGAAAATGAAGGAGATGCAGTACTATTTATTAGCGAGTATAAAAGGCAAGTTTCTGTTGTATTAAATAATAAAACTTGAATATAGGTAGAAATGTAAAGTTGTAAATTAACTGATATTTTTGTTGCAAAACTTGAAATTTTTAAACTTGACAGATGTTTTAGTTATTGCAAAACAATTGTAAAACTTGTTTGTTATTTTAGGCTTAAATTGGAAAAGGAAGCACAAAAGAACTGGGATCGTTTTTACAAAAGGAATTCTGCTAACTTTTTTAAGGATAGAAATTGGACAAAGACGGAGATTGAACTCCTATGCAGTGATATTTCGCTAAATGTTTGTACAAATGTTTTAAAAAATTTTGATTATTTTTTATAGTCTAATCTTTCATTTATTGATGCTGGTTGTGGTTGTGGCAATACAATTTTCCCTTTAACCAAATCCTTTTCAAATTGGAATTTTTATGGAATAGATTTCTCAAAGAATGCTATTTCATTACTTGAGAAACGAGCAGAGGAATTGGATGTTAAAGGTTAACTTTATTTTTTTTATATTTTTTTTTCTAATTTTTAAATTTTAGTTCAAACTAGAATATTCGATTTAACATTAGAAGATATACAAGAATTAAATTTACCTCAAGTCGACATAATTTCCCTTGTATTTGTTCTTTCAACAATTTCAAAAGAAGGGCAGAAAAATGTTATTAAAAATATTAAAAAACTTTTGAAACCAAAAGGGAGTATAATTGTTAGAGATTATGGAGCGTATGATCAGTTATTAAAATTTTTATTAGTTTTCTCTTGTGAATTTTATACATATTTAAAATAAATTTATTTTTAGTGCTATGATGAGGTTTGGAAGAAATTCAAAAATAGATGAACGTTTTTATGTCAGACAGGATGGCACTAGAGCATATTATTTTTTAATAGGTACATTTTTTATTTTTTATTTACTTTTGTTTAATTAGATGAACTAATTAAATTGTTTGAAGAATGTGGTTATACAACATTTAAGTGTAATTATATATACAGAAGAACGGAAAATATAAAAGAAGGGATTAATTTTGAAAGAACATTTGTTGAGGGAAGGTTCTGTAAAATTGATTAAAATAATATTTTTTTGTTAAAATGTTGTTTTTAAAGTTTTAAAACAAACAAATATAAAACATGTTGTTTTAAGAATAAAGTTTGTAAAACAAGTTTTAATAAAATTATAAAACTTGAAGATAGATTGTAAGAAAACAACTTATTTTGATTCATTTTATAGTAATGGACATTTTGTCCGTCAATTAAGGTTTAGCTATTTTGTTATTTTTATTGCAAATAGACATTTTGTCATTCAAGCTAGTTAAAGAAAAAGAAGAGAGAAAATAAAAGGAAAGAGTGTTTTTCTATTTACTAACTTCTCTAACATTATATTCATAAAATTACACAGTTTTTAGTGCTCAATTGAAATTAATTTGTTTTCTTTGCTTATTTTTTTTAGTTTTGGGAACGTACTTGGTTTAAATACCCAAGTTTGAGGTAGTAATACTTAAGCCCTAAAGATCAGTGGCGCTTGGGATAAATTTTGGAATTGCTTAGCCTTTTGGTTAAGCTTAAATGTAATTTTTATTTTGGATTATGGGAATATGGTTTTTTCTTGGTATTCTCATTCAACTCATACCTAACATTAATCATGGCGATGAAGTGTGACACAAAGTCTCGTGCCCAACCGTCTCTTGTATTTCTTTCGTGCTCAAACGACTTTAATTAAAATGAATATTTAAGTGTCTGCTGTCTTTCATTTTTAACAATTCTCTTTCTCATAGGTTAATTTTCCAAAAAATTCTTCGTGATAATTTTAACTTTTTAGTCATTTTTACATTTTCTAGTCCTTTAATATGTGCTTTTGTTTCTCCAAACATTTTTAAACTAATTCTTAATCATTTTTCAGTATAAAATGGAGGAAGACTTTAAATCATTTACTAAACTTTCATGGTTAAAAAAAGAATCTTCTTTACATTCTTCTGATTTGGAAATATTGCCAGCACGTTATACAGTCCAATATGTAATGGAAGAAATGTTTATTTATTTTGAAAAACGATTAAATCAAATTGCTGATGATGAACCTTTAGTATTTTATTAAATTATTTTTTAAATGTTACAAAAATTTTTAATTTAGGATAAACTTTTAAATAAATCTTTTAAAAGAGGAGAAGATTCTTATCTTAACAGTCTTTTACGGACACTTTTTGGTATATGCGAGACTTGTCTTCCTTCTGTATTGACTGTTTTGATCAAATGGTATGAACATCAACAGAGAGTTTCCATCAGTCAAGTCGGGTATATATTTTTAACATTTTTTGGTTTTATGGTGATATGTAATTGGGGGAAAATAGGTTAATTGAATACTTGATTTTTTAATAGACTTTCTGATTTGATTTGTTTAATCAGATTTAGAAATATTTGGAGCTTTTATCTTATTCTGGTTTTTCCTAGGGTTTCTTTGGGTTTATTTTAGTCCAGATCACAAGTCCAGCCCTTGTAAATAAATTAAACCCAAAGTCCAAGATTTTTACAATTCTCGATTCCTTCATTTGATATGACCAAGCAACTTTCTTTTCTACTTGATGATTTTTAAAATTATATTTTAGAGAAGTTAGAGATCGTGCAATAAAGAAAACACTTGTTGCCAGTTATATATTTTGCATTGTTTCAATCGAAATTCTCCTTCAAGTTCACTTTCATCCAACAGAATGTCAATCACAAATTAATTTTATCGTTGGAACATCTTTCAACCAAATATCATATAAGGACCAATCTGTTTTTGGAATTAATTATAATAATAGTTTGATTGGTTTGTTTGTTTGTTTAGTTATAATTTAATTTTTTATTATTTTTTTAAAGTTTCTGAAATATTTGCTGAAGTAATTGGTGTTTTGTCTCAAACTCATTGCAAATTAATTCAAAAATATTTTATTGATAATTTGAATGAATTACGTAAAGAAATTCCAATTAATACACATTCTGTTATTTGTCTTTTAATGGGAATGAAATATTTTAGAATTAAAGTTTGTTTTAATTTTGTTTAAATTGAGTACTTTATTGCCTAATATTAGGCTTATTTTGATTATTCTGATTTTTTAAATTAAAATTCTGATATTTAAAGCCAAAATTCTGATTTTCAAATCAGAATTTTGTTATTTAAAATTGGAATTTTTATGTTTAAAAATCAGAATTAGAAAATTAAAATATCAGAATTTTAATTTTAAAAAATAACATTCTGATCTCAAAATTCTGATATTTTTTCTCAACTTTTAAGACAAATGAAGTCTCTTCAATAGAAGAAGGAGTTGCTTTTTTAGAAGAAATTGGTTCATATTACCTTGAAGTTGATTTAAAACAAAAAGATTTGAAACATGCATTGGCTGGTTTATTAGTTGAAATACTTATACCTATGGCTGCGGTTTATTTTTTTTAATTTATTTAACTTTTAAATTTAATTTTTTAAAGCAAATAAAAACTGAAGCAAATGTTCCTGCTTTAATTTCATTTGTTGATAAATTGTACAACCCTACCTATGATTTAATTAATAAAAAACAGCATAAATTGGTATATTTATTTATTTTAATTTTTTATGTTCAGTGTTTTTACTATTTTTAACCATTTACCGCTATTACTAGAGTAATTTAGTTTAAAAAAATTTTTGGAAATAAAAATTTTTTTTGACTATTTTCATATTTCTGAGGGTGTGCTTAACCAGCTTTTTATTTTTTCACTTGTTAAAAATTAATTTTATTTTTTTATTTATTTTTTAGGCAGCTTATCCACTCCTTACCTGTTTATTGTGTATTAGCCAAAATAAATTTTTTCTTTCTACTTGGGTTCAATTTTTAAATCTTACACTTGGTATTCTTTTTTAATTTTTTATTATTAATTTTTTATTTTCAGCAAATCTGAAAAACAAGGACTCTCGAATTTCTCGAATGGCACTCGAATCTCTTTATCGCCTAATTTGGTTTTATTTATTTTTTAAGGAAATCGAATTCCTTTAAGTTTATGGGACCTTCAAAACAATTATAAATAATTTTAAAAATTGTACGGATAAAATTTAAACTTTTTTTAGTGGAAAAGTACCAAAAAGTACCCCAAAAATATTTATTTTATTTTTACCATTTTAAAGAATTTTTTAAAATTAATTTTAATTTTTCTTCGTTAAGGGTTTATACAATTAGAATAAGTTGTGAAGGCAATAGCGTAACAAGAAGTCGATTAGAAGGAATTTGTGCAAGTCTTTTTCCTCGAGGTTCTAGAAATGTTGTTCCACGAGATGCTCCTCTCAACATTTTTGTCAAAATAATTCATTTTATTTCTCAATATAGAATTGATTTTGCTTTTAGAGTTTGTTTTAATTTAATTTTTTTTTTTAATTTTAAGAGGGGGAGAATATTTGTGTAAATATTTTTTTGGTATTTTTGAAAAATTATTTTTTTTAATGAGGGATTTTAAAAAATTTAAATATTTATTTATCTTATAAATCAGAAGTACACAAAAATTCCAATTTTTCTGCTTTTTTTTTTAAATTTTTAAACAAAAAGGTATTTAATTCATTAGGTTTAGGCTTTATAACATTTTGTTTTTAAATTATTATTTTTTTAATTTTTAGGAAATAATATATGATCTATTAGGATGTTCTAGAGCTTCATCAAGAACACTTTCTATTTATCCAGAACGTATGAATATTGGAATACGTGCATTAATGGTTATTTTTGATGGAATTCAACAAAATGAAAGTCCTCCAGGGATGCCACGGTCAATAGGTTTTTTTAAATTTTTATTTTTTTATTTATTATTATTTTTTTAAAAAAGGATTTGTTCCCTTTGGAACAATTCAACGTCAAAAACGAAGTTATTTGACTCAACCTCTATCTTTTGAAACAGCAATATCTCTTGGTTTAGAACAATATTATCCAGCATGTAGAAAAGCTTTTGACTCAATTTTGCGTACTTTGGATTCTCAAATTGGCAGATCTTTTATGTTAACTGCTGCTCATATTCGTGGAAAAGAATATAATGAAGTTATTAACTGTGAAATGAGAGCTAAATTAGATCTTTTTCGGACGTGTATTGCTGCTATTCCCCGTTTTCTTCCTGATCCAATGTCTCATCAGGTTTTTTTAAATAATTATTTTTTAATATATTAATAGAGGGGAATCCCGTAGGTTAAGCAGGGAATTATCTCCTTTAAAGTTTTTTTTAATATTAAAAGAAGAAAGGAGTGTTTCGAGTAACCCTATCTTACTTGTTTTTGTGTCAGAGAAAAAAAAGAGCATAGGAAAAGAAGAGAGTGAGAGAGAAATTCTCTGTTGACGTCAATTTCTTTACTTTTTTTATTTAAAATTTTTCCTTCTTCAACAGTTTTTTTTTTTAATATTTTTACTTTTAGTTAGTCATAGAATTAGTGGGATTATTTTAGAAAAAAAATTTTTTTTTTTAATTTGGAATTTTTTCTCTTTCAGGATTTGATAGAATTTGTAATTCGAATGTGTGTTCATGTAGACGAAGAAATTCGATTAACAGCATATCAATCACTTCAAAATTTGGTAGCTGAATGTCCAGATTGGAGAGAAGATATTTTTCACATTTTTCTTCGTTTTTTGATAAATCAAATTCAGGTTTTTTTATTTAAAAGAAAATGTATTTTTTGGAACACAAAATATATGCGACTAAATTTAATTAAAATACCACAGTTATTCGCAAAAAATATTTTACACTAGAGGTCGCCAAAGTTGCATTCCCATTCTACAGAATTATTTTTTTGAAAAAGAAAGGATTTGGGACTAAAAATCCTGTAAAATCCCGTTCGGGTATTCCTTCCCGTGCCTACCTCTATTTTACACTTAAAAAGGAAAAATATTTTTTTTGCGATTAAATGGGGTGTTCACACAAGTTCCAAATTGCAAATATTTTTTAAAAATTCTTTTTCTTTAGGATACATTTCCAACATTATTAGAGTCAATGGTTCGTTTATTACTTCAATTACTTTCAATTTGGAAATTAAATGTTATTGAACATTTAAAGGGTGAAGCTACTATAATGCTAAAAATTTCAACAAATAAAATTGGTATTAATTCACAATCTTCAATTTCAGAAAGTTGTACGGTTTTTTTTTCTTTTTTTAAATTAATTAAAAATTGGAAAACAAACAAATTTTTAATTTTTTTCGCTTTAAAAAAAAATTTTTTAACAGAGAAAACTTGGTTTTAAGACGGGAAAATTTGAATTTTCTAAAAACATATTTGGTCTTTGGGTTTTTCTATTACTTAAGATTTTGCAATTTTTGGTTAAGTTTCAGGAAACCCTCCTAGTTAATCTCAGAAAAAACTGGAAAATATTTCCTAAATTTTTGAAACTTTTGTGGTTTTTTTGGACTTTTTTTTAAATAAAATTAAATTTTAAAATTATTTTTATAAGGTGAATTAATCAACAATTCTTCTTCACATTCATCATCAATTGAACGTTATATAAATGCTACAGCATTTGTTCTTCATTGTATAGAAGGCCTTGCCCTAACACTTTTGTGTCAATTAAGGCCACAAATTAAAAGAATGGCAATTTCTTTGTTATATGAAGTTAAAGGATTTTTAGATTTCTTTCCTAAACAACAAAAACAGGTTTCTTTTTTTTTAAATTATTTTAAAAAAATTTTTTTAAAAAAAGCAATATGAAACTCCGGTAATTGAAGTTTTGGATGAAGCAACACCTTATGTCATTGAAAAATATATTCAACACGTTTCGGATTCTGAAAAGGTTTTTTTTTAATTAAAATATTAATTAAAATAATTATTTTTGTAATTCTTATGTTTTTGTTTAAAAAATAAAATGATGTCTCTCGAACGGGTTCGAACCTGTGACCCCAAAAAATAAAAAAAATATTTATAATTAATTTTAAATAATTTTTGTTCTTTTTTAAGAATATTTGGGTATAGAAATAGTAATAAAATAATTATTTTGTTATTTTGATGTCTTTTATTCATAAATAAAATAATGTCTTTCGAACGGGTTCGAACCTGTGACCCCAAAAATTCTTAAAACTTTCAAATTATTTTTTTTTTTAATTATTTTTTAAGAAAACTTGGAATAAAGATTTTGCTTCATTTTGTGAAATTGTTTCAAATAATATTAGTATAGATCCAATTTTAGTAAATGAAGATTTAGGAAATGAATATTTTCGTTGGGATATTTGGGCAAGTGCTCTTTCTGGTTTTTGTGAATATTCTTTTCTTCCTTCAAAATGCACTGTTGCAATCTCAGTTTATTTTTTTTTAATTAAAATTAATTTTTTTTTTGTAATTAAAATAAATTTTTTTTTTAATATTTTTTAAATATTTTTTTTAGTTTGCATGGCCTGCCCTGCTTATTCGCTTTAATTATTGTCATCAAATAATTGATCCAAAGTTTGTTTTTTTAATTAAATTTTATTTTTTAAATTTATTTTTTAAGCAATCCACAAAACGAAAATCGAAGTTCTCTCTTAAGAAGTAGCAAAAGTAGATTTACAAATTGGCCATTATGTGGAGATGTGCTTAGCCATGAAAATTATTTAAGTTTATGGCAAAAATATATTGTTATGGTTTTTGGACTGTTCCAATCGAAGACTACTTTTTTATCAAATTCAGCATTAATTAATAATTGTAGTAGCAGAAACTTCTCACCGTTTGTTTTATTTTAATTAAATTGGGGAAAATTTAAAAAAAAAAATTGAAGAGCATGAAATTTTTGAATAAACTCCAATTTTAGGCAAACTTTTTTTTAATAATTAATTAATTAAATATATTTTCTGGCATTAATTTTGCTATAATTTTTTAGTTTTTTTTCCAAAAAATGTGAGCAAATCTCTCAGATTTAAAAAAATTAAAAATTTAATTTTTTAAAGTTGCTTTGATTCTTCAGAAGTAAATAAATCAATGATAAGTTCAGTCAAAATGACAAGAACTGGACTTTTAAATTGTTCCCAACTTTTACAAAAAGCTTCAATAATGATTAGATGGGAAGCTACTGATATTAAAGATTCTGTTGTTTTGGGAATGGGTTCAATGAATTCTGAATGTTTTGAGTTTTGTTTAAATTTAATTTTTAATTTTTTTTTTTTTAAATTTATTTTAAGACTTCTTTTTGAAGAATTTAATTTGAAAGGAATTTTGCGTGAAGTTGGAGAACGCAAAAACGAAACTAATTTGAGAAGAAAAAAGAGAAAGGATACGCTTAGATTACAATTGAGTAAGTTTATTAATTTTTGACTGTTTGACCATTATGTCCATTGACCATTATGTCCATTGACCATTTTATAAAAAATTAAAAATAAATTTTTAATTTTTTTTTCAGTTAGAATTCTAGAATTAGCTTTATTTCGAGGATTATTTGATCATTCAACATTCTTTGATCGTCATTCAGGTTCTCTTTCTCCTCTTTTGCTTGAATTTGTTGAATCTGTTCGGTTTCATGTTGAATCGGAAACTGTATTTTTTTTTTAATTTTTTATATATTTTTTTAAATTTTTAAAATTTATTTTTTTAAGATTCGTGATGTAAAAACAATGAGAATTCATTTTGCTAAAATTGTTACTGAAATTGTTTCAAGTGTTCCACGTATTTTTTTAATTTTTATTTTAATTTATTTTTTAATTTTTAAAAAAGTTGATTTGCGTGAAAATCTTTTACCAATGGATTTGAGACGTTCTTTATTTTTCCTTTTCTTTTCATGGTGCAGTAGAATTTTGGGAAATTCTTCTAATGATAATAGAAGGTTTTTTTAATTTAATATATTTTTTTAAATATTTTAAAATAATAATAAAAAAGAAGGGAGTGTATGGTCCTTTTTTGTGTTTTTTCTTAATCTAATTTTCTCAAAATAAAATTTTTTGATCTTTACATTTTTATAAATTCCTTTAGGTCCGTAAATAAGATCATTCACACTCTTTTTTATTATTATACATTTTTTAAAATAATTATTTTTGATCAATTTTGGGGACAATTCATCAAAATAAAATAAAAATTAATTTATTTTCCTAAAAAAAATTTAAATTTTTTTTTAAGAAACACAAAAAATAGCCCTTAAAAATTAATAGAATATATTCCTCAAATAAACAATTAATTTATTTATTTTTTAAAGAAAAGAAAATAATAATGATAATAATATTGGTATAAATGTTGAACAAAAAGCAATTCAAGCAATGTGTTCACTTTTTTGTGTTGGAAGTATTTTTGAATGTCAAGGACAATTTGGAGATGAAGATTATATTTTAAGGTGGATTGAAGCTTTGTTATCTTCTAATAATACTACGGTTTTTTATTTTTAATTTTTTTTTTAAATTTAAGTTTTTTTTAAAGAGGGGGGTATTTTAGAAGATTATTTAATTTTCCTGCTTCTTTTTCTATAAAAAAAGAAAATATTAATTTTAAGATTAACGGAATTTGTGAAGAATTGCTTTGTACAATGCTCCATTTAAATGAAAATTTTCCTCAATTATTTGAAAAAGTTTTGCAAATGTGTTATATTAAAGACGAACTTGTTGGGTCTAGATGCTTTAGATCTTTGGCTTTACTTTTTTCTCAAAGGTTTTTTTAAGAAATCAGAATGTTTTAAGAAGTCAGAATGTTTTAAAAAATCAGAATGTTTAAGAAATCATAATGTTTTAAGAAATCAGAATGTTTTAAAAAAAATTCTGATTTTAGAAATTAATTCTGATTTTAATAAATTCAGATTTTGATAAAATACATATATAAGTATTGCTTATATAAACACAAGTAAAAATACAAAAAAAGTTTTTTTAATTTTACAGAGAATATCCTTGTGAATTTATATCACTTTTATGCCTCTGTGGAACATATGCCTCAGATTCAGAAGATATTTCAATTCGTCAAACAGCTTATTTATTTATTTCTCTTTTAAGAAGACAATTTTTAGATGTTAATTTATCTCCATTAAATATTTCTTCAATTGAAGAATTTAATAAAAATAAAAAAAATGTTGGAGAAAATTTTGATTATAAAGCAAAGTAATTAATTAATATTATTTTTTATTAAATTATTTTTTCAGTTATTTTTCAATGAGTCAAACATGTATTAGTCAACAATTAGCAAAACAATATTCTCATCTTACAATGCCAATATTTTCTGGTTTATTTTTTATTTATTTTAAATTTATTTTTTAGAAATTTGTTCAAGAATTGAATCTGCTCGTCCAAATCGACAAATTCCAATGTTAATATTTTTACATGAATGGATAAAAAATATAGTTTTAATTGATAATTATTGTGATATTTATTTACCTAAAAATTCAATAGAAAAAGAAGAAGAAAATAATAATGATTGTGGTTGGGGGTCAGAAGAAGCAACACAATTAATTTTAAATAATTTATTATTTTTAACTGCTAAACTTTCTTGTGAACATGATAAAGAAATTAGAGAATTATGGAAATGTTTGGCTACAAATTATTTGTCTAATTTACCTATTATTGTTCATTTTTTATTTATGATGATTTCTTTGTCATTGGAGAATATGCTTCCATTGGTAAGAGAAATTTTGTTTATATAGAGAAATACATATATATTCTGATTTCTGAAATTTTATAAAATACAATCAGAATTAAAACTTTTCTTTAAAAATCAGAATTAAAACTTTCCTTAAAAATCAGAATTAAAACTTCTAAAAATCAGAATTAAAACTTTTTTAAACTTAAAATTCTGATTTCTGAAATTTATAAAACACAAGAAAAACTGTGTGTTTTTCTTATTTCTTATTAATAACGCTAATTTTTTTTATGAAATTTGTATTTTATTAAAAATCAGAATTTTAATAAAACTAAAAATTCATTTGACTCATTTTTTAATTTTTTAAAGGCAAAAAAAATATCAGCATATATTCTTGAAGCTTGTGGTGAACAATTTATTACTTTATTAGTAAATAAATTAGAAAAAGTTGGGAAATCATTTAAACATTTAATATGTCGATCAGAAATGCCTCCATTTTATCGTTGGGAAATTGAAGAAGAAGAAGAAGAAGAAAATAATAATAAAAATAATTTTGAAGAAGAAAAAGAATTTGAAAATAATTATGAAAATATTGAAGAAGGAAAATGTAAAAATAATAAAAATCAAGAATTTAATAATATTTATTCAAAAGTTCCAAAACAATTAACAATGCCTCCTTATGGTGGAAATTATTCAAGACTTTCTTTACTTTTTTTAACACAACAACAAAATAATCAAAATAATACACTTTCTAGGTATTTTTATTTAAATTTAATTAAATTTAATTAAATAGAAGTAATATGTCACTATTTTTACTTTGTGATTTAATTGGATTAAAAATTTCAATTTGTTGGAATAATTATATTCCAAAATTATTACATATTGCTGTTATAAATTTGGATTCTTTTGATAAAATTATTTGTTTTCATTCACGCCAAATAATTATTAATATTTGTTTAATGTTTATTGAAGAAAAAGATGTTTCTCTTGTTCAAGTTGCAACAACACTTATTAAAAATCAGGTAAGTAAATAATATAATTCTGGTTTTTTGTATTTTCCAATTTAAGTTTATTTTCTGTTTTTTGTGTTTTCTATATTTTTAATAATTCTGATTCTTCTAAGTTGTGTTTTATTTTAGCTCTTTTGCAAGTTTATTTTCTGATTTTCAGAATTCAAGTTTGTGTTTTTGTATTTTCCCATTAAGTTTCTTTTCTCAAATTAAATATAACAAAATTTTTGCTTTTCTTTTTTAGCTAAGAAATCAAGAAAAAATAAAAGAATCAAAATTTGATGAAATTGGACAAAATAATAATAATAAATCAACAAATAATAATGAAAATAATTCAAGTTTAACAAGTTCATCAATTTTAAATTCACCAAAAATTAATTTAAATAATAATAATAAATTAAATAATTTAATTAATTATTTCAATTATTATAAAGAACAATTATTTTCTGTTGATGCTTTATTTTGTTCAAAAACTGAACTTTTAAAATGTATTTTATTTTGTCTTTCACAAAAGTTGGTTTTTTTTAAATTTTAAATTAAATTTATTTTTATTTATTTAAAAAAAGTAAATATACAAATTTATGGACATGGGAGGACACAACACAAAGATGTTGGATTACTGAAAGTTCTAAACAAGTTGGACGTTTTGTTCAACGTTTAGTTGATTTTTTATTACCAAAATTACCTGAATTAGCAATTAATTGGACTCAATTTGCTATTAATTTTGCTTTTAAAATTCCAAATAGACATTTTTTTGGTAAATTAAAATTTTAATTCTCTTTAAAAATTAAAAATATGCTTCAAATTTTTTTTTTCGAAGCTTGCTTCAAATTTAAAAATAAGACGTAGTGTAAAATTTTTTAATTTGAAGCAAGTAAAAAAACAACTTGGGCATATTTTTGTATTTTTTTCTGAAATTATTCTTAAGTATTTTTTAAATTTTATTTTCCAAATTAAATATCTATCAAACTTTTTTTGCTTCAAGTTTATTTTTTTTTTAATTTTTTGCTTCAAGTTTATTTTTTTAATTTTGCTTCAAGTTTATTTTTTTAATTTTATTATTTAAGTTTATTTTTTTAATTTTGCTTCAAGTTTATTTTTTTAATTTTTTGCTTCAAGTTTATTTTTTTTTAATTTATTATTTAAAGGTCGTTCATTTCAAATTGCTGGATCTTTAGGTACTAATCCTACACCATTTATTCATTTATTAATTTCTCGTTTAATTGATATTTTTTCTGAAAATAATGATGAAACACAACAAAGTTTTATTATTGGTAAAATTAATTAATTATTTTTAAATTTATTTTTTTTTAGAATTATTTATTTGTCTTCAAAAAATGATTCAATCTATTGATAATAATTCTAAAACATTTTCTAATGGACATTGTCGTTCAATTAGTTATACTCGTAATTTTTGGGAACCTTTGGAAGCGAACATAAAGGATGAGAAAAAAGGTTAAAGATTTTTTACATTTCTAGGTTATTTGAGTCTTGAATTTTTTAGTTACTTGAGTCTCTGGTTAACTTGAGTCATAATTTCTATAACTAGTTTTGACTGTTCAAGTCTCTTTTTTTAGGTCCAATTGAGTATTGACCACTTAAGTTTATTAGACCATTTGAGTCTTAGCATAAATTAAATTTTTAAAATAGATATTCGTCACTCACTTTTGCTTTCAAGTAATTTTGACATAAAAAAGTCACCTTTAAAAAGAAGTAGAAGTGCATCAATGCCAAAAATAAATACTGAAACTTGTGCTTATCTAACAGAAGAAAATATTCTTTCATTTGCACAATTAGCAACAATTTCTCTTTTAATGTTAGAGTCAAATATTGATAATGAATTTTTAATTGGATTGCATACATTTGACAAGGTTTTTATTTTATTGACCATTTGAGTCTTAAAAAATATTTTTTTAATTTTTTTTAGATTTTACAAGCCAGCGGAAATCAACGTTCAGAATTTCTTTCACGCTTAGACGAAATTGTAAATAAAAGTTGTTGTGAATCATTAAATACTGAAATTATTGGACTAACTTTGAAAGGTTTTTTTATTTTTTAATAAAATTAAATTTTGATATTAAATTTAAAAAATTTTATTCTTCTGCGAATTTTCAATTTTTCAAGTTTTAAAATATGATTAATATATTATTTAAAAGAAAATGTTGTAGTGTGTTTGTAGTCTAGTCGGTAGTAGTGGCGACTCTCTGTGAGAGGCTTGTGGGTTCGAATCCTTTTGGAAGAAAAAATTTTTATTTTTAATATTAATTTAATTTTTAGGTATTTTGTATCCTTTTCATGGATATGAATGTTCAATTTCAATATTTTCAAAATGCCTTTTAAGTTTAAATCAAAAAATAGTTTGTAAAGATGCAAAAGAATCTTTTTCTTTAATTGTAGCAGGTTTATTTTTAATTTTTATTTTTTATTTTAATTTTTTTTAAAGTTTCATTACCCTATTGTATTCAAAACTTTAATTCACCAACTTTGCAAAGTTCAAAACTTGTACAATCAATATCTTCGGTTTCTTTTTTATTTTTTTTTAAAAGAAATTTATATTTAATTTTTTAAGCATTGTCGAACAGAATTAATTCAACTTTCAAAAGAAGGGGAAGTTTGTATTGACAGTTTTTGTGACCATCCTCTTTCTAATTTAATAACGGTTTATTTTTATTAATTAATAAAATTATTTAATTTATCCGATGAATTGGTTAATTAAAGGGTAATTTTACCCTTTCTTCATTTATTTTTATTTATTTTTTTTTTTTTAATTTTCTACCAGAAATTAACTGTTTTATATAAAATTTTATATAATTTTCCCTGTTTTATTTTTTTTATTTAAAATAAAAATTAGATAAAAAAGTGTACAATTAACACAGATTTTAAGAGGTTTGTCTCTCTAATTTCCTTATGAATTTTATTTTTTAAATTTTAAAAAATAGCTCCAATCATTTTTTAATTAAATTTAATAATTTATAATTTAATAATTAATTTAAAGATGATGGATCAATATAAAGAACAAACATTTCCTCGTGATTATACTCAATGGACAAAATGTGTTATAAATTATTTATTAGATGCATTTAAACCTGACACTTTTCAATTAATTATTATATTAACTGAAATGCTTGAAAAAAGTCCAATATCTTTACATTCTTGTTTATTGGATATTTTATTGTTATTATTTAATTATGGAAATTTAAATAATTGCCCTCCGGGGTTTTTTAATTCACAGGTTTTTATTTTATTTTTTTTGGAAATATAATGACGACATTTGAGTCTTTTGATTTTTTGAGACTCTATTGACATGATTTTACAAATTTTTAAAATTAAATTTTTTTCAAGACTCAAATGTCTTTTTATAATTTTTAAATAATTCTTTAAGATTGTCAAAACAATTTTTAAACATATTCATGGTTCAACTTCTAAAGAAGCTTCAAATATTTTTAAAGCAATTTTGGAAAAATGGAATGTTATTTCGGTTAATAAACTTTCGTCAAATGAGGTTTTTTAAAAATTTAAAAAATTTTTTAATTTTTTTAGAAAGAATTTATTTCAAAAAGAAAGCCTGAATTTGAAATTCGATTTGAAAAACCATTTTTACATGAAATTGTTTTTTCTTCAGATAAATTAACTTTGGATTGTTTAGCAAGTGCTAGACAAAAGGTTTGTTTTTTATTTTATTTAAATATATACTCTAATGTCACCCCTTATGATTTTAAAATTTATAACTGAGAGAAAAGACATTTATGAGGCCATTTAGAGAATTTTTGATAGTACATTTGAGTCTCATTTTTGCAATTTAAAATGAGACTCAAATGTCCTTATTAAAATAAAAGGAGTGGTATGTTCTCTCCCATCATTATTAACTTTTTATGTGTTTTTAACCTTTATTTTTTAGATAAGAAAAAAGTTGATAACTTTATTTTCCGCATTTGGCCTTTCTCCTGTTTGTATATCTACTAGACATCTCTCTGTAAATTTTTTATTTTTAAATTAATAACTAAAATGCTTATGTAAATATTTGAGGTTTTAAGTTTATTAAAAAAAAGTTTGTGGTAATGTCTCGGTAGTCCAATGGTAGTGTGCTTGATTTTGTTTAACGAACATGAGTGGAAGGGTGTGGGTTCGAATCCTATTGGTGGTTATCCTTTTATTTCCTTCTTAATTTAATCATTTTAAATAAATAAAATATTAAAGTAATTAAAAATTATAATTTATTTTAATTTAATCAAACAGCTTTTATCAAAATCATTTACTGATATACAAAACGAAGAAAAACAAAAAATAATTGAAGAAAAAAATAATTTATTATTTAATGAACAACAAAATAATAATAATTTAATTGTAGATAATAGAATGTCTAGTCCAAAAAGTTTTGTTGGTGGAGGAGTAGGAGGGGGAGGAATTTTATTAAAAGAAAATTCAAATGCAAATAGTTGTTGTGAACTAATATCTTTACGTACAACAGATTCTTTTCCAAGAGTATTTAAAGAATTTGATTTTCTTGAAGCAGAAAATGATTCTGTTTCTGAATCTGCTGAAAGTTGTTTTAATTGGTTGTCTACTATGAGAACACCTAGGTAATATAAGAGAAAAAAATTAATTATTAAAAAAAATTAAAAAAAAATCTTTTAGAATATGTTCAGAAAATATTGATATAAACACACAAAATGATCAAGACGAATTAGGAGATGATGAAGAAGAATTTTATGATGAAGATGTAGATTTAGATAGTAATAATTCAAATAAAAATAATTCTAATTCAAATTTATATTCTCCAAAATCATTTACAACAACTAATAGTAATACAAGACATTCTTCATTAGAAAGTATTGGAATATTAGCTGTTCAACAAAAAAATAATTTAATTAAAAATAAAAAAAGAAAAAGAAAAGGAGGATGGGGAAGACCTACAAGTTTTGCAGCGAGTGACTCTAATAATGATATTTCTTCTGATAAAACACCTATACAATCTAGACATCATAGTGATGATGAGAGTAGTGATGAGGAAGAGGATCAATCAGAATGTATTTTTTAAAGTTTATTTTCTGATTTTTGTATTTTTAAGTTTAATAAGTTTATTTTCTGATTTTTGTATTTTTAAGTTTAAGTTTATTTTCTGATTTGTATTTTTAAGGTGAACAACAAAATATTGAAGAGGAAGATGAATCTATGTCAAGAGGAAGACGAAGAATTGAAGAAGAAATGGGAAGAGAATTTGGAAGAAGAATTGAAGAGATTGAAGGAAGAGAGGGAAGAGAAGATGAACTAATGGGAAGAGAAGAAAAGGGTAAGAAAGAAGAACAAATTTTGAGAGAAATTGGTATTTGTACTAATAATTTTATTAAAAATTGTGATCAACAAAATGATTTAGAAGAACAAAATAATATAGTTAAAATGAGAAGACAAATAATAATAAAAAATAAAAATAATAATTTAATTTTAAAAAATAAACAACAACCTTCATCTTCAATAATTTCATCAACAACTTTATCACCTTCAAAAACATCAACAATATCTTCATTAAAACAACAACAACATAAAATAATTACAAGAAGAAATTCTAGTGCAGAAAGTTCACATAATTCAAATTCATTATATACAACAACAATTAATTCTGCTTTTATTCCATTAGTATATTCTGATTTTAAACAACAAAAACAGAATAGTAATAAAATATTGGAAGAAAATAATTTTATTAAATTAGAATGTTCACATCATATTTCTGGAATGGTTAAGTTTTATTTTCTGATTTTTGTATTTTTAAGGTTAAGTTTGTTTTCTGATTTTTGTATTTTAAGTTTATTTCTGATTTTTGTGTTTTAAGTTTTATTTTCTGATTTTTGTATTTTTATTTTTTAATTGTTTTACTCATTTTATTTCAACTCGTAGGTAGAACATTTATGGAATAATTCTATTTCTCGCTTAGACGATGATCAGAATGGATTAATTATTTCAAATTCAATTATTCTTTTAACTCAACTTTTCCGAGTAAAAAAAATATTTTTCTTATTTTTATAATTAATTTTATTTAAGGAAAAAAGTATTTTTCTAACCCGACTTTTGCGTGATTCTTTGGATATTTGTAACAATTTTATTCAAAAAAGTGATTCAACTTTACAGCAAAGGAGTGGTGGATCTAATAGTTCAATGTCTGATATTTCTTTACAATTATTTCGATCTTTAAATTTTCTTCTCAAATTTGTTGAATGTCCTTTTCTTTTTGTATCTTCACAATTTGTTAGTTTTTTTTTTAATTTAAATTTAATTTTTTTAAGCTTAACTCTTCTGATTTACTTGTTATACAAAAAATTGCCTTATTCGAACTTCGTGAACATTTTGATGTCTGTTTTAATTTTTTAATTAAAAAATATTATTTAAAAATTATTTTTTAAGACATTTAATGAACATCAAGAACAAGCTTTACGTGTAAGTTTTAAAAAATATAAATTTTTATTCTGAAATACATATTCTGATTTTTAAATTAATTAGGATTGATATTTTAAAATTTTTAAAAGACAAAACAGAATAATTTTTTATATAAATTACATTCTTTCTTATAATTCTGATTTTTGTATTTTTTATAGTTAAGTTTGTTTTCTGATTTTTAAGTTTGTTTTTCTGATTTTTAAATTTGTTTTTCTGGTCTTTAAGTTTGTTTTTCTGGTTTTTAAGTTTGTTTTTCTGGTTTTCAGAATTAGTTTTTATTTATTTAATTTTTATTCTTTTACCTGTCATTTTTCTCTTGGGATTTTTGTCGGTGTTTTATATATTTATTATTGTTGCCACTTGTCAAAATCAAAAAAGAGTCATTTTATTATTTTAAAAAAGAGAAGAGAAAATATTTAATAATTACCTTTTTATTCTTTTAAATCTTCTCAAATTTCAAAATTTTCTAAAAAATAAAAAGAGACAAATTAAAAGGGCAAAAGAGCACAAAAACACATTAAAAGCGTTAAAAATGTTTAAAAAAAATTATTTTTTTTTAATTTTAGGCATTAAATATGTTAAAATCAACACAAAAATTATTATTAATAAATGAAGCCGACAATAATAAAAATAATAATAATGGAGGAGAATGTAGTTGTAGTACTTCAGCAAGTTTAACATCTTCATTTTCTTCTTCAGTTAATCAACATTTTCAATTTATTAAAAATCAGGTTTTATTTTAAAAATTTGAATTTTTTATTTAATTTTTTAGGAGTTTTTTCTGTACAAATCATTACATAAACTTTGTTTTCAATTATTGTTAGTGTTGGAAAAATTTATTGAAATGTGTTTTTCTGTTCAAAATTCTGTTAATTCTCAGGTTTATATATTTTTTTAAATTTTTTTTTTATTTTTTTTTATTTTTTAATTTATTTTTTTTTAAATTTTATTTTATTTTTTTTTTAATTTTTACTCCTTAATATATCAGAAAAAAATTTAAAAATTATTTTTTAATTTTTTAGGAGTCAGATTTAACCCCAGCAGTGACCACATTACAAAAAGAATTACTTTCACATTTATCAACATCTTCATCTTTAGATTCTTTTAAAACAACTAGTAGTAGTTTAAATTCTGAAATTTTATTAGAAAAAGGAGAAAATAATAATTTATTAAATATTAAACAATTATTAAATCAATTTAAAAATGTTTTGATGTTATACACAACAAATAAACAATTTAAAAATGCTTTTAATAAATTGGCACAATTAAGGTTAATTTTAATTTATTTTTTTTTTAATTTTATTTTTAAAGAAATCAATATTCTTCTTCTGGACAGTTTGGTTGTTGTGAACAAATTGATATTGATGTTCTTTTAATTAATTTTTGTACAAGTCATTGTTCTCTAAGTGTATGGGCTTTGATTGGGTCTTTTGAACAGGTTAAATATTTTTAGAAAAATTTATTAAAAATTAAATTAAATATTTTTTTTAGCTTCGTTTATTGTGCGCACAACTAAAAGAATCAAATGTACAAATTGGAATACTTTTAAGAAATATGCCTGATAAATAGACACTTAAAAAGTGGGAATAAATGACTTGTAAATTGTGTATGTTTAAACTTTTATATTATTAAATTAAATAGTTTTAATAAGCGTTGTTGTGGTGTAGTGGGTAGTGTGTTTGACTTGGAGTAGAGGGGGTGAAGGTTCGACCCTGGCTCTGGTGTAATTCTTTTTTCTGTTGATTAAAACATTTAATTAGACTCAAATTTATATTTTTTATCTTATAAAAATGTAAAATATATTTATCAAATATTTGAAAAAAATTAAAACGAAAAATAATATGTATTTATTTAAAAAATTGATGTTCATCGGTGGAATGGTGTACAGTAATATTATAAAAAAATATGAAAAAATTAAATTGAACTCCTCTAATATTAAATTTAGAAAATACATATTTGTAATAATTGGCCATTAGAAAAATGGTCAGATAAAGTTAATAAATTTAGAAAATCTGTTAAAATATTCAGAGAAGTTCAACTAAAAATTAGTCAAAAATGTACAAAGAAATAAATATCCCCTATCTAAACCCGTATAAAAAAATATTAATCTAATTTTGTTTCAACTTTTTCCTATTAAAGAATTAACATCAAATAATTGAATTCTTTTTGTAACAAGTGGAGATGTTTGTTGTTGTTGAATTATAGGCGGCGTTGTTTCTTTTTTCTTTTCTTCTAACCTCTCACTTTGTTGTTCTCTCTCATTTTTTTCTTTTTTCTCTTCTTTAACTAGAATGTGTTTTTTTCCCTCAATCAGCATGTTTTGTTCTTCTTTGTTTTTTTGTTCTCTAACCAGAATGTTTTGTTGTTCTTTAATCAGAATGTTTTGTTGTTGTTCTTTATTTTGTTGTTCTTGTAGTCTTTTTACTAAACAATTTTGTTGTTGTTGATATTGTTGTTGTTGTCTGGCAAAAGCCATTTTATGTTGTAATGCTACAAATATTGCTGGAGGTAATTGATTAATAAAAGGTTGTAAATTTGTTAAATTTTGTTGTTGTTGATTTTGATGATAAGGGTTTGGAAATAATTGAGGAACAGATGTTGAAGGGGGATTTAATAAATGTTGCATTAATGAAGGTGAAAAAAATTGTGAAGGTTGGTGATGTGGAGGAAGGGGAGGAAATTGTAGAGGTTGGGGAGGTCTGTTACTTCTTATTGGTAATTGTTGGTGAGAACGATGAGACTGTAACTAAAATTAAGTAATTTAATAATGTTTCCAAAATCAGAAAAATATTTTAAAAATCAGAAAAATGTTTTTAAAATCAGAAAAATGTTTTTAAAAATCAGAAAAATGTTTTTAAAAATCAGAAAAATGTTTTTAAAAATCAGAAAAATGTTTTTAAAAATCAGAAAAATGTTTTTAAAAATCAGAAAAATGTTTTTAAAAATTAGAAAAATGTTTTTAAAAATCAGAAAAATGTTTTTAAAAATCAGAAAAATGTTTTTAAAAATCAGGAAAATGTTTTTAAATTTATTTATTTATTTACCAAAGAAGGTATCATTCCCCTTCCAATAGGTGAAGATGTTGTTGTCGTTGTATTTGTATTTATCATTTTTTCCCTATTACTAATAATTTTTTTCCTTTCACAATTTTCAACAAATTCATTTGAACAATTTGAGGATATACTAGAAGAATTACTTTTTGTTCTTTTTATTCTTTTAATATTTTTATTATAATTTTCTTCTTTATCAGAATCTTCTTCAGAATTTAAATTATTTCCATTTAAAATATTTTCAATTTGTATATTATTATTATTATTTGATGTTCTATTTAATGCTAATCTTTTCTTTTCTCGTTTTCCTGCTCCACTATCTCTAAAACCTTTAGCAAATGGATTGTTATCGATTTTTAGTTCAGTAATCTAGAAAAAATAAATATCAAAATACCAAAATTTATCAGAAATTGTTTATATAGAGTACAAATATATGGTTGAAAATCAGAAATTAAAAATACAAAACTTGAAACACAAAAATCAGAAAATAAACTTAACTATAAAAACACAAAAATCAGAAATTATTTTTAAAACCCTCTTTTTGTATTTTCTAATTTTTCTTTCTTTTTTAATTTCTCCCCCAATTTTATTTATTTGACACACAACAAATTGTAAATTGCGTGTCTACTTAATTAAGTTTATTTTCTCTTCTTTTTTTTTTAACAATTTAAGTTCATTTAAAAATTCCCAAGAGGGAGACAATTTATCCTAAAAACTTTTTAATTTATTTTTAAACTTATTTTCTCAGTTTTTTGTGTTTTATTTTTTATTTTTCATTAAAAAACATTTTCTTTTATTTAAAGTCTTTAAATATTAATCCTTTAGGGATTAATCCACATAAAATATTAAATATACCGTAAAGCGGTAAATTAAAAAAATAAAAGAAAAATACACTCCCTTTATTTTTTTCTCATAATATTTTTTGGTTTAAGCTTTTAAAACCGGAAAAATTGTTATATAAAAGAATTGGCCAAAATTGGGAAAAAAATATAAAAACAGAAAAAAATAAAGGAAGGAAATGAATAAATAATGCTTCCCCTTTAAAAGCTTATGAAACACGCGAAGTAAAAGTATTTTTATGAAAGAAAATACAAAAAGAGAAATACATAACCAATAAAACGACTGGTTTACAAACAAGCGGAAAAATGTTTTGTGTGTTTTTAAATAATAAATATTATAGGAAAAGACAATAAAAACTACTGTAAATAATGCTGGAAAGAGTAATACAAAATTACTTAAAAACCAGAAAATAAACTTGAAAATAAAAATAATAAATATTAAAATCAGAAAATACAAATCAGAACACTAAAACACAAAATAGAAAAAAAATAAACTTAAAAATCAGAAAATAAACTTGAAAATATAAATCAGAAACATTAAAACCAGGAAAAACAAAAGAAACTAACAATTCAAAAAATACAAATAAAAACACAAACCAGAACATTTTCTTAAATACTAAAGAATGTGTCCCCCTATTTTCATTATAATTTTCTTCTTCATTACTAGTATCTTTTTCAGAATTCAAATAATTATTTTCAATTTGTATATTATTATTATATGATGCTAATGATAATTCTTTATTTTTTCGTTTCCATGCTCCACTATCTCTAAAACCTCTAGCAAATGGATTCATATCGATTTTTAGTTCAGTAACCTAAAAAATAAATTTCAAAATATCAAGGTCTGGATGGTTTATACAAAAAATGGTCGAAAATCAGAAATTAAAAAATAGAAACATAAAAATCAGAAATTATTTTTAAATTCCCCCCCAATTTTTTGACAAAATAAGGTGTAAATTGCATGTCTACTTAATATTAAGTTTCATTTTCTGTAAAACAATTTAGTATCTTTAAAAAATACAAAAAGTATTCCCAAGAGAGACAATTCATTTTTAAACTTATTTTCTCAGTTTTTTGTTAGATAAGTATTAAAATCAGAAAATACAAATCAGAACACTAAAAACAAAATAAAAAATAAATAAACTTAAAAATCAGAAAATAAACTTGAAAATACAAAACAGAAAAATAACAATTCAAAAAATACAAAAATACAGACCAGAACATTATCTAAACATAAAAGAACCTATCCCTTAATGATAGAAATTATTATGCCAATAATAACATAAATTATAAATGTATTTTCTTAAAAATTCCAAAATATAAATATCGCTTCTTTTTCTTTTATTTTCCCATGTGGATTGGATAAAACAATTTTAAAATAATAAATAAAAATATTTTAAGGCGGCAAGGTGATGATTGATAGAAAAAATAAAAGAAAAAACATACTTAAAAAGGGCGTAAAAATTACATAAAAATAATAATTCACTCCCCAAAGGAAGAAAAAAGGTTATTACATGCGACTTGTTTTTAAAAGCAAGCATTCAACCAGTCAATTTAATCCTTTCAATCGCTTTTTGACCTTCTTTTTATTTTCTGTTTTTACTGCTTTATTTATTTTCATGGATTTCGGAAAAAGAAACAATATTTAATCCTAAAATTGGAAAGAAAAAAGAAAAAAAGTAATTTCGGCATAAAATTGGGGTAAAAGAAAAAAACGATTAAAAACAAGGATTACGACCTTAAAAACATAAATTATGAGAAAACAATATTTTTGGACATTTTCTGGCAATTTTAAAGAAAATAAATTAAATAAATTAACACTTGCCTGTTGATTCTGATAAGCCGTAACTGCAACAAATTCTGTTTCAGGAAATACAGTTGTCGACCAACTTGCTACTTTTAAAGAATAAATATCATTTGAACGAATAATGTGTATACGAGGTTGATATTTATGCATAGAGTTGAGAACTGTCTTAAATTTCTAAAATATTAAAATATTCTGATTTTTTTATGTTGTGTACATTAATAATTCTGATTTTCAAGTTTATTTTAATTCTGATTTATTTAAAGTTTATTTTAATTCTGATTTATTTAAAGTTTATTTTAATACTGATATATTCAAGTTTATTTTTAATTTAATAATGTATTTTCATATTCTGATTTTTAAAGAATATATTTTAATAATAATTCTGATCCCTCAACCTATAATGTATTTTTTAGCGATTGCTAATTTAACCCCAAGTTTTAATGTATTTTATTCTGATTTGTTTTATTTCTCCTTGTCTTCATTTTAATCCGCCTGGCCAAACAACCAGAAAATATATGTAGTAATAAAGTATGGTCAAACGTCTATTCTTTTCATTTAAGTTCATCCATCATTCTGACGGCCAATCATTTGTTGTGTTTTTGGGCCGAAAACAAGCAGATGAGAGAGAACAACAATAATAAATACAAAGGATATATTTTATGAAAAATTAATATAACAACAAATGTTTCACTCTCTTCTCCACTTTACTACAAGCGATTGGCATTTTTATAGGATAGAAAGAGGAGAAGCTCTCAGATTTAAAGTGATCAATCAGTTAAAATATAGCAGAAATTTTGGCAAATACTTTTAAAAATAAAAAAAATAGAGAAATTAACCTGCCAAAAGTAAAAGAGAGGACATATAGTTATTCTGGTCATTTTAATAAATTTAACAAAAATAATTAAAATATTGGCAATGAAACGTCCTTTTTTTATTTTTAAATCTAAAAATCCCCCAAAACTTAATATTTTACTTCTACGGATACTGTGTTAAAGAGCTGATGAGAGACATGGCCCCCAACGCCTTTCCCTCTCTTTTTATAAAAGGTGTATATTTAGGCCACAGCACTCCATCAATTTCTAACTTTTTTCCCCTTTTTACTAGCGCAAATAAACTAAAAAAAAAAAAGAAGTAAAAAATTCCACTCAATCGGGTACAAACAATAAATAAAAACGAAAAACTGACGAGAAAAATGTAAAAAAGGGAGAGGAAAATAAATATAAAAATATTAAGTAATTTAGTGAAGAAAAAATTATATTTACGGGAGTGGGAGATGCTTGAAAAATAGGGTAATAATAATATAAACATTAAAAAAAATATTATTTATTTTGGCCAATGAAAAAGAGTAAAAAGAGAAGAAAAAAGTATGTTTGGTCGCGAGGCGTTGTCACCCACTTTTTCCCATTTTTATAATCTTATCAAAAAAAAGTTAATTGTGTAAATGCATGGATAGAGAGAGAGAGACTTGTTATCGACATTGCTGGTCAAAAATATTAAAAAAGAGAAAATTAAAAAAAATAAATTGCTGCTACTGTTTTGTGACTTGTTGTCAAAAGTGTGTCAGAAAATACAAATTTAAGGGAAAATATAAAAATAAAATATTTGACAAATATAGAGAGGTGTGGGATATTTTGTTATTTAACCCTTTATTTATTTTAAATATTTTTTTCTCTCGATTTGGCCTAAAAATAGGAGAAAGATTAGCCGTTTTATAACAGTTAAGTGGTTAAGTAAGAGGAAAGAAAAGTAACAAGTAGAAAATGAACGGAGAAAATAATAAGCTAAAATACAAATGCGCGAGTAAAAGTAAATATAAAGAGGTTGAAGAAATTTAATTATTTATAGACGCTAGTAGAATTATTAAAATATAAACTTAAAAATCAGAATTACTAAAATACAAACTTATAAATCAGAATTATTAAAAACACATTAATTAAACTTGAATTAAAAACTTATTTAATAAAATACGAAATCAGAATTAAATTAACTCCTTAGAAAAAATTTGTTTTATTTTTAAAATACAAAAATCAGAACTTACAAAGTCTGCTTTATTAGTTGCATTATTAGTTATTTTAACACGGTGAAAACTTGCTCCTTTAGCCATCCAATGTTCTCCCGTAGCAGGCGAATCTGGATGTATATGTAAAGGTTTTTGAAGTTCAGGATCAGCTTTTCCAGCTACTGTCCAACGAGAATTGTGAAATTTCCATCTATTAGCATCACAGGGGACAATATCCTTTAAAAAATATTTTTTTTTAATTTTTTATTTTAAATTTACCATTATAAGGTAGTAATTTGCCTTTTTATCTAATCCTGACAATTTCACTTTTAATGCAGGGAAGATTCGCCTGAAAAATTAAATTAATTAATTAAAAAAAAATAAATATTCAAATTTCTGAATATTAATTTATTTACTGTAATAGACTCTAACGGCTCCCATCAACTACAGAAAAAAGTTTAATATTTTTCTTTCTCTCTTAATAAAACTTGGGAAAAACAAGTTTATTTTTATTTCTCTGTTTAAAAAGTTGCTTTTTCTTTTCTTTTATAGTAAGAGATAAAATCTTTCTTATTTTAATAATTTTCCCAAGTTTAGGTAATTTTTTACTATTTAGGGGTTTTATGGTGGCTAATTATTTATTTTTTTTGTTATCTTTTTTTAATTATTTTTTCCCTCAATTTTCTTCTTATTTTTAATAGACGCGTGTCTCTTCCTTTTAAAAAATTATTTTATTTTTTTCCCATAGAACAAATTTTATTTTTTTTAAAATATTTACCCCCTTCCCAAAAAGACTTGTTAAACTCCTATAATCTTAGTTAATCGTTCACGCCATTTTTAATTTTTCTCTCCTTAAAATGCGCAATCCTTGTGGGTAATGAATTGGAAAAGTAAAGAAAAACAATTTTTATTTTATTGATTTTAATTTAAAAAATTAATTTTTTAAATTAAAATTGATCTCTTCCATTGCTTTTTAAATATAAAAAAATAAAATTATTTTTTTATAATCAAAATATAGGAATTTAACCACAAACGGACTCGAACCTACTACCTCTCCATTCATAGTCAAGAACGCTACCACTGAGCTACTAAAGCAACTTATCCGTTAACTCTTTTAATAAACTTTAAAGCTTTACAAAAAAAGTATTTTAAATAAATTATCTACAGAATAGCCTAGTTTTAGGGTTTTTACCAATTTTTAACTTAAAAAATAAAATTAAATATTTAAACCTTCCACTTTTTGTAATAATCATTTCATTAACTAAAGTACTAAATTTTTCCCACAAATCTTTATCTTCTAATTGAATTATTGGATTATCTTTTATTCCATCATCAATTTTAGTTAATGGGAATGGTGGTTGATTTATTGATAAAGGTAATAAAGATGTTGTTGTTATTGAAGGAAAATCAAAAGGAGAAAAACGTAAAGGTGAAGGCCATAAAGGTGGAGGAGGTCTTCCTTTAAAAAATTAAAAAAATTAATTTTTCAATATTTTCCCCTCTGGGGATTACCCGAGGGAAAAACTAAAATTAAATTTTTGATTAAAATTTCAAACAAATCTCTCCGTTAAAGACTTTTAAAAGCTTAAACATTTAAATTTTATAAAAATTAAAAATCTCCCCTTTCTTGGAAGAAAATAAATATTGAGACTCAAATAAACCTTTTAAAGAAAAATTTCTTTAAAAAGAAAAAATTAAAAAAATATTTCAACCTCCTTGAAATGAATTAAAATTAACATTAGAAGCAACCATTTGGGCGAATAATTCAGGTTTATTCAATGCAAACTGGAAAATATTTGGAGGAGGACAATAATTTTGTTGGCAATCTCCAGTTAATAAAGGTTTTGATGTTAAAATTGAAGAAGTTGAAGTATTTATTGAAGAAGTTAGTGAAGAATTACTTTGTAGAGAAGAAGAAATGTTTATATTTTGAGAATTCGACATTTCGACATTTTTGAAAGAATTTGACATTTCGACATTTTCTGTAGAATCAGACTTGATTTTAACTTGTTTTTCATTATTATTTGAATTACTTAGAGGCAATTGCTGATCGTTGGTCATATGGTAAATAAAAAAGAATTATTGGCCAAAAAGCTGAAAAGGAAAAAAATTTTTTTTTAAACATTTGTGAAAATTGACACCTCAAAAATAAAAAAATATTTTTTTTTAATAAAAATAAAAAGGACTAAGGCCAGAAAATTATAAAATAAAAAAGAGAAGCGTGGAGGAAAAAATATTGAGACAATTGGGCCGTTTGTCAGTCATTTACACACATCTAAATAGGCGGAGTTGTCATTTTCCCCTTCAATCCAATCCGCTTATGTGTCAGGCTTGGCGCTAACTACGACACGCCCAGGACAGACTAAAAGAAAAAAAAGAAAAGAGAAAGCGTTAAGAGAAAATAGGAGAAAAGGCGACAAAGAAGAGTGAAAAAAGTTAGACACATACAAATAGAATAAAAAAGAGAAGAGACAACTTTCACACTCGCTCAAAGCAAAAAGGGAAGAACTCACACTCTCTTATTTTTTCATACTATTTCGCAAACTTTTTTCTTTGCCAAGTTCTATAAACAGGCGTAATTTTCTAACGCCTAGTAGGCGGATTTTTTTGCTTACTTATTTTGGGTAGACAGTGACTATATGCGCACATACCATAATAGAAAAGAAGTACATTTATCTTTTCACTTTTCTTTTAAAATTACGAGAAGCGTGTGATATAAAGACAAAAGAGACTACCGCCTTTCATCAAGCCGACTATACAAGATTTATGTTTTTGCGAATTGTTTTACTATAAAAACAATAAAAAGTAGCGAACCAGAAATAACCGTCAAATATTTTTTTGTGACAGATTTGATTTTTGTTGTTATCTAACTTTATTTTTGTATGACCAGTAGAGTAAAAAGTCAATTTTTAGATAAAAAAGTGTCAGACTCTAATAGTAACCTTTAAAATAATTTAACTTTAAAAGTGGCAAATTTATTCGGAGCGCCATAAAATCGCCAAAATACATAAAAACACACAAGTGTAATTGTCTACTTTAATATATCTCTGTTGTTGTGTTGGCGAAACAATTAAGTAAACAGTGACTGTCTTTTTTAGTTGTGTGATTTTACAGGCTGACAGCACTGCGCAAGCACATTTTTTAAAATAGGGATAGTCAATTCTGTCTTTTTTATTACTGCCAAAAATCGTTAAAAATAGGCAGTAGTGAATACTCTATATAATATAAATTATTATATAATACCCTTTAAAGTGAACACTCTCTAAGCTAATTTTAAGTGTAAAAGACGTTTCGGTGCGTAATTTAGAGTGTGCGCAAAGTTAGAGTCGTTTCAGTGCGAAGTTTAAAGTGTACTAAATTTAAGACGTTTTGACGCGAACAGTAAATTTACAAAATTTTAATTTTTTCGGACGTTTTGGTGCGACACTATAATGCGCTTTCCTATTATTAAATGTCGAGAAGAGAGTATCTCTTCCCCAACTTCATTAATGTACTTCCATATTTACTGAAAGTAAAAGAGGATTAGAGTAAAAATAAAAAAGAAAAATTAAGAAAACTGATCGGCAAAACAAGTGAAAAAATGTGCAAAAAAATAACCGACTAAATATAAAAAATAAATATTAAAAAAAAAATAAATAAAGCTCTTAAAAGGCGGCGCTCAGAAGCCAAAACAAAGTCGAGAAAAAAAAATTTTTTTCTGATCGCCTTATTTAGTGGTGGTGGCCGCGACACATTTTTTCTTCTTTGCTCCACCCTTTTCTTACATTTTTTCTTCTTTTTCTCTCTTATCTGTTGAGCAAACAATGAAAAAGAGATTGGACATTAATTTAGAAAATAAGAAAGTAATGAGGGTGGTTCTGTTTAGTAAAAATTAATTTAATTAATATTGTGACCAAACGAATTTTTAGTAGTCAAATTATGATTTTTTAACGTTACAAAGTCAAAATTTTAACTAATTTTGAAGCCGTTTCAGCGCGAAGTTTAAGACGTTTCAAAGCAGTGTTTAAATGTTCGCATAAATAAATGCTTTTAAATTTTGAAGACGTTTCGGCACTAAGTTTAGTGTCCTCTTATTGCTTTAAGACAGTTCGGTGCGAGTGTCTGCCTATAAATAATTTAATAGCCGAAAATTAAAATATTTTAAATTTGAGAGAATGAAATTTTTGAAATTTTTAGAGAGGGTAGAGTTAACTATTTAAAGTATTTCTACAAAATTTCAGGCAAATAGAGTCTAATTCAGTAAAATTACAATTCTTCGCGTATGTGCGCCGAAACGTCACTTATCGAATGCGCAATTTGTTTAAAATAAAAAATATTTTAAAATATCTGAACAGTCAATTCTCTCGAATAAAAAAAGAGAAGATTGTTTTTAATAAGATGAGAAGAGTAAGCGGCGAAAATGGATTGAAAGAAGAGAGGAGAAAAAGGGGAGGGCCCGAGAAGAGATATAAAAAATAAATTTTTAATTTTTTTTTGTTTTAAACTTTTGCGCACTTAACCCGCCTTTTTAATATAAATTATTAATATATTTAATATTATTAATAGCAAACAACTGTGCCTTAAAAACCGCAAAAATAAAAGTGACATTAAATCCCTTTAGGTAAAAGTAAATAAAAAAGTATATTAATTTTCTTTTTTTTTAATAATGTTCTTTAACTTTGAGGATATACTAGAACATTTGTTGAAAATTAAAAGAATGTCTTCTTTTCTGTAAAAAGAGTAAAAGAAGAAGAAGAAGACTCCCCCCTTTTGTGCCCTGTCAAAAGAAATTATTACAACAATCCTCTCTTTTTTACCTTTTTTTATATTTTGTCCTTCCGTTGTCGGCGAGAATGTAAAACAACATCATTTATAATACTCTTGTACTACACTAAAATTCTGATTGACGATTAGAGAATTTAATAAGAAAAAGAAGAAAGGTAGTGGTCATTGAAGGGGAGATTTAAATAAAGTTTTTTAAAGAAAGGATCAGAAAAATGCCAAAAATATGTTTTAAAAAATTAAAAACAAATTTAAAAAATTTAAAAAAAATAAAAGAACAATAAAATAAACAATATTCCCTCTAAAAGAGAAAAACTCCATCGAAAAGGGTCGAACCTATGTCTTCCCAAAAGATAAAGCGAAGAGCTAATCCACTACACCAAACACGCTACTGTCAAGTTTTAATAAAAAAAAGTTCATATAACCTTTATAACAGCAAAATAAGGCTAAATTCCCATCTGCCTAATAGATTCAAAATTGTTCAAATCTTTCTCTTCAATTCCCATTTCTTCTTCTGTTCTAATTAAAATACTTATCAGTGCTCTCAAAACATCCAACTTTTTTTCATTTTGTTCAATAATTATTCCATTTTCAATTTTTTCTTCTCCTTGCTTTAAAATTCTGGCATTGTCCATTTCCCTAATTAAAGGGTAAATACTTGCATTACGAAGAAAGGAACGACCCAAACGAGTGGCACACAACTGTAAAAACATTTTTTAATTTTTTTAAAATTAAAAAAAAAAGTTGTGGTCAAAAAATAAAAATTAAAAATTTTTTGGTAAAAATGACAGTTTTTTGGCCATAACTTTTTTGTGGCAGAAAAATAAATTTTTTATTTTTACTTTTTAGAAGCCTAAAGAGTCCTCTATCTCATAGAATTTAAATAATTTTAAAATTTTTAGTTAACCAAGAGTTACAACGAAAAAATGTTCAGCAGGTCCTTCCCCTTCTCCCCTAAGTTTTCTCTTAAATAAAAACCCTTAAAAAAATTAAACCTGATATAAAATACAAAAAGTCAGTTCCCACATCTTCAAATCCCAAAAACGCCGTTTTTTTCCAATATTGAAGAGGTTTAGGAATTTTTTCAATTTCTTCTACGGTCAAATTATCCTCAGAGTCAACCAATGGAGATAATAAAGCAACCAATAAATTATTTGAAAAAACATCATTATTGAGAATAAGAGCATGAAATTCTATAAAAATAAATAAATAAATATAAATCTTATTTATTTACCCAAAAATATTAAAAAAAAAAATATTTTCTCTTCTCTCCTTAAAAATCGCCAAATTTGTCGCTCCCGGAAAATAAAATAAAAAAATTTTTTTAATCCAAAAAAAGAAATTGAGCACTTTGTGTGTATGTAACTCTTAATTCAAGCCACTCAAAAATTTTTAGCTTCTCAAATTACTTTTTTTTCTTCTAAATTTTACTCACACACCCCTTAAACAAACCTCTCTTTTTGCTACAATTTATTTTTTTTTTATTTCACTCATTTGGCAAACACTTTTTTCTCTTTTTTTATTTTCTCGGCCCCTCCCTAAATATATCTATATTTTAAAAAAATTATTTGCATGGTTCTATCCGAATTAAAAGGGGCAAAACTGTTTTTAGAAATTAACCCAAAATATCAAAAAAAAACATCAGTGTTGATCTTTTGGTTATTTAATAAAATTAGTGTTGATCTTTTTGATGTGTTGATCTTTTGGAGTAAAACAGAAAAATCAGAAAATATGTCAAAACCCAAAATATCAACACACCCAAAAGATCAACGCTAATTTTATTAATTCCCAAAAGATCAACATTGTTGATCTTTTGGGTGTTGGTATTTTGTATAATTATAATTATGGCAAGTTGACCCGACACAGTGTTTAACCCCTTTTTTGATTAAAAAATTAGTCAAGTGCCTAATAGGAAAAAAATTAAACTCAATGGGGGAATACTTTAAAAGAAGAGATATTTATTTATATGCCAACAGCACAAAAACATAATTATAAAAATAAAATAAAAAATAAAATAATTAAATTAGCCTCTTATTGAAACAATTAGCCGCTACTTTTTAATAAAATAAATAAAAATAAATAATTATGGCCTAGGGCAAAATAAAAAAATAAAAATTAAAAAAAATGTTGATGAGCGTAAAACAATCGCTTATCTGTGAATGGTGATCTTTTCCCTCTTTTCTTTTTTTTTAAGAAGAGGAAAATAAAAAAGAAAAGAAAAAAATGCTAAAATTAATAAATAAAATTAATTATAATTTTGGAGAATAAATAAATTAAAAATAAAATAAAAAAGAATTAATTAGCCTCTAGTAGACACAAAATCCACCCCCAAAACTCATCCTAAGAGTAACAAAAAAATTTAAAAAAAAATTAAAAAAAGATTTGAAAAGCTCTTTATAACTTTTAAATAATTTAATTATAAGCACTGGTTCTTCTCTATTTTTTTTTAATATTAAAAAAATTGTTGTGTCAGAGAAAACTCTCCTATATTTTAATACTCTCTAACACTCAAATGTGTTTTTATTAGAAAAGGTGTTTTAATTAATTTTATAAAATTTAATTTTTGTTTAAGAATCTTTCTTATTCATGAGAATTTTTTTAATTATTATTTTTTTATTTTTTGAATTTAATTTTTGTCAATTTCTTTAAAATATATTCTTCAATTGTGTTTCCGTTTATTTTTTTTTAATTAAAAAAATCCAAAAAAATGTGACGAAAATTTTTTTAATTTTTTGGCTCGTAAAAAGACCTCTTCTGTTCAAATTAAAAGCAAATTAATTTTTAGCAAATAAGTCCATCAAACAATTTTTTATCAGATACAAATCTTTCTCTCTTTTTCTTTTTTGCGCACAAGAGCAATCAGGCGTAAATAAATTGACTGTTTCTCTCTCTTCTTTTATTTTCTCTCTTCCTTTCTTTTATTTTCTCTCTTCTTTTATTTTATTTTCTCGCCTTTTATAGTAATTAATTTATTTATTTTTCACGCTTATTTTTTTATGAACACAACATAGAGAATGAGGATAATTAAACGTGACGAATTGTTGTGTAAAATTAAAAAATAAATAAAAAAGAACAAGAGCAATGACCAACAAACTGAAAGAAAGAAGAACACAGCCCGAGGGCAAAGAGAAAATTGGGGGATGTTTGGGCGCGGAAAAATAAAATTTGAAAAAAATGAACAAATAAAATTCTAAAAAAATTAAAAATTTTTAGATATATTTTAAATAAAGCTAAAATTTAATTTAATAAATTTTTTTGGGGCTAAAATTATAAATTAGCCCAAAAATTAAATTTTTATTGAGGGAGTTTTAAAACCTCAAAACTTTGAAAATACTCAAAACATAAAATTTAAAAATTTTAAAAAGTTGTTAACATTGTAGAGAATATAAAAAACAAAATTTTAATAAATTAGAATTACTCGACTTTTAGACTTTTATTGCTCCACGCCGAAACAACACTTTGCGCCTAAATATTCATTTATGCATGAACAGAAGAGAAGAACGATCGAGGCGTGAAAGAAGAAGAAAACAATTTTATTTAAAAAAAGAGATCGAGGCCTCTTTTTTTTATTTTTTTCTTATCTGCGTGAATCACTAAAATTTTATTATTTTTTATTATTCATATAAAACAAGCAACAAACAACCCCACTTTTGTTGATATAAAAAAGGGGGGCAAGTCTATAAAATGCAAATTAATTTTACGATTGTTTGCCTATAGCGAACAAGTAGTGTGTAGAAAAAATCATAAATATACTAGATAGATAGAAGAACATTAAAAATATTTTATTTTTATTGAAAAAAGGGGAAAAAGAATCAATGAGAAGGAAGGGTAATTTTTTAATTTTTTTAAATTTAAAAATTAATTTGTTAAAATAAATTTTGATATCATTAAATAGAGCAGAATTTTAGCTACAAAATTAATTGAAAATAAAAATTAAAGTAATTAAACAAAAAAAGTTTAGAGCAAAAAACAATAATTAAAGTAGAAGGTAAAGCTAAAGGAACAACACAACTCCAACCTTTATAACTCTTTAAAAAATAAACTTTAAAAAACAAATTTTGATATCATTCGATAGAGCAGAATATTAGCTATCTAATAAAATTTAAATAAAAATTTTTTAAAATTAGATAAACTTTGTATGGTCAAAAAAGTGACAAAAAAGTCGATTTTTGGGGTTTTCATCCACACAACTTTTTTACAAGTTTAACAATTTAATTTTTTTAAATCAATTTTTGTATAAAACAAAATATATTTAATAAAATTCAATTTAAAAAGTTTATTTAATTTTAAAAAAAAAAGATATTTAATTGTTTTAAAGCTTTTTGGCCTCTTTAGTTAAGTGGTGGTGTTCCTCTTCTTCAGTTTTGGCCAGTTAATAAAATAATAAATTTATTTTATATTTTTTTTAGTTTTCTGACATTCAAAACAGTGTAAAAAAGATATAAAAACGAGAAAAAAGATGAGACTTGATTTAGAGCAGAAACACTGCTGGCCTGCCAAAAAAGCTGTAAAATCAGCGAAAAAAGAGTCGTTAAAAACGTGCGTTCGTTCAGAAAATGAATAAAAATATAAAAAGTAGTTAGAAAAATAAAACGGTTATTGGTGCATTAAGAGATATAAAAATTAGTAAATTGCGAAAGAAATAAAATATTTTAATTTATGATTTAAGGGGTTAAATTAAAAAAATTACAATGGAGTGCCTGTGGTGTATTGGAAAAACACTTGGTGTGACTAGCAAGGGTTGAGGGTTCGAATCCCACTGATGGAAAAGATTTTCTATATTGAATTAAATTGGGGTTACAATTGAGTAAAATGTTTTTAGGACATTTTAAGAGAAATAAAAATTAAAAAATTGAAAATATTTTTAAATTAATTAAATAATATAATTTAAAAAAACACTTGAAATTTAGAAAAGGCTGAGAAAACCAAAATAAATTAAATTTTAATTAAAAATTTAACTCAAAACTAGCCCAAAACTAAATAAATTAAAATAAAAATACAAACCGTCTTGAAGAGACAAATTGTAAACAATTTGAAGTGCTGATAACCGAACAGAATTGTTTCCATCTAAGGATGCCAATAATGAAGACAAAGATTCCATTTTATTTGTGGCAATAAAAGAACCAATTGATTTGACTGTTGAAAGATTAACAACAAGAAATCCTTTAAAAAATATTTTTAATTTTCTTCTTTATTTTTAAAATAAACCTAAATAATTTGTAGAATTGCTGACATGTTTATCAGCATAGTCCGGCATCAGAAAAGAATCTAAAATTAAAAAAATAAAATTAAGAGACAAGCGAAGATTTTAAGGTTAAATAAAATAAGGTGTAAATGACTTGAGAAATTAGTCAAAAAATTAAAAAAAACCTATTAATTTTGAACAAAAATCAGAGTCATAAAAAACCAATTTTTCAGCAAGTTTTTGAGGAAATTGTCTTGAAATATTGCAAAATAATTGTGTTGCCAAAGTAGAAGTTTGTTTCTGTTCATTTTCCAAAATTAAATTCATACATTTTGGAATAACATCATAAGAATTTAATAAAAAAGTTGAAAACAAATCTTCAATTGCAGTTAAATTAACAAGAAATGTCATCAATAATTCAAAATTAGAAGAAGAAATTTTTTTATAGTGATAAGGAGAAAAAAATTCAGAAAGCTGTCTAATCATATTTGATTTTTCTTTATTTGATAAATTTTTAAAGTAATCTTCTTCAATTTGAAGTAAAAGTGGTAAAGAAGAATTTAAACAACTTTCATGTACAGAAGTAGTAACAAATCGAAGAATATTTGAAACTATAGTAGTTTGTTGAGTTGACATTCTTAAATTTAAAATACTAAATTATAAATTAATTAATAAAAGAAAAAATAGGTGAAATTTAAAGAAGAATATCTTAATTTCCCTCATGGGAAAAGAAGAAAATTGCAGAGAAGATAACAAACAGTGAAAAAACGAGAGAGTATAAGCAAGACATTTAAACAAAAAATTAAAACAAAAATAAAAACATAATGCCAAAAGGCATCAATTTAATTTAACACTTGCTTTTACCTACTTTACGTTTTTTTAGATTGTTTTTACCACGTTTATTTTTTTTTAATTTTTATCTTAATTTATTTTATTTTTCTAGAAAATAAAGCATAAATGGAAGTTGAGTACAATCTTGATCATTTTATTGAAGAAGTTAGAAAAGAAGTTGATGATAAAGGTTTTCTTTTTTTATACTTTTTATTAAACTTTTTAAATTTAGATATTATTGGTGATCTATTATATGAAGAACCAAGAGAATCACGCTATGAAGAATGTTGTATTATGGTTTTTAACATTCCCATTATTGGAGAAGAAAGACTTGAAAAATTGAAAAAAGTTTTGTCAGGAGTGTTTTCACTACAAAATTTGTATAAATTTAATGACTTTTATCCGCTTTCTGATGATGGACAGACTAAAGTAAGTGTCTTTTTAAGTTAATTAATTGGCGATTGAAAAAAAGCTGACTTTATTTTGTTAATAAAATTGCGGATGTCCGCAAAACTTTAATTAATTTTATAACTTAAGGGTTATTGTTTTCTCAAATATGAAAATAAAGAGGCTGCAGATGCTATTAGAACAGTTTGTGAAGGATACAAACTTGATAAAAATCATACATTTTCTTCTTATCCTTTTTCTGCTTTGAGAGATCTTAAAGAGCCTCCTGTAAATTGGAAAATGCCAGAAAAACGGGCGTTTGTTGATTTGGTTTGTTTTTATTTTTATAACATTAATTATCCTGTCTTTTCCAAAAAAATCCACTATTTTTAAGGGTGATCGTTGGTGGTGGCTTCAAAATCCAAAATGCCTTGACCAATTTGCTATCCAATACGAAGACGATAATGGATATGCACTTGAAGTTTTTACACACGCAAAAACTGGCAATCCATTACCTGTTCAACAACGCAATGTTTTTTTCTTTAATAAATTTAAAAAACATAAAATTCATTTAAGAATTGGTCAGAAGACTCAATTTTCAAATGGACACCTAATGGTTCTTATTTGGCAACTCTCCACTCCAGAGGTGTTATTCTTTGGGGAGGGAAGGAATTTACACTATTTCAACGCTTTGAACATGGAGGAGTTAAACATGTCGAATTTTCGCCGAAAGAAGGGTTTCTTTTCTTTTAATTATTTTTATGGTACCTCTAAATAGTTGTGGGAGCTTTTTTTACGAATTTAAATATTAAAAAAAAATCCTCAAAATTTAGTCGGTAGAAAAAAGTTACCCACACTCTCCAGACAGACCTCTACGACTTTAAAGTTTTATTTTTAGAAAAATTTCAGAAATTTTTTTTCTCTTACCCTTTGCCTTTCTGAGCTTTAGAAACATACCAAAACTATTTTAAACTAAAAAAATTAAACTAATTTTTTTTTAAAAAAAAGATATCTAGTCTCCTATGCTTGTAACACAAATGGCCGTGATAATGAAATGTTCAAAATTTTTGATGCATTCACCGGGGAATTAAAAAAGACATTTTCCCCGTTTGGAAAAATGTCACATAATCGTCCACCACTAGATTTACCTTTTATTAAATGGTCAAATGATGAAAAATATTTTGCTTATTCTAGAACTAATAGTGACAGTTTAAATTTATTTAACACTGAAGATTTTAAACTTTGTGACAATAGATCTTTGGAACTTGAAGGTTTGATAAACTTTAGTTTTAATTCAACAAAGAATTTGATTGCGTATTATTGTGAAGAAAAGGTTTGGAAATTTTTTTGAAATTTTTTTTGAGTTTTTGAAATTTTTTATAGTCCAATTCCAGCAGACCCGCAGAAATAGGAATACTGGAAATTCCTTCTCGCACAAAACTTAGAGCGCAAAGAATTTTTGGAGTTTTTCAAATTAACATATTTTGGCAAAAAAGTGGATTATATTTAGCTGCACATACTGAACGTTATCAAAAAATGGTTGTTAAAAACAAAGATGATGTTAAATATACGGTTTGTTTTTATTTAAATTTTAATTAATTTTAAATATTTATTTTTTAGGGTGTCACTTCTCATTTGGAGATTTTTGATTGTACAGAAAAATCAATTTCTGTGTTGACGTTGCAGTTACCTGAACCTTTTTTAAATTTTGAATGGGAATCTAAAGGTTTTATTTCTTTTAATTAATTTTGGGGTATTTTAATAAAGTTTTTCTGCTCTTTATTTTTTTTTAATTTTAGGAAATAAATTTTGTGTGTTAGTTGGTTCAGTCCAAACAAGAATAACTCCGCTAATTTATCGTTATGACAAAGGAAAACCTGTTCCACAACTTTTAACAAAAATTGAAGCTGGAAATGGTTTAAATTCAGTTTCTTGGGCACCTCAAGGTGGTTGGTTAATTGTTTATGGTGCTTCTTCACCTAGTGGTTTAGTTTACTTTATTGATGCTAATGGAACTGAAATAACAAGAATTCGTTCAATT
Source organism: Meloidogyne chitwoodi (assembly GCA_015183035.1). NCBI lineage: Eukaryota > Metazoa > Nematoda > Chromadorea > Rhabditida > Meloidogynidae > Meloidogyne > Meloidogyne chitwoodi. The sequence continues at coordinate 406,368 of JACZZP010000018.1, forward strand.
GAACATCCATCATTGTCTCAGGTTTTTTTTTTTAATAAAATTAGGGTAAGATAGCTTAGAAGAGATTAAAAAGCTCTTGTCTAATTTATACGTTCAGTGGACAAAATGGTCAAAGTCAAAAATGTTAAGTTCATCATAATTTGTTTAAATTATTTAATTCTAAACTCGAACCTAGGGCCACTGACATAAATCTTGACTTATTCGTTAGCTTTGAGACTTTAAAAGTTAAAGCTGGAATGACTTACATTTTTATTATTGACCATTTTGTCCACTTGGATCTTTTTATTTTTAGGCATTTTGGGACCCAACAGGTCGTTATTTAACAATTTGTTCGTTTGGAGGAAAAAGTCGTTATGAAACAGGATATCGAATTTATACATTCCTTGGAAGGGAAATTTTACGTAAAAATATTGATTCTTTGCTACAATTTCAATGGAGACCTCGTCCACCAGTTCAATTAGGTGAACAAAAAATTAAAGAAATTCGAAAAACTTTAAAACAAAAGTCACAACAATTTGAGGAGGAAGATAAAAGAGAATTGCTTAAAGTATCAAAGGTAAAAAAATTATTTTTTTAAGTTTAATCTTAAAATGTAAGAGGTTTATTAGATGATTTACAGCACTTAAAATGCTTTTGGGAAGGTATTTATAAATCTTTAAAAGAAAAATGTGATTAAATGCTTCAATGGCTTGGTTGGTAGTTGTCTTGATTATGAGAGGAAGGGTCGCAGGTTCGAATCCTGTTGGTGGATAAACTTTTATTTTCACTTATTAACAACTTTAAATTGTTAAAATTAATTAATTTTTTTTTAATAAAATTTATTTTTTTTAAAGGAAATTATTGAACTTCGCCAGAGTGCTTTAGCTTTGTTTATAGAAATTCGTAAACGTTCTAAACTTTATGATATTGAAGAAAGAGAAGAAAGAATGGCATTAAGAGATGGAAAAGACTTAAAAAAGTCGGAATTGGATTTAGTTGAAGAGACAATAACTATTGCATTAAATACAGAAATTGAGAAATTAGAAGACACAAATACTTTAAAATCATCGGATGATTTGGATTAAAAAAAATTTTTAAAGCAAAATTAAAGGAGAAAACAAGGTTTTTTTGTTGCTTTTTTATAAAAAAATTTATTTATATAAATGTGGTTAATAAAATAAATATAAAAAAATTGGTTGAATGTTTTTTATACAAAATGATTAGAAGAAAAAAGGAATTTTTTTAATTATTTACTCGGGTTTTATATTTTTTATGGAATATATTATTTTGATTAGGTGGTAATTTGTGACTAATTAAATTATTTATATTATTAAACCTTGTTTGTTATAAAGAAGTCAAAATTGAGGTTCTCTTCTTTTTTTTTTAATATAAAAAAGTCTATCAAGTTTTCACCCATTCCAAAGAACATTCATTTTCCCACATTAATAAATGTGACATATCTCTAACATTTGAACTTGGAATATTTTCACAAGAAGAAGAATTTTCTTCTGACGTGTCATCACCTTTTTAAAAAAAAAATAAATTTATAATTAATTAATTATTAAATTAAACCTAAACGAAAGTCAATATATCCATCACCTCCAGATACCATATAAGCTTTTGTTTGTTCTGAATTGTATGTTAAGTCTGAGAAGCCTTCTGTAAAATTTAAAATTATTTATTTTAAATTTGTAAAATAATTAAAGGATGATAATAAATTGTCCTAGTGACCAAATGGGTAATTTTCCCCTTTGTGACCAAATGGGTAATTTTCCCCTCTGTGACCAAATGGGTAATTTTCCCCTTTGTGACCAACTTAAAAATTATATTATAAATAAAATATAATAAATAAACCTGCAAGTACAGGAAGTAAAAAACGAACAGGATCTCTATGTCCATGAAAACTTAATTGTGCTTGTGATATTTCACAAAAAGGAATCAAAGAAGAAGATGATTTATCTCCTCCTTCCAATGAAGTATTCATAACTCTTATAACTTGTCCTGGTCCTTTAACTTTTTCACAAGATTTATTATTTGAATTTTCTAAAAAATAATTTAATTAATTTTATTAAAAAAAAAAGAAAGAAAACCTTCAAAACAACCAAAAGGTATTGAAACAATAATTCCAGAACCAATACCAATCCATATCCTTTTATCCAAAATACTTAAATAAGTAATTCGTAAAAGTACCAAATCCAATTTATTTGGGCCTGAAAAATTTGATAAATTAATTTCGAAAATGTTTTTGAAGTGTAAAAAATTTTTTGCTTCAGAAAATGTGAAACATTTTGCTTCAAAATTTTAAAAAAAAAGTTGTTGAGTGATATAAAGACACTCCTAACACCACTATTTCCCCCATTTCTAATCAAATTAATTAAAAAAATAATACCAAGCATTTTAGTAATAAAAGATTCAACATCCAAATCTTGCAAATGTTGAAATGTTTCAGCATGAAATAATCTTATAGTTGAATCCAATCTTATAGAGACCCAAACACCACTGCCGTAATTGGCAAATTGTCTAATTTTGCTGTCTTTTCTTGGATGAGCAGCAAAAATATTCTAAAAATATAGGAATTGTGTGGTTTATATAAACAGCCCATTTAGTCGCAAGAAATTTTTTGGCATTCCATTTATTCGCAAACAAATATTTTTTAAATTAAATTTAAAGTAATTTTTAATCCCAAAAAAGACCAAAAACCATGGAATTAATCCAATTCGCTCCACTAAATATTTTTATAATTTTATGCCTCTATGACATTTTATCTTCCCAATTAAAAAAAATTCTCTCTAACCTCAATCCTTAATGTCACTGGATCAAAAACAATAATACAATTTTTGCAAGCTGCCCAAATTTTTCCATAAACTTGATGTAAATAACAAACAGAAGCATCTGATGGACCTATTTGCATTAAATGAAAACCAATATCTGACCAACGACCTTTCATATCTCTATGAAATATTGCAATACAACCATTTGCTAAGGCTACGAATACTCGGCCATTTGAATGTCTAAAATAGGTATTTTGTTTTTGAAACAAGTCATTTCGTCACAAAAAGAGAAAATACTCATTTCGTCACAAAAAGAGAAAATACTCATTTCGTCACAAAAAGAGAAAATACTCATTTCGTCACAAAAAGAGAAAATACTCATTTCGTCACAAAAATAAACTTGAAGCTTACAATATTGAAAGAACAGCATCAGGCATTTTAATACATTTTAAGCATTTTCTCCAATCTTTCACTGCAGAGTAAATATAAATACTAAAAAAATAAAAATTAATTAAAAAAAAAATTAATATTTTTTTACTTTTCGCTTTCTGTACCAATCCACATTAATGGAAATGTTAAAATATCCTCTTCATTTAAATTTTCGTAACGTTTAAGAGTATTTCTAATATTTAAAGAAAGTTTGTCAAGTGGAGAAGGGCTAGGATCTGAATTTATTTAATTTATTAAATTAAAATATTTTTTATAAACCAAGTGTTTAAAAAAAAGAAAAAAGTAATAAATTAAATTTAGAAATTTTTTAAAACTATTTTTTCGTTAAAATAAAATTATTTTCTCTTAGGCGGATTCGAACCTTAGACTAAATAGGTGTTAAATTGAGCCACTACCGACTACACCATAAAGACTTATTAAATGAAAAAATAAAATAGAATATTTGTATAAAGCTTAAATAAAAATAAATAAAGTGACAACTCAGGAAAAAACAAAAAGAAAGGAAAAAAAGCATTTTTTAAACTTTTTTAAGTAACCCTGTAATTCTCCATGCTTTTCTTCACAAATTTTATTTTTATTAAATTCTTCACCTTCACAATTATTATTATTACAATTTTTATCCTCTTGGAGGGGAATTGCCAAATTTCTATGTAATGCTGTTTTTTGTCTCAAAAGAGACGAACGAGTGGCCACTTTTATTAAAAATATTATTTAAAATATTTTTGAGAGATTTTTAAACCGATTTTTAACAAAAATCAAACCTCTAATATTGTTTAACAAGAGAAAATAAAAGTTTGTCCGCTAACAGGATTCGAACCTACGAACTAAAATTTCAAGCTACAAGTATAATCGAGGATACTACCAACTAGGCTATCGAGAAACTTTAATTATTTTCTCTTTTAAACGGTTTTATACTCTGCAAAAATGCTATAAAAACAGCAAATTTATTATCTTGCTCCCCAATTTTTCTTTTTCAGCGAAAAAAAATTAAAAAAAAATTAAAATTAAACAATATAGAGGTTCAACAATATATTTAAATAAAATAAATTAAAAAAAACTTACATCCTTCAACATTAACAATACTTGAATCACTCAAGTGAAATGATGGTTCATTAATAATGGCTGAAATAATTTAAACAAATTAAAAAGAAAAAAAATATTTTTTAATTCTCCCAAGGTGATGTAGTGTTTTTATTGAATTATTAAAATAATAAATAAAAATTAAAAAAAAAAAATTTTTTAAATTAAAAAAAATTTTTTTCCTTTACTTCTATAAAATTATGTTCCCTTCCCTCTACAAATTAAATTAAAATTTTTTTAATTAAAACCTTACAATCTCTTCTCCTTTTTGAAGGTGAAGTAATATTTAATTTCTGTTCAAAAATTAATGTTGGATATTCTCCCCCTTCTTTTGATAATAATTTTACAAATTCAATTGACCCAAATAATTCAAAATCCATAATTGATTCAATTAAAGCCTTATTTTCTTCAAAATAACCTCCTTTTGTACATAATTCTGAGTCTGAATTTAATCCTTCTTCGGTTATTCGAATATCGGAATAATGAATTCCTTAAAAATTAAAATTAAATATTTTTTTAAATTTGTATATTAGAGTCTCCTTTTACTCGAGGCCTATTTTATGTCTGTATCAAATCATGTTTTTAATAAGGAATTTTATTTAAAATATTTTTTTAAAACTAAAAATGGAACTGACATTCCCTGATATCAAAAAAAATTTAAAAAAAAACCTCAAAAGTAGCAAGACTCTAATATATACTTTTTACAAAATAAACCTGAAACACTAGCAATGCAAAATATTCTCGCCCCAATTTCATTAATATTAAATCCTTCCAAAATTGAATTTGGACAATTTACGTCCAAAATTGTTATACAAGGTTTTTGCATTTCACTGGAGCTACAAATCCATACTAAACTTGAAGATTCCAAAAGAGAAAATTCTGATCCGTTTAATTTTTTAATTTCACTAATCTGAAAAAATAATATAATTTTAAATTAATATATTTTTCGGTTCTGAAAAACGACCATTTGAGTCTTGGAAATTTAGTAAAAATTAAATATTGTTAATATTAGGAGGCTTCCAACTCCAATTCCTCTATATAATTTCTGAGACTCAAATGGGTGTTTTAAGTAGAACCAGTTCCCGACAATATTTTCAGACTCAAATGGTAATTTCATAATCAAAGAAAAATCCAAAATTTTTAAATATAAATTAAATATAAAAATACTGATTTTCGTTCTCCTCCATTTTCTTCATTACTTCGTTGAAAATTATTTTGAAGAAATAAATAAGGATCACAGCCAAGTATTGGATCACCAACAATATATTCTCCGTTACTCAAACCACCATGAAGAGAACAAGAAGCAGCACAACAAATCTAGCAATTTTTTTAATATATAAATTTTATTTTAAAAACGTCAAAATTTCAAAATGGTAAAAATTCAAAATGGTAAAATGTCAAAATGGTAAAAATTCAAAAGGTCTCTATTTTTCAATTAAAAATTCCAAAAGAAAACCTTGAGAGAAGGCGATGAATTTTCTATTAATGGTCGACAATTAACTGGAACAGGAATTGATAAATTTTGTTGTGCAGCTGCTTTTGTTGAAGGTATTGACCAACCTAAAAAATAAAAAAAATATTAAAAATTAAATTAAAAAAAAAACCATAAGCTGTAGGAAAGTCTTCCTGTTTCATATGTTGACTAACAGCATGATAATGCTGACGTCTTTCAGAATTAATTTTATCATTATTTCTAAAATAAATTTTTTTTAATTTTTAGAATTTGTCCTAAATTTTAGGTAAACACCCCATTTATTCGCACAAAAAATATTTTACAGTCAAGGCTTGAAAATAAAAAAATATTTTTTTTAGAATAAATAAGGTGTTTATCGAGTTTCTTAAATAAAAAAAATAAAATTAAAATTTATACGTTTTATCTTCTTTATTATCACCACCAGAGGAACGTGCTGTTTTCCTTTGTGTTAATGGGGATGAAGGAATATTCTTTTTAGGTTGTTGGGATTTTTTTAAATTTTGACCATAAGGATTATTAGTTGAAGTGCTGTCACCGAGAAGATTAGAGAAACTAAAAAAATAAATTTAAAATTTTCTAACATTTTGAAATTTTAGCATTTTGAAAAAAAATTTAACAAGACTTACAAACTCCAAATAATTGATTTATTTTGATGATTAGAAGTAGTCTTCCTCGCCCTCTGCAATTCTGTGAATTTCACAGCTTCTTGAAGTTCAAAAAAGTTTTCTTTGTATTGATTCCTTTCCATTAAAACTCTGGCCATTTCAAGACGCGTAAAACGTCTGCCCTTAGCCTTCTCCTCCTTTTAAATAATTAAAAATAAAAAATTAATTTAAAAAAACCTCTGGTGTCTCCGCCTGATTTTTTTCTTCTTTTAATTCTTTTATTTCATCTTCCAAAGCTCTAATACGTTCAATCAGTCTTAATTTAACCAATTCAAGGCTTCTAGCCTCTTCTCGGTAGACTGCATGTTCACTAATTTAGAAAATTTAATTAAAAAATATTTTTAAAAGTAAAAAAACCTGCTTAATTGATCCAATCTAGCAATTAAATCATTCTTTACAATATTTAAAGCATTCTTAGTTTCTAACAATTCAGTATTTTCACGAATAAGATTTTCAACTTCTCTACCCATTCCTAAAAAAATATAAAAATTAAATTTTTAAACTTTTGATTTTTAACAAATCACAACACTTGAGAAAAAAAGACTTAAAAGAACGGCAAAAAAAGAAAAAAAAAGAGGACACCAACCACAAAAAATTTTATTACAAAATAAATAAATTAAAAGTACATCACGACACTTATTTGAGTCTTTAAAAAATTCTAAAATAATTTTTGGAAAGAACAATTTCTGTTTAGACTCAAATATAAATAACAACAACACTTTTTTTAACTAACCAATAAAAGTGTCGTTAACTAAAAAATCAATTTTTTGATTTTTTTAAATTTTTATTTTTTATACCGGCTGAAGCAAATTCTGCGGGGTCAACTAAGTTCCCTATATATATATTATATTTAATTTTTAAAATATTTATTTTATTTTAATTTAAAAAAAACCTGTCAAATCAGCACCAAGAGAAATTCCATCTCCATCTTCAGCATTTTCCCTAAAATTGAAAATATTTTTAATAAAAACACATTTTTACACACAAAATGAGGGTTTTAAGTCAAATCCACTGCTTATTAATCCTATATTTAATTATTAAAATAATAGGGACATGTGTAGTGTAAAAAATATTTTTTTTTAAATTAATCTACTCCCTAGTTCCTTTAATCATTATGAAGGAAAAATGATAAATTATCATTATGTGGTGTTACCAAGATTTGTAAGGTTCACACCTTTTTCTTAATACCCAAATTTTCATACTTGCCTTGAAAAAAGGGCAAAAGCAAATTTAGGGAGAAGTGAAAAAAGGGGAGAACTCCAAACATTAAAATAATCCCTCCCTTTATTTAACTGTTTAAAAAAACCTTTCTGTCATTTTCTGTTCATCATCCACCTCATCATCATCATCCTCAGCAGCAACTTCTGCAGGTGATTCAACAACTGAAGGAAGCGAAGAATTATTTGTTGCTGCTGGTTTTTCTTCTCTTGGAGTAGCCAAAATTTCTGCTGCTGTTTGTAAACCTCCAAATTCTTCATGCCAATCTCCTTTAAATTATTTTTTATAATTTAAAAATAATTAAAAAATTCAAACTTTCATTGCTATTAATGTGACTGGCCAAATTTAAATCTGCATGTGTACTTTGAGACATATGAACAGCACTTATAATATCTGATATTCCTCTGACATTAGTGTCAATTGCGCTCATTGCCATTGAATTTCTTTAAATTTAATTTTTTTTTAATTAATTCTACGAAATTTGGTACTCTCCTATAATTAGTCAGTGCGAGATAAAGTGACATTTTGCTAATTAAAAATGGTCAAAAACTTGTTGGTATTATATTTCTAAATTTGAACAGTTTGGTTCAATTTGTCCATTATTTGTCCAAGATCAACAAGTTTTTGACCATTTTAACTGACAAAATGTCAACTTTATCTCTCACTGACCAATTATATTTATTTTAAATTTTTTATTTAAAAATAAAACTTGTTATTTTTGGAAGCAATAGGCAATGAATTAGCCATGTCAAACATTTCTGTACCCATCAAAAACTTTGTACGTTCAACATGATCGATATGAGTACGCAATAATTCATTATAACGTTCATGTAATTTGTCATATTCCATTTTCTGATCAGCCTCGCGTTCCTCCAAACGACTGGCTGTAAAAAATGTGTCAAATTTTTAATAACAAATGGACAATTTTGATGAAAATTGGAAAATTTTGACTTAAAAAACGGCTAAAAAATAAAGTAAAAATAATTCAAAATTTAACCATGATCACAAGCATTTTTTGTCTTCAATTCCAGCATCCTTACAATACTTGCCATACTTCCAACTTTATTTTCGAGCTCACGGTTCTGTTCCAAAAGTGTCTCTTCAGCTTCCAAATATTTCTATTAAATAATTTTTAGTTTTTAAAAATTAAATTAAAAAAACCTGATCTTGACTCTTTCTCATTTGCCTTTCACGCTCATATTGGTTTAATAATTGCTCATTTTCTTCTTTTAACATTTCATTATCAACACTGAATTCATCCTTTTCAAGAAAAGCAGCATCCAGATTTTCAAGAACGTTGACAACCAAAGGCATTAAATCCTATATTTTTTATTAAATTTAATTCAGAGTTTAAAGTTTTGAGAAATTCTTGTAGCTTATGATAGCCTTTTAGAGCCCGGTTTTCGTCGAAGGGCTGTTTTTCATGTACCCATAGCTAAAGCCCAGAAATTTTTTTAGCATTCTGGCTTTTTTGGACCTGTTTTTCTTTAGTCCATGTATAGAATCAAACAAAGGTCCTCGTCTAGACCCAGTATTTTATAAAAATTCCAATCTCTCACCTTTACACTTTCCTGTCCAAATTTTTTAATCATTGTTTCAAATTCCTTGTAAACAGCTGAAGCAATTGCTTGAACTTTGTCTGACATAACGTGAGAAGCTTCTTCTGAACCATAAGCGGAATTTACTCCTCCGTAGATTAACTAAAAGTAAAATAAAAGTGATAAAATTTAATAGGGGAAAAAAGAAACCTCGTTAGAGCTTGTAGAACTTTGCATTTTATTAACTTTCACTTTAAACTATTATCGCTAAAATACCAGTTTTCCTACTTTTTAGTTAAACAAAAATACTGGAAAGCACATAAATTATTTAAGGAAACCGCGTGCTCAAAGTAAATCGTTAAGCAATACAGCCCGTGTAGTCGCGACCGAGAAGGCGTGTCCCCAATTAGTGTAAGAGAGAAAAAATTTTACCGTGTCGCGTTTCTAAAAAACTTTTACACTCTCTCGTTATTTTCTTTCTTTAACGCTAACTTCTCATCTAGGCTTTTGTTTGACTCGACATTTAAGCCCGACTATTCGCGGACCAACTTGTCGCGCGATAGTATATTAATAAGAACATTAGAGATAAAGAGGAAGTTAGAGACAACTTGCGAAAAGTCTCCCCGCGACTAGTCGGGCGTGTCCTAAAAAATATTATTAAAATTAGAGAGTAATAGAAATGTAACAAATTTTGGCTGTATATAAATAAAAGTTTCTTCATTTTATTTCATTTATGTACTTTGTTTTCGAGTTCTTATTAACAACTCTCATTGATTTTTTATTATATATTAATAAAAACTAATTTTTAGACTTATAATTTTTTCCATGTTTCGTCAAGCTATGCTTGGGATGGTCCGATCGTCTTTTACTCTTTTTGCTAAAAAGAGATTTGCGTCGGGTCTTGCTGCAGCTGATTCTTTGACTAAATCTTATGTGGCATTTACGGATACTGAACGTTTGATTGCTGATGCGGCCAAAAATCAGGTTGCGGTAAATCCACACAACAATGTATTTGGTATATTTAAATTTTTTAAACATATTTTAACTCTTTTAAAGACGCCAAACGTCTAATTGGTCGCAACTTTGACGGTCCTGCGGTTCAAGCTAACATGAAACATTGGTCATTCAAAGTCATTACTGGCGAAGATGGACGACCCAAGATTCAAGTTGAGGTCAAAGGAGAGATAAAGACCTTCTTTCCTGAGGTTGTTTTACCTAATTATAGCGATGTAAATAATAATTTTAGGAAGTTTCTGCCATGGTTTTGGTTAAAATGAAGAAAACCGCTGAGGCTTTTTTGGGACAAACTATCAAGGATGCGGTCGTCACAGTCCCTTCCTACTTCAATGACAGTCAACGCCAGTTTACTAAAGATACTGGAATAATTGCTGGACTTAATGTTTTGCGAATCATTGACGAGCCAACAGCTGCAGCAATTTCTTATGGTTTGGACAAGAAAGATCAAGGAGAACGCAATGTTCTCATCTTAGATTTTGGTGCTGACGTCTCAATCTTGACTATCGAAGATGGCATTTTTGAAGTGAAGTCAATTGCTGGTGATACTCATCTAGGAGGAGAAGACTTTGGCAATCGAATGGTTTGATTTTTTAAATTACAACAAGTTAAAATACTTTCATAGGTCAATCACTTTGTTGCCGAATTCAAACGCAAAAACAAGAAAGGCCTTGCTACTAATCCTCATGCTCTTCGTCGTCTCCGTACAGCATGTAAGCGTGCCAAGAGGACATTATCAAGCTCTACTCAAGCGAGGTATTTTAATGTTAAAAATGAGTTAATTGTCAAAAAATATTTTCCAGCATCAAAATCGATTCTCTTTTTGATGGAATTGACTTCTACACCAACATCACTCGTGCTTGTTTTGAAGAGCTCTGCGCTGACTTATTCCGCAGTACTATGGATCCAATCGAGAAATCAATCCGTGAAGCCAAAATTGACAAATCACAAATCCACGACATTGTTTTGGTTGGTGGATCAACGGATCTGGTGAAGTATAGGTGGTTTTTTTGTAGCGGTTCAATTTACACAAGTGAGGTGTTATTCGAAAGAGCTCGGCGAGCTGAGTCGAACTAGCCCTGAACGAAGTCGAACCAACTACTCTGAGCCGAGATACAGACCCCCGAAAATTGAAAAACCATAGGGGGGAGTAAGCTCTTATTAGTGATTACCGCGGCTGCTACTAAATTATTTTCACTGAATTATTTTGTTGTAATTTGCGCCGTAGAATAACGCATGTACCTTTGTGTCATTAAATTGGCTGTTCTTAAATTTTTGATAAATTAATTATTTATTTGTAATTTGGCCGTAGAATAACGCATGTACCAAAAAGCCAACCAGGGATGGGCTCTCACACGAAGAAGTGATAAAACACTCTCTGTAGGTTCAAGTTTGGCGTGTTTCCAGCAAACTTCGATCTTTCATAACTTTGTTCAAAATCGTTCAATCTCGACAATTTTGGTCTCATTCGATAGGTCTCAAAGAGACCTATCGAATGAGCTATCATACTCATATTCGACTTTTCCACCCCAAAACTGAGCTTACTCCCCCCTATGGTTTTTCGATTTTCGGGGGTCTGTATCTCGGCTCAGAGTAGTTGGTTCGACTTCGTTCAGGGCTAGTTCGACTCAGCTTGCCGAGCTCTTTCGAATGACACCTCACTTGTGTAAATTGAACCGCTACAAAAAAAACCACCTATACTTAACCAGATTCGGATCAACTCGTATTCCAAAAGGTCAAAAACTTTTGTCTGATTTCTTCTCTGGAAAGGAGTTAAATAAAAGCATCAACCCAGACGAGGCTGTTGCCTATGGTGCTGCTGTTCAAGCAGCTATTTTGTCTGGTGATAAGTCAGAGAATGTTCAAGTAATTTTTAATTCTTGGGTTTGAATTTATTTAATTTCTTTGTAGGATTTTCTTCTTTTGGACGTCGCTCCTCTTTCTTTGGGAATTAAGACTACTGGTGGTGTTTTTTCAAAAATTCAAGTGCCAAATGCTATACAATACCGCTGCAAATCTTATGCTTCTGTACCAACAGTTGATAACTGGACTGGTTTGTTAGGAGTTGCAACGATGCTGACCGGCCTGCTCCTAGCTCTCTTCACGCTTTACCATTCGAATACTACAAGGATGGACGCAGTTATAAAGGAGGTGGGTATGATCCCATCAATGAATGAGACATTGAAGAAACTTGAGGCACGCGACAGTGGAATTGGAAAGGAACACCGAGGTTATTTTTACATAAATTGTATTTGACATTTTTAATTTTTCAGATGCAGGTGGACTTTCTAAAGAACAAATTGAAGCAATTGTTCGCGATGTCTTACGTTATGCTTCTGAAGATTGTGATAAGAAAACTGCCGTCAATCAAGAAAATGACCAATCTGGAAGCACGGAGAATTTGAATAAACAAGGAGGGAAAAGAAAGAAAAAATGGTTTATTTTTTAGGTGATTTGTGTTATATTGACATTTTTATCATAAGTGTTTTTAGAGTGTTTTTAGATCTCTATAAATTATTGACTTTACCAGAAGGTAATTTGCTAGCACCAAATTCTTGTCCAGGAGCATTTATATTATAAACACAAGATCGTTTAATCATCTTTGTTGGTGTCAGAAAGATAAAAAAGTTGTTGAAATTCATATCAGAATTCATTCCAATCAGTGTTTGCGTGACTGGACTTTTCCCGGTCATAAAAATGACCTGACCAAAAATTTCGGTCAGTTCAGGTCATTTTTGGTCATGACCGAAACCCGGTCACGAAAACACTGATTCCAATGTCATGAAAAGTTACCAAAGGATGACCACTTTTTTTGTCCCCATAAATGACTACTTTAATGTTTCCATATTTAGTTTCAATTATTTCTTCACTCCCATCAAGATTAATTTCTGAATCTGGCATTGATGTATAAACGATTACCGGAAAATTCCTCTTCGGAAAATTCCTCTCGGAAAATTCCTCTTCAAATTTTCGGAAAATTCCTCTTTAACGGAAAATTCCTCTTTAAGCAAAATAATCGGAAAATTCCTCTTCGGAAATTCCTCTTTTTAGAGGAAAATTCCTCTCCAAATTAAAAATTATTAAAAATTATGGTTGTTCTTTAATATATGGGACCCGAACTCGGATCAAGTAACACATATCATTCGATTCCTCTTGTCGAGCTGAGTTCGAATAAATAAATTTTATTTATAGGAAAAATGTTTGAGCCGAGTTACAGGTCCCTGAAATTCGAAAAACCATATGGGGGACCAAGCTCTTTTTGGTGTGAAAAATTCGTTTATACAAATGATAGCTCATTCGAAAGAACTCTTCGAAACCTATCGAATGAGACCAAAATTGTCGAAATTGAACGATTTTGAAGAAAGTTATGAAGGACCGAAGTTTGCTGGAAAACACGCCAAACTTGGACCTATTGGGAGTTTTTTATGACTTCTTCATTTGGGAGCCCATCTCTCGTTGGCTTTTGATACATTCGTTATTCTACGGCGCAAATTACAACAAAATAATTAATTCAGTGAAAATAATTGAAGTGCAGCCGCGATAATCACCTCAAATGAGCTTACTCCCCCCTATGGTTTTTCGATATTTGGGGACCTGTAACTCGGTGAGTATTTGTCTCCTGCAAGAAATTCTTATATATTCGAACTCAGCTCGACAAGAGGAATCGAATGATATGTGTTACTTGATCCGAGTTCGGGTCCCATATACTAAAGAACAACCATAATTTTTAATAATTTTTAATTTGGAGAGGAATTTTCCTCTAAAAAGAGGAATTTCCGAAGAGGAATTTTCCGATTATTTTGCTTAAAGAGGAATTTTCCGTTAAAGAGGAATTTTCCGAAAATTTGGAGAGGAATTTTCCGAGAGGAATTTTCCGAAGAGGAATTTTCCGGTCACCGTATAAACACCCATTTCAATAGAATTTGTAGTATTCATTCTGAAAAAACAAACAAATTTTAAAAAACTTTGATTTAAATTTTCCAGTGCACTTTCGGTATAATCCCCGAGAGGCGACTAATTGTCCCGCTGTTAATTATATTTGCGGCTAGTTGTCTTTTCTTCTTGTGGCGGCGGCTAATTGTCGCGAATTTTTGTACCTATCACTGGCATTCTGTTTTTGGAACGATTATCTTCTGTTTATTATTTTACTTTTATTTCCTATTTTTCATAAAATTTGTCGTAAAATTTAGAATGAATCAAGTTGAAATAGTAAATATTAATGGAGGTGAATCTTCTGATAATGACGTTGGTCCGAGTGATCCTAAGAAAATGCGACGTGGAAAGATTACTGATTATACTTTCAAGGTTTTTTTTGGAACTTTTACTTTGTTAAAATTAGAGATTGTTGGCTTTTGCTCTCTTCTAATTTTTTAAATAATTCCCTCTTTGCTTTAAAAAATCGATTTTAGTTAAAAACAAGCCCAAAACGGCCAATTATTGCAAACTATCCAAATGGTGATAGCCTTAGCAGTGATTCTGCTCAGGTTTGTTATTTTAACTTTAAAAGTAATTTAACGTTTCCGAAAAGTGTTAATAGGATAGAGAATGTATTTATTGATAAAAACATCTCTTGACATTAACATATATTTTAATTATTCTAATTTAACTTTTTTGTTAAATTTCAGTTAACTCCTATGCATATTTTTTCTTCTTCTCATTCCATGAATAGCCATGTAAGATTTGTTGGAGGAGGAGGGAGTATTTACTCTGGCAGTGATTCAAACCCCAGTCCTCCAAATTCAACAATGATTTTATCAAAAAATGAAAAATATGTTCAAACACTTGAAAGTGGAGATTTGACTGACAGACATGATGAAAAGAAGTCTAAAGAAATTGAAAATTTAGTGAGAGCTACAACTGAATTAAAACAAGTATTAGAAGTTCAACGAAGTAAAGTTAGGGCAAGTAAGGAGACAATAAAACGATTACTTGTTGAACAATCTCGAATGGAACGAAAACAGGTTTTTTTTACTTTTGCAGGGTATACTTTTCCTTCTTTTTGGTGGTTTTTTTTTTACTTAAAACGGAACATTATTGTTACCACAAATCTTCTGTATACTTTTTAGTATCAATTGATAGAGCGACACCGAGCTTTTATTATAAAGTGGGATGCTGATTTTTCTTGCATAATTACTTTTTAACTATTTCTTTTATTGTTAGTTTTGCTCTATCCTTTGACACCAAAAAATTATATATTAGATTTCTGGTGACATTAACTGAATGTTCTAGTGTTGGATTTCCATAGTTTGTTTGAAAGCCCATTTTCATACAATAATTCTCCTTGAACTTTTTGTTTGGTTTTTCTTGTTCGCCTTTATTTTTCTTATTTGTTTTTGACCCAAAACCCCTTGAAAGGATTTTTTATTCCCTTTTAACAAAATTTATATTGTTAGGCTAAAGAACGTGTAATGGAAGCAACAATTCGAATTGGTCAATTCCGACCAGCTCGTGTTGGCGAACATTTTAAAGATCAATGGATAGATGGATGGGCAATGGAAGAAATAAACAAAAAATTGCAACGGATAAATCAGGAAAGAAATGACATTGTTAATGCAACAAAAAACTTAAAAACTCGAAAATCAATGAAAGATTCAAAAAGACAAAGTTCTTCTTCTGATTTGCCATCTACTTCAAACAATGTTTACACTGATGATGGATTTTTAAAACCTGAACTTCCACCAAAGGAAATGACTGCTCAAGAGTATATTGAACAAGAAGAAATTTATAAACTTCGCAAGGTTTTTTTAAATTTTTAAAAATTAGAAATTAAAGTGTAATAATGGGGAGAAGAGGGAGACCACGGAAGACCCATTTCCTTGAAAAAAGACATTTAATGCTTAAAAATTCCTGACTTTTACTCTGAGTACGAGAAAAACTAATACCTTGATGTCCATGTCTAGCTTGATTTTTGGTATGATTTTACGGTAAAATCAATTGTCTTCGATTTTATCAAAAATGCCATATTTCTCATATTTAATTTTTCTATTTTTATAATAAAGAGTTAAATTTAGGAACATTTGAAAAAAGAAGAGACTGACCTTTTGACTGAAAAAGACCGCCTTGAGCGCGAACGAAATCTTCACATTCGAGAAATGAAGCGTGTTCAATGCGAAGAGCAGAGTCGCTTCAAAGATCATATCCTTTTGAATGACCGTTATTTGTTGTTGTCATTGTTGGGAAAAGGAGGATTCAGGTTTTTTAATATTTTTAAAATTTGTGGGAATAATTTGGAACATTATTAACGATTTTTCCTTTATTTTTGCTTAATTTGTAAAAATTAAATGTCTTTTGGCGGGTTCGAACCCACAACTTTGGGGAAGCTTTTTTTCATTTTTCCAACTACACCAAAGAACACTTTGAACCGATTTTTTAATTTTTTGCTTATTATTTAGTGAAGTTTGGCGAGCATTTGACTTGGACGAAAATCGTTATGTTGCTTGTAAAATTCATCAAGTAAATAAAGATTGGAAAGAAGACAAAAAAGCAAACTATGTAAAACACGCAATGCGTGAAAAAGACATTCACAAATCTTTGGATCATCCTCGGATAGTTCGCCTTTTTGATTTATTTACAATTGATAATGATTCTTTTTGTACTGTTTTGGAATATTGTGATGGTAATGATTTGGACTTTTATTTGAAACAACACAAACAAATTCCTGAAAAGGAAGCTAGATGTATTATTATGCAGGTTTATTTTTTTATTTTTATCGTGGTCAGGGCTCTACCCAATTTTTTTGGAATTTATATTTTTTGAGGGAATTTAATTTTGTCCAATAAATTTTGTAAAATTTAAAAAATATAATTAAATAACTTTTTATTCTTTAAAAGGTTGTCAGTGCACTCAAATATTTAAGTGAACAGAAATATCCAATCATTCATTATGATTTGAAGCCTGCCAACATTTTATTACAATCTGGGACTACTAGCAGTGAAATAAAAATTACAGATTTTGGTTTATCCAAAACAATGGAAAATGCTGATGATGGTGATGAAAGTATTGAATTGACTTCACAGGGTGCTGGGACTTATTGGTATTTTTTATATATATATATTTATTTTTAAATTTTAAATTAAAGGTATTTACCACCCGAAACATTTACTCCATTTTGTGATGGAGGTCCGCCTAAAATTAGCAATAAAGTTGATGTTTGGAGTGTTGGCGTAATTTTTTACCAATGTATATATGGAAAACGGGTTTATTTTTTTTAATTTAAATTTTTTTAAATATTAAAATTTAATTTAAAGCCTTTTGGACATGAAAAGACGCAGCAACAAATTTTAGAAGAGCGTACAATTTTTAATGCTCAAGAAGTTACTTTTCCATCAAAACCGCCGGTTACTCAAGCTGCTCAGGTTTTTTAAATTTTTATTATTTTTAGATTTGATTGAATTTTTATTAAATTTGTTTCTTAGGATTTTATTCGGCGCTGTCTTCAATGCCGAAAAGAAGAAAGGGCAGATGTAATCGAATTAATTCGCCACGAACTCTTTAGGCCAAGAGGACAGGTTTCTTTTTTTTCTTTATTTTAAATTTAATTTTATAAAAAATTTTTTTATAAAGTTTTTGGATGTTCTGGGTATATTAGGGGGTGCAGGTTCGAATCCTTTTGTTGGACATAATTTTTATTTTTAACTAATTCAACAAAAAATGAACAAAATCTTTAAAATAAAATTGTTCTGATATAGAAAAAAATTTTTTTTGTTAAGAAAAGTCAACAGCCCCAATCACCAAGTGCTAAATCGGGAAGACCTGAACAGGCAGATTGTGATTAACAAAACAAAGAAAAAATAGATTCGGAGAAAGCGGGAGATTATATTTAAAAATATACACAATATTCCTTGACTTTAATGCCGGACATTACCACCATCCGTATTTTCTTTTTATTTTTACTAATTTTCAATATCTTACCCAATTTTTCAATTTTTTTCCAATTTTTCAACAAAAAAAAACGTGTTTGGCGGGGGTTTTTTGACATACAACTTTCATACAAATATACTATACATATATTTAAATATTTTTTTTTCAGATTAATTTGTTTATTATATATAAATATATTTTATAGCAAAAAAAAAAAATAATTGTTTTTCCATTTGTTTTTCTTTATTTCTCTCTCGGTTTGTTTAGGGGCTTTAACTTTTTATTTTTTGAGAAAAAAATAATTTTATTTAAAAAATATATGATTTTCATGTTACAGCCCTTTTTCTAACCAATAATTTTTGCACATATTACACAGTGAATATAATTTAAAAATGTCTATTTTGTAAAATTGAAAAGTGAGAGTAGGTAAAATATTTGGACGTTTTGCCCATTTATGATATTTGGACATTTTGTCCGTTTTAAGAGGTATTTGGACATTTTGTCCATTTTAACGTATTTGGACATTTTGTCCGTTAAGGTATTTTGACATGTT
The DNA here is from genome assembly GCA_015183035.1 of Meloidogyne chitwoodi. Classification (NCBI taxonomy): domain Eukaryota; kingdom Metazoa; phylum Nematoda; class Chromadorea; order Rhabditida; family Meloidogynidae; genus Meloidogyne; species Meloidogyne chitwoodi. Next base: position 424,970 of record JACZZP010000018.1, read on the forward strand.
GTCCGTATTTTTTGAAATTTTTCGCAAAATAAAAAATTTATTTAAAAGAATTAATCAAATCATTAGCATTCATAAAAGCAGTAGTACAACAAAATATTTTAAATTCAAGTTGATTTAAAATTGACATTTCTGCTCTAGTAATTCCCCCAATAACAAATAAAAGTGTTTGTCTATTTTCTGAAGAAATTTCTGATGGACGTTCATTTTCTATTGATAAAGTTTCTAATAAAGTTTTGTTAAAATCTATCCATTCCTTTTGTAATCCTTCTTCTACTATTCTTATTAAAAGTGATGGCTTTCCACCAGTTTTGACTTCTGTTTTTCTCTGAAATTTGATTAATGTTGTTTTAGTACTTGGACATTTTGTCAATTTTTAGGTGTTTGGACATTTTGTCCATTTTTAAGTGTTTGGACATTTTGTCTTTTTTGAGTGTTTGGACATTTTGTCTTTTTTGAGTGTTTGGACATTTTGTTCTATTAAGGTGTATAAACATTTTGTCCATTTTTAGTGTTTGGACATTTTGTCCATTTTTAAGTGTTTGGACATTTTGTCTTTTTTGAGTGTTTGGACATTTTGTTCTTTTAAGGTGTTTAAACATTTTGTCCATTTTTTAGTTGGAACATTTTGTCATTTTTAGAGATTATTTGGACATTTTAACCAATTATTAAATCAAAAAATCAGTTTACCAATTCGTCAAAATCAGTTGAAGCAAATTTATATTTTCTAATTAATTGATTAAAATTGCCAGGAGTATAAGAAACTTCCCATCTCTTTTCACAAAAATTTTCATCTTTAATTAAACCAGCAAGCTGTAATTTTAATAATAATTTTAATTCTGATATTCCATAACTCTTAAAAAAATTTCTATTTAAAAAAAATATTTAAAAAATTTACTTGAACAATTAATTTTGTATAATTCTGAAGAACAGAAGATTTTAAACCATTTGAAATTAACGATTGTAAAATTATTAGGCGCAAAATTGAATTAATTTCTCTCATTTCTATTAGTGAATTTTCGATAAACGGATGTATTTTGTCATGTTGAGGATTACGAAAAATTTCTAAAAATGAAGAAAACAATTTTTTAATTTTCAAAAATAAAGAAAAAGTAAACAATTTGTCAAAAAAAGAAAAAACATTAAATTCCAACAAAATTTATTTTAAAAAACCTTGTTCACATCGCAATATTCCCCTATAAAAATCATCAGATTCTCGTTGTTGTACAGCTGCTGCAAGACGCATAAATGTCCCTGTTGATTTACGCTTGACAACAACATTTGGCAATTTTGCAACAAAATTTTTGTACTGCGCAATAGAGTCGAGAGACTTTCTTTGCTTAAAAAAGAACCCAAAATCAATTCAAAAATTAAAAAAGAAACCTGTTCTTCCCCTTTTAATTCATCAACAATTTCTCTAAGTTTTAACGCAATACCGCCAACAGACAAATCTTGTAATTGTTCATAAATTTGGTCATTTAATAGAATTTCTTCAAAATCGTGCTTCTTTTGTTGATCAGATTTTTCATCAGAAGAAGAAGAAGATTCTTCTGCTGGGATTTTAATTATTCCTGAAAAAGGAAAAAATATTATCGATATTGACTTTACAAATCAGAGAGAAGGAAAATTAAACCACAAAACCAAACACACTACCACTACACCACACATTCTCACATTGAGTTTATTTATATTTTTATATACATATTTTAAAGTATTTAATTTTGTTTTTGATTAGACGAGGAAAAGTAAAATAAACAAAAAATAAATAATAAAAAAAACCTCTCGAATCAATTCCAAAAAATTCATCACATACACCACCAAAAGTTGATTGTCTCAACATTGGAGTAAGTGGATCAATCCATCGATCGATTAGAACAACATCAGAAATATTTCGAAATTCATTTTTTATTGAATCTGAAGACTTTTTTGCTGTCTAAAAAATTAAAAAAATTGAGAAAATAATTAAAATTTAAACCTCAAAATTTCAATTTCAATAAAAATACTTAAAATTTAAACCTCTCTTACATTTTGAGGAAATTTTTTCATAATTTCCAAAATATTTAAAGACCATTTTCCTTTTGAATAAAAATTAGGCAAACGATTAAATTGATCAACTAATTGTTTCAATGCTTTTGCACATTGATAAAGATAATTCCAATCTCCATTAATAAATAATTGTGGTGCTAATTGAGGTAAATCCATAGTAATTAGTCCAAATTGTTCACTTGGAAACCAATTAACCGAAAGACTTTTAATTGTACAAATACGATCCCAAACTAATTTATCTTCTTTTAAACGTTCTGTAATTGTAAATGTTTTTTCTGGAATGAAAAATAAGTGAACAGTGCATTGACACTAAAAAAATAAAAGTAAAGATTTTAATTTTATCCATAAAAAATCGAAGCCCCTCCCTTAAATAATTAAAAATAAAATAACCCGTTCGTCCAATTTACGTAGCCAACTTTTAACTAATTCAATCGAAGTCTGAGTGGCATAAAGAAGAAAAACAAGATTTGCAGCATTAGAATTTCCAGGATTATTTAACGAATAATTTTTGCCAATATTTAAATTTTGTGTCAAAACGTTTGGTGTTACAATCTAATTTTAAAAAAAAATAAATAGTTAAAAAAAAGAAATACCAAATTTAATAATCTCATCATCTTTTTCCCGTCCCAAACCAAATCAATTGTTCCTTCAAATGAGGAAAATGCATCCAAAAATATTCTTTGAGAAAAATGTCGAGTAAAGTCAGAGAATCGCATTTTCTTTTTTAAGTTTTTAAAAATCAAATAAATATATTTAAAAAATAAAAATGATTAAAAAACATACATTAAAAACAAAAAAATAATAAAACAATTTATAAGTTCAAATAAAATAAAGAAAAACAAATAATTTAAACCCGTGTGTGTCAATTTTCATTTCTTTTTTGTTGTTGCTGAACATTTTTTATTGGAGGACGTTTTTGCTGAAGAAACAATGGACGAGGAAATACAGCACTAAAATAAAAAATTAATTAATAAAGGTTTTTTAAAGTCGTAAAGAACTAAAAATTTTGAAAAAATAAAGATTAAATTCTTGAAGTATTTCAGAAAATTAAAGAGAATTTTAATTTAAAAATGTGACTAAAATAAAATTAAAAAAAACTAACTTGCAAACTTTACAAAAAGGAACATAATTACACGTAACTGAAAGACAAACAGAGCAAACCCATCCAATGCTCAAAAGTTTATTGTGACAATGACAAACTGCCCTATAATCAATATCATGTTGATGGTGAATAAATAATGAATTGTTAGGGACATTAAGGTATTCACTCTGAAAAAAGGTTAAAAATACACATTTTTAAAGATTAAATAATTTTTATTAGAAGTAAAAATTGAAGAAAAACTTCTATTTTTGATAAAAAAAAAGAAACTTCAAAAATAGAGATCTTTTTCCACTAGCATGACTCGAACCCTGGACACGCTAATTCAAAGCCAGAAACTTTCCCAACTACACCACAGAATCAACAAAAAGTATACTACAAAATATTAATAAAATAAAACCAAAATAGTCTGCGCAAGTAATTTAATATTGTCAAGTGTCACATATGTTCCGCCAGTTATATCACAGGCCTGTTGAAGTATTGGAACATTTCCATTCAAACAAACTGCATTTACAACAAGAGAGGAATGTTTTGAAGCAAAAAATAAATTCATCAAAGTACTATGTTCGTTAGAAAGATTATTGGCCAAATTTATAATAATAATTGAACCAGAACAATTTTGATATTGTTTGGAGAATTTTGTAAAAGCTGAAAACTGAATAAATCAATGTTAAAGAAAATAATACTTTAAGGATTGAAAAAAGTACGCAAATAAGTGACACACTTTTAACAAAAGAATTTCCCAAAAAACCGAAAAAAATACCACAAATACTGAGTGAAATAGCAGCAGAATATTGTGAAGATGAAGGCTCATCACAATTCGCATGTTCTTCAAGTTTTTTGCGAAGAAAAATTTCAAGTGATTTAGCAAAATCATTGGTATTTTGATTTGTTCCAATTTCCATAAACTTTTTGTTTGTCAATTTGGCTCCACCAGCGAGAACAAGTAGTTTGTTATTTGTTGATAAAAATAAATGAGTATTACATAAAGCAATTATAGCAGAGAATACATCTTCAATAATATTTGTTTCGTTGTTTTTTGAGATTAATATACCCCAATTTATTGAGTTGCAATCAACAATCACACTAGTAAAGTTGCTACTACTCATAATATACAACTAAAAAACAAAAAAATGTGCTCAAATTAACAAAATGTAGATAAAAAACAAAAAAAAAGAAATTCATGTGGCAATTCTAAAAGTTACCATTTTAAAAGTTAATAAAAAATAACGCCATAACTCAATGCTGAAAAAGGTATAAGGGCGCCACTCTGCACAAACACATCGATTTTTCTGGACCCGCGTTTTATTAGTTGAGCAAGACCATATTTTTTGGGATTAATCCGGTTCAGAATCAATCCGAAGATAAAAAAACTGAAACTGCGAAAATGCAAAAGAGCCTGAAGAATACTCCGCTCTAGAAAACTTTTTAAAAACAAATAGCCGAAATCCAAATATTTTTTTATTTAACTTACAAAATCATCATAGCGTTCTTCCTCTGATAAAATATGACTAAGGAGTTGCAACTACACATACTAAGCAGGCAGATTTTGAAGTATAAGACATACTAGTTTCGACGTTTAAATAAAGTAAAAAAACAATTAAACTAAAAAAATCTCTAAAGTCAATATAATTTATCTAAAAACACCATATATCCAAAAATATAAAAGTCAATTATTTGGTACTTTCTTTCCATTCTTAGAAGAATCCTCGCTGCTTCCAGAACTTTGCTGAATCTGTTCCGCCATTTTGTACAAATCAATCTCCAGCTTTTTCAATGTATCATTCATTGATGGAATCATCGCAACATCTTTAACCACAACGTCAAGCCTCGAAGAATTCCCAACATAAATAGCCCCAAAGATCCCACCAAACATAATGAAGACTCCAATTAACGTGAAAGAGACGCTCATAAAGGAAAAGTAAGTACTTGTTGTTGGTACAGGATGTTCAGAAGAGAAAGGAATCCCAGGGCAATAAAAGCGAACTGGTTGCACCTATTCAAATAAAATATTAAAAGTTGTTTGAAATGTAATCAAAACCTTAGGCAATTTAGTAATTCCAGTAAGAAAATGACGAAAAGCAAGAGGATCACCAACAAGAACAATGTCGTGGATTTGTGATTTGTCCATTTTGGCATCACGGATTGACTTCTCAACTGGATCCATAGTGCTGCGGAATAAGTCAGCGCAGAGCTCTTCAAAACGAGCACGAGTGATGTTGGCGTAGAAGTCAATTCCATCAAAAAGAGAATCGATTTTGATGCTGAAAATATTTTTTGACAATTAACTCATTTTTAACATTAAAATACCTCGCTTGAGTAGAGCTTGATAATGTCCTCTTGGCACGCTTACATGCTGTACGGAGACGATGAAGAGCACGAGGATTAGTAGCCAGGTCTTTCTTGTGTTTGCGTTTGAATTCGGCAACAAAGTGATTGACCTATGAAAGTAGTTTAACTTATTGTAATTTAAAAAATCAAACCATTCGATTGTCAAAGTCTTCTCCACCAAGGTGAGTATCACAAACAATTGACTTCACTTCAAAAATGCCATCTTCGATAGTCAAAATTGAGACGTCAGCACCCAAATCTAAGATGCGAACATTGCGATCTCCTTGACCTTTCTTGTCCAAAACATAAGCAATTGCTGCAGCTGTTGGCTCGTTGATAATACGCAACACATTGAGTCCAGTAATGGTTCCAACATCTTTAGTAGCATGGCGTTGACTGTCATTTAAGTAGGAAGGAACTGTGACGACCGCACCCTTGCCAGTTTGTCCCAAAAAAGCCTCAGCGATTTTCTTCATTTTAACCAAAACCATGGCAGAAACTTCCTAAAATTATTTTTTTATATCCCTATAATCCGGTAAAACAACCTTAGGGAAGAAAGTCATCTCTCCTTTGACCTCAACTTGAGTCTTCAGTCGTCCACCTTCGCCAGTAATGACTTTGAATGGCCAATGTTTCATGTCAGATTGAACAGCATAATCGTCGAACTTGCGTCCAATTCGTTTAGCACCTTTAAGAGAGTAAAAATATGTTTTAAAAAATTTTAAATATACCAAATACAGTGTTGTGAGGATTGATCGCAACCTGATTTTTGGCCGCATCAGCAATCAAACGTTCAGTATCCGTAAACGCCACATAAGATTGAGTCAAGGAACCATCTGCAGAACAAAAACCCGACGCAAATCTCTTTTTAGCAAAAAGAGTAAAAGACGATCGGACCATCCCAAGCATAGCTTGACGAAACATGGAAAAAATTATAAGTCTAAAAATTAGTTTTTATTAATATATAATAAAAAATCAATGAGAGTTGTTGATAATAACTCGAAAACAAAGTACATAAATGAAATAAAATGAAGAAACTTTCATTTATATACAGCCAAAATTTGTTACATTTCTATTACTCTCTAATATTCAATGATATTTTTTCGGACACACCCGACTAGTCGCGGAGAGACTTCTATACAAGTAGTCCTTAGCTTCCTCTTTATCTCTAATTCCTTATTTAATATACTATCGCGCAACACGTCTGCCAGCGAATAGTCGGCCTTTTACCATCAATACTTCGACATACATATAAATGGAGTTAGCGAAAAAGAAAGTTTATATTATGACTAGACAGAAAAACATTTTTTAATCCTTTAACTTTTTAAACTTTTACAACACATTAGAGTCTAAATGTTTATTTTAATTTTTTTGTGTTTTTTGTTTTTTAAAATTTGTTTGTTTTTTCAGAATGAATACCACAAATTCTATTGAAATGGGTGTTTATACATCAATGCCGGATTCAGAAATTAATCTTGATGGGAGTGAAGAAATGATTGAAACTAAATATGGAAACATTAAAGTAGTCATTTATGGGGACAAAAAAAGTGGTCATCCTTTGGTAACTTTTCATGACATTGGAATGAATTCTGATATGAATTTTAACAACTTTTTTACCTTTCTGACACCAACAAAGTTGATTAAACGATTTTGTGTTTATAATATAAATGCTCCTGGACAAGAATTTGGTGCTAGCAAATTACCTGCAGGGTTTATTTTTTTAATTTATTTTTTCTTTATATTAAATTTTTATTTTTTAGCTTTTTTTATCCAACTATGGATGAATTGGCTTCGATTGTAGAGAATGTTGTTGAGCATTTTGGGTGTTATTTTTATTTTTTTAACCATCGTTAATGTTTTAATTGAAGCACATTTATTTTTAAACTCTTTATTCCACTCTTCTTTAACCAAGTATACCTTGTATTGGAGAGGGTACTTTAGAATTTTTTTGCTTCTTTTAGAGCATTAGTTAAAATTTATTATGTTTATTTTAATAAATATGCTGTTATTAGTTGATTAGTGTTGTTGGCGTAGTTGGTTAATCTCTAAGGCGATTCATCTTTTGGGTGGGGTTCGAATCCTATAGTGGTTTTTCTATTTTAAAATAATGTGAATTTGTTTTAAACTCACAAAATAAATTAATTATCATATTTTCTCTAATTTTTATTTTTTTAAAGTATAAAATCTTTCATTGGATTTGGAACGGGAGCTGGCACTAATGTTTTATTACGATATGCAGTTAATTTTATTTAATTAATTTGTTTTTATATTTTAGTTAAAACATTCTAATTCTGTTGATGCTTTGGTTTTGATTAATCCAATTTTGCAAAAGGCTGGATGGATTGAATGGTTTTACCAAAAGGTTTTTATTTTTTAATAAGATTATTATTATCTTATTTTTTTAAGTTAAATCTAAATTCTCTTCGAAATGGAAAAATGCCTTCGTTCACCGTAGATTATTTCATGTGGCACTTTTTTGGAAGGTTTGAAAAATTGAAATTTTTGACTAATTTTACTGAAATAAATATAAGCTCTATTCTTTAGGACATTCATCTAAAAATTAATATATGCATACCAAAGTAAATGACTATTTTACTTCAAAAATAAGAATTAAATTAAAAATATATTTCCTTACTCAGGGGTTAACAGAGCAAACGAGGGACGCTTATATTAATTTTTGAAAAGCTGTCCTAAAAGTAGAGCCTTGTTAAACATTTGAGTGTTATATTTTGGTAAATCTTTTCCCCGCATTTTTAAAATTCCAATTTTCTCTGGAACAAATAAAACATTAATATAATTTAAAAAATATAATTAAAAATATTTAGACATATTGAAGAATGCAATCCAGACGCAGTAAAGCAATACAAATCCTATTTTTATTCTCAACAAAAACCATGGAATCTTTCTCTTTTTGTCGATTCTTTTTTAAAGTTTGTTTATTTTTTTTTTATTATTCTATAAAATTATTTTAGTCGTAATGAGTTGGCTTTATCCGACAATTTGAAAAACTTAAAAGTCCCAATGTTGGTAATTGTTGGAAATAATTCAGCATTTATAGATGAATCTGTTTATGCTAATTCACAATTTGATCCGAAAATGACTGAATGGTTGAAGGTTTTTTTAATTAAGAAAAAAAATTTTTGGACCGAAAAAAGACCTGGAGAGAATTAAATTAAAAAAAAATAATTTTTAAAAAATAAAAATTTAAAGATTTCTGACAGCAGTGGATTAGTTTTGGAAGATAAACCTGCAGAAGTTGCACAAGCCTTTCTTCTTTTTTTGCAAGGACGGGGATTTTGTAAGAAAATTTATTTTTAATTTATTAATTTTTTTTATTTTAAGGTTGTGATTTGAATATTTCAAAAATTGTTTCTTCATTAAAAGGTGAATTACAAAGCATTAATAAATCTCAGCAGCAGCATAATTTGACTTTGGAAAAAGTAGACGAATTTGGTCTTTAGTAAATGTATAATTTTTAAAATATTTTTTTTTTGTGTAAAATTTTTTGGTTCTGAGGTCGGACTTTCAAAAAAACAATAAATAGCGTCCTCTCTGATTGTTGAAAAATTAATTAAATTAAAAAAATAGAAAAACAAATAATTGTATTTTAATTAATAATAAATCCGAAAAGTGCGACCTCAGAAAATCTAAAAGAGAATATCTTATTTTTCTCTCTACTTAAAAATTAAATTTAAATAAAAAAATATAAATAAATGTGGATATATTTTAAAAAAATCTTCCAAATTTTAATATAAACAAACCTCCGATTAAATTAAATTTTTATTACACAAAAAATAATATTTATTTTTTTTAATTAAGATTAAAGGAGATTTATTTAAAAAATTTGATTAATTAAATTTTTAAGATTTTATTCGACAAAAAATGAAAAGTTTATAGCCTCTATTTTCTAAAATCCAACTGAAAAAACACAAAAATTTATTTTTGTGTTTTATTTAAGGAAATTTAATTTTTATTAAATTTAAATAAAAAAAAAATACTTTTGATAATCACAACAAAAAATTTTTTTTAACTTTTATTCCTGAGCCTTTTCTTCTAGTACTGATTCCTCTTCTTTTGTTTCCTGGGAATTTTCCATTTGGACGGAATTTTCTTCTTCAGGTGCCAATAAACGGCCAACCAAAGGATATTTGACTTTAAAAATAATTTTTTTATAATTTATTAAAAAAAATTAAAAAAAGAATACATGAAAGGCGTTGTTCCCATTCTTTAGCTTCTTCTAAATCATCTGCTGTCATTCCTGAGTGATCATCATATCCATCTTTAACCAATTTAAGATCCATTGTACCTAAGGCTCTTGTAGCATCATGTCCGGCTAACGCTATAAATTATTAAAATTTTATATTCTTCTCAAATTAAAAAAAAATAAACCTCCATAAGCTGCTTGCGGACCATAAAAATCTTTTCCTTTTGTAACGTCATAAATCTGTAAAAATATTTATGTAAAGAAACACAAAAATTTTAAAAAATAGTGACTGAAAGTTAATAATAAATTTTATTAAAAAATAAAAAAAAGCGCCGTTACAAGACGCATCCTAAATGTTTAAAAACTTAAGATTAGTCAGTTTTTTCAGTTGAAGCTTAATTAGCCGCCGAGCGAGTTCGAACCCGCGACCAACTATTTTTTCCTTTACTCATATAATCACACACTTTACCACTAAGCCACAGAGAAAGTATTCTTCAATCTATCTTTTAATAGTATTAAATCCCCACAAAAAGTGTTACAAATCTACATTATCAATCTTAGTGAGGATATTTAAATAAAAACTTTAAATGTAAAATTAATTAAAAATATATACTTTTCCAAACAGTGCAAAACAAATGCGTTCATCATCAACTCCATTATAACGCTTAAGTTGATCAATCGTCATATCCCGTTTTTCTAAAGGTTCAACGTTTTCTTGAGTTGGCGGTTCAATTATTTCATATTTTTTAAAGAATAATTTATAAACAACATAAACAAAAAGAACAAGCAACACAACATCTAAATTTAAAGAAAAATGTTTTTTTTAATTAATAAATTTATGAAAGTTGGAGTTCCCTAGACATTAAAACATCTTTTAGACAACCCATCCCTGGACATCACATCAATAAAAACAACAAACAGAGACAAAAAATGAATTGAAGCAAAAAATACCTAGTCAATTTTTAATATTTATACCGAAGAAATGTTAATCATATATTTGGGGACAACCCAAATGATCGAAACCCAAAAGATCGATTGTAGCAATTTGTGAACTTGCCAGTTCGGTCAATTAATAAAACACTCCTTGTAGGTCCAAGTTTGAATGGTACCAAATTGTTTTAAGAGATTTGACCGAATTGGCAATTGGACCAATTGGCAAACTATCTTTTGGGTTCGATCATTTGGGGTGGACTCATATATTTGTGATGTCCAAAGGAAAAGATTATTTTATCAATTGGTGTTGCTCTAATGGAAGGGTCAAGTATTTTAATTATTCTATTTTAAAAACCCCCTCCCCTTAAAAACTTGTTTGAGACATAAGCCTTATAATATTTTCAAAAAAAACCTATTGCTGTGATTTCAAACAATCCTGCGATCATTGTCATTTTTTAATTTAGTTAAATTATCAAAATATCACAAATTAGACAAAACACTAAAAATAAAATTAATTTTAAAAAATACAACACAAAAGAAAAATTAAAAAAAAGTAGAGAAAATAAAAATAAATAAATTATTGATTTTCATTCATTTTTGACTGTTTAATATTTTCTTTTCTTTTTATTCAATGTAATTAAAAATAAAATTAATAATCTTTTCTCTCAAAATTTATCATCAATAATGTCGTCCTCTTCATCATTTGGCATTAATAAATCTTCCAAAAATTTATCCAAAAATTCATCATCTAAAAAATATTTTTTGATTGAGTTGGACTTTTTGGTGCCCATAACTTAGTGCCAATTTTTTGACTTTTTTGTTCAAAATTTTTTCTGAATCTTTTCTCATGTAAATAGAAATGTCTAAATTTGAGTTTTCTTTTTTATTAAAATAATCCGATCAGACTTTTCCATTTAAATTTTAAAATAACGAAGATCTCAATTATTCGATATTTTCATGTTCAAGTTTTCGTGGAATGTCTGTTAAATATTGATTTATTTAAAAAAAGAAACTTTCTTAAATATAAAGCCTTCAAATTAAACTAGAATTATTCAAAAATATTTAAAAAAATTAAATTTCAAAAATTCCACGGCTAAGATGTGGGCACCAAAACGTCTCATTCCAGTTTTAGTAAAAATTAAAATAATTTTTATAAATTTTATCTTATAAAACATAAACTAACCTTCAGCTCCCTCAAAACGATTAAAAAATTCTCCATCTTTAAAGCAAACAACAGTTGGCACTGAACTGACCTCAAACTGTTCGGCTAGAGAACTAGCTCCTCCTTCAACATTAACTTTAGCTAATAAAACCTTTTTTAAAAGGAAAAAGAAATATTTTAGAAATTATAAAAATATTAATTAATTAAAAACCTTATTTCCCTGTCCTAACACTTTTGCTTCAAGTCGTGGCCCAAAACTTTGGCAGGGGCCACACCTATGAAAATAAATTAAAAAAAAAATATTTAAAATTAATTTTAAAAATACCAATCAGCATGAAAACAAATAATTAAAGGTTTTCTAGAGTTAAGTATAAAATCATCTATGCCTTCGTCTGAATCCAAGTCAAACACTACTTGTTCTTCTTCGTGCTGTTGCATAGAAATGGAACGAAAAGAGAAAGCCTTTGTAAAATAAAGGGAAATTGGAGTATTCTGAATTTTAAATTCTGATTTTATATTCAATTTTAATATTGTTCTGAAAGTTAATTCTGATTTTCTTGTATTTAAATTCTGATTTTTTGATATTCAATTTCTGATTTTGTTCTGACATTTTTTCTTATTCTGGTTTTTGAATTCTGATATTTTTAATTGTGTTCTGATATTTAAATTCTACTATTTTAAATTCTGATTTTAATTCTGAATTTACTTTAATTCTGATTTTCTGATATTTAAATTCTGATTTTTGAATTCTTAAATTCTGATTTTCGTTCTGTTCTGATTTTTATAATTAAATAAAAACCTTCAATTGTTTAACATTTCCTCCAAAGTCAATTAACTGAACAGACTTTGTTTTATTTATTAAATTAGTTCTGTTAATTGATTGTTCCAATAAAGTGCTAAATGAAGAAACACTTCGCCTAATAAAATTAGAGAAACGAGAGTTTAACATATCTAAAAAAATAAAAAAAAATAAATTTAATTTTTGTGAATTAAATTTAAAAAAAAATAAATAATTTGGAAATTTTCCCAAATTAAAATAAAATTTTAATCAAAAATTTAAAAATAAGGCTTTAAAAATTCGTTGGCAGTCTGAAAAAAATTAAAAAAATATATATTTTATTGCGATTTATTTCTTCTTTTCTTTCTTCTTCTTCTTTTTTTATTAAAAATTTTTATATTTATTTATTTTCTTTACAATTAATTAATTAATTTAATTTAGCTAAATGTCTTCTATTTTTACATAATTTTTTAATTTTTAAAATTTTTATTTCTTTTTCTTCTTTTAACATTTTTTGCCAAAATTCAAGTAATAAATTTGAATAAATTGGAGAAAGCATAAATTTTAAATAATTAAAATTTGTAGATGGATAAACTAATTCAAATTCACCAATTCTGGATATTTCATCTTCAAAGTCAACTAATTTAAAAAATTATTAAAATTTATTTTTTAATCCCCAAAAGAAGATAACAGAGCATCGAAATGTAAGAACAAAAAAATCAGAATTTTCTTTGAAAAATTTATAAAATTCCCCCCGATGTTTTTGGTATAAGAAGAAGGTTTGGGAGATAATTTAGATGATTAAAGTTGTTAGGGGAAATTTTTGTATGGGAATAAAATTTAAAAAATGGGTATTTTATTGAAGAATAGAGAGAAGACGACTTTTTTTATAGACTAAAAAATTTTGCGGAAAATTTCTTTTATTTTTTACTATAAAAAATTGTAAATAAAATTAAAAAATATTTCCACAAAAATTTTTTATTCACAAAGAAAGTCACCTATTCTCTCCTAATAATTCCAAAAAAAAATAAATTTAAAAAATACTTAAAATTCGTAGATCAGAATCAGTCAAAATGTCACAAATGTCTTCTCTAATTTCCTTAAAATAATTAAATTTTTAAAAATTAAATTTAATTTAAAAAAACCTTATTTTCGTTAAAATACTCTAAATGAGTCTTTTCCTTTTCCAAATGTTCCTCATCTTTATGAGCATTTAAATTTCTTGTAAGAAAATAGAGTGAGGTATAAAAGTCATCTTCTTCAGAGCTGTTTAGAAAAAAAACAAATTTTACATTTTTTACCCAAATGAGTTTTGACCCAAATATAACTTTTATAAAAATTTAAAAGAAAAATTCAAACCTTATTGGAAAAGGAATTCCAGCCAAAATTAGAGTATCTTTTGCCAATGGTGCCTTAACTGCAATATCCAAAGGTGTAGAAGAGTGAAGGCTTGGGCTAATGTTCATTTCAATTAGCCAGGGACGCAAATTGTTATCCACTAAAAAGTAAAAAAATAAATAAAATTAAAAATTAAACCGAGAATATCCATTCCATAAAGCTCATAACTTTAAAAATAAAAATTAAATTTAAAAAAATTAAAAAAAACCTTATAAAAGGATATTTACTGTGATGTGCTGCATGTGCTCTTATATGACTTTCACAGGACAAAATAGCCTTTACAGCAATTTTGTAAATTTCTTCTTTTAAGAAGAAAGAATTATGACCCAATTTATCCAAATATTTCCATAATTGGGTTAATCTCCATTTTGGCACATTTAGCTGTTGTTGTTCTCCATCTTCTGTTGAGATTGTTGCCAATTTGTTGATTGAATAATTCGTTAAATGCATAAATTGGTTTGTAAAAGAAGTCATTTCTGGGTTGTAAGAAACACTTGCAAAACTTTAAAAAAGTAAAAAATTAAAATTTATAAAAATGGTCGTTAGAGTCTGGGACAAAAAATTATATTTTAGAGTCAAAAGAAGAGTAAACATTTTTTAAACACACTAAAATAACCTTATATCCACTATAATTTAAAAAAAAAAACAATTTTCATCTTAAATACTCAAATTTTAGTATTACTTATTATTCAGACTCTAATATCCAAAAATAATAAATTGTATAAATTTTATTTAAATTAATTTAAATAAATAATTTTTAAGAAAATTTAAATTTCACCAATATTTTAATTATTAAAATATATTTATTGGATAAAAGTCACTGGTACCCTATCCCCTTCTTTCCCTGTTCCTCTCCCTCTACATCACAATAAATAAAAATAATTAAAAAAAAACAAACCGAACTAATCCTTCCTTGTAAATGTAAATACGCAAAGGATCATAACTTGTGACATAAACGTACACTCTCAAATCAAATTTTGAATCATTTATTAAAAAGGGGCTTTCAATATAACTAAAAATTGAAAAAAAAATATAAATTTAAAAAATAAAAATTAAACTGTTGTGCAACCAAAGGAGTTTTTGCTGGGACCATATTATATTTTGAAACAATATTAATTCCTGTCCCTCTGGCAGATGCTGGCTAAAAAAAATAAAATTTAAATTTTTTGCAAAGGTCCTTAAGAGTCTGCGATTGAGAAAAAGGAAGAATCCGGACACCGAAAGAGTCCGAGAATTTTAATTCAAACATCCAAAAACAATAAAACAAAATTTTTAATTATATAAAAATTGACCCAAATGAGTTTTTGACCCAAATATAACAAAAATTATTAACTGGTTTTAAAATAACGTGACGGATAGCCTTCATTGAAAGATAAACACGAAGTCTTTTTGTGTCTTTAGGTAAAATATAAGTATAAGGCATAATACAAAATTCATCATTTGGAAAACGTTGCATCATATCAAAAAGGTGTAACCAAAGTCTGTCTTTCCGTCCGAGATGAAAAGCACCGGGGAAGTGATTGACCTAAAAATTTTAAATTAATTTAAAAATTGTTAAATTGAATAAAAATTAAAAAAAAAATACAAACTTTTTGACAAGGCTTTAAAGTCTGATATTGAGCCGATTTAAGATGTCGTCCCCAATATCCAAACCAAAATTGGTCTTCTTCAACTAATTTAAAATGGCTTGTGAGCAAACTAAAAAATGTTTAAACTTTAGTTTTCTTAAAAAAAATTAATTAACAAGAAAACCTGTGTCTTACAACTAATGCTAACAATGAATTGTTACACCATAAAAGTTGTTGGGTAAAATTCAAAGGTTTTTTAACTAAAAAAATTTATTAGAGAAAAGATGGGTTTAAGGACAAGATTATGAATTTAAAAAAATAAAAACCTTTAGTACCCTTGACATAAAAAAGTATTGTTGGAGGCACATTGTCAAATAAACTAGCACGAAGAAAAGGTTGAAAATCGTCTGAACAAGAAAATAGATATTTGAAATCTATTTTTTCATTAAATATTAAATTTTTTTGTTGTCTTCTAATTTTTTGTAAAGAAGAAGATGAGTTCATTTTCTAAGAAAAAAATTAAAGAAAAATTACAACAAAAAGTAGACAAAAGCAACAAAAATATAACAAGGAAAAAAAGCGGTCAAATGCAATTTTCAATAATTTTTAAAATTAATCTCTGTTATTGAATTATTATAAAATTATAAGGCCACAATCATGTAAAATTTTGACTAAATGTATAATTGAATTAGTCCTTTAATTAAAATTCTCGACAGAACCGTCATAGACCGAGAACGCAATTGTCTTTTTTGAGTGCCTTTCGCGCTCAAACTGATTAATTAAAAAAAGAACGTCTGACTGTCTACTCTTCTACTATTTCTTAATTATAATTTCACTTACTTTCTATAAAATCAAATTCATTTCAGATTATTAATTTTTTACTTCCATATTTCCAATTTTAATCGAACTAATGTGTTTTTATTTTTTACTTGTTAACTTTTCACTTTTTTTCATTTTATAGATTATTTTATTAAACAAAAAATGAGTGACGTAGAATCTTCTTCTGATAAGGGAAATTTTTCGGATGTAGACTATGCTGATATGCGTCTTAATGCACTTACAATGCAGGAATTTTTTGATACTCTTCAAATTAATGGTAGACGTGTTAATTCGGTATACTTTATAATTATAAGTAGAATATCTAGATATCAAAATTTTTGATTTTTTTGACTGGTTTTTTTTCAATTTACACTAATTATTATAGAACAAAGTTTTAATATGTTAGTCCTCGCTTTTTATTTTCAGTTTTTTTAATTTCAGATAGCTATGGGTATGACCGGTGGTCCATTCACATTTTGGACGCAGGGTGTTTATACTCCGAATATTGAGCTTGAGGTTTTCATACGAAATTCAATAGTCGAAAATAATACAGCTCGACGTGCTCGACGGGTACAAACTCGTTCGCCAGTTTTTGATATTGATAATAGGAGTGTCAATTTGGAGGTAACTATTAAATTTTAAAAGTGCACATAATTTAGCAAAAATAATGCATTCTTTTTTCTTACCGTCGAAATTCAAAAAATCTCATTTAAAATTTTTTAAATAAAATATTTAAAATTAACTTTAGGTTATTATAATTGAAGAGAACGGCACTCGTTTGAATCGGACTATAAGGGTTTCATTAGAATAATTTATTGTAATTTTTATTATTAGTACACACCACGGGCAGACTTCCAGATTTATCGCGGCGTTATGAATCGTAATTGAAAGAGTATAAAAATAATTTATTTTTCATTGTAAATGCATTTAAAAAATAAAATTTAATGTTTCAATTGATGTATTCCTTAAAATTTATTTTTCCGTAGTTTTCCACTTGAGAGTAGAGATAGGAACAGGATCGGGTCCCGATCCTGTTTCCCGATCCGTTTTCCTGATTTTTTTGAGAGATCGGGATGAAATTTGAATCGGGAATTCCCGATTTTTCTGATCCGGGTCCATCCCGATCGTTCACTTTTTAAATTTCCCGATCCCGATTTCTTCAAAATCCTATCTCTGCTTGAGAGTACCTCCAAAAATTAAAGAAATGTGAGATCCTCGAGGTGTGTCAATTAGTCATATTTTACATGGCCTTTTTAACATTGACATTTTGAACATTTTTCCCTTGTTGACACATTGAAATTATTTTTATTAAATTTTGCCAAAAATATTGACAGGCGTCATTTTAAAACTAAACACTCTTTTTCTTCTAATTCTCGCTTTTTTTGTTTTTCTATGCTTCTAGAGTCTTAGTTTATAAATTTTTTAAATTTAAAAATTTACTTTTATTTTTTATTTGACATTATTTCTTTTTAATTCACTGTATTATTGTCTTTGATTTATATTCATGATACAAATATAGTGTTTGATCTTTAATGATCTGATTTTTTAATCAAAAGAAAGGTTTGTTTGTTTTCCAGCTTTTTGATGTTGATCATTTTCTTTTTCAGATTTTTTCATCACTAAAACGCGGGAAAGTAAGCCCGGAGGGTTTGACAGACCTTTTCTTTATATTCATCAAGTCAATAGTGTAGTAGTTGTTTGTGCTGCTACTGATGTGCCCTCACTATTACATCTCCCCTCTCTTTTGCCACAGCTCTGACTTTCTTTCTCTGCCTTCCAAAACCATCATGAGGACCAACCGACTCATGTCAGTAGACGACGAGCAGTTCTCTTTTTTCCCTTACACCCTTTTCTTCCTTTTCCTTGCCGGTCGTCGTCATCAGCGCCCATTGAGCGACGACCGGCCTTGCTCGACAGCCAACGAAGAACCCCAACCAAACCCAGCTGCTGCTGCTAGTAGTAATAGTCTTCATTCTCCTTTCTTCCATTTCATTTCCTTGCTTTCCTCTTCCATTGCCTTCATCATCAACAACGACAGCAGCCAACCAACCATCATCCAACCACCAACACACGCTCAACAGCAACAGCCACTCCACCAACAAAAAGCAGCAGTCCTTCACCACGGCCATCTTCTCTATATCGCCACATACCAACCACACCATCACATTCTACTACTACTATTATTGCTGTTGCTACTTCTACTACTTACATATATATTTCCTAACCAAAGCCATCTTTTTATTATTTTCTTCACCATCACCAAGAGGTTCTGGGCTCTGTTCCTGTTTTACTACTTTCTTGCCTTATTTTTGGCTGTAATTTTAATTTTTAATTAATTTTTAGTTCAAAAATTGTTCAGAAAATTGTTTTTTACAACAAATGAAAAGTTGTCAAATTTGTCCTGCAGTGGACGGTGAAACAACAAATTTTAAAGATGGAAAGCAATTAAGAGAACACTTAATTGAGGTAAGGAAACTTTTGGGTGGCAAAATGTCCAATTTTTCTTTTTTCAGAATCACTCAAAAATTGTAGCAAAGGCATTTTTAATACCTAAAGTTAACGATAAAATACATTTATGGCTTTTGGTATGTTTTTTTATTTTAAATATTTTTTTTAACAAATATTTGGACAGTCAAGTGTGGACTATTCTACTCAGAGCACTTCGGAGAACACAAATCGGTTAAATGAGGTAATTAAATTTTTAAAAGTTTAACCTTTTAAAAGGCCAGCAAAACTTATTTTTTTTCCGTTTTGGAATTGATATTTTTTAGAGTTGATATTTTGGGCTGGCCTTTTAGTCTTTGACCTTTTTGTATTTTTTATATTTTTATCTTTTAACAATTTTTTAATAAAATTTATTTTTTTTTAAATAAAAGAATGGCTTATTTAATGCTGAAAATAACGAATCAAAAAATGAATATTCCATTAACAATAATATAACAACAAATGACAATGGAGGTGACGCATTAATGTTACTAAAAGGCTTCTTAGAATCGGTTGCTGAGAACGGAGATGTTGGAAAGAGTGAATACTGCGAACCTAAAAAAGAAATAGAAGAGGCAAACGAGGGGATAAAAGAAGAAGAACAGCAACAGCCGACCACTTCTTTAGCCAATGGAGAGGATGAACAGCAGGCAGACGAGGTATATCCATTTTTAAGACAAAATGACATTGGGATAAAATGTCAATAAATCAGAATGTCATGGAAATGTGAGGACATTTTGTCATAATATGTCAAAATATTATTCATTTAACTTTTTGACATTTTGCCCTTTTTTAAGACGAATCAAAATTTGGCAATATCGATTTTTGGAGGCTACTGTCTTAATGACATTTTGTCCCATGACTGATTTTTATCCACCAATCAATATTAGCTTTCAACCAATTTATCTCTTTTTCTCTATTTAGATAGATTTCTTTGCTCCTCTCAAATCTTTACTATTATCTTCAACGATAGATTCTGTTCAAGGAAGTGGTGGGTCTACTCCTTCACGTGCTGCTGTTGTTGACTCTAAAGCTATAAGAAAAGCACATTGTCAAGTAAATTGATTTTATTAGAGTGTATAGAGTATTTTTACAATAAATTTTTTTATAGAGAAATTGTTTTATATTCGTTTAAAAATCTTTTTAGGTATGCAATTTGGATATTTGTTCCACAGCTCGCCAAAGACATGTTTATATGGTACATTTGAAGAAAAAGGTTTAAATTTTTAGCTAAATATTATAATGAAAAAAGTATAGTCGAGCGTGGTGTAATGGTTAACTAGTTTGCCTATTTAATAGTTAGGGGTAGGTTCGATTCTAATCGATTGCATTTCATTTTATTAGTTAAGGAAAAAGTTTTTTAGTATTTATTGTTTGATATTTTTTATTTAAAATTTTTAATTTAATTGAAAAGTTAAATTGTAAAAAATTAATAAAAAAGGAATATGTAAAAATAATTTTTTAGTAAAAAACTTTCTTTCATTTTTAGGACTTATTCAAATGCAGGTTATGTGAATATACCAATTCAAATTCATTATGGGAGGTGCAAAAACATACTCGAATGCAACACTGTATTTAAAATATTTTTTAATTTTTTTAATCTTTATTTTTAGCTTCTGAAATAAGACCTATTAGTCAAGAAGAAAAACATAAATTGGAAATTCAGGTTTTTTTTATTTAATAAAATAGGGGAGGTAATCTTATTTTTTAATTTATTCAGATGTGGGGTCATCTTTGCTTTCCTGAATGGAAACAAAAACCTCAGAAGAGGAAATATCAAGTAGCGGAAGAACAAAATGAGGAAAAAGGAGAACAGGAAGAAATGGGCGAAATGATTAAAAAGGTAAAAGAAGAGAATAATGAAGATTTTGAAAATGATGGAGAAGAAGACGGAAGAACATCAACAGCCACGACAATAACAACGAGTGTTGGGGATATTGAAGGAAGTAGTAATGAAGTAAATGATCGTTTATGTCATCTTTGCATGTATTTTTTTAAATTTATTTTTTTAGTTTATTTTTTTTAACTTTTATTTACAATCTTTCAAGCAAAATAAAAAGCATAAAACTCTTTCTGAACAATTAATAAATTATTATTAATTTTAGGGAAGAATCTAAATATCCTGGTAGACATATTGCTCAACGCCATTTAAATCAATCACTTTATGAATGTCCAATTTGCTTTAAATTTGGAAGTTATGAAAGTTGTACAGTTAATAAGGTTTTTTTATTTTTTATAAAACTGATATTTTTAGAGAGAAAATTTTGTCAAAAAATTATTTTAGAGTTTGTTAGGTTTTAATATTTATTTTAAAGTAACAACCTTCTTTTTTATAATTTTCACTTCCTTTTAAGCATATAAGAAAAGTACACCCAGAAGTATCTTTGGATGTAACTCCAATCAGCAATTTGGAAAAATATGCTGATCAGATTCGTGATTTGCAGGTTTTTAAAAAAACAAAATAACAAACCTTTTTAAATTTTTAAGGCTCGCTGTTTTCCTAACAGGCAAATGAAATTAGTTAGGCCATTAAGCGCAACTGGAAAAAGTAGGCCACGTGAACGTCATCATTGTGGTATGTGTGGTGTTGATGTTGCTCAATCTGATAGACAGAGACATGTATACCACAAACATTTGAGAAAAGGAAAGGTTTATTTTTTCTTATCTTTTTAAAATAATTTTTTTGTAATTAGATTTTTGAGTGTCCTATCTGTGACTTTTCTTCTAATTATGACATTCATCGTGTCAAATGGCACATAAAGTAAATTTTTAATTTTTAATTTTATTAAATGATTAAAGATAATTTTTTAGATGGGATCATAAAGATGTTTTGTCTAATGGCAATGGATCTCCTCTTGAACCAATCTCACATGAGGCACGTTTTAGGGATGAAATTGACGCAACAAATGAAAAATGTTTTCCTGGATGGCAACGTAAAAGGCACATTTCCTCTCCAGAAAGTGATGATTTACCTATTAAAGATGAAAAAACTGGAAATGAAGAAAAAACAAAAATGGACGGAGGAACAGATTATGAATTAATGCAAAAAGCACTAAAAACAGTGGCAGAACTTTTTCAACAACAAAATCTTCAACAAGTGGGAAATTCAATGCCTGAGAGTTCAAACGCCTTGGATTGGACTTGTAGGGTAAAAAAATAAATTTTTTTCTATAAATTGATTTTTTTACAATTAGCTTTGTTGGGTTGCCCTCAGACCAGGCACAAATTTGTTAAGACATGTAGCAAAGGATCATTTAAATTTGCCACTTTATCAATGTCCTATATGTGAAAATCATGGCGCTCACAGTGCTTATGAAGGTTTTTTTTAATTTTTTTTAACTAAAAAATTTATTTTTATAAAGTTCGTTCTCATATGATTCGTTCTCATGGTGGTGATGTTACTCAAGAACCTCTTAGCAGTTTAGAAGAAAATGTGGAAGAAATTGAACGTATTTGGAAACAATGCTTTCCTCACAAAGATTTTAAAGCAGCTGGAGGTGAAAAGGTTTTGGCGATGGAAAATGATAAGTCTTTGGATGAAGCTAGAGTTAGATGTAAAGAATGTTGGCAAGAAATGAAAACTGAGGATAGACAGGTTTTTACTTAGTTTTTGGGAAAAGAGGTTTATTGATATTGGAAATTATTAGGGAATTTTGTTTTCAAGAAAAATTTCGGAATAAGTAAAAGAGATTGGGATAAGTTAAAGAGAAGTTTAAGAGAGAAACTCCTATGCACGGCATGTTTTCATTCCCTTTTTATAATTATTTAAATCTTTAAATTATATAGATTCATGTTTATCGTCATCATCTTCGTGAACCGCGTTTGTATGAATGCCCACTTTGTGATTTTTCTCATTATGCATGTTCCTCTGATGTTCGAAATCATATTTTAAGGACACATAAAGATCAGTCTGATGTTATGCCTAAAGCAAATTTGCTTCGTTATTCAAAGGAAATTTCAGAATGGAATGAACGTTGTTTTCCTGGATGGTTTTTTATTTTTTTAAATTTTTTTAAAATTAATTTAAAAGGATAAATCGACGACTACCAGCCAATTTGATTGAGGATTTTAATAGCTGTCGCCTCTGTGGAATGGATGTTCGCCAAACTTCTAGGTTTTATTTATATTTAGTTAGTTTAGTACTCTTTGGTTGAGTGGTTAATTTCTACGTTTTGAATATTAAAATAGGTGGGTTCGAATCCTACGCTTGGAATGTTGCTTGCTTTTGTTAATAAATTTAATTAAAATAAATTTTTAATTAAATTAAGACATAATTAATTTTGTTAAATTTTTTTAAACAATTTAAAGTATTTTTAAATATATTATTAATTTTAAAATTAAATTCTTAAGACATATTGCTGAACATCATTTACATATTCCTTTACATCAATGTCCTCTTTGTGAATATGGGGCTGCAGAAGCCAGACTTGTTCAGAGACATATGCGAAATAATCATACATTGACAGAATGCGAGGTTTAAATTTTTTTAAATATTATTGAGTTGAGAAATTTCAAAGTTTTGGGGGAGAGTAAAAAATTTTCTTATTTATTTAGGGTCTAGAACCAATCGCCAACGTTGAAAAACGTCGAGGGGAATTTTCCGAATTGCATAGTCAATGTTTTCCTGGAAGACCGAAACGTTTATCAAACATTACAATTGCTGATGAAAGTAGAAGAGCAAAATGTCGAGGCTGTGGGATGACAATTAGGTTTTTTTTTAATTTTTTGGCCCTTTTTTCTTTAATTTTTTTTTAATTTTAAAGCAAAAAACGTCGTTTAATTCACTTGTTGGAAAAGCATTTAAAAAAGCCAATTTATAAATGTAAATATTGTTTATTTTCCTCAACATTTGATCGTCTAGCAGTAGAATTACATCAAAAAGAAAAACATTCAAAACAACAATTAAATATTATTTCTAATTTAAATAAATACAAAAGTGGAATTAAAACATTGGCTGAAGAATGTTTTAATGAATCAAATTTAAAGATTGAAGAAGATTATTAAAACAAAAAGTTTTTTTATTAAAAATTAAAATCTAGTTTACCCTAAAGAAGGGGGCAAAATATTAATATTTTTAATTTTTTTAGTTCAATTAAATCAACCACTACCGAAAGATATCGAACCCGGCTAACACTTTAAGTAAAAGTCGGGGGTGTTGACCACTACACCACGGCAGAACATTTTTATATTTTTATTTTTTGGAATATAATTTTTATATTTAATATTGAAAAATGCCCTTTACATTAAAAAATTATTATTTTGCCTCCCTTTTTTTATTATTTTGCCAAATTTATCTTTAAGCCTTTACAACTATAAAAATATTATATTATGATATTGAAAAAATTAAATCTTTTTACTGCGGTTTTTTATATTTTTACCAAAAAAAAATATTTACAAAATAAATTTATTTAATTTTACCCAAGTATTCTTGAGATAGTATAAAAATTCACTGATTTAATCTCATTAATCGTTTCCTTTGGCATCTATCCGTTTTACATTCCAGCGATTATATTATTCTGTTGTGCACATATTTTATAAGGGAATTGAAGAATATCTGTTTTGGTGTGCGCCATAAAAAATTTTAAAGGCCAAAAAAGGGATAAACTTGTCTTAGATTTTTATTTATGGCTTAGAAAATTTGTTAGAAACTTTAGTGCTGTTTGGAACTCAAAATTTTGAAAAATGTCACAAAAAAGGTTTAAAAAAGCTAAAAAACAAAACGCAAAAAATTTTTGCGCACATCCAATAATATTTGTTCTCTCTGTGTGTGTCTGCGCGAGAGAATTTCTCTTTAAAATCAAAAAAAGAGACAAGGCATGTTTTTCGTAGAATTTTTGGGAAAAATAAATAAAAAAGGAAGTGATGAATAACGTGTGGGAAGGAAACAAAATTTGTGTCAATTGTCAAATTCCTGTGGCGAAAAAATATAATCGCAAATGAAGATTTGTTGAAAAAAAGAAAGAAAGAAAGGAATCTTCAGAAACGGGCAAATTATATATTATTTTTGATCTTTTCTTTATTGTTTATTTTATTTTAAAATTAAAAGAATATTAAAATAAATATATTCTAAAATTATTGGGTTTAGAGATCAGCAAAATCATTTTTTCTTCGGGATATCGGGACAGGGGATCCCACTGGACCAATCCCAAATGCCGAAAAAATTTTAAAATTCCAAAAAAGTCAGAATTTCTCCCGTAAACTCCCGTCCAAGAAATTCATCCCGCTTCAGTCTTTGAATAAATTTAAAGGAAATAATCTCAAAAATGAGAAAATACAAATTAACTAAAATCGTTCAAAACACCAATTTAAAGAAAACAATGAGATCTTACCAAATATTTTACCACCAATATTTTGTTTGTTTTTAAATTTTGTTTTGTTTTATTCTATTCTTTTATAAAAACTTGGCCATTTTTTATGAGTGCACATACCTTCTCCTTCCGCTCCATTTTTGGTTTACTAAAATACACAAAAAATATATAAATATTTTCTTCTTCTACTCATCACCTTTTTTTTTACTTTTTTTCTAGTCAAATATTCCACATTCAAATAATTAATCGATTCTCGCCTTAAAAATTATTTTTGCGCGATCTTCTTCTACCTAAATTCCATATTATTATTATTATTATTTGACCTATTCCATCATTCATTTAATTAATTTATTTATTTTAATATAATATCATTTTCATTTATCTCTTAACAGACTTAACTCCCAAAAATAAAAATTAAAAAAATTCTCAGACTCTAATGACCTCAAAAAATAAAAAATAGAATAGAGATTTTTTAAATAAAATATAACTTAGCCTCTCTACAAATAACTTTTCTTTTAGATTTCCTTCGAGACCATTGTTAGTGTAGTGGGTAGACTTCTAGGTTTTAGCCTCTTTGGGTATAAGGTTCGAACCCCAGTGAGGGAAAATATTTTTTTATTCGTTTTATTTAAATATTTGTTTATTTTTATAGTTTTTATATTTAATTTTAATAATTATGGGCACAATGGGAGGTACTTCCGGCAGTGGTAGTCCTCCAACACCTTTGTGTCGTTGTCGTGTTCTTTATATTGGAAGTGCTGTGCCAACAGTTACAAAAGATGGACTTCAAGTATTTTTTAAATTATTTTCTTTTAAAATACAAATTTTTATCTTTTATTAAATTAATGTATTTTTATTCTTTTTATTTAAAGGGTATTCAACAGCCATTGCGTGAAAGATATCCTGCCAGTGAAAGTCCAGAAGCTAGAGGAATTGATTCATGGTAAAAAAAGTTAAATATTTATTCAGATAAATCTCTCAAAATTGAAGTCAGACTCTAATGGTTATAGTCTATATTAAACCCAGACTCTAATGACAATATTAGCTTTAAAGGGTGTCAGACTCTAATGTCATACAGTATATAAATTTAGCTTTATACAGTAACCAATAATTAATTAAATAAATTACAGTATAATCAAAAAATTAAATAATTTCCCCCAAGGCTCTCTGTTTGGTATAATGGACTCTTATTAGAATATATTGATGGAGATAAGAGTACAGATAGTGCTTTTTTTGCAATTAATTCATTACATTATTGTGCTGCTGTTCGTTATGTTAATATGGGTGGATTTGCTGTAGAAGGTGGTGGTGAAAGATTCATCCCATTAGACTCGCCATTTGCGCAACTAACAGATTCTCCACATCCTCCAATATTTGCTGCTATTTTTCGTCGCACTACGGGGGTCAAGGTTAGCTTAATTATTTTTTACAATTTTTTTATTTGATCAATTATTTTTTGGCAAAAAAAGAAAGAAAACTACCTAAAATTAATAAAGTTACCCGTTTTGTCACAAATACTAAAATTAGACATTTCGTCACAAAAACCAAAATTAGACATTTCGTCACAAAAACCAAAATTAGACATTTCGTCACAAAAATCAAAATTAGACATTTTGTCACAAAAACCAAGATTATACATTTCGTCTTATTTTAGTTTTTCATTTAAAGGTGTTGGAATGCCATGGATTTGTTTGTACAAACGAAAAAGCAGCAAATGCACTTGTCCGTTGTTGTTTTCATGCATACGCAGATACAGTAATAAATAAATTAAAAATAATACATAAAAGAAAATTTAAATTTAAAAACATATATTTTTTCAAAGATGTATTTAAAATTGGATGAAAAAAATCCAGGAGGATTAAAATGTATAAGAGAACCTCCCCAACAACAACAAATACAAAGTAGAAGTGAAACACCTACCAGCGAACAAAATTTTATTGAACATGAAAATGGTATAGGAATACCTCCCCCACCTGGCCCTTCTGTAATAGGTATTAAAATTTAAAGTTTGTAAAACAAGTTTGAAATTAAATATTTGTTTTAAAAACTTAAGTTTGTGAAAACAAAGTTTATTTTTAAAAACTTGTGTTTTGTAAAACAAGTTTATTTTTAAAAACACAAGTTTTAGTTGAAGGAACTCAAGAATGGAATGATAGAGCAATAACTCAAAAAACTTGGAAACGTAGACAACAATCTGGAGAATATGATGGAAGCAGTTTAAATTCAAGTTTAATTAAAAAGGGAGGAGGAAATTATAATAAAGGACAACAACAACATGAAAGTGGAATTTTAGTTCCTTATAGAGTTGGAGAAAATGGAAATAATGTTGTTGTTAATAACAACATTAATAATACTCGACGAACAACAAGTCATACAGGTATTAAAATTTTAAGTTTGTGAAAATGTTTATTTTTAAAACTTAACTTTGTGAAAACAAGTTTACTGTTAAAAACTTAAGTTTTGAAAATAAGCTTAATTAATTAAGTTTATCAAACATGTTTTGCAACTTATAAAATATTTTTTGTAAAATGACCCAAAATATCAACAAAATAACAACTGTATTTGATCTTTTCGGTGTCCAATTATTTATTAAGACTAGACTTTGTTCTATTTTTAAAATGATTAAATTAATATTCACAACAGAGCTAAGATCGCCACCAATTGGACAGTTATCTCCTGATCATTTTGAACACTTTGGACTTCCTCATATGCGTCATCCTATGCCTCCTAATCCATTAATGTTTGGCGGGCCAATGTCTCAACCACCACCTCCTCCTCATCCAGGCCTTATGTTTATACCGCCAGGATTACCACCACCACCTGCTCATTTATTCCGTCAGCATCCACATTTACATCCTTCTCCTCATTTTTTCCCTCCTAGGCCACCATTTCCATTCCCTCCACAACATGGAGGAATGCCACCACCACCACATTTTGGTTAGCAATTTTATTTTAATTGAAAAAAAAAATAAAAAATCTTTTTTAGGTCGTATTGTTCCCCCACCCTTTATGATGCGTCCTTTCTTTATGGTTATGCCACCAAATTTCATGGGAGGTAGACCAAAATCTCCTGAAAGATTGGGTGGTGGGCCAATAATAACTGAAACAGCTTATGATACATTTCCTCGTCATAATCGAACAACGTATGAAGAACCAATTGTTAGAATACTTTAATTTAAAATTTTTATGCTTTAATATTTTTTAGTATATGCCATCTACAGATAATACTGTTCCACCTCAAGCTAGTTACAAACCAGGCTCTTTTTCTCCTGAACTTTACGAACATTATTATGAAACATATAAACAACAAAGAACTACAGAGAGAAAGGTAAAAACAAGTTTTTTAAATTGAAGTTTGCAAAAACAAGTTTTAATAAATTTATGTTTGCAAAAACAAGTTTTAATAAATTTAAGTTTGTAAAATGTTTATAGAATGTTATGAGTCGTACTGATTCCGATGCTAGTGCAGACTATTGGGAAAGTGGTGTTGAAGCAAATACATTTCGAAAAACACGAAACAATGCAGGAAATACCACACCAAAAGCAGAGAGAGGACAAAGCCCAAATATTGTAACGAAAAAAAGCGGTGAAGGAGATAACGGAACATTGACTAAAACAAAAATACAACAAGCAGGACCTAGTACAAGCAGAACAGAATTAATTGTTAACGGAAAGGCTAGACCAGATACACCACCAGCAGATTATGAAGTTGGTGGTAGAGCAGCAGTTATCCATTAAATTTAAATTCAAAATGTAAAAGTGATTCGAAAGAGATGAAATAAATAAGAATAATGAAAAGATATATAAATGCTAAAAAAAGCCAAACAATTTTGGGTAACTTTACTAAATTAAAAAAGTTTAAGTTTTTTAAAACAAGTTTTAAAAAATCAAGTTTGTAAAAACAATGTTTAAACAAACTTGAATAGATTAAAAAAATCAAGTTTGCAATTTTGAGTGAAATCAAGTTTGTAAACTTAAAAATTATATTATAAAGGGACAAACTTGAATTAATAAAAAAATCAAGTTTGTAAAACATGTTTTATTTAAATTAAAATTTTTCTATGGCTAGTAGAGTATTGCCCATTTAATAATTTAATTGTTCCAAATATACTACTAAATATATGTTTTATTGTTTAATAATATTTAACTTCAAATTTTTAATAAAAATAAATGTTTGTAAGTTTTGAGATTGTAAAATAATAATAATGAAAAAATAATAAAAAATTTTAAATTTTTTAGGGTAATACAACTCTCCAATCAATAGGTTCTCTTCCCAATTCCTTTAAAAATTCGTTCGTTTTAGAAAAACATTTGGAACCATAAAATTTTGTGGCACTAAACGGCGAAGGGTGTGCCGTCTTTTTTATTTTTATTAAAAAAAAATAAATTAAAAAAATACTAAAAATACCTTAATAACTCTATGTCTGTTTGTATCCACCAACTTCTCCTTACGATGTGCAAAACCTCCCCAAAGTAAAAATACAATTCCATTATTAGATTCTGAACTAATTAATTTAATAACTGAATCAGTAAATATTTGCCAGCCAATGTTAGAATGTGAATTTGCTTTGTGTGCTCTATTAAAATGAAAATTTTAATAATTTTTTTAATAAAATATACTCGACTGTTAAAGTAGCATTAAGCATAAAAATGCCTTGATGAGCCCAGCAAGTTAATTCTCCATGATTTGGTATTTTAAAGTTAGGATATTCTGAAGAAAGCTCCTAAAATAATTTAATTCATTATATTAAAAATTTTAAATTTTTTAAACCTTGTAAATGTTCTTGAGAGAGGGCGGAGGTGGCGTTCCTTGAGGCACAGAAAAACAAAGGCCATGTGCTTGAGATAAATTGTGATAAGGATCTTGACCTTAAAATATTACAAAATAATAAAAATTAAATAAAATCATACCAAGCAAAACAACCTTAATTTTATTAAAAGGTGTTAAATTGAAAGCGTGAAATATGAGAGGACGAGGTGGAAATATATTTGCACCCTAAAAATGAATTAAATTGTAAAACTTAACTTTTGTAAAATTAAAAAATAAGTTTAAATAAATTAAAGTTTGTAAAAAACAAGTTTATTTAAAACATTCTAGTTTTGTAAAAAACAAGTTTATTTTTAAAAACTTAAGTTAGTAAAACACACTAAAAAATTTAAAAAAAAAACCTTCTGATATTGGTCAGTCAAATATTGATGAATAGATTTAATATATTCCTTCTTTAATTCTAAAGTTAACAATTTCCGCCATTCTGGTTCAATTAAATTACAAAATATTGAAGAAAGTTGCTCGTTTGGCCATGGAGAAGGTAATAATAATTTATTTTTTACATTAAAAAATGTGTCATTATTATTAGTATTTTCTTCTTTGTTAAAATTTATGGTAGAAATTCTAATATAATAAAATTAAGTTTAAATTAATAAAATTAAAAAATATTAAGATTAACCGTTTTCGCTCTGGCCCATTAGTTGATTGACAAGATAAAATACGTTTGTTTCCGATATTTTCCTTTCCAGTAGATTTTGAGAATAATTCAATGAGTGTTAATTGTTTTGAAGGCATTTTTATATACAAAAACTATTAAAAAATATTTTTAAATTAATAAAAGTTATGAATATTATTTTAAATAAATTATTATTGAAAATAAAAATAAAATTACATTTTAAAATAATGATAGTAATTTATAATGAAAAATATAAAAACTTGAAGAAAATATATATAAAAATTGTAAAAACAGAAAATGTTTAAAAAATATAAAAGTTTCTCTCAAACAAGAAAACATAAAATGAAACAAGTTTGTAAAACTATTTGTAAAAATCAAGTTTTTATCATAACAGGCGTTAACATAAAGTTTATTTTTTACAAACTTAAATTTATGTTTTTATAAATAAACTTGTTTTACAAACAAAAACAAATTTGTTTTGTTTACATTTTTAAGTTTGTAAAAAATAAGGTTTGCAACCTTATTTTTTACAAACTTAATTAAAAATTAATCCCTTTCACTACTACAAAAAAATGTTTTAATATTTTCCCATCCATTCATTTGTATTATTATTATTACTACAACAACCACCACTAGCATTATTAGCATTAGAAATAACAGAATCCAATTGTTCTTCTTTTAATTCAACTTTTTGTCTAAAACGTTGTGGAGGTGAAATTTGTTTTTCTTTTTCTTCTTCTTGAATTATTCCACTATTATTACTTGTAGTAGTATTTATTAAAATATTATTAATTTCTATTTCATTATTTTTTATTATTTCAATTTTTTGTTCTTCATTATTATTATTTTGTTGTTGATACTCTTCTTTTTCAATTTTTTGATTATTTTTGTTTTCTGTTTCTTCTAAATTTTATATAAATAATTTAATTATAAAATTTCTTTGTATTTTCTAAATAATTAAATACCCTTCTTTTTGGCAGTACCACCACTTCTACGTTTTTGTGAATTGTTGTTATTAGAAGTTGAAGAATTTGATGTTGTTGTATTATTTGCATTTTGAACTGGTTGTGGTCTTCTTCTCGCTTGTGAAGGACGTTTTCTAAAAAAAATAAAATTAAAAAAATATAATGGTTAAATAAAATTTGTAATCAAAAAAAAAGAATATACCGCTTAGGTTTAGGAATTCCTTTATCATCCAATGTTTTTGTAGAAGTATCAGAATCATCACTAGATTCACTTAAATTCTCATGTTGACCAAGTCTATCAAGTAAAAAATTTTTATCTCTAGATAATTTGAGTAGTTTACGTTGTAAATTACGTAATTCTTCTTGATAATATTCATTTTCCTTAAATTTAAATTTTTTTTAATGAATAGGGATGTGCAAAACATGCACGAACAAATTGTTATCTGACCATAACTGACTACTGTCTCTCCGCATTTAACTTTATCACTCGTTTGTAAGAGACGTAGAAAAGTAGTGGTCAGTAGAGAAAATTGTATAAAATGAAAAGGAATGTACAAAAGGAATTTTAAATATTTTCTCTGCTGACCACTACTTTTCTTCCACTCTTACAAACGAGAGATTAAGTAAACCTTCGGAGAGACAGTGGTCAGTTATGGTCAGATAACAATTTGTTCGTGCATGTTTTGCACATCCCTATTAATGAATCTAAATATTTATTAAAATTAAAATTTATTTTTTAGTCTAGTTGGATTGAGGGGAAACATGTTTA
Organism: Meloidogyne chitwoodi; assembly: GCA_015183035.1. NCBI lineage: Eukaryota > Metazoa > Nematoda > Chromadorea > Rhabditida > Meloidogynidae > Meloidogyne > Meloidogyne chitwoodi. The sequence goes on from JACZZP010000018.1 coordinate 457,275, forward strand.
ACAAACTTGATTTAATAAAACTTGTTTTTACAAACTTGATTTAATAAAACTTGTTTTTAGAAACTTGTTTTATTAATATTTTTTGAAAATAAGTTTACAAACTTAAAGAAAAGAAGAAAAACTTACATAAACTAAATACTTAAACTTCTTTTTCAATTCTCTATATTTACTCTTTGGAGATAAAGTTAAAGTTTGCGAATCAATATCATTTAAAACAGCCATTGCAAAACGTTGAGAACCAATATATGAAGAATGTAAATTATGTTGTTGAGGAATTATTATTTGTTGTTGTTGAGTAATGTTTTGTTGGTTTTGTGGGATGTTTACCATTTGTTGAATAATTTCTTGTTGTTGTTGAGTATTTATTTGTTGTTGAGGAATAATTATTGGTTGATTATGTTGTTGTTGTGAAATATTTATTTGTTTATTTTGTTGAATAATTTCTTGTTGTTGTTGTTGAGTGCCTATTGGCATTATCCATTTTTTATTTTTATCCATTTTTTAAAAATTAAAAAAAAATAAAATTAATTAAAAAATTAAAAATAAAATTGAATTTATACAAATTAAAATTTTTTTTTTTAAATTAATTATTTTTATTAAAAAAATTTTTATCACAATTTTTAAATATTTTCTAAAAAATATTAGAAATTAATAAAATAATTATACAAAATCAGAAGAGATTAAAAATATTTTTTTGTTAAGAATTTTGCATAAAATAAATAATTAAAATTAATAAATATATTTAGGTAATAATAAATACAAATTAATTATTTCTTTTAAAAAGCCAATATTTATTATTATTTTTTTATTTAATCAAAAAAGTTTGGCTTTATTAAAAAAAATAAAATGTTAAAAAAAAAAAATTATTTTAGAAAATTAGACTTTCTGGGCTAATTAATAAATTAAAAAAATAAACAAATTTAAATATACAAAGAGTTTTCTTCCTTAATTTGAAGAAAGCAGTTCATTAAGTAATTGAAGAGGCCGAAAAAGTTGAATCTTAAAAAAATATTAAATTAATATTTAAAAATTAAATTTAATTAAAAATAAACCTCAATCCAACAAGGCGTTTCTTTTATATTAGAACGAGGATAACCAATTCCCCAACCTTTTACAAAACTTATAGCAATGGTACAACACGTCTGTGTTAATTTAATTTAAATTTATTTATTTTTTATTCTCCCCTTTCTTTTAAAAATTAAAAAAAAATCTAAAAGAAAGGGAAGTATACTCCCATTTTTATAAAAAAATGAAAACACATTTACCCCGAGGCGTTTTTCTTATAAAAATAAAATTAAATTTAATAGACTATTTTATAGAAGAAAAATGCTTTGAGGGATTAATGGTAAAAAAAAACAATTTTTTTATTGTCTTTTTTTATAAAAAATGGGGAGATTTCCTCTCTTTTTGCTTCATTTAAACCCTCAAAAATTTTTATTTTCTTTTCTATTTTTTTAATTATTAAAAAAAAACCTCTCTAAGATAATCCACTCCTGTACCAGAAGAATCTTGTTGTTGAAAAGTATTATTTTCATTTCTATTTTGTGGAATACCAGCAATTGCATAAGCCTTTACCATTGCTATAAATTTATAAAATAATAAAAATATTATTAAAATTAAAATAAACCTGCCATATTTGAACGTTTCTTTTTTTCTAACATTTCAGAATATGCCCATTTAAGATTAAAAACCTTTATTTTAAAAAATAAATTAATTAATTAATTACCTAATTTTATATTATTTTTTCCCTCATTTTTAAATTATATTTTTCTTATTTTTTTACTTTAAAAAAAATTAATTTTAATTTTTTTGGGAAAATAGAAGAAGAAGAAAAAGTGTTGGGGAACCCCTAAAAATAAAAAGAAACCTTTCTAATAGTTCCAAAACAAAATTTATGTACAGCAGAACAACTATTTCCTCCTTCTTCTTCTTGATAATTATTTAATATTTTTCTTTTTCTTCTTTGATCATTTTGTTTTTGTTGAAAATCAAGAAAATGACTTTTAATAAATATTCCCTTTTGTGATAAACATTCAATAAAAACATCTTCTTTTGAAGAACAAATTGATAATTTAATACCTTTTCCAATATGTAATCTAGCCTTTTCAGAAGATTCACTTCTATGAACATTTGACAAAGCACCCAAACAAAGACGACCATTTTCTGTTGAATTCGGGTCCATCCCCCCGTCAATTAATAAATTTTGAATATTATAAGCAACTTTAAATGTTTCTCCAACTTGTGTGTCTAATTCAAAATAAGTTATTGAACACCAATATTTTGGTAAATAATCTGAAAAATATAATTTTTTATTAAATTTTTTTTAATTGAATAAATTATTCGGTACTTGTCCCCGACATTGCGGACAAACTTTTGCGGATAAATTTGTTTATATAAAACAACTAAAATAAAAAGTTTCATAATTTCTTCAAAAACGTCTCTACATCTTTTTCAGTTGCTGGCAAATCCCAAATTTTCATTATAAAGGTAAAATAGAATATTAAAAATCAAATAAAAAATGATAGAATGACTAAATAAAATACTAAATTAAAAATAAATAAAATTTAATGAATATAAAATACTAGACTACATTTTTTTATTATTAAAATTGTCTATTTATTTATAAATTTGTCCGCAAAAGTTTGTCCGCAATGTCGGGGGATAACACACAAGTACCAATTATTCAATTAAAAAATAAAAGAAAATTAAATAATTAGGGGAGTGAATATCAAAGAATATCAAGAGGAAAGAAAAAAATGTGTGTATTGGAGATAAATAATGGTCATTTTTTTATCGTTCGGGACGAGCATTTTTAACAAAAGTTTGGGAGCCGTTTGGGTCAGAACATATTTTCAGTGGTAGGGGAAGGAACTTTAAACATTTAGAGGGGATCGTAAAAGAATAAAATAAAGAATTTCATTTTAACTTAAAAAAATTAATTTAAAAAAAAAATACATGGTGGTCCAGAAATATTATTATTACTAAACATTTCAAAATTAGTTGAAGAAGAAGACTGCCACTAAAAAAAAATTAATTTAGTTTAATTTAATAAAAATAATTTAATTTAAAAAAAAACCTCTTGATTAAAATTATTTGGAATAATTATTAATTCATTATCTGAAGCTAAATGTGTTATTACTTGACTTTTTTGTTGTTCTTCTTTAAATGAGACAAAGCTTTGTTCTAAATTTTGTTGTTGAACAAGAGATGTTGAAGAAGGACTTTCTATTTGTTGATTATTATTACAAGAAGGAAGTGGATCCATTCGAAATGAAGATAATTCTTTTTTAAAAACTTTATAAAAATAAAAATAAAAAAACCGTAAGAAACAATGCGATCGTAATGATAAGGATTTATACAAATTAAATCGGAATGATTAGAAGGTGTTTGACATATTGGCAATTTGACAAGTTCTGAAAAGATTTACTTTTTTTAATTTAAAATAAATTAAAAAATAATAAACCAGATTTGTTAACATTAGGCCATCTCCAAATTCGTGCATAAACAACATTTGGAACTCCTTTTCTACCAGCAACTTGTAAACGTCCATCTAATGACTTCTAAGTAAACATTTAAATTTAATTAATTTTAAAAAAATAAAAATACATGAATAGCAACACATTTAGATGGTTGTTTACCAGCAGAAGTAACAGCTGAAATTAGTGCATCTCTAATAAATTTAAAAAAAAATTAATTTAAAATTAAACAAACAATTGTTCTCGACGATCTTTCAGCTTTTTTACCAAACTTTCTATTGCTTTGTGAATAAATTCGGGATCATCGCCTCCCTTAAAAATAATTTTTTTAAATAAAAATGAAGAATAAAAATAGCTTAAATTAAAAAAAATAAAATTGAGTTTTTTTCAATTTAAAAACCCTTTGGATCACCCAAAAAGAAATAATTTAGCAAAAATAAAAAAACTAAAATTAGAAACATAAATTCTTTCTTTTTAAAAATTAAATAAACAATTTTGTTACCTATAAATTAAAAAAAACCCCCATACAAATAAAAAATTTAAAAAATTCTTCTAAAAAATTCTTTTTAAAACAAAAAAAACCTGATGATAACACATTAAAATATGTACAATTTGAGCACATGGATCAGTTAGAGATGGTTGTTGGATATTATTTTGAGGATATTGAGTTGTTATTGGTATTTCTGTTGGATAATAAATATAATTATTATTTTCATAATTCATTCCTTTAAAAAAACAAAATAAAAAAACAAAAATTAAATTAATAAATAAACAAAAAATTCAAACAATAAATAGAAATAAATAAAATTAAAAAAAAAATTAAATTAATTATTTAAATAAAATTAAAGAATATTTAATGTTCGAATATAAAAAAATAAATAAATAAAAATATATAAAAATGTTTATTTTAGGAATGTTATGCTGCTCGAATAATTATTATAGTAAATTTGCTCTTTTTCAGTAAGGCCAAAAAAAATTTTTTTTATTTTTTAAATATTTTTCTATTTTCTACCTAAAAATTCGAGAGCTCTTTAACTACAAAAATACAAAACACTTCACAAAATTAAAAAAATATATAAACAAATAACCTTTTCAATTTTTCCAATTTTCAGAAAAAAATTTGTAAATAACCGAAAAGTCTTTATTCTTATATTTTGGATTATTGACCAGATAAAGGTAAAATTGATGTGCCAAAGCACCCATAGGAATGGGAAGTTTATTTCGAGTCGAAAGGTTTTGTGCTAATGACAAATCCTAAAAAATAATAAATTAAAAAAAATTAAAAAATAAACCTTAGCCATTAATTCACAGGTAAATCCAGGCTCAAAATGATTAGAAGCAGGAGTGCCTTTAATTACACCTGGGACAGGGTTATAAGTATCACTTGCCCAACAACGACCAGAACTTGAATTTATGACTGATGTTAAGACTGATGGATCTAATCCTAACCTTTTAAAAAGAAAATATTATATAAAATATATTTTTCTGATTAAATAAAAAATTGTTTTCTATGAGCGGGATTCGAACTCTTAAAAATTGTCTAATTTTTTGGTCAGTTCAACACCAAAAATAAAAAACCCAAATATTAAAAAAAACCTTTACTTTTCTCCCATATTTAAAACCTCAGATAAAGCAATCATTTGAGAGGCAAGAAGAAGATTATTACAAAGTTTGGTAACTTGTCCACTACCAACTTTTCCACAATAAACTTTAAAAAAAATAAAATAAATAAAAAAATATAATCTAAAGATGCAAGTAAACCTGTATTTTTCCCCATTAATTCAAGCAAAGGTTTAACTCTTTCAAATTCCTTTAATTCACCACCAACCATAAATGTTAAAGTAGCCTTTTCTGCACCTCAAACAACAAATAAAAATAATAAAAAATATTTAATATAAAAAAACCTAAAACTCCACCAGAAACGGGTGCATCAATAAAATTAGCTTTCTTAGTTTGAACAATTTCAGCAACTTGAATTGATGTTGCTTGATCTATTGTACTACAATCTATGCATAAAGTGTCTTCTTTAAGTTCTCTAAAGTAAATTTTATTAAAAAAAAAGATTTAAAGAAAAATGAAAAAGGAATCGTATTAAGGTCACTTAATCGCCAGAGTCACTTAAACGCAAAAGATTAGATTAGTTTCCCTTGAAATTAAATTAATTTAAAAAATATACGAAGAATATAACCGTATTATTTTATTATTATTTTATTTTTATAAAGTCATTTTTCCCTTTTAAACATTGAAAATATTAATTTATTGATATTGAACTGTTCCTTAACCCAAAAAATTAAAAGAAACAAACTCAATAATTCCAGTTTTTCCATTATACAATTCAAGAACATCTTCACCATTTGGAAGCATTGTAAAAATTTCTTTACATTTTGAAGCTAATTCTGCTGCACTAGAACATATCTGTATTTCACTCGTTTTTTGTTTGTTATTAAATTCAAAAAGTCTTTCAGTATTTGTATCAAAAATTTTTAATTGAATCTTATTTTTAGCATTTTTGATTAAATTTTGAGCCATACGACTACCCATATTACCAAGACCAATAAATCCAACAGACATTTTTTTGGAAGAAAAAAATTAAAAGGAAAAAATTAGAAAATGTGAAAAAAAAATCAGATGTTGTGTCAGGTTGAAACAAAATAAAGTAAGGACAGTTGAACGCGGAAAGTTGAGTGTACCAAATAAAAAGTATTATTATTAAAGCACTAAAATAAATAAACATTAAAAAAAAAGCAATTAATTAAAAAAAAATATTTCAAAAATATAATTAATTAAAATAAAAATATTAGAAAACCAATTTATCAATTTATTAATAATTTTAATTAAAATAAAATTTTTTAGTTAATAAAAAAATCTTTTAAATAAATTATAAAAATCAGTCAAGTAGAAACAAAATTTGTAAAAGTACCTAGTGGAGGTCTTAATTCTTTTGGTAAAAAATTTATTTGAAAAGGACTAAATTTATATAGAGGTTTTCCAACATTTTTTCTGCAATTTTCACGTCTAACTCCATCTTTTCTTAAACATGAAATTATTTCCGTCATCTAAATTATTTTTAAGATTTTTTTTAATTTATTTGTTTGTATTTTGGACATTTGGTCACTTTTGGGTATTTTGGACATTTGGTCACTTTTGGGTATTTTGGACATTTGGTCACTTTTGGGTATTTTGGACATTTGGTCACTTTTGGGTATTTTGGACATTTGGTCACTTTTGGGTATTTTGGACATTTGGTCACTTTTGGGTATTTTGGAATTTGGTCACTTTTGGGTATTTTGGACATTTGGTCACTTTTGGGTATTTTGGACATTTGGTCACTTTTGGGTATTTTGGACATTTGGTCACTTTTGGGTATCTTGGACATTTGGTCACTTTTGGGTATTTTGGACATTTGGTCACTTTTGGGTATTTTGGACATTTGGTCACTTTTGGGTATTTTGGACATTTGGTCACTGTTGGGGTGGCGAATAGATAGTATAAAAGGCGAAGCCTTTTACTAGTCGGTGTATTAGTATTCAGTCTTAGTCCAAGTCCCAAAGTTATTCTATTCTCCTTATTGCCTTCACTTCTATTGTTATTGCCCTTGTGATAAAGCGCTTTTGCTAGCTTCTCGACTTCTGTGTTATTCTAGTATTGTATCCTACTTGAGGATACAACAGTGGCGCGGTCGAACAGTCGATTCGAACCAGTCTTATTCAGTAAAAATGTATTTAGTCAAGAAAGTTTTTGACTGGTTTTCTAAAAGTAATAGTCAGAAGAATGAAAAAGTCGAAATTTTGTCAATTAGCACAACGCAGAGATTTGAATGGTTGAAAAAGTTAGTCGAGCTGAACGGTGTAAAAGTCGAATTCATTCTTGATTCAGGGGCTCAAATAAGTTGTATTAATGAAGAAACGTGGCAATTAGTCGGAAGCCCAGTCTTGACAAAAGTTGAATTTTTAGGTAAAAGTTATTCAGGAGATGAGTTCCATATTTTGGGAAATTTCATTTGTAAAGTCAGTCTTAATGGAGTTGAAGACCAATTAGTAGTCTATGTTACGAAACAAAGGATGAACCTTTTTGGATTACCTTGGATTATTTCATTCGAAAATAAATTAGGGTATCCAATAGTCACAAGTCTAGTCAATCAAGAAGTCAATAAAAGTAAAGAATTGTATATAATTGAGAAAAGTATTAAAGATATTATAGAAAACGAATTGAAAGAGAAATTTAGTCAAGTATTCGAGCCAGGTTTAGGCCATTGTAGTAAAATGAAAGCTCATCTTCAACTTAAACAAGGTGTTAAACCAGTCTTTATTAGAGCACGGCCAGTACCTATTGGAGTAAAAAAATTAGTAGAAGAGGAAATTGATAGACTATTAAGTATTGGAGCAATAAAACCAATAGAATTCGCTGATTGGGCTGCTCCAATTATAGCAGTAAAAAAGGCCAATGGAAAAATTAGAGTCTGTATTGATTATTCGACTGGGCTCAATGAAGGGCTTGAATTAAATAAGTATCCATTGCCAAATCTACAAGAGATTTGGGCAGAAATGAATGGAAGTAAAGTTTTTTCGCAATTAGATTTGCGTGATGCCTATCTACAAGTCGAGTTAGATAATTATTCAAAAAAGTTAACAAATATTAATACACATAGAGGATTATTCGAACTTCAGCGTTTACCATTTGGAGTAAAGTCGGCTCCTGTTATATTCCAGAAATTAATGGATGAATTAATAAGAGAATTAAAAGGAGTCTTTGCGTATTTAGATGATCTAATTATAGTCTCAGAAAATGAAGTCGAACATAAAAAAGTTTTATTAGAATTATTTGAGAGAATTGAAGCTTTTGGATTCAAAATTCAATTAGAAAAATGTAATTTCTTTAAGTCTGAATTGAAATTTTTGGGTCATATAGTCTCAAAAGAAGGAATCAAACCAGACCCAGAAAAAAAGTCAATTATTCAAAATTTGCCAAGGCCTAAAGACGTGAAAGAATTAAAGTCAGTTTTGGGCTCAATTAATTATTATTCTAAATTTGTGAAAGAAATGCATGAAGTAAGAGGTCCATTGGATAAATTACTCCAAAAAGATAAAAAATGGAGTTGGGATAAAGAACAAGAAGAGGCATTCGAGAAAGTTAAGTCAATTCTGAGTTCAGAATTAATGTTGACACATTTTGATCCTAGTCTTGAAATTATAGTCACAGCGGATGCCTCAAATTATGGAGTCGGAGCAATGATTGCTCATAAATTCCCAGATGGAAATGAAAAAACCATTGAGTATGCAAGTAAGTCATTAAGTCAGTCAGAAAAGAATTATAGTCAGATTGAAAAAGAAGGACTGGCATTAATATACGCAGGCAGTAAATTCCATAAAATGTTATTCGGTAGAAAATTCAAGTTGAGAACGGATCATAAACCGTTACTCGCTATATTCGGAAGTAAAAAAGGTATTAAAGTCCAGTCTGCCTCAAGATTACAGAGATGGGCATTAATTTTAACAAACTACGATTTCGAAATCGAGTTTGTAAGTACAGATAAAATGGGCATGGCAGATAGTCTTTCAAGACTTATTAGTAAAAGTACTGAAGTAGAAGATAAAGTAATCGCTTTAGTTAAAAGGAAAGATAATAATTCTCGGCTATGTGAATTAAGCCGAGTAGAAGAAACAGTCAAAGAAGTTTTAAATATTATGTTAGAGGAATTGCCAGTAGATAGTAGTCTAGTCAAATTAGAGTCTGAAAAAGATGAGAAATTAAATAAAGTTATAAATTATATTAGTAATGGTTGGCCAAAGAATATTGAAGATTCTGAAATTAGATTTTGGGCATCAAGAAGAGGAAACCTTCAAGTAGTCGAAGGATGTATTCTATTCTCAAATAAAGTCATTATTCCTTTTTCATTGAGAAAGAAGATTCTGGAAGTATTGCATGAAACACATGCAGGAATAAGTAGAATGAAAAGTCTGGCAAGAGAATATATTTATTGGCCAGGAATTAATAAAGATATTGAAGAAATAGTAGAAAATTGTAATTCATGCCAAGAAGTAGTAAAGAGACCAGTCAAATGTGAATTAAGTCCATGGCCAAGTCCAAGTAAAGCATGGGAAAGAGTCCATGTTGATTTTGCTGGTCCATGTAAAGATGGAAAATTATATATGATTCTTATTGACTCTTATTCAAAGTGGCCAGAAGTATTTAAAGATACTACAACAAGTGCAAAAGACGTGATTAAAAATTTAGATTGGACATTCACGCATTACGGGTTTCCAAAAACCCTAGTCTCAGATAATGGAAGTCCATTCCAGTCTTATGAATTTAAGAGTTATTGTAAAAGTCGAGGGATAAGTCAGGTGTTTAGTCCACCATATCACCCTCAGTCTAATGGTCAAGTTGAAAGATTTGTAGATTATTTTAAAAGAATGATGAAAAAGAATTGGGGGAAAGTAAATTGGCTCCAAGAAGTATTATTCAAGTATAGAGCCACACCCCGTGAGTCACTGGGTGGAAAATCACCAGCAGAGGAATTTTTAAATAGAAAGTTAAGAACAAAGTTAGCTTTAGTCATTCCTGAAAAGTCAAATAAGTCAATTGATCCAAAAAGGGAACAATTCAGAAATAAAATGAAAATATGGTTTGATAAACACCACGGAGCAAAAGTCAGAGAATTTAAAATTGGAGATAAAGTCTGGTTTATGAATTATAGTAAAAATAAAGCTTTCGAATGGCTAGTCGGAACATTAGTAAGTAAAATTGGAGTTGTAGTCAAAATTCAGTCTGAGAAATTAAAAGCCATTGTTAGTCGGCATATAAACCAAATTCGAAAATGTAATTTAGTAGAAAATAAAAAGTCTTTGAATTTATGGTGGAAAAATTCTGAAATTGAAAAGTCAATTCCAGTAAATAATAGTCCAGTTAGAGTAAATAATGAAAATATTCAGTTAAGTCCAATTCTACCAGTAAAAAGAGTAGTCAGACCGACTAAAATGTTGGTAGTAGAAAATACAAAGTCGAAGAGTTACCGAGAAGAGCCTTTCCGATGCGGAGAAAAACTCCAAAGATGAGCCGATGCTGAAGAAGATCTGGATAAAAGTTCTGATGGCTCGGAAGAATAAATTGTTGTTATGTAATAAAAAATATTTTGTTGTATTGTAATGTAATTTCCCCCTTTGTTTGTTTGTATTGTAATTTTGGCCCCTTTGTATGTAATTGTTGTTTTTGGGACATTTTTGTATTGTTGATATTGTAAGTCCACCGAGTCTATTTTTGGTTTTATAAAGTCTAGTAAATAAGTTGGAAGTATACTCCCAACTTTAAAAGAAAGGAGGGAGATGTTGGGGTGGCGAATAGATAGTATAAAAGGCGAAGCCTTTTACTAGTCGGTGTATTAGTATTCAGTCTTAGTCCAAGTCCCAAAGTTATTCTATTCTCCTTATTGCCTTCACTTCTATTGTTATTGCCCTTGTGATAAAGCGCTTTTGCTAGCTTCTCGACTTCTGTGTTATTCTAGTATTGTATCCTACTTGAGGATACAACAGTCACTTTTGGTATTTTGGACATTTGGTCATAGCGTTTTTAAGCAACATTTTTACCTGTTGATTAGAAATTCCACATGTTTCCTTTAATATTCTTCCCTCTTCTAAAGTCAAAGCCATAGAAGTTCGGTCTTTCCCACTTTGACATGATAAAATACAAACACCAGATAAAATTCGATTAATTTCCATTACAAGTTTAAAAATATTCAAATTCTTTTTTGAAGCATTTATTGAAACCTACAAAATTAAAAAATTAAAGTTTAATTTAATAGTTTTAAGAATATAAGTTGCAAAGACTTTCTGAAACATGTTTTATAAATTAAGAAACTTGTTTCAAAAATTAAGAAGCATGCTTCAAAAAAATAAAAAACTTGTTTCAAAAAATGTGAAACATGTTTAACAAATTAAGAAGCATTTTTAAAAATCTAGAAGCATGTTTCAAGAATTTAGCAACATGTTTCACAAACTAAAAAACTTGCTTCAAAAAAAGTGAAGCATCTCTCTAAACTTAAAATTAACTCACCGTTTGCTTCAAATCACCAATTAATTTATTAATTGCTTCAATATTATTTAATTCCATATTTTGTGTTAATAAAAGTGTGTTAATATATTCTTCTAATTGTTTTAATCCATTTTTATTTATTTCTTCTTCCAAAGAATTATTTCCAACAGAAGAGGATAATAATGCTTCATGATTTATACCCAAATTAAAATATATTATTTTTGGACAAAACCATTCTCCTTTAGACAGTCCCAAAGGTAATAATTGATTTATTTTTTCTAAAGGTAAAGGTATTGAAATTTTTATATTTGTACGATATCCATCAATTTGGGGAAAACATGTTTGTATTACCTTAAAAAATTAATAAAAATGAAACAATGAGAAGCATGCTTCAAATTAATTTTAAATATGCTTAAAATTTGTGAAACTTTTTTCAAAACTTGAAACATGCTTCAATTAATTTGAAACATTCTCCAATTAATTTGAAACATGCTTCAGTTAATTTTAAAATTGCTTCAAATAAAGTTTCAAATATTTTGAAGCATGTTTCAGTTCTTTTAAATCAAGTTTCACATAATCTGAAGCATCAGATTATTCTAATTATTAAAATAAATAAATAAAAATGCTTCAAAAATACCGATGAATTTGTTGGGATAAAACGAAACAAAGCAACATCGTGAAAAAGTTGCCACATATCAAAAGCATCTTCAATCTAAATTAATTTAATTAAAAATTTATTTTAATTTTTCTACCATTCCTTGTTCATCCCCATAACAACTCAAAAAAGAAAAATTAATTAATAAAGGAAAATTTGAAGTTTTTGATTGAAGAGAATTATTATTTAAATTAATTAAATTTTTAGATGAATAAATAAATAATAAAAGTGATGTTGTTGCTATTGTTATTGCCTTTGAAATAATAATAAAAAAAATTGAAATTTTTTTTTAATTTCAAAAAATTCCAAAATTTCGAAAATTAAAAAAAAAGTTTCAAAAAAAGTTTAAAGGCTTCACCCCTGCACATCGATCCCAATTCATCGAATTTGCCAATTGGTCCAATTGCCAATTCGGTCAAATCTGTTAAAACAAGTGGTCCCGCACAAACTAGGTTCTATTGGGGGCGTTTTATTATTTTTCCATTTAAGGGATTGGACCAATTGGCAAATTCAATGAATTGGGATCGATGTGCTGGGAGTGATCCAAGTTTAAAAATTTCAAGGTTCCAAAAACGTCCAAAAAAGATTAAAAAAAAACCTGAGAAAGAAGGGCATCATGTCTCAATTGAATATGAAAAAAAGATTGACAATCACTCTTATTTTTAAGACATAAAATCAAAGATAACATTTGAGCTGATTCAATATTTAAAATTAAATTAAATAACAAATCCAAAATTGAATGAAATTTTAATTTTACATTTTCTTGACAATTTTTTAATTTTTCCTCTTCATTTTTATATTTTTCTAAAGCTGCCATTTTTGTATTTAATGAAATATAATTTGCTTCAATTAAATCTAATTGATTTTTTAAAGAATCTTTTGGAATTGAATCAGAGTTTTTTGAAGTTTTATTTTGTAATTGTGCTAATCCACCTTCACATAAAGCATCAATTAAATTATTTATATTTGGAAATGAATTTATTAAATCTAGAAGCTGTTCGTTTATCTAAATTAATTTTTAATTTTAAAAACTAAATTAAATACAAATGTTAATCAATTAGAAAAAATCAAAAATTAGAAAAAAAATTTGATTCTAGAAATGTCTGGAGAACGCTTCCCTAGAATATTCATAAAAAATCCCATAATCCTAATTCTAAAATCTCTAAAAAATCGCAGCTACGACTCTTTCAAAGCTTCAGGCTTTGAAAGGAACAGAAATTTTTTGAACACAATTTTAACCTTTTCAATAGGTTTTAATTAAATAAATAAAAAAATAAACCTGTTTAGTTTCAGCAAATAAATCTACTACAATTTTATTATCATCTACTTCAGTATTTTTATTATTATTTATTTTCCAATCAATATCAATTCTTCTACTTAATTCACCAATCATTCTTTTTAATTTTTGTAATGCTTGTTTTCGTCTATAAAAACGTCCTTCATCTGTTTGGTCAATTGATTGAGGTGTCAAGTTGGATAAAAATTTATTTCTAAAATAAAAACATTTTAAAGCTAAAATTTTTCAATTTTTTGACGAATTAAAGTATACGCTACAAATCAGACCGCAGGTGAAATCGAACCCACTACCCACAACTAACCCAAGCCAAATCACTAACCACTAGACTACTCCGACAACTATCAAATTATAAAATAATATTATTAAGTAATCTATTAAAACCTCAAACTAAACATTCCTCCATTAGAATAACGTAAAGGCATTGCAGTTAGAGCACCTAAAAATAAAAAAAAAATAAAAAAAATTTATATTTCCTTACCACATGTTACAAAATTTGCAACATTTTTACTGTCTATAGAAAACATTTGAACATGCAAATTTGTTGGAACGTGTAAAAATGCTAGACGATATTTTTCGACTGAAGGTCTAAAAGAAGGTCCCATATAAGAGTCTAGAAATTCTGTAGCCTGTGTATGAATCTAAAAAAATTAGAGAATTTTACATAAAAAATAGTCAGTAAAGATTCCTAGTTGGAACTCGTAGGTGAACGTCCCATTTAATCACAAAAATTTTTTTGCAAATAAATGGGGTGTTCGCTTAAAGTAGGGTAAATTCCCTTTTCTTTTGTTAGCAAAAAATAAATGAAATAAAAAACCTCAATATTTGAATTTAAATGTCTAACAAACATATGAAGAGTATCCAACATTGCTGTATTTTTTATTCCCCAAAGTTTATCCAATAATTCATCACGAAGTTCACAAGTCCATTTATGCGATAATTTAATCATTTCTTGTGGTATTAAAAAAGAAAGTCTTGTCTCATACATTGTTTCCCGACATGTAACTTTTTTATTTGGAATATTTGCTGACTTGAAAAATTAAAAAAAAATGAATTTTAAGTAAAAAAAATAACTTGAAAAAGATTAAAAGTCTTTTCCCTGACTAATTGAGAAATTAGAAAAGAACTGAAAGGAGAGGGAGGAGAACATCCAGTTTTTGTTACATCATAGGAATAATGAGAGAAGAGAGCCTTTAAATAATCTTTTTAATTTTTTAAATTATTAAAAACCTGTTCATATTCAGCTTGTGTAACTCTATGAGAACAAACGCCAAGCTAAAAATAAAAATGTGAGTTTCAAAAAACTCATGTTTTCCAACTAGAATCTAAGAAACCCAAAAAGATTTGGAAAAATCGATAACTCAGATTCACAGTTGGACACATCACCTCCGTAGATATCTCATTTCTCACTAAACATTACGACTATTGAGATAAACAAACATTTTAAAAAATGAAAAAATCGAACTGAAGCAAAGCATATAAAAAAATATAGGAGATAGTGAGGTCTATAGGGAGGTAATGTCTAGGGGTGATGCGTGTAATGTATTTTGATTTAGATATTTAGACTCAAAAAATATAAATAAAAAGAATTTGGAGTTAGACCCTCTCCCAAAAAAATTAAATTTAACAAAAAACCTGCATTGCCCATTTATCAACATTATCTCCACTTATAAATTCCATAAAAAATTCTTTGCTATTTTGTCTAAAATTGAGCGTATTTTGAGATTTATTTGAAGGCCAAAATTCAAGTCTTTCACAAACAAACAAAATTGGTTCTGCAGTGAAATCAACAGCTTCTAAGGCCAACAAATTTCCTCTCAATATTGCCTAAAAAATTTAAATTAATTTTAATAAATTTTAAAATAAAAAAACCTCCCATCTTGTTTTTCTTGCTCCATCTCCACCACTCATTTCAACAATTCCTTTGCAATCTATTTTTGTTGAATTTTTGAATAACCATTTTATTATATCGCTTGCATTGTCCTCTTCCATTTTAAATTGAAAGAAACCTGATTAAAAAAGTATAGAGGTTTTTTTAATAATTAATTTAAATTGTTTAAATCAAAGTCTGGATGGATACCTCATTTTTAGTACATTAAAAAATAATTTAATAAATTATAAGATATTTAAAAATATAATTAGGCCATTTCAAAGATAAAAATCAAATACAAATAAATATCATTTATTTAGTCAAAAACAAAATTAAAGCTCATTTTTGAATGTAAATAAAGTAGTATAAAATAAATTATGTCTGAGGTAAAAGTCTATATAATTGTAATAAACAGAAAATTATTTTTTTTCCAACTAATAAAATATTATTGAGTAGAGAACAAAAGATTTTGTGTTTAAAAAAATTTTTTTTTATTTTGGATTAAAATATAGGCTTGAAATATATCATAAAATATGTATTAAAAAAAGAAGAGATTTCTGGAAGTTGGAAAAAAATAATACAAAAAACCTGTATAAAACAATTTATAAGTCACTTGTGTAAATATTCTAAAGTCATTTTTATGAGATCCTCGAAAAGCCATGGCAGGAATTTCAAACTTCGTCAACTGGTTCTTCAAGGCTCCACTAAATTTAAAAAAATAAAAATTTTTCAAAGAACTTTTGGTAATGGCGTATAACAATATTGTTATTTTTGGTATAATCGTCCTTTTAGTATAATAAAACACCATCTTCATTACCTTGCCAAAAATACCAAAAAATTAAAAAACTTAAACTAAACAAGAATTTAAAATAATTACTAACCAGCACACCAACAGATTCAAAGAGTCCGCCTCCCAAAAATGCCTATAAAATAAAAATATATTTAAATCAACGATAAATCATTATTATTTGGTTCTATTAAAATTATTAAGCCTAATTATAATTTCAAAAATTCACCGTGAAACAAATTCCTTTACCAACTCTATTGGCTCTACAAGCTAAAACAAGGCGCCCAATCTTTCGCGTTCGATTTTTAGTACGCAAAATCTTAGCAGCTTTCGATCCTATAACTTTATCAACACTAGGACACAACTGTTGATTTTCAGTCGTCTTAGTTTGAATATGATGACAAATTGGAGATTGGTTAATCTCTATTTCAGACTCAATTAAAGACATATCTTCGCATTTCTCACAAATTCCCTATAAAATAAATAATTCAAAAATATTCTGATTCAAGAATTTTTCTAAAACATTATTTGGTAAAATCAACTCCAAAATAAAACTGAGATAACCTAAAAACTTTAGGATTTTTACACACGCACAAAAAATTAGTGAAATAATGAAGAAATTAGCGACGCGCTTCATATATAAGCTTTAAAAACCGCAAAAATAAGAAGTTAGAATTAGGACATATTTCTCACTGATTTGCCTTTGGCTTTAAGAGGTTCTTAATCAATATGATGTAAAAACTAAAATTTGCCGTAAAACTAATCAATAGAACCAAATTTGGTTACGAAACCAACAGCCCTAATAAGATAGAAAATTAACCGTCATACGAATTTTCGCTCCTTCTTTCGATGCCTTCACTGGAATACACTTACTCCCCTCAACAACCATCATCGATTCCAGTTCACATTGGTGAACCCCACTAACGACATCGAAATCAAGATAAGGACGCCTGGGACGCATATAATGGAATATGGTTAGATACGGATGGCCACCAGAAGATAACTATAATTCAACGTTAAAAATTTTTTAGTTAAAAATATTACAGAGTCAACAGGGAAACCCGTTCGGAGTTGAATTTCAACAATTAATTGCGTCAAGGTTAAAGGACCTACAATTCTTATCGTCTTAAACAAAGGATTAACAATAATTTGTGTCGGTGAATCACCAACAGAAGAAGAAGGAGAATTTTGATTTTGTTCTACATCACCCATGTTGGTTTGTAAGTAAAATATTTTAAATTTGTGCAATTCCTAAATATAAAGAAACTATTAGATTAAATATGAAAAACAAAATCAAAAAATAAAATCAGATAAAATTATGTCGTCAATATCATCATTTTATTTATTTACATAACTTCAAAAAATAAACTTTTTTATAGATAACATTTTAGAATTAGATATTTTGTAATGTTCACATTGAATAAATATCAAAATACCAAAATCGTCAAAACATTTTTAGGTCATTTAACAAAGGGTAAAATGAGTAAAAAACGGAACGACGTACCCTCGCAAATTCAGCCTCTTTCGACCTCTATTTCTGCACAACACAAAAATTTTTTTGATCACAACTACACTCAAATTGTTATGTAATTTTTTGAAATAACGTCAATTTGTTTTTTAAATATCCAAAATAAATAAAAACTTCAAAAATAATTTAAAATTCAAAAAAAAAAATTGTTCAATTATTGAAAAACATCATCAATAATTGCAAAATGGTCATCATCCAAAGTTGTATAAATCTTTCCCTCATCCAACAAAAATTGAATGTCACTCATAAAATTTTGTCCAGGCTTAATAGTTGACCGAATTTGTTCAACATGAACTCCTGTTCCCTCTAAAAATTTTATTAAAAAAATGTTGAGAAGAAACTTTTTATAAAACCCCAAATTTCACTTAAAAAAATAGAAAAAGTAAAGTTGGGCCAAGGTTTAGGGGTTTTTTCCCTTAACCAAAGCCCAGGCCCAGACATATTTTTTGAACATTTTGAATTTTCTCTGGGCCTGGATTTTTTCCTAAAATCTAGAGATCATTGTTCGTCTAATTTACATTTTCAAATTAATTCTAATTATTTCTAAAATATAAATAAACCTGTGTTTGTGCCTCCAAAACGTTTAATGTACTCAAATATCTAAAAAATATAAATTTTTTTATCATAAATTTAAAATTAAAAAACCTTGACTTGTTGTACTGATAAATTTGGATAAGCATTAAATTGTTGCTGTTTTGGTGTTGGCTGATTTTGACGGTTTGGAGTAATTATTGATGTTGAAGGATTATTTGATCGACCAGGCGTTGTTTGTTGTTGAGTCCCTCCTCCAGGAAATGTTGTTGATTTGGCAGTTTTAAAAATTGTATTTTCAAATGCTTGAGGTTTTTCAGGCACATTCTGAAAAGTAAAAATATTTTTAATTTTTAAAACAAAACAATTGATAAAAAAGAAAATTAAAAAAAAACAACAAAGCGAAGGCAATATTGAGATTTAATGTTAAAATTAGAGATCGATGGGGGAGAGATCTTTAATGGGATTTTAGTGATTCGCTCACGTAATCACCACTTTTTTTATTTTCGGGATTCTGAGTTTTTTCGGATTAGTTCCGTTGAATCTCCCGTCCCGGCATTTATTTTTAAAAATAATCCCAACTTGAGACCCCAAAAATGTGATTTTAACGGTTTCTAGTTAAAATTATTTTAAGTGTTCTAAAAATAAATTTCTGAGGTCATTGAGATCATTAAAAAAAAATAAAAAAACTTGAAATTGTTTTATTTACTTTAGAGTAGTAATATTTGGCAAGTTTACATTCCATTTTAAAAATTTCAATTTCATCCATTGACACATCACGAATATGAAAACTAATAAGGCTAAGACGATCATTAAACTTTTAAAAAAATAAATAAATTTAAATAAATAATAATAATACAAGACGAAGTTTGCCAACAGCTTGAACTGTATGTCCTTCAGAAAAAACTTGCTCAATATTTGGTTGCTTTAAATAATAAAATCAAATTTAAAAATTAAAAAAAAACCAGATCAGTTCCACCATAGCGAATAACAGTAAATCGTTTAGCTACGCGAGGATCAGCCGCCATTCCATCACAAATTTCATAAGTAGTACATTGATTTGTATCTGTATAAACACTCACAATTCGTCCCATAACTTTGACCTGAGAAAGAACAAAAACTGAGATTTTCAGTTAAAAAACAAATCAAAAAACGCTTTTTAACTAAAAATTTCTCAAAAAAATAAATTCATGGCAATCAATGTAAGAACCCTTCTTAAATTATTAACAATTTCACAAACCGTATTAAAAAAATATCCTCCAATAACAAACTTTTCATCATCATTAGACATTGTTAACAAATCTTCAACCAATGCTGGTATTGGTATTTTATCAGTTATATGACTTTTTTGATGTTGTGAAGAAGAAGAAAAATCTTGAATTCCTCCTCCTTGTTCTCCCCATCCACTTCCACCAAATTGATCGAATGAAGCATCCATTTTAATTTTTTTTTAAATTTCTTTTAAAAATGTATGTATGTATAAACCTTGAATTTAAATTTTAAAAAATTAAACATTTTAAAAAAAAAATATATCTTTGAAAAACTAATAAAATAAACATAAAATTAATTATAAAAAATATAAGTATGTTCATTTATTACAAATGAGATCAAAAAAAAAAATAATTAAAAAAAAAGAATACTACTCATAGAGCAAGAAAAGAAAACCGTGTTCTTGAAACAATCATCGCAAGTTTTTTAAAAATTGAAAATTATTTTTTCTTAAATGATTGTTTCATATAATAAAATTTTTAATTAATAAAAAGAAAGAAAAGCAATTTAATTTTAAGGATCAAAACAAATTTTGTCAAAAATTAAAAAAATGACCAAAAAATGTCAAAATGACAAAATGTCCAAAACACATTTTTGGACAAAATGTCCAAAGAAAAGTTTATTTTTGTTTGATCCTTAAATTTAATTATTTATATGAATTGAAGCGTGTTTGGCTATTAAATTGATATATTTAATTTAATTAAAAATTTAACTTGTCAATGAATCTTCGTTTTTGTCGAAGTCTATAGTATTTGTTGGAGGGTCATCCACTAAAATTTAAAAAAAAATTTATAATTTTAAAAATTAAATTAAAAAAAAATACATTCATAACACTCTTTATTTGTATATATTTTAGTTGGGGTATTTTGAAGTTTAGAACGGCCTTCTTGTTGATAACATTTTACTAATGAAAGTGCAGAATCTATTGACTTTGACATGTCAATTTCTGAAAATAAATTAATAAATTTTTTTTTTAATTTTATAACTTCTCTTAATAAAAATGCTAGAGACACACGATTTTTAAAATTAAACAAATTTTATTAAAAAAAAAAAAACCATGGTTTTGATGAGAACGTGAAGACAAACAAGAAGATGTTGGTCTTTCAATACTAGCAGTAGGTGTAGATTTTGCTGATCGAGCTGAAGATATACTAAAAAAGAAAATATATTTAAATTTAATAGAAACTTTCTATAAGGGTGATTTAAAGCTAAAAAAAAAGAGAGAATTTCAAATGAAAAAAAAACAATTTCGAATTTATAAAATATTTAATGGACCAATTTTCCTTCTTTTTTTTTTGCTGATATATTCACTTGACAAAAGTAACTCTAAAAGAAAGATAATTTTAAATAATCCACTCTCCAATTTATAAAAAAAACTCTAAAATAAATTTAAAAGGGTAATTATATATCATTAATTTAATTAAAACACCAAAATAATTGTCAAGTAAAAACACAAAACCAACAAAAATATTCTAATCTTTTCCCCCCTAATAAATAAAAAATAAAAATTCAAACAAACTTTAGGCTGGTGCTTAATTGATATTCCAAAACATCTTTTTGATGTTCAATTTCCTTAGATTTATTTATTGCCAAGTCTCTTTGTTGCCTAAAAACTTCTAATTGAGTTAACAAAGATCTTTCTAGTTGTTTAAGTCTATTAACTTCTTCTCTCAAATCTTCATTTTTTGATTCTAATTTTATTATTAAACCTTCTTTTTCGGCAAACTTTTCTACTTTAAATAAAAGCTGACGATTTTCACTTCGGAATTTGTTTAATTCATCTGTTTTTAGTTGAAGAGCGTAAGAAAGACTGGACAAATCATTCTTTAAATCCTTAAAAAATTTAAATTTAAAAAAAAATTAAAAAAAATTAGACAACCAACACCTTTCGGTTTACCTTATATTTTTATTTAAATAAAATAAAAAACGTCCCTTTGATTGACCTCACATATTTTTTGCCCGACAACACAGTTTTTGACAAATAAATAGTAAAAAAAAAATTTTAAATTAAAAATTAGTCTTTAAAAATATATTCGAAATTTTTTTTCTTAAAAATAACCGAAAAAAAAATTATTTTTTAAATTTAAGAAATAGATGAGAGGACAATTAAATGTTCTCCAACATCGCTGTCGATCAAAAAAAAAATAACCTTAAATTAAAAGAAATTTTTGCCCTATAAAACGGTCACATATTTTTCCATCTCAAAAAATAAAAAAAAAAATTCTTTAATAAAAACCTGAATGCGTTGTGTTTCGCTTTGATTAAGTTTAATTTTATATTTTTCTTCTTGCTCTTCAAATTGTGTTTTAAAGGCAATTATTTGGTCTTCATATTCTTTAACACTTTTTTCACTTTCTTTTTGGATTAATTCCAATTTATTTTGATGATCTGACAAAAGAAGACTACGAACATCTTCTACCTATTTTTTAAAAAATAAAAAAAAATTGAATTAAAATTTTTTTTTTGGTTAAGTGGTAAAAACTCATTTTTCAAGGCAAAAAGGACGCGGGTTCGAATCCTTTTGACGGAAATATTGTTTATAAACAAATTTTATTAATTTTTAAATTATCTAAACTCATTCTTAAGCAATTAAATTAAAAAAAAATTTTTAAACCTCATTTTTGTGTAATTCATCAGCTTTATGAAGATTTTCCTTCCATTTGCCTTCAACTACAAATTTCAATAATAATAAAAATAAAAAAATTAGTAGAATAAAAACAAAAATAATTGAAATAATTTTTATAAAATTTTCAAAACGTAAAATTGTTGTAGTAGTTAAAATTTGAAAAATAAAAAAATTATTTTTTTCATTTTTTGTAGTAGAACAAAAAGTAAATATTAAGGGAGAATATATTAAAATAAATAAACATAAAGTTGACAAAAATATAAAAATTAATTGAAAAAATTTTTTAGGTTTTAAAAATGTTAGATTTGAATAATAATACATTTATTTTTAAATTATATTAAATAAAATTATAATTTATTAAAAAAGAGTGGAAAAGCACAACACACCCAATGACCCCTCAAATGGAAAAAAAGAAGCAAAATATAATTAAACACATAACTCTCCTATTTTTGAAACAAAGAAAAATTTGTTTTTATGTTTTATAATTGTGCTTCTTTTTTTAAAGTAATAAAACGGCGATATTCCATAAAAATGGAAAAATATTATTGAGATTTTAATAAAATAAAATCGAGATATTTTAGTCTCGATTTTAGTCTCGAGTCGGGAAATTAGAGCTTCTCGATGAATTAAAAATACGAAAAAATAAAAAAAGAAGCAGGAAAAAGTTTAAATAGAAGAAAGATGCCAAAAGAAAATAAAATTTTACGGGGGAAGAAAAAAAAAATTTTTTTTTTAGAAAAACTGAAACAAAAAGCAAAGGGTTGGGGAAGAAGCAATTAATCTTTTGATGAAGAAAAATAAAAAATTCTCAAAAAAAAATTCAAAATTATCGTAGAAATAAACAAAAATAGGAGAACAACTCCTCTTATATCTTCAGAAGACTATAAAAGTCTCGAAATTAATTAAAAATAGAAAATAAAGGAGCAAAAAAAGGATCACACAGACATGATCTGATAACAATCTTTTTTTATTGGAAAAAAAAGAATAAAAGAAAAGAAATATTATAAAAATTGCAATAAAACCCACGTTTTTGGATAGCTGCTTCATAATTTAAATTATTTTGCTCCAATAAATCTTTTAATTTATTAACTTTTTCTTGAACAAGAATATTCTAAAAAATAAATATTTTAATAAAAAGGATATAAAAACTGTCACGAAATTGACCCTTATTTTTAACCACACTCTTTACTTAAACAGGGATGTCATAAATTCCAAAAAATATTCAAAGACTCTTTTTGGTCAGTTCAAAAAATTTAAAAAAAAAATTCTAAAAATTTCAGGGACCACCAAAGGGGAAAGTGTGGAAGAAGAAAATAAGAGAAACTAATCTCTTCTATAAATTTCTACATTTATTAATTCCAAAAATGTTAAATGTTTCAGAAAATAAGACCAAAAGTAACCCCCTAATTTTAATTTAATTTAAAAAAAATTCCAAACCTTTTCATCCAACGTTTTGGCCAAAATAATAAAGACATCACAAGCCTTTTTTTCTTTCTTCAAATCTTTTTGGAGCTGTTCAATTACTTTCTTTTGTTCATTTTCCAAATCTTTATTAACCACCAAATTTGTATTTGTTGGAGTTTTTGCCTTTTTTTGAACAATTTTATTTTCTTTGGCAACAGCAGTGTTTTCTTTTGAACCCAAAACTTGTCGAGAAATTCTTGCAAAAGAAGATATTTTGTTTGGAGTACTGCTAGTAACTGTTGGCGTGGAAATGCTTCCATGAGGCTTGATAATTGTGGTTCCTTGTAAAAGAGAATTTTATGCTTATTATTTTTACGTGAGTCTATCCCCTGTGTTGTAGAATTAAAAAACCTTCATGCAATCAAAATCCTTCCAAATAGTTCCCCTGAAATCCCAGAATTTACCCTAACCTTCCCCTCAAATCTATCAGTTATTTAAATAAAAATTCGAATAAAAAAACAAACTTGGAACAGAACGAGTAGCACTAGGCAATTTAACAGTAGCAGGACTTTTCGACTGAGTACGACAATCATTTGTTGATGTTGGAGTTGTTTCACTCTCAGCTGAAAATTGACGACTCGGAGATTTGTCACAAACAGCGGATTTTGATTTTCCAACTTCGTTGGGACGCTTTTCTGAAATTTTTTTTTAAAGTGATTTACGCGATTAAATAGCACAAAGTTTGGCCATATAGTCGCGGTGTAAAATAAACACAAAAATTGGAATTTAACATGCACAAATTTCGTCAACAAAAAAACTTGCGGACAACATTTGCGCACTGTTAAATTTTTAACCCAAAAGGGCCTCTTGGTCAGACAATCTAATCCACAAAAACACGTGATATCTAATAAATTAAAAAATAAAAACCTCCTTTACTTCGTGTCACAATGCCAGAAAGTAATTTTGAACGAACTTCTCTTTTGGAACGTTTTTTTTCATCTTCCATACTTTTTTTAAGTTGTTCCATTACTAATTGATTTTTAGTTGGTTGTTTTGGCTTTGCAGCCCTTGCAGCTGCAGAATGATTTTGTGAAGGCATTGGAATAGAAAATACAGAAATCTAAAAAATAAATAAATTGATTATTATTTTTATAAGAGCAATGTCCGCAAGTATAATTGAATTCTTAAGGACACATTTAGACTGACACAAGTTAGAAATAGATAAAACGATCAAAAGTGGGTCATTTTTAAATCATAAGGGTCAAGAATATTATAATAAAATAAATAAAAAAAACTTGCAGACAAAATTTGCGGACAATGCCCTTAAAGCGAAGAAAGCGTTAAATAAAAATTATAAAATTTATAGCAAAAATAAAATATTTAAAGGAATAAAATGGAGATGAGGAGATGGACATTGTGTGGACTATATTGAAGATTAAAAAAATAATAATAAGAGAGCATTTCAAGTGGACAACAACACGAAGAAAAAAAAAATAAAATAAAACAACTTGCCCTATTATTCTTTTCTTCTCCTCTAAAAGAAGATTTGGACGTTTCTTTTTCTTTTTCTCGTTGAAAATTTTGCACATTGCGGCTTGAAACATTTGTTCTTAAATAACAAGTATTATTATTGTCAATTTTTCCATCAGTCATAAACGAGATCATTTCAGTGACAGGCTAAAACAAACGTAAAAATAAATATATTTAAGATTTGTTAAGTTTGAAGAACAAATATTAGCTTTTTTAAGAGGGAAAATAGTAGTAAAATTAATACAAAAGATAAACAATATTTTCGTTACACTTTTTCGCTTAATTATGGGTTAGAAAAACGTAAAAAATGAAAGCTTAATTTTTTTAAATTGAAGTAAAAAATAGAAAAAAACAGAATGCCAAAAAATTGTTTTTTTGTTAATTTTCAAATTGAATAAAAATATGACAAGTACAGTTTAACGCGAAAGTTGAGTGTCATATAATTTCTGGCGCTCAACTTTTTTTTTTAATTTTTCTAAAACTCATACGCACT
This sequence comes from Meloidogyne chitwoodi, assembly GCA_015183035.1. Classification (NCBI taxonomy): domain Eukaryota; kingdom Metazoa; phylum Nematoda; class Chromadorea; order Rhabditida; family Meloidogynidae; genus Meloidogyne; species Meloidogyne chitwoodi. The sequence continues at coordinate 482,766 of JACZZP010000018.1, forward strand.
GAACTGCATTAATTTCCCAAATTTTCTTTTTCTTACCGATTTATTCTCTAATTCTTTATTATTTTTTCTAGTACTTTTTTGTTGTTGTTCAAGTCCTTCTAATTTTAAATGACTTCTATTTTGTTTATTTTCTGATTTTAAAATCAATCCACTAGAAAAAGTTTTTGTTTCTGCCATTGGTGTTTGCATATCTTCTTCTTCTGGTTCTGGACTTGAAATTATAGGCAAATCCATACCTAAACTAGGTCCATCCAATATTACAGATTCATCTGTTCTAAATGTTCGAGAAAAGCCTGAAAAAATTACAAAAATACATTTTGATATAAAAATAAACTTGAATTACAAAAATAAACTTAAAAATACAAAAATAAACTTGAAATACAAAAATAAACTTGAAATACAAAAATAAACGAATTACAATAAATAAACTTGAAATACAAAAATCTGACAGTTACACAAAAGCAAACTACAAAACATTTCTTAAACAGTATTAATAAACCTTACCATTTTCATTCATTATCCAACCTAGAATTGTTGTTCTATTATCTTCATCATCATCTTCTTCATCTAATCTAAGTAGTGATGTTTCGCTTAATTCTAAATCAGAAAGCATTGGACAGTCAGATTCAAATACTGTATATGTTGCTTGTGAATTAGCCATTAAGTCAATATTGTTTGTGTTATTAGCTGTTCTGATCTTAAAAATTAATTAATTAATTAAAATTAAAATTTTTTTTTTTAATTTTTAAATAATTTCTCTCATTTAGAAAGAAAAATCACTTTAATATTTTTTAAAGTTTAAAATAAAATTTTAAGTCTAAAAAAGAAGCAAATGTTGCATTAAGCTTTACTACTGATTATTCTTTTTATTTATATTGACTTTTTTTTTTAGTTGATAATATTAAAGTGCAATAAAGGGGGGAGAGAAAGTTTTATTTATCGCATTTTGATAATCGGCCAAAAATAATAAAAAAAAATATAGAATGTAAAAATAAAAAATAAATATATAATCATTCCCATTTTTAAAATCAAAGCAAAAAATATTATTATTGACAAATAATACATATTTAGAGACTAGGGAAAATAAAATATTTATAATTTAAGTTTAGGGCAGCAAAAGAAAAATGTTTAATTGAAGGAAGTACTAATTTATTTAAAGGAGAGTTTATGCTTTAGCCAAATAATATTTGACTTATCCCCGTTAATCTCTGATTTATCCCATCTCTCTTTTTATTATCACAACTCCCCTTATCATCAGTAATATTACCCAAACATTTAATATTTTTTAATTTAAATATTGAATAATAATTTTTCTTAAAAAGAAAAACAAAATTTATATAAATAAATAAATGTATATTTATAGTACAACCTAATTTTCCGGCTGTTAAATTTATCAATAAATATTTAGTCTTCGCTTTTAATTAATTTTTTATTTTATTTACTTGACCTTGGCTCGACAGACAAAATAAAATTGTTAAAAATAAGAAAATGGTTTAATTGCCTGTTTTAAATAATTTTATTGACCTAATCAAAATTTAATAATAAAATAAAATTAATTTCCGAGGACTGTCCTTATATCCGGATTTATCATTATTTTCACTTACTACATAAGAACAGTCAGAATTATTAGATACAGTGGACATGGACATTAAAGACCAATCCATTGGCATTTGAGGGATTTGACTCGAAGTTGAAGGTAAATTAATTTGACGTTCAGAGCTGAGAGAAGGCATTGCTGACCGAGAAAGTGACTTAAATTTAGAGAAATATTTTTAATTTTAATTTTATTATTTTTATTACTCTTTCTGCCTTAGAATTAAGTGATTCTTTTATTTGTTCATTTACTCCTTTTCCTTCTGTTTGTCTTCTAATTGCTTCAATTTGGACTTTATGACAGGGAGCAAAAACGCCATGAGCAGGCCGACAGCCAAAATAAAAGGCTCCTAATTTTTAAATTAATTAATTTAAATTAATTAATTAATTTTTATTTATACCTTCGTGTGTTCCATCATTTTTACCCACAGGTTGGTCCAATTCTATTCCACAAAAAATTCCTTCTTTGCCAGCAACCTGACCCATATACCTAAGAACACCGCCAAAGTGACCTTTTTATATAAAATTTAAATAAATAAAAAATATAAAATTACCATTAACGACAACTCTTTTCCCCAATTCACTTCTAGAAACAATTCCCGAGTCTGGTTGATTCTGAAAAATTTTTTTTTAATTTTTACTATTGCTTAAGGCTAAGAAAATAAGGGTAAAAATAAACGCTAAAATAGTGGCGCACACCTTCAGAATATAAACTTGTCCACTTAACTTGAAACTTGAGTTAGAACTTGAATTTAAATCTCAAACTTAAAACTTGCAATAAATGAAAAAATACAAAAATAAACTTTAAAATAAACTTGAATTACAAAAATAAACTTAAAAATACAAAAATAAACTTAAAAATACAAAAATAAACAAAAATACAAAAATAAACTAAAAATACAAAAATAAACTTAAAAATACAAAAATAATCTTAAAAATACAAAAAAAACAAATTACAAAAAAATTATACATAAAACTTTAAATAAATAAATATTGTAATTTATTTAAGCACTTACAGTTAAACTTCTATTAGTTGTTGATTTGTGCATATTTACAAATAAATCTCTGTTGTTCATTTATATTTAAAAATAAATAAAATAGAAGATATGTATTTTTCAAGTTTTTTTCTTTTATTTTCTCCTTTTTTAAATAAAATAAAAAAAATGTCATTTCAACTTCATTTTGCCTTTTATCTCTTTCTAGTAACAAATATAAGGGAAATAAAGTAGTATTTTTGCCATAGAAAAGTGTGGCACAGTAAAAGAATGATGAATTAGAATCAATAAGAAAAAAGAGAGAAAAGAAAAATTGCCGGAAAAAGCTAACACTTGGTGCAGCAAAAGCTTCATTACATTTTTAAGTAGCCCACCCATTGTATGAATAATCCATGGACAAAAAAAAATATTTTTTTATTTTGGTGAAAATATTTTTTTTCGCACTATAATTTTTTTAATTTTAGTAAGTGACAACAATGTAAATATATTTTTTTTTAAATGTTGGAGATTTTAATAAATATTTTTAAATACACTGCTCAAAAAAAATTATTTAAATTTATTCAATATTTTTAAATAAAAAAAGATTAAATTTAAAAGTTAAAAACAAAAAATAATTAATTTTAAAATTAAAATAAATTTATATTAAAAACAAACATTAAAATAAATGGTTTTCATTAGTGGGATTCGAATCTCCTCCATCATTTATAATAAAGTTAATATCAAAAAATTCTCCAATTATACCAAAGAACTCACGAATATCCCTAAAATAATTATATTTATCTCAATTTTAAGCTTAATTCATCCAAATTATTGACAAATAGTAGCAAATGCAAAACAAGGCTTATTTCCTGGGACAATAAAGACTTTTGGCCTTTCTGTGGATATTATTGCTGATGAGCGACAAAGACAAACACGAAAAGCTTCTACTGAAGCTATTAATGCTGGAGAAGGGCTTAATGGTAATGACAGCCATTTACTGCCGAGAAATATTTGTTTTGATGTTAAACGGATAGAGCCATCTTCCTAAATAAATTAATTTATAAATTAGAAGATAAAAGGGAATTTTTATTTTTAAGTTTATTTTTGTAATTTCAAGTTTATTTTTGTAAGTTCAAGTTTATTTTTGTAATTTCAAGTTTATTTTTGTAAGTTCAAGTTTATTTTTGTAAGTTCAAGTTTATTTTTGTAAGTTCAAGTTTATTTTTGTAAGTTCAAGTTTATTTTTGTAAGTTCAAGTTTATTTTTGTATTTTCAAGTATTTTTGTATCAATTAATGTAGAAAAATACAATATTCACTTTATTAAAATAGGTTTAATTTTCTCACAGATGTGGAAAGACGAATGCCTGTCTTTGCTGTAAAATTAACTTTTCTTGCTTCCATTTGAATACGTTCATTTCCTCGTAATCCCAAATCTTGAGCATTTATGTAAATCGACTCATCTATGGGAGCACGCAACTTTAAAAATTAAAGCATAAAAAATTAAACTAGTATGTTTTTGCCTACTTAAGGCAGTTAAGTTTATTTTTAAATTTTCTTGTTACTTTAATTTGATGTTATTTTTGTAAACAAAGTTTATTTTTGTAATCCAAGTTATTACAAAATTTAAATAATGATTTAAAAAATTATATTCAAAAATACCTTATTAGTAATAATATGTCCTGAGGATATCCTTTTAATTCTTCTATCTATAGTTATAAATGGATGTCTAGCACTAAATAATAATTTATCCGTTCCTGACTGTCTAATCTAAAATTAAATAAAAGATTGTCCAATTATCAATAATTTGCCTGAAATTGTTTAATACCCTCAAATTTACATTCTCCTTTCTGTAAAATAGTCTTTGTCTCATTTCCTGTCTGAATCAAAACGCGAGAGCCGATAATTTCTAGCTTAAAAAATAAATTATTATATGAAACAAAAATAAACTTTAAATTACAAAAATAAACTTGAAATACAAAAATTAATATAACTTACATTTTCTCCTCTTTGTCCAAGTACTTTTCCACTATTTGCAACAACCTGACCCAAGTGAGTCTGTTCTGCAGAAAAATGCACAGCAGGCACAGAATACCCACTTTTTGGGTCTGTATAAGAATAAATTCGCAAAGAACGCATTCCTTGAGGAGACATTTGCAAAACAAATATGAGAGAAATGTTTAGCTAAAAAAGAGTTAAAAAATACAAAAATAACATACAATAAGTAACATTAAAGCCAATGCAGCAAGGACACCTAACCATATAAATAATAAAAGTAAAGAATTTCGTCTTAATCCTGCTAATCTAAGACTTTTTTCATCTTTTCTTTCCTTTTCAATTTTTGAACAAGTTTCTGACGATGAAAAAATAGCTGCCGTTCTATCATCACTTTTTACTGAATCTTCTTGTTTTTCTTCTTCAGTAAAAGTTTTATTTTCATCTTCTTCTGGGGTGGTAACCAAAGATTGACGCCAATGCCGAAAATATTGAGGAGTATACATTTTTATAAAAAAAAATAAAATTTTAAGTAAAATAATTTTAATAAAGCCTTCTCTAAATAATTTAAATTTAATGCTATAAATAATATCTAAATCCTTTAATCTCTATTTTTATTGATTCTGTCAAATAAAACTATAACAGAATGTTGAACAATTGGCGTCAAATATACACTTATCTTTATTTGAAGGAGGAAAAGTAAACAGACAAAAAAACTTGGAATATAAAAATAAACTTGAATTACAAAAAAATGAATTCAAAAATAAACTTGAATTACAATAATAAACTTGAATTACAATAATAAACTTTAATTACTAAAAAATAAACTTTAATTACTAAAATATTAATTTCAAGTTGCATTATTAAAATTTTATGAATCTTTAATCTAATTATATAATTGAGAATGTTTGTCAGTTTGTTTGTTTGGCTTTTTATAGACAAATGATTGGGGTAAGTGAAAGTGGGGGTTTTTATAGTAGGGTTTGCAACTTGAAATAAGGTTTAAGTTTAAATTTAAAACTTGAAAACAAACTTAGAACTTGAAAATAAACTTGGATTTGAAACTTGAAAATAAACTTGAACTTAAAACTTGAAAATGAACTTAGAACTTGAAAATAAACTTGAACTTGGATACTATATAAACCCTGTATTTTGATCAGTCTTCAACGCTACTACATTTCAACAACAAACAAACAACAACGCTTCTTGCTGAATTTTGCTTGAAATATGGACGTCGACGAACCTTGCTGCTCCAGTGATGCCGACGAACCATGCTGCTCCAATGACGAGACGAACCCTGCTGCTCGAGTGATGCCAGGCGAAAAAGGAGTAGTCGTGCTGAGACACAAGAGTCAGAGACACAAGAGTCAGAGACACAAGAGTCAGAGACACAAGAGTCAGAGACACAAGAGTCAGAGACACAAGAGTCAGAGACACAAGAGTCAGAGACACAAGAGTCAGAGACACAAGAGTCAGAGACACAAGAGTCAGAGACACAAGAGTCAGAGACACAAGAGTCAGAGACACAAGAGTCAGAGACACAAGAGTCAGAGACACAAGAGTCAGAGACACAAGAGTCAGAGACACAAGAGTCAGAGACACAAGAGTCAGAGACACAAGAGTCAGAGACACAAGAGTCAGAGACACAAGAGTCAGAGACACAAGAGTCAGAGACACAAGAGTCAGAGACACAAGAGTCAGAGACACAAGAGTCAGAGACACAAGAGTCAGAGACACAAGAGTCAGAGACACAAGAGTCAGAGACACAAGAGTCAGAGACACAAGAGTCAGAGACACAAGAGTCAGAGACACAAGAGTCAGAGACACAAGAGTCAGAGACACAAGAGTCAGAGACACAAGAGTCAGAGACACAAGAGTCAGAGACACAAGAGTCAGAGACACAAGAGTCAGAGACACAAGAGTCAGAGACACAAGAGTCAGAGACACAAGAGTCAGAGACACAAGAGTCAGAGACACAAGAGTCAGAGACACAAGAGTCAGAGACACAAGAGTCAGAGACACAAGAGTCAGAGACACAAGAGTCAGAGACACAAGAGTCAGAGACACAAGAGTCAGAGACACAAGAGTCAGAGACACAAGAGTCAGAGACACAAGAGTCAGAGACACAAGAGTCAGAGACACAAGAGTCAGAGACACAAGAGTCAGAGACACAAGAGTCAGAGACACAAGAGTCAGAGACACAAGAGTCAGAGACACAAGAGTCAGAGACACAAGAGTCAGAGACACAAGAGTCAGAGACACAAGAGTCAGAGACACAAGAGTCAGAGACACAAGAGTCAGAGACACAAGAGTCAGAGACACAAGAGTCAGAGACACAAGAGTCAGAGACACAAGAGTCAGAGACACAAGAGTCAGAGACACAAGAGTCAGAGACACAAGAGTCAGAGACACAAGAGTCAGAGACACAAGAGTCAGAGACACAAGAGTCAGAGACACAAGAGTCAGAGACACAAGAGTCAGAGACACAAGAGTCAGAGACACAAGAGTCAGAGACACAAGAGTCAGAGACACAAGAGTCAGAGACACAAGAGTCAGAGACACAAGAGTCAGAGACACAAGAGTCAGAGACACAAGAGTCAGAGACACAAGAGTCAGAGACACAAGAGTCAGAGACACAAGAGTCAGAGACACAAGAGTCAGAGACACAAGAGTCAGAGACACAAGAGTCAGAGACACAAGAGTCAGAGACACAAGAGTCAGAGACACAAGAGTCAGAGACACAAGAGTCAGAGACACAAGAGTCAGAGACACAAGAGTCAGAGACACAAGAGTCAGAGACACAAGAGTCAGAGACGCTTGAGTCTATTTAAGAGGCAATTTAAGCTGATAAACATGAGTAAAAAAACGTAATTTTGAGTAAGAGATAGTTGAGTCTGAGTAAGAGGCACTTAAGTGAGACACTGAGTCTGAGTGAGAGACATTTGATTCTGAATAAGAGACACTTGAGTCAGAAAAATTAGAGTCTCAGTATTTATGTGTTTTGTTCTTTTAAAAAGTTTGTAAGTGTAAAGTTTTTATTGTCAGATATTTTAAGTTTATTGTTTTTTGCTAGCGGAGAAGGACGCCCGAAGGGCGTCCATCTCCGCTAGTACAAAAATATTTTAAAATATATTTTGTTATAATATTGTGTATTGCTTTTTGTCGTGCACTTTAAATCAAAGGGGATGTAGTAAAAAGAGAAGCTATGCAGACTTGGTATTAATTTATGAATCTTTAATTTTTTTAATTCACTAAATTTTATAAATGTGTTGTGTTATGGTCTTACTCATAAAAATTTACTTTTCTTTAAAATACAATTTAATTATACAAATTTTTTTTAAATAAATTTTTTTATAAATTATTTTATGTTGCTTTCGATTTTATTTTCAATTTATTTGTATTTTATTCATTGGATGTCAATGCTGGAAGTAATTATAATTTAATTAAAAAATTAATTAAATTTGTTTTTAATTCGTTTATTTTTCTATTTAAAGTTTATTTTTGTAAATCAAGTTTATTTTTGTATTCTTAATGAAATTAAAAAATATTTTTACAAAATTGGACAGATAAAGGATAAACTCATTAACCTCTTTATATTAAGATATGTGTAAATGTTTCAGAGAAGATGTTGACGAATTTCTTGATGTACCAGCACAACCAACTAATGTTGAAGAACAGCCAAGTTCTGGGCAGATGAGATCATCTAGTGCTGATACAGAAGAGAAAGAGGAAGCAGAAATGTCTGAATATCTTCGTATGGGAAAAGAAGAACAAAAAAACATGCGAAATAAAGCACGAAATGAATTTTTACAAAGTAAAGGAAATAAAGAAAAATTTCCGGGAGAATTTGACTTTCTACCTGGTGCAGAATCTGAAGAATCTGATAATGAAGCAGGACCGTCAAATGAAGCAGGACCGTCAAATGAAGCAGGACCGTCAATTCAATTACCAAGTAAAGGTATTAATATTTATTTTTATAAAATATAGGGAAAAATAAAAATTTTGTTAATTTTTATTTTTTTTTTTTTTACATTTTTAAGTACCAGCACCTGATAAAGCGCGTACAATCTCTTATGTTATTGAAGTCTTGAAAGGAATAGAAACATTCATGGGAAATATTGATGGTTATAATAATGAGGTTGTAAATTTTATTTATAAATTAGACAGAACACTTGTGTAGGGGATTTGCTTCCTCTTAATTAAGTGCAAATCAGGGAATACACCAAAGTCCCCACACAGCCGTGGGCAACGAACCTAGTCGTCCGTTAAAATTTTGGGTTAACCACTAAACCACTGTAATGTTTTGTTTTTTAACAATTTGAAATTTAAATAATCACACAAATTAAGAATGCCGCTAAATTTGCTTTCAAGTTATTTGTTCTTTCGTTCGATATATTGGGGCAAATAGAAAAAAATTTTTATCTATTAAAAAAGTCAAAAGAAGATGATTTATTTTTAAAAGTTGTTTATAAAAAAGTAAAAGATTATTGTTTGACTTTAGTACGTACAGGACAAGTACATACAGAACAAAATGTTCCAAGTTCAAGAACAATGCAATATCTTTTTCCAATTAGTGAAGAAGAAGGTTACCAAATTGGAGGATCTCAAAGATATAGTAGTGGATATATTCAACAACCTCAAATAGCACAATCTAGACCTATTGGTGTACATGGTGATGAAATAAAATTTGATAAAAGGAATGGAAGGCGTTTTTGTCGAGTTGGAATTTATTTGGCAATGTGTAAAGTACTTTTGGAACTACAAGTAGGAAAATATTGGAGTAGAAATGTTAAGGATATAGTTAGTAATTTTAATTTTGATAAATGTAGGAGAGAAAACAAAATTTTGAACACTGGACGGGGTCGAACCTGCGACCTCTTCCGAAACTAATATTATAACTAGATAACTATACCACTAAACTACAGGGCTACCTTCTGTTTTACCTTTTATACCTAATTTCTAAGTATTTTAAATTTATCTAATCTGCTATAAAAATCTTAAATAGCAAGATTTTTTCTTTCATTTAAATTTTTACACTTTATTTTAAGGGAAAGATGCATAAATATTTTAGAATGTGGATAGATGCGATCAGAAATTTGAAAATGGACGAAGACAAAAAATATTTTATTACAAATATGGTTGTTTTTCTTTAAAAAATTTTTTGTTTAAAATAATTACTGAATTAAATTTTAAATTTAAGATACGCGGTCGTCTCTCAGAACTGAACCTAAAAAAATTGGAAGAAGAAATTATGAGTATTATCCAATATTAAAAAAACATAAGATAATATGTCTAGTCTTTTATTGGGTTTATTTTTAAATTATATTCTCTAAAATTTTCATTGGTATTTTAATTAAAATTAGTTGTTTAATTTTCCAATATCACCTGAAATAGTAGACTTGGTCAAATGGTGAAATAACAAAAAGCATAGAAAAACATAAAATCCTAAAGTTTTCGTGAAAATTTAGCTGCTATTAAAAGGAGCAGGGCCAGCCCACTATGTCGCGGCCAATTCTGTCGCAGCCCTTCTGCCGCACGCCCGTTCTGTCGCAGCCCTTCTGCCGCACGCCCGTTCTGTCGCAGCCCTTCTGCCGCACGCCCGTTCTGTCGCAGCCCTTCTGCCGCACGCCCGTTCTGTCGCAGCCCTTCTGCCGCACGCCCGTTCTGCCGCGTGTCTATCATTAGGTCTTGAAAATTGGAAAACCATAGGAGGTGTAAGCTCCTCTAGTGATTACCGCGGCTGCACTTAAATTATTTTCAGTGAATTAATTATTTTGTTGTAATTATAGCTGTAGAATAACACATGTGCCAAAAGCCAACCAGCGATGGACGCCAAAATGAAAAAGTCATAAAACACTCCCAATAGGTCCAAGTTTGACGTGTTTCCATCAAACTTCGATACTTCATAACTTTGTTCATAATCGTTCGATCAAGACGATTTTTATCTCATTCGATAGGTTTCGGCGAGCTCTTTCGAATGATGCCCGTTTTTAAAAAAGGGACGGAAACTAGTTAGGCCGTAGTTTTTTTTGATGGGAATGATAGACACGCGGCAGAACGGGCGTGCGGCAGAATGGGCTGCGGCATAGTGGGCTGCGGCAGAATGGGGTGTACCCCTATTAAACGGTGTGACGACATTTGCGCCGTTGACATTTGCGCCGCGACACTTGCGCTGCGACTTATGCGCCGACGACATTTGCGGCGACGACTTTTGCGCCGACGACTTTTGCGCCGGAAATATTTTAAAACGCGACATTTGCGCCGCCTTTAAATTTAAAAAAAAAGTAATATGTATTTATTAAAGGATTAAAAAATTATTAAAAAATTAAACTAAAATGTATCAACTAAATAAATCCGATTAAGATTCTAAATATTCATTCTTTTAAATATTTGGCTATTGTATGTTATAGCGGACTTTTTCTTTCTGTACCGATCCGGATGAGTGAGGTGTCATTCGAAAGCTCTTGCAAAACTTAGTCGAACTAGACATGGGGGAAGTTGATCCGACGTCTATAAGCCGAGTTACAGGTCCCCGAATATTGAAAAATTATAGGGGGGACCAAGCTCTACTAAGTGATTACTGCGGCTGCACTTTAATTATTTTCACTGATGTGAATTAATTATGTAATTTGCGCCGTAGAATAACGCATGTACCAAAAGCCAACGAGAGATGGGCTCTCAAATGAAGAAGTCATAAAACACTCCCAATTGGTCCAAGTTTGGCGTGTTTCTAGCAAACTTCGATCCTTCATAGCTTTGTTCAAAATCGTTCAATCAAAACGATTTTGGTCTCATTCGATAGGTCTCGAAGAGTTCTTTCGAATGAGCTATATACTCATATTCGAATTTTTCACCCCAAAAATGAGATTACTCCCCCTATGATTTTTCAATTTTCGGGGACCTGTAACTCGGCTCTTAGACGTCGGATCAACTTCCCCCATGTCTGCAAGAGCTTTCGAATGACACCTCACTCATCCGGATCGGTACAGAAAGAAAAAGTCTCTATAACATACAATATTCAAATATTTAACTGCACAAATATAGCTGCAGTCTTTTTTCATTCATTAGAGCATAAAAAAGGAATTGATAATTGGGTTGATTAGTTGCTAATTAATATTTCAAACCTGTTAGGCTGTTGAAAATTTTAATAATATCATTTAAATAAATGATTAAATTTAATTTTAAAATCATTTTAGACTTAATTCTTTTTAAAATTTAATTTTTTAAATCTTTAATATTACTTTACTTTTTTAATTTAAAGGCGGCGCAAATGTCGCGTTTTAAAATATTTCCGGCGCAAAAGTCGTCGCCGCAAATGTCGTCGGCGCATAAGTCGCAGCGCAAGTGTCGCGGCGCAAATGTCAACGGCGCAAATGTCCTGCAACCTATTAAACGACCTCGATAAAATCAAATAAAGGAAAAAGAGAGATAATTGAAAGAGAGAAAAAGACTAATGCTTGTTCGAAAGACCAAATAATAATTCATTTGACAAAATCCCAATTAGGAAATTTGGACAAAACGTCCAAATTTTTGAAAAACAAATTTACCGCACTTTAAAATTAAAAAATAAAATAAATAATTTTTAAAAAATTAAAAATACAAATTTGAACTCTAAAAAATGTGTTTTATAAAATAAATAAATCTTATTTCCCCAAATAATTTATTCAGTCATCAAAATTAGTTGTTCAATTCTTTTTTGAATATTTAATATTTTTGGTCTATCCAAAGGCTTAACTTTTATTAGTGAAGAAATTAATAAAATTATATCTTCTTTAAAACTTTAAAAAAATAAAATTTAATTAAAAAAGTAATTTTATTAAATTACGGTGCAGTTTTATTAAAGGAAAGTTTGGCAGATTGGACAGCTAAGGCTACTTAAAAAAAAAATAAATAAATATTTTTAAAAATAAAAATACCACTATCCCCTCGCTCATGGACTTCATCAAAAGGTGAAACAAAATAACAAAGAGCATAAAAAACACAACCAAGAGACTAAAAAAAAATTAAATAATTTTAAATAGGTCAAATAAATCAAACTATTTTTTGATTTTTATAAAAAAATTTTTAATTCAAAAAATATGGAGAATTTATTTAAATGGTGTCTCTTTTATTTGATTAAATAAAAATTTAAAAAAATTCTAACAAACCCAAATATCAACAGATTCATCAATTTTTACTCCAACTTCACAAGTAAATAGTTCTGGAGCTCTATAAGGCCTTTAAAAATTAATTTAAAAAATTAAATAAAATTAAAAAAAACCTAACATTGTACAAAATTGGGCTGCTTCATCTAACATTTTTCTACTTTCAAAAGTATCTTCAATTATTTTTGGACATTCCATTGCTGAACCAAAATCAATTAATTGAAGAGTATAAATATCTTTAAAGAACATTAAATTGCCGGGTTTTAAATCTCTAAAAAATGGAAAAAAAAATTTTGGACAAAATGTCATTGGGACAAAATGTCAAAATTCCTCTAAATTGTTAATTAAAATTCTAAAATTGCTTAAAAAAATTTTGACGTTTTTTGTTTTTAAAATTATTTTTAAATTTATTAATTGGTAATTTTAATTAAAAATTTTTTTAGTTAACTCAAACCTGTGGGCTATTGAAGGATTTGAATTGTGTAAATACCCAATTGCTTCACAAATCTAAAAATAATTTTTAAAAAATTGAAAAATTTAAAAAATTTTCTGGCTGCTAAGCCTCTTATAAAGTTCAAAAAAAATTTCTAAAATTTTTAAAAATTTCAAAAAAACCTGTCTAAAAAATTGAAGCAAAACTTTTCTTTCAATAAAATGTTGTGATTGTCTTCTTTTAGCTAATTCCTCTTGTAACGATCCAAGACGACAAAAAGGAAAAACTAAACAAAATTCTGAAAATGTTGGATCTTGAGAACGTCCTTCAGAAAAACCAAAAAATGGCAAAATATGTGGACAATTACCAAAACGAACAAGTAACTTTAAATAAAAAGAAAATAAAATTAATTAAACACATTGGCAGTGGTCCAAAGAAACATACAAAATTATAAAAATCTTTAAAAAAATTTTAAAATTTTTAAAATTTCCACAAGCACTACCAAGTAGAGGTAAGGGAACAAGCAAAATTTTCTCAAAGACTAAAGTGCTCCAAACTAATATTTTGACCATAAATAAATATTTTTGGGTATTACTGAAGATATAGATTGTGTTTCTTTTTAGTATTTAATATTTTACGAATTTTTTTTATACTTTATAAAAAAAATTTAAATAATTTGGTAATATTTCTAAAAAATAAAAAAATAATTCGTAGAAAGTTTATTTTACAAAAAAGACGCTACCCACACTTTTGCAGTAAATTTAAACATTTACAAAAAGGTCAAAAAATATTTTAAAAAAATTCAAACAAACCTCAATCTCCTGTCTGACACATTTAATTTCATCCTGACCATGACAAAGAATCTTTTTGATAGCAAATTCTTCATATTTGCTAGAAGCATCTTCTGCCAAATAAATTTGACTAAATCCACTAAAATTAAATAAATTATTTAATAAATTAAAAAAGAAAACCCTGTAGCAATTAATTTTTTTAATTTTAATAATTTTCCATCAATTTCAATGTCTACGTCTCTACTACTGCTAATACATCCTCCCATCAATTAGAAATAAATTTTTTTTTAATTATATAAAAATTAAAAAATAAATAAATTTTAATAGAAAAAATACTATAAAATAAATTAAAAAAAATTTTAATTTAATTTAAAAAAAAAATTAAATGGCACATATAAATTAATTAAAGTTTAAAGCAAAATTAAAAAAAAATATTAAGATGGGTATTATTAAGTTAAAGCAAAATTTTAAAATGAGCAAATTAAAAAAATATATATTAAAAATAAATAATGTCAAACTTTTCTGATAAACTAATATTTTCTGATAGCAAAAAATTAATTTTTTTTCGATGTTGAAGCAAAAAAAACTGAAGCAAAGTTTCAATTTTAATTTATGTGCTTCTCCACCTTAGGAAGAGAAGCACACCTAAACTCTTACAAAAAATAAAAAATTAGAAAAGTTTGACTTTAAAAAATAGATTAGAATTCATCTTTATTAAAATTAATTTTATTATTATTATTTTCCAAAAATTCTTTTTTGCTTAAAAAATGATCTTTATCATCATCTTTATTATTATTAAAATAATAATTAAAAACCTCTTTACTATCTTCTGTATCGCTAATATAATCCAATTGATGTTTATAACGTTCAGGTTCCAAAATTACTGGATAAGCAGCAAAAGCTTTTATCTTTGCTTCATCTTCTCCATTATTTGCTTCATTTTCATCTTCAAAAGCAAAATAATTACTCCAAACCTTGTTAGGGTGTTGTCCATACATTATTGGCAAAAATTCATCCAAAGCCAACAGTTTATTTAATGGATCAGCTTTTATTAGCTTTTTAGCTCCAGAATGGCTTATAGCATAACCAATTGTCCAATAAGAATAAGTCACTGTGCTGAGATGTTTATTACCTTTTTTAAAAAATAAAAATTAAAAAAGTTTCAGTTTTTGAAATATATCAACAAATTTTTTATTCGAAAAAACTCGTCGAGTTGAGTCGAATAAGATCAAAAAAGAGCTTCTGACTCAAGCCTACGTTTAATTACAGGCTTTCAAAAATCAAAAAACAAAAGGGGGGACCAAGCGCATTTAAAGTGATTACCGCGGCTGCTTCACACGTAAATTTCAAAATTATGCTCTTTTAAATAACGTAAAAATAAATTAAATTTTTTAAAGTTAAACCTTGAACAAAAAATTCTTTATTAGATGGTGGTGACATCTTTTTACGACCAAAATAAATAAAATCCCAATCCAATCGAGTTTTCATCAAATCTTGGATTATTTGATTAATTCTAGAAAAATAATAATAATTAATATTCCCTTCTCGTAAATTTTGTTTCGCTTTGTTAGCTTTGGGGATGTGTAATTTAATGATTTTAATCATAAAAAAGAAAAAAATCTCAATTTTGAAGCAAAAAATTGAGCAGTTTCAATTTTTATTTTGAAGCAAAGTTTCAATTTTGAATAAAAAAATTGTGAAGCAGTTTCAGTTATTAATTTAAGCAATGATTCAGTTTTTAATAAAAATGAAGCAAAGTTTCAGTTTCAAATTTTGAAGCAAAAAAATGAAGCAAATATTTATTTTTTAATTTTAAAGCAAAAAGTGAAACAATGCTTCAGTTTTTAATTTTGAATTTAAATAAAAATGTGAAGCAAAGTTTCAGTTTTTGGGATCCCAATTCTTGTGTAAGCGCCTAAACCCTTATAATTAAAATTAATTAAATTAAAAAAATACATTAGAGTCCCATTTTGAGTAAATTTAAAATCATCTTCCAAAATAATAGCTCTATCATATCCATTAATCAAAATATCTTTCCAAATATTATAATGACTTAAAAAACAACCAATTTCCCCCAATTTCATTTTTCTATTAAAAAAAGGGTCAAAATAACCAGGCAAAAATTGAAGTGAAGAAAGTTGTTTAACAGTTAAATTTTGGCCATCTACAGCTTCAAAAAGTTTAAATTTAATACCAACAAGACGTAAAATTTGTCTAATTTTGTTTAAACGTTCAGGTCTTCGAGCAAGATTAATTAAATAAATTTGATCAAATCCAAACTTTTTTTAAAAAAAATTAAAACTAAAAAAGAAAAAAAAAAACCTTTGTTTCAGGAGGATATAAAGGTGAAAGAACTGATGATGTTGGAAATGGAATTGTTCCAAAATCTGAGATAAAACTGGCCAAGAAAGTTGAAAACTGAAAAATAAAATAAATATTTATTTTTAATTAAATTAAAATTTCTTTATAAAAAATGAGAAATATCCTGAAAGAATACTTTCCTCTATTATTTCCCCCACAACACAATGGGTTACACTAAAAATATATGATTGCACAAAAAAAAAATTTTTTTAATTGGAACGCCTAACACAGACCCTCAATTTCTTAAAATTAAATATTTTTTCACACAACTTTCAATCAAAAAATTAAAAAATAAATGTCTATTATACTCTCTGGGATGACCTCACAAGACTGTCTGTGCAAAAAAAATAAAAAAAATTCAAAAAATGTTTGGAATTGCCTAGCCCTGACCCTTACTATATTAAAATTTAATTATTTTCCCAAATAAAAATTAAAATAAGAATTAAAATAAAAACAAACTAAAGACAAATGTTCATTATTAGAATTAGCTTCATTTAAAAAATAGCCATAAATAAAATGATTAGAAAATAAAATAGAAATATTCATTTTAAAAGCTGAAGAAGCAAAAACATCTATTGGACTATTACCACCAAAACCTTCATTTCCACTCATCAAATTATTTTCTTCAAAAGTTAAATAAGAAGAATCTGGATGTTTTAAATTTATCAAAAGAGGGCCATTTGAATAATAAACCTTTTTAAATTAAATTTAAAAAATTAATTAATTAAAAATGTGTCAAAAACTTGTAAAACTCAACAATTTTCTTTTTTCTAATTGAAATATTTCTCAAAAAAATCAAAGCTTAACGTTCCACGATATTTTATACAAAAAAAAAACACTTTTTTTTTAATTTTCCGTTATAGAGGTTAGAAGACATTTTTTGATTTTTCAGTATTAGTCTTGTGAGATCCAACACCAATATCATTTATTAAAAATAACCCAATAACCGTACTAGGGATTCCTAAAATGTGTTTCTTCTGAACAGATGTCTGCCCGTAAAAAAATTACTGAAAAATGCCCGGAGAAATAATTAAAATTCCTTAAAATTAATTTAAAAAAATACTCTGATAAAGTCGAGTCTTTCTCTTTGGATAAACCAATCATCTAAAAACAAATCTTTTGCATTATTAAAATCTCCAAATGAAGAGTAAAGTAATGGAGATAAAACAACAAAAGGTATTTCCAAAAAAGAAATCATTTGACGAAGAGAATCACGCAAAAGAAAATTATTTGAGTTGATAATTAATACCAAATTACAATATTTACGACGTCCAAAAAGCAAAGATTCTTCTCTCCAATTTGTTATAATTTCTTCTGTTAAACTAATAGAGCGATATAATCCTTGAGGATATTCTTTTATCCATCTAAATTTTAATAAAAAGTAATAAAGTCAAGAAGGTGATTTATAGATAAAATTTAAAAATGTCCGCAATTTTAGTCCGCAAATGTTTTTTTAAAAAAAAATTTTGAAATAAGAAAAATTTTTAATTAAAAAGCATATTGATTGCTGAAAAAAAGTAAAAAACATTAAAATATAAAGATTTAAATAGATCTATCATTTAAAAATAATAATAAAGATTTTTACAGATTCAATTTATTTTTGCAGATTTTAAATTTAATTTTTGAATTACAAAAATTAAAAAAATCTAAAAAATTAGAAAAAAAATAAAAACCTTTTAATCATACTATCACCATTATCGACAAAAAAGTTTAAATAAATTCTATCCTAAAAATTAAATTATTAAAATAAATAAATGTTTTCTTAATTAAAAAAAACCTTTGGATAACGAAGATCTTCAATTAATCCCATAAAATAGGGTAAAACATGTTCATTTTTTATGTTAATTGAAATACATAATTTTGGATAAATAACATCATAATTTGTATTTGCCTTTATATTCTTAAATTTAAATAAATATTATATTTAATTAAAAAAAGAATAAAAAGTTTTACCGTTTTATAACAGCAAATAAACAAATAAATAAAATAAAATTTGAAAATTCTCAACATGATTTAGACTGAAAATTAATTTATGTATAATTTTTCGAGTTTTGAAGAAAGTAAAATAAATTTAAACGTTGTATATTCTCTAGTTTTTCTTTTTTTTATATTCGTACATTTCGTGTTACTCTATTGCACGACATTTCGTCCCTCTGCAAAAAACTACATTTACCCGTGCCCACGATTTTTTGCTGTTAGGACGAAATGTCGTGCAATTTCGTGACACGAAATGTCGTGAATAATTCATCTCTCGTTTTAAGTATTACTCTCGTTTTTTATTTTACCCAGAAATAAGATTATATTCTTTGAGATTCAATATCTCGGTTTTTAGTTAACAGATTTTAATTTCGACTAAAAATTTCATAGATTATAGTTTTAAGAATTTTTAAGCAAAAACTCATACGAGAGAAATTTCTCTCATTGACCATTTTATAACCTTTCCTACTCCTTTACCCTTTTGTAACTTTTTATGCTGCTGACCATTTCGCCTTCGCTCTTCATTTCTTTCCGTCGTACCTCACCGTTGCTTAACTTACCAGATACACATAAATTTTAAATAAAAGAATTAAATGTCCAATTTATCAAAAATTAAGTATCTTGTGTAAAATTTAAATTTCAAAACATTGAAAGCTTTTAGTGTTTAGGTTATAAAAAAGATTTATTTAAAATTACATCATGTTAACCAAAATTAATGTTCTTTAGTAAATTTCCTGAATTATCATCTGCTCGCCTCAAATTAAATAATTTTTTATTAAAAAATAAAACAATTGTTAAAATTATAAAAAAACTTGTTTATTTTCATCAGACTCCTTGCTGGTTTATATATTTTTTAACCGGAGTACACACTTGGCAGACTTTGTTACAAGTTTTCCAATGAGTAATTATTTGTCGAGAAGAAGCACAATGCGCAAATTTACATTGAAGACCATCTGTACATTTATCCTGATGTTCCAAAACATCTTTCATTACATTGCAATATGGAAGAGTGCACAGAACACGATTTTGAGGTTCCGACTAAAATTTAAATGTAAAATCGATATTTTAACATTAAAGGAAAACCTTTTCTTTTTGCCGACATTTATGAGCATGTAAAAGTAGCACAAGTTGTTGCTGAATTAATTTCTGCTTTTCAAGATCTTGTTTTGGTGGTTCCACTGGTTGATTTAGTGTTAGACCAGATAGATTCGTCTGAAACTTTTGTTAATCAAAAACAAAAGTTAGTTATCAAAAATTAAAGTTTGCTTAGTTACGTTCTTGCCTAATTTCACGCGCGGGTAAAAGGACAAAACCACAAAATTTCCTAAAGTAAATGAGAAGTGAAGGACAATATCCCCTTATTAACGTTTAAATTTATTTAAAAGAATGCAAAAAATTAAACATTATTTTTAACAAAATACGAACCACAATTCCCCCAGGATTTTGTGACATCTTACTCCAAATAGGATATCTTTGCGTCACATGATTTCCATTTACCATTATTCCAGATTGAGATTGACCATTTTGTAGTTGTTGGTAATAAAAAAACGAAGACATTGCTATATAGCATTTAATTTGAAAACATTTAATTTAAAGAAGAAAACCTTGTATTTGCTCAGAAAAAGAAGCTTGATAAAGTGTATATTTGTTGCCAAGATTACACAATGAACAGTATTCTTTTTTACAATTCTTCCAATGAGTAATTATTTTGCAAGAATAAACACAATAAGCAAATTTACATTGCAAACCAGATTTGCATTTAATTATATGTTCTAAAACACCTTTCATCACATAACAGTGAGGAAGAGTACATTGACCATAATTTTGTGGCTCCAACTAAAGGATTTTATAAAATAATAATGTCTAAATATAAACTTAAACCTTTTCTTTTTGTTGACATCTATAAGCGTGTAAAAGAAGCACAAGTTGTTGTTGAATTGATTTTTGATTTTCTGGATCTTTTAATTGTTCTTCTAATGAACGACCATCATCTAGTTTATTTGGTAACATTTGATCTGAATTATTCATTTAAAATGTTTAAGATGAATAATAATAATAATTCAACTAACTAGTTGGCACAACTATAGATCGAAATTTTAAAAAAAGGCCGGTAAAAGGTTTTGACTAAATGCCATTTTATATTTTTGGACAAAATGGTCATAGGAAGACTATGGATAAAATGGTCATAGCCCAGAATAAGTAATCGCAGGTTAAGTAAGGCCGAGAAATAGTATGTTAATTAAAGAGTTAGGGATAAAAAGAAGGACAAAGACTACATTTAGAAAATCAGCCAATGTATTTAGAGTAAATTGTTTATTTTTCTTGATATTTTTTTACAAATTAAAATTTTTAAAATATAACTTTCTTCATTTTTTTCAGTTAGAGAATATTTATGTCACATTTCCATGTTAGAACTTATATTAAAAATTATTTAAAATATTCACCTTTAATTCGTTGTTTCTATACAACAATAGCACAAAGAAATATTTCAGAAGGATTTCAACCGATTATTGGTCTTGAGGTTTATTTTAAATATTTTTTGAATATTATATTAATTTAGTTACATGCCCAACTTGCTACAAAAACTAAACTTTTCTCTGAAAGTTGTTCAACAGATAATTCGTCCGTTGAGTCTAACTGCCATGTTTCTATTTTTGTAATATTTTTTTATAAATTTTATTTTTTAAATTTTTCCTTTAAGGATTCGGCAATTCCAGGCACACTTCCACGATTAAATAGCTCATGTATCGATGTATATTTAATTTATAAATTTATTTTTTGTTCTATTTTGTAGAAAGCTCTTTTAACTGCTGTTTTGCTTAATTGCCAGGTTTCTCCTTTATGCAGGTTTTAGCTATTCTAAAAATTAATATTTTTTATTAGATTTGACAGAAAGCATTATTTCTATCCAGATTTGCCATTAGGTTAGTATTTTATTTTTGGTACTTCCACTAAGAAGTTTTTCATTTGAAACATTAATACTTTTTTATGTTTCAAATATATGAAAATTTTATTCGCTATCCCTTATTATTAATTTTAAAACAATTTTCATTTTACAATTAGGCTATCAAATAACACAAAAGTCTAATCCTATTGCAAAGAATGGATATTTTACTATTTGTGTTCAGTCTTCAGATGAAAATGAATTGGTTACTATTTTTTATTTTAAATATTTAATTATATAAATTTAGTTTTATCAAAAGTCTGTTGGAATAGAACAAATTCAATTGGAAATGGACAGTGGAAAATCAATTAGACATGGAGCTTTGGATTTAATTGATTTAAATAGAGCTGGAATTGCTTTAATTGAAATTGTCACATCTCCAGAGTTTTACAATCCTGTTGAGGTTATTTGCTTTGTTGAACAAATAAGAATGGCGCTTGCTCATAATCAAATTTGTCACGGACATTTTCATGGTTTTTTAATTTAAATATGGATATAATTTTAAAATATTTCGTTTGTGGTGTAGTGGTAGTGTGTTGGATTTGTAGTTAGTGTGTTGTGGGTTCGAGTCCATTGTTTGATTTTCAGTCTGTAAAATCGTTTTTATTTAATTTTATTTTTTATAACTTTTAGAAGGCAACCTCAGAGTAGATGCAAATGTTTCAATTTCAAAAAATGGAGAAAAAGGTTCAAAAGTTGAATTAAAAAATTTGAGCGGAATTGGTCATTTATTTTCTTCTTTAACAAAAGAAATCGATAGACAATTAAAATTGATAAAACTAGGAGAACTTATTGAAGAAGAGACGAGAGCAGTGGATGAACAAGGGTTTTTTTAATATGTTATTTTTTTAATGACTCGAAATTTTTTAATTAAATTGATAGTTAGAGACCCGTCTTTTTTGGTTAGAAATTCTTGTTAAATTTCGGGAATAAATCTTTTGGAATTCCTATTTTTTTTAATTGAATCCCTACGAGAGAGACTTTCTCTTTTTTCTTAGAAATTAAAAAAATATTTTCTTAATTTTTCAGAAAAACATTTTCTGCTCGTTCAAAAGGCTCAGAATTGGATTATCGTTTTATGCCTGAACCAAACATTCCTCCAATGAAAATTGACTCTAAAATGATTAAAAATGCACAAAACCAAGTTTTGTTAGATTTTCCTTATTTGAATTATATTATTAATTATGGATTTCCTCCAAATTTTACAATGGAAATTTTGGTTTATTTTTTTTTAATTTTTAAAGTTTTAAACAATAATTTTTAGAATTGTAAAAGAATGGAAAAATTGATTCAAATTTATTTAGAATGTGGACCTCCAGTTTGTTTATTTTTTAATTTAATTTAATTCTCTCTATATTAAAAATTAAAAAAATTATTTAAATTAATAAAATGATAGAATATTTAAAGAAAATTGTTTTTTAGGTTCCATTCAATCATTTTAAAAAATGGCTAGATGAACTCAGATTTCTTTGTGAAAAACTAACTAATAATGATAATAATAAAAATAATTTTCCTCCTACAAAGTTTGTTTAATTTTTTTTAAATAAATCTAAATTAAAAATATTTTTTAGTATTAAATTAATTTATTGTTTTGCTCAAGTTGTTCATTTATCTAATAAGGCAATGTTGACAAATTTGGTTGGAATTGATTTGATGAGAGAATTTGCAGAAGATGAAGAGACGGAAAATGAACATTTTAATAAAAACATAGTAAAAGAGGTTTTGATTTTAAAAATAATTTTTTTTTATTTATACTAGGTCAGATCTTAAAGTAGACCTTTTTTGGGGTTTTTAGGAATCTGCCCTCAGGGTATAAAAATCATAAAATTAGTAAAATTTAAATCTTTCTTTTAATTTAAATCTTTCAGTTAATTGAAGCAAGAAATCTATGGCGTATAACAAATTTAGAAGAAATAGATGAACTAGTTAATAAAGTAATGGCTGACCAAAAAATTACTTTTTTAGTTAAATTAGACGAAGAAAAATCAAAAATTAGAAGTAGAGCTATGGCTAAATTTAGAAGAGAGGTTATTATTAATAGTAATAAAAGAATTGCTCCAGAAGATGTTGAAGAATCTTATTGGAGAATTTCAAAAAGAAATAAAATTAGTTTAAATAAATTGTGAATATTTTGAATTTATAGCGTTAATTTATAAAAGAAAATTTAATTTAATGTGGGAGGATTCCCAACGCTGCTTAACTTGCCAGATATGACAAGCTAGCGTTCTTTCTATGTGGTATGGTTGTATTTGAGTCTCGTCTTATTTTGTCTCTATTTAATCTATGTAATCAACAACTAAATTACTTTTTTATTCAACATATTTTTTAAATTTATATTATTCATTTAGAATAAGATTAGAAATAATTTATATCTTTATTCTGTATTTAAATAAGTAAACTTCCTTTTCCCTTTGGAGGCACTGCAGGTGGTGGTATTGGAGGCATATTTGGACGTCTTTCGCATCTTCTCACAGCATCGCCTCCACAAAATTGCCATATAGCACATTCTACGCAATCAAGTTTTTTAGTTGCTTTGTTATAATTACAACATTCTATATATAAAAATATAAAAGCCAAAATATATATTAAATAATATTACTTACGTTCACCATTGATTACAACAATCAAGGCAATTGCAATTAAAAAAATAATTGCAACAAGTTTCTGTATTGGAAAATGAATATTTTAATTTAAAAGGATGTGATTTAAAAAAAAACTGGCAATTTTTTAAATTATATTAATTCTTAAAAATATTTAAATTTTAATATTCTTACCATTTTTATCAGGTTTATAGTAGTTAATTTATTAAATAATTTTTTTATATTTATTAAGAATTGTTTGTTTTAATAATATTTTTTGGAAATTTATTAAAGCTTTTATACACAATTTTTGGAATAAATTTAACCTTTTTTAAATTTTTTAATAAATTACTAAGCAAATAAATTATTAAAACTTAGTAAAAAATGATATTTAAACAAATAAAGTTTTTAAAATACAAATTAGTCATTTTTTAATTTTCTAAATGTTTTATATATTTTAATTTTTTAAAACTTGTAAAACATTTATTAATTAAAAATAAACCCAAAAGATCAACATAATTTAAATCAACTAAAAGTTCAACCATTAAGAACAAATAAATTATATTAAGCTGTAAATATAATAAAATAATTAAAAGGAATATTTTCAGAACATATTATTAATAAGGTATTTTTTAAATATAATTTTTTTTTTTACAAAGAAAAAAATTAAGAAAATAATTTTATTTTTTATTTATTCCCTAATTAATTAACAAAAGTGCTCCTTTACATTTACTTTTTTTAATAAAACAAAATTAAAATATTAATAAAATTTATCAAGTTGTGTATCTGATAAAAAAATATTTTCTCAATTGTTTATTTCAAATCAGTGTTCCAGATCTTCGGATCCTAATTCCGTATTTTCGGTCCAATAAAGCAGTGGTTGTTCAATGGTATTTTATAGGTAATGCAGTGGCTTGCTGTCAAGATGAACTTCTTGTCAATTATTACACCTGTACATTCTGTCTTTATATTGCAATCAATGACCTGACCAACAATAAGTACTACAAACTGACTATAATTGATGTTAGTGGGCGTCCCTCCAAAACTCTTAATTTAATTTATTAATTAGAATATTTGTTTAATTGACATAAAATTTGGGTTCGTCCCCGGAGGGACGGGGGGTGCTTTACCGTGGAATGCAGGACATTAAAAATTTTTTTAAATTTAAATTTACTCTAAATGACGGCTGCGGATCAGGGAACATCTCGGGCGATAGTCCACACTGGCCCAAACAATTGGAGAAAATTTCATTATCAGTCTTGTTTTCTCCGCTTAAATTTATTTTTTTTTAATTTTTAAAAAATAAGAGAATTATAACATTTTTTAATTAATTTTTACAGTAATTTATAAATTTATTTAAATAAATATACCGTATTAATACAGAACTATTGACAAAAATAATTAATAAAATTAATTTTATTTTCATTTATTGTGAAGGAATGGTAAAAAATATTTTTATTTTTAGCTTTTTGAATCATAAAAATTGTTTTTTTTTAATTTAAAGATGTATTTAAATTATAAATAAATTTATTTAATATTAGTCATATTTTTTAACCTTTTATTACAGCCACTATATTAAAAAATAAATAAATCCAAAAGATCAACACAATTTAAATCAACTAAAAGTTCTGACATTTCTCATCAAAATTAGCCTTACTCTCATCCTCTCTCTTACCTCTAGGCACTAAAAAATCTTAACAGGAACACCGATGAAAGGTGAACATTTTGCCCCTTTTCCATTCCCCAAGTCGAGTGCTGCCATTGACCTACTTTCCACTGACTTATTTTTCTAGCAAATTAATAAATGAAAATTTTTCGATTAATATTTTCAACATTTTATCTATTGATTTTTTTTTATTTTTTAGAAAATTTAAATATTTTAATTAATTTTTAAACAAAAAATGCACAGAATTGTTCGATCTACTTTTCCTATCTTTATCGGAAAAAGATTAAAGTTAGTTTTAATTAATTCACTTATTATTAAATTTTAGGAGTGATGCTATTCGTGGTCCAACAATTAGTATTGATTTGGGAACACCCAATTCTTGTGTTACTATTATGGAAGGAAAACAGGCAAAGGTTTATTTTAATATTTTGGAACGTTTATTTTACTAAACTTTAGGTTATTGAAAATTCAGAGGATTCTCTGACTACTTCATTTGTTGCCTTTACAGAGAATGGTGAACGTTTGGTTGGCGCGGCTGCACGAATTGATTTGACTAAGGTTTTGATTTTACTTTTTTTTTAAATTAAGTTATTTTTTAAGGATTCAATGGCTATGAAACGTGTCTGTAAGGCCGCTGAGAAGGCAAACAGTGCACTTTCAGATACAGATCAGACTGAAATAAATTGTCCTGGTATTACCGTCTACATGAATGGAAGAACAAGCTATATCAAACTATCTCGTTCTGAATTTGAACAATTGACTGCTGATTTTGTTAAACGTACAATCGAGCTATTTAATAAGTTTAATGATGAGAAAATGAAGCCATCCGATATTAGAGAAATTTCGATTGTTGGTGGAATACCGAAGGTATTAATAACATTTGAAACAAAATATTTTATTAAAATAGGTACAAATGCAATACCGATACTATTCTACTGATAGAATTCCCGTAAAGAATGTACAAAATCACATGGGTTTTACTGGTGCAGCATTGTTATGTGCTATTTTAATTGCTTTAATCGTTGTTTCAGTATATACTTATGTTTCTTCGCGGATAGATGCTTTAGTTAAGGGGGTGGATCAACTTTCTGAAGGGGTGGACCTGCTCTCTAAAGAGATGGGCCAACTCTCTAAAGGGGTGGACCGAATCTCTGTTTTGGTGAGTCAAATGTCTGGTGTTCTTTCAAATGGTGCTGTGAACGTTTCTGTACTCAACCAAGGAACTGAAAAAGAACAACAAGGTTATTTTTCACATAAATTGAAAAATTTACATTTTTAATTTTTAGTTGTAATACAATCGCCCGGTGAAATATCCAAGGATCAACTTGAGAGCTTTATTCGTGAAATTGAACGGCAAAGTTCTGAAAGCAGCAATGATTCATCTAAAAAAGAAGGAGATGAAGAAGAGTCTGTAAAAAAGGAAGGAAACAAGAAATTTAAATTTTTATGTTGTCAAAAGATTTTTTGTTTTGGACATTCTGTTTAATTTTTTGTTTCTTACGATCTCGATAAATTATTGACACTTTATAGATGTTTTTAATTTATAGTTTTTTAATTTTATTTAAAATTAGAATTATTTAAAAGTCTAAATTAACGTCTGTTTTATAAATTTTTAACCTTCCTGCTTACTTCACAATTGCAAATCTTTATTTATTTAACCGAGAAAGATAATAGTGGATTTTGTTAATTTAAAATAAAAATAAATATTTGCATTTTGGCGTTTTGTTTTTTTAAAAAAAGTTTGAGTGGGGTACTTTTCAGTCTCGGCCGTTTCAGTACAAGAGGAATTTTTAAAATTTCTGATTTTTTTTTTAATTTTTTAATTAATTTTCAGTATAAAATTTAAATAGAAATGTCAATTGAACGAAGAAAAAGTGAAAAAACAAAACCCAAAAGAAACAAAGAAACTGAAAAACGGGATAGAAGATTTCTTGGAAATATTCAGTCAATTTTGGGAAATTCTTCTTCTCCTTCTTCTCCTCTTAATGGAACAAAATTAAGAAAATCAGAGGCTGTAACTCCAAAAGAATGTAATTCAATTAATGATGCTTTTGAATCAATAAATTTGTCAAGTTTGGATGTTTGTATTTCTTTGGCGGATGTTAGTGAGTTTTTTTAATTTTACAGGTTTTATTTAATTTTGTTTTTGGATTTTATTTTTAAGCAATTCTGGGAAATTTATTTCATTTTTCAAAAATTTGAACAATTAAAATTTAGACTCAAAAATTTCCAATGGGTTTAGGCTTTTAAAGGTCAGCAAATTTTAAAAAAAATAAAATTTTGGATTTCATTAAATTTTGGAGATTAAATCTTTATCAAAATTAATCTTTTTTGGTATTATTTAGTTTATATGACTTGAGGAAGAATATTTTCTCCTATATCTTTTTTTCCTTCAAGAAAATAATTTTTTAATTTTTTCAGAATCCTTTCTTCAAAAGAATTCTTCAAATTTAACAGAAGATGATTATTCTAAATTAGCCACTATTTTGTGTGCTGCAGCTTTGGAGCAAAATGATATTTATTTTGTTATTGATATTTGTGCTGAACTTATTGGTTTTTTTTAATTTTATTTTTCTTTTTTAATTTCTTTAATTCAGTTTCTCAAAATTTTCAAATTTCATTTTCTACCTGTCTAAAAGATGCAATTGGAAAATTTCTCAATAATGAAGAAAACAATTCCTCTTCAACTCTTCCAACAGTTTTGTCTCAACTTTTGCTTAATAAATGGCCTAGAAAATTTAATAAATCTTTGGAAAGTTCAAATTTGGTTTTATTTACAATATTTAATACAATTATTGGTTGGATTAAATTTTTGAATGAAACCTGCAAGGTTTTTTATTTTTAATATTTTAGTCTTTTTGGATTACCCTCCTTATTTCATTTAAATTAAATTTTTTAATTTTCTAGTTATATTTTAAATGACCTAACAGAACTTTTTAAAAAAAAATAAATCTGAGATTTTTTATTAGAAATTTAAAAAATTCTAAGGGCCGGAGTTTGGATTATTTTTTTAATTTTTTGATCAAATTTAACCGAATCCAAAATTTGAACTTTTGGAAAAGTCAAAAATTCTCAAAAAATGCATTATTTTGAAAATTGGGTACAGAAATAGCCAAAAACTTTTACCAAGTGGTTTATCCGTGGAGAGGTCTCACATCTCTATTTTATTTTTTTTTCATGCTTTTAAAAGGACAGGGAAATGAGAGCAAAATAAAATAAAAATAAATTTTTATAATTTAATAAAATTTAATTTTTAAATAATTTTTTTAAAGACAGAAAAAGAAGAGAATAATTCTTCTTCAATTGATCACAATTTATTTTTAAAATGTATTGAAGGTTTTTTTAATTTAATTAATTTAAATTTAATTTTTAAAGGTTTAATAACTTTTTGTATTTCTGGCCAAAAATATTTATGGTTAAATAGTCCAGAATTATTTGATGATATTTACAATGTTTGTGTTGAATTATTAATTTGTAATAATTCTGATATTTCTTCTTTAATTCCAAGGTTTTTTATTTTTAATTTTTTTGATATTTTTTTGGGTGATCTTTAGGGTTATATTTAAGCATTTTCATCAGAAAAAAACATTTTGTCGCAGCCATTTTGCTTCCATTTTTGTCAAACTTTTTTCTTTAATATTTTTTTATTTTCTGTATTTTAAAATTTAAAAAAAATATCTGATAGGGTCAAAAGACAAAATGGCCGTGACAAGACGTCCAAAAAATTTTTAGAAAATTAAATATTATTTATTTTAGGTCATTAAAAATTTCCCTTTTAAACCTTTGTCTTCAACAAAAAAAGTGGTCACAAGCAAATATTCCAAAATATATGAATATTTCAACTCAAACAGTATTTCAGAACATTTAAAATTAGAGGTTTTTTTAAAAAAATATTTGTTTTAGTTTTGGTCTGTGCATTTTTTAATTTAATTTATTAAAAATTCAAAAAAATTTTTTAAGCTCTTTAAATATTTATTTTTTTAAAATACAATTTTTGTGGTTATAATAAAATTGTTGAAACAAGAAAATTGAAAAAAATAAAAAAAAAAATTATATTTTTTTAAGTGATTTTTTAAAAAAAGATTGGACAAAATATATTAAAGTAAATAGAGAAAAATAACTAAATTTACATAAAATTTTTTTTTAATTTTTTAAAATTATTATTTGTTAAAAAGTAAATAAAAAATTTCCAAAATTTTATGCTTTTATTTGAATTATTTTTTTTATTTTTCCCCTATTTTAAAAAATTTCCATTAGAGTCTCAGAATTAAAAAAAATTTAACAAAAAAAATTTTTTTTTATTTTTATGTAAATAAAGCTTAAAAAGAAGAGATCTTTTTTTATTATATTAAAAATCTTGGGGAAGAAAAAAATTAAAAAAATACAAATAATAATAAATTCTATAGGTATATCAACAATTTAATTAAAAATAATAACAATAAAAAAGAGATCGGGATAAATCCTTTTTTTTTCTTAAAATGATTATTTAAGTATTTGATTTAAAAAAAATTTTTCTTATTTAAATCCTTCAATTTTCAAAAAAAAATTTACAAAAAATTTGCGGATGTCCGCAAATTTTTTTGCGGATAAAATTTGCGGACTTTTCAATCAAATACTTTTATTTAACAAAAATTTTCTCTTTTTTCAATTTAATCATTATATACTCGTTTTCTATTGTATGAACACCGCCAATGTGTTACCATTTCATTTTTTAAAGGGTTAATGTTAGTGGTGGAATTATTAACCTTTTGATTTTTTTCTTTTTGATGTCGCAAAGCTGCAATGTTTGCGCGACAAATAACACAACGCATCTCTTCACTTCCACTCTTGTAAAGTGTCTAAAAATTTTAATTTATTTTTATTTTAAAAATACGGACTCTGTCCGCAATTTTAAATTTGCGGACATCCGCAAAAATTTTTGCGGACAAAATATATTTTTTAAAATTTTTACCTGTATTAATGTAATGGCACAAAGACGACAAAAAACTTGATGTCCGCACGGATAAGTCCGCACAGATGCTCTCTGAGACAGACAAACACAACAAAGTTCTGAAGATTCTTCAGGTGTGTTGCTGTCCATCTCATCCTCCGTAGATTCTTGTTGGAAACGTTGCTTTAATTTTTCCTGAAAATTTTTTAAAATAAAAAAAAATATTTTTATTTTATTATAGAAAAATAAAATAATTTTTGTTCACTAACAATTCTTTCCATTGTCGTCACTTTTGCTGTTCCCCCAATGGAACGCTTCCACCTGCCTTCACTACAGTTATTATTGTTGTAATTATTCTCCATAGCTACAATATTATTATTATTTTCTTTATTATTTTGTCGAGAAGACTTTTTTCTTTTTGACGCTGTTCCAATATTTGTTGTAGTTTTTTTAAGTAAATTTTTATTTTTGTTAGGGTCAAAGTCTTCTTGTTGTTGAGATGTTCCCTGTTGGCTTAGTAACTAAAAAATAAAAGAAAACATAAAATTTATATTTTATTTTGTTTGTGTAGTTTGTTTTCTTTTTTGTGTCTTAAATCTTTTAAATTCTCCTGAGCAAATGAATAAAACGTGAAAAAATAAAAGGAAGAAAATAACGCCAAAATTTAAAATTCACTTTTCGCCCTTACAACCTCATTTTTCACTAAAACTTTAACTTTGGCCCCGTAATTATTTTTAAAATTATTATTTTTTAGGTTTTTTTCTTTTCTCTCCTTTAGGAAAAAAAAGAAAAAATCAAAGCCAAAAATTAAGAAAATTACAACTAAGTATCTTTTGGTGTAGTTGGGAAGCGCTCAGATTTCTAATTGAGAAAAAGCTAAATAAGAAAGGTTCGAATCCCGTCGACGGAAAACAATTTTATTTAGAAGGATAAATTAAAAAAAAATTTTTTTATAATTTTTTTGAAGAGTAAAAAATTTAAAAAACGGAGAAATACCTCCGGGAGTATCAAATATATTTTTTTATTTAAAATTAAAAACAACGTACATGGCATTTATTATGCTTATTTTCACATTCAAAAAGTATAGAATCATTGTTATTTTCTTTTTCTTCATTTAAATTGTGAATTTTCCGTCTAACAGCATTAATCAAACCAATAAACATTTTTAAAAAAGAGTTGTTAAATTTTTTTAAATTTTTATTGAAGCAAAATTAAATAAAAAGCAACAAAATGGCAAATATATGGACAGAAGTTAAAGTTAAAAAGGGAAAGGAATGAATGTGATGAACTTGGAACACACACAGAAGAGAAAAATGGGGGGAACACTAGACGAGACTTATGTCTGTCTGTCTGTTGTTTATGATTGTTTAGAAAACAAGAAATAAATATTAAATGAGACTGACGACCACCAACTATTCCCCCAGACAGTGTCTAGAAAAAGAAATGAATAATGCGAAGGGGCGGAGCGGTCTTGCTGCAATATATGTGTTTTTAGGTATTTTTTTTTTACTATTCTCTTTTCTTGTCTCGCAATATTGTCTGTCTGATTGTTTGTGTCTGACCACCTCTCTTCTTTTTTCTGTCTGTGGTAGAAACATTTTTTATAATTAAAAGAAAAGAGAAAAATGAGAGCAGACAACTAACTCATTCTGTCTGGGTTATTAAAGAATAAAATATTAATACAAAATGACAATAAGACAAAATGTCAAGTGAAAGGAAAAATTTTTAATTTAGGTAAAAGAAAAGTTTAAAGGAAGAGAAAGGTAAAAAGGAGAAGAGAGAAAGAAGAGTAAAGAATACATCTATATTGACATTTTATCCATTTTGTGCCTTAATGACATTTTGTCTCTTTTTCTACGCTTTTGACATTTTGTCATTTTCTTACCTACTGGCATTTTGTCACTTTTCTCTCTTATTGGCATTTTGTCTCACACACATTTTGTCATCAAACAAATCAGCCGAGAGCAGAGAAAAATAAAAAAAGATAATTGTAAATAAAAGGGCAGACAATCAAACAAATAAAAAAGCAAATAACTGAAAGAAAAGAGAAATATGAGTCATCAGCCGCAAAAATATATGTAGACAGACAAAAACAGAGAATGTGCTCTTATAAATTTATAAAAAGGCGGGGCAAAAAACAACAAAAAATTTATTTTTGTTCGAATGCCATCTCTTCTCTGTCTAGACATTGTCTGGGAGAGTTTTTATTTGAAATGAAGGGTTAGTCTGGAACGGGCATTTTTCAATTTTTTTCCCTTTAAATATCCAAAGAGAAGAAGAAAAAACATTTAAAAGTGACGAACAAGTACAAAAAAGAGATAAAAGTGTAAGGGGACTTTAAAGTATTTATTAGTAAATAAATGGTTGTCACATGAGGAGAGACTTTTAGTATTTTTAAGTAGGATTTCCTTTTTTTTTTCTCAAGACGTTAATAGGAATAAATTATATTTAATTAAAAAAAAGAAAAATTATTAAAAAGTGACTCTAATGACCTTTTTATTTTTTTAATATTTTTAAAAAATTGAAAAAGTGCGGGGAATTAATTTTAAAAAATTATTGAAAAATAAAAAAAACATTTTTGTTCAGACTCTAAAGTACCAAAAATTAAAAAATCATTTTATTCTGCTTTTTCATCTTTTTTCTTTGTCCAATCATAATTTGATAAATTTTGACGTAAATTTTCTTTTTTAATTTTTATTTCATTAAAAGACTGCTTTTTTGGATTTTTCCAATGTTTGTAATGTAAATCAAGCATTCCACCAATTATTTCCTTAAAAAAAAAAAAGAATTTATTTATTAAAAAAATTTTTTTTAAAGACAAAATGGTCAAAACAAAAAGGGTAAAATTTAAATTAGGAGCAGAATACTTTTCGGTTATTCTACATCCCATTTGAGTCTCAGAATAAAATTAAAAAAAAACCTGAGCAAAATTGGCAGGAAAATTCTTTTCTTTTTCAATTATATGAGCATATCCAGGCTGTAAACCAAAATAAACAGCGAAATAAGGAAATCCTTTAGGTACAAGACCACGAACGCCTTTCTTTTGATTTTTTGAAAGATCAATTAATTTTTTATTAACACTCCATTCCTTTTCTGATTCCATTATTGCTTTCTAAAAGAATTGTTTTTTAATTTTGAGATTCTAATAAACTTTTAAAAAATAAAATTTTACTTTAAAATATATAGGAGACAAATCGCCAACTTCTCTAGGTAATGGAACACCTAAAAAGTGAGAAAAATGATTTTAAATTAAATTTAAAATTTTCTAGACTCTTAGATAACAAATAAGGTCATTAGAGTCTTAACCTAATAAAACATTTAAATTTCTTATTTCCCTCTCTTTGTTATTTTAGGAAAACGGGAATTCCCGTTTTCCAAATTATATTTCCCGCTTTTTAAGAAACCGCGGGAAAACGGGAATTCAGTTTTTCCCGGTTCCCGATCTGCCAATTTTCAAAATTCCCGGTCTTCGTTTTTTTCCAAAATTTCCAATACTATTAGTTACTCCGTGTCCAGACATTTCGCCGAACAAAAGTACACGACATTTCATCCCAACGGCAAAAAATTATGGGCTCGGGTAAACAAATGTATTTTTTTGTCGTAGTGACAAAATGTCGTGCAATTTTGTTCGACGAAATGTACAAGTCCCTAGTTACTTTCCATACAGTGTTTGCGAGTATTATAAAATAACAAGAGAAGGAAAAGATGACAAAATGCCAGTAAAAAATGGTCAACATTTTTTCAGAAGAATATTTATTTATAAATTAATTTTTTAAAAAAAACCTTCTCTTACATTCAATAGACAAATGTTTTTGTTCATGAATATCTCTAGCATTTTCAAAAAATATACAATCTTGATTTTGATCATTTTTCCACATATTTACTAAACTTAACATCCAAAATTGTATTTCTTCCCAAACATCTTCATCTAATTGAAGACAACTTGAATAATGTTCCATTGTTGATATTAAACAATGTTCAGAAGAAAGTCCATCAAAATTAACAACAGATAAATACGTCTATTAAATTAATAAATTTAATTTTGTATAAAATGTCCAAAGGAGAAAAAGAAGACAAAATGTCAGTGGACAAAATGTTATAATGTTAAAATTTGGATTTTTTTGGATATACTCTATTTTGGAAAACAGCGAATCATTTTTAAATTATTTTTAGAAAATTTTGACATTTTGTCGTTTTGACATTTTGAAAGAATTATTAATTTTAAAAATTGTCTAATTTTTTACTTTTAAACCAGTAGCTACAAGAGCATGTTTTTCAAAAAGACGACTTTCAATGCATTTTGAACAAGAATCTAATGTTCGTTCCACAAACTTGTGCTCTTAAAGAAAAATTAATTAAATTTATTTTTTTAATTATTAAAAATTGTTTTTCTGTTCGTCAATTAACAAAAATTTAAATAAATTAATTTTTTTTTTAATAAATTTAAAAAAATAAATTTTTTTAAATTTAAAGGGACTATTAGAGTCAAAAAAAAATTAATTTTTTTAATTAAAAAAAAACAAAAAAATTATTTTTTTAAATTAAATATTTACAAAAATATTTTTTGATTACTAAAAACAATGACGTAAATAAATAAAGAATTTTTATTAAATTTAACCTAAAAATCAGTGACCACATTTTTGTTAATTAAATAAAAATGTAATTTTATTTATAATTTATTTACGTAATTTTATAAGAAAATTAATTAAAAATTGAAAAAAAAATAATAAAAAAATAAAAAATCCTCTCCTGATAAAACTGAAAAAAAGACAAAATGCCAATGAAAAAAAGGCTCTAAATAATTAAAAAAAATTTTTTAAAGCAAAAAAACCTTCAAAAAATTTTTTTTTTAAATTTCTTTAAAATTCTAAAAATTAATTTAATACAATTAACCTTCAAAATATTAATTATTTTCTTTTCCAAGTAAAAAAACTAGTTTTCTCTTTTAATTTTGTTTAGTACAAAAATAGAAATTAATTAATATTTAAATTAAAAAAAACATTCTCTTCTTTTTCATTTTCTCAATTTCAATTTTTAATCACATGAAATTGAAGGACAACAACACAACAAGAGTTTCTTAAATAAATATTTCCAAAATTCTTTCCAAAAAAGGCGGGGGAAAATTTAAAGAAAATTTTTTTCCAAAAACGGTTCAACAATAAATAAATATAAATTTATTTAAAAAAAATTAAGTCCATCTTTTAATAATATTCTTCCATTCATTCCTCTTTTTATAAACACAAAAATAGAAAGAAAAAGTATCTTTAATTCATATTTGGGCGCGAAACGTTTGGGCGCGACAATATAAATTAAAAAAAAATAAAAAATAAAGATTTGAAATTTTCAAATTATTCCAAAATATATGTTCCCACCAAACTCTTGTACAAATTAAATTTATTTTTTCACAATTGCCCCAAGTTATGGCCAAAAAATGCCAAAAAATTGACAATTTTTCAAAAATTTGAAATTTTTTAACCCCTAGCCCTTCCAAAATATCAATAAAAATTAAAAATTTTTTGAATACTTTAACCAACACTTTGAAGAATTTATTTTTTAAAATAAAGTTCTTAAAGTACTAATTTTCATATATTTTAATAAACTCTTCATTAACTGCTTATTTCTGTTCTTCCTCTCAACTTCTGCGCCCAAATATACCCTTTCTCTCTTATTTTTTAAGTGGATCGAACGAAGATTGTTGCTATCAAATTATAAAAAAAATAGGAGAGAAAATTAAAGGCGTTTCTCTGTATGAAATAAATAAAAATAAATGTTGTTGTTCATATTTTGATCGCCGAATACGTTGCGAAATTGAGAAATAAAAAAAAAAGATTTTCTTCTCTTAAACCATTGCGCACCTTGTGGTTAGAAAAAAGAAGAAGAAGAGAAAATAATCACCCACAACGAAATAAATAAAAATAAATAATTCAGCAACCTTTAAGGCAATATTAGCAAATAAATATTTAAAAAATTGTTTACAAAATGAGGATATTTATTTATTTAAAAAAAATATATTTCTCTTCCTAAGAATACTACTAAAATTCGAATATAAAAATTTAAATTAAATTTTTATTTTTTCCTTTATTTTTTTTTACGTAATTTCATTTTTTTAAATATTTTCCATTCTTTTTTAAGAAAATTAAATAAAATATATTTTATTTAAAATAATGTATTATTCTATAATAATAATATTTATTTTAATATCTTTAATTATTCCAAAATCAAAAACAACAACAGAATGGTTTGGAGATGCCCGTGCACATATGAACCCTCCACAACAACCCCCATTTTATGATATTGTTTATGATGAAACAGGTAAAAATAAATTAATTAAATAAAGAGAGAAACCCTCGTTATAAGAACACTCTCTGACTTATACCTTTTTGTGTTCTTATAAAAAATAAATTTAAAAAATTAAATTAATTAATTTTAAAGACTGCCCTTTTGGATTAGAAAGTATAGCAATACCAGAATATGTTTATTTTGGTGAAATGATAGCAGCTAAACATGTGCGTGAACATTCTTTGTGTTTGCAATATTGCTTGGAAACAAATCTTTGTAAAGCAGTTAATTACTTTGAATCGACTGGGGAAAAGAAAGTAAAAAATTAATAAAATAAATGATAAAAATAAAAAAAAATATAAAAAACAACTGAATTTCAAAAACACTAAAAGACCAAAATATAAGAGATTCAACTGTTTAGAGAATTTAAAAGACTTTAAAAGATATTTAAGACTAGTTAAAAAATCTAATTACTATTAGCGTTTTTATGGCTCAGTCGGCAGTGCACCCGACTATGTGAGAAGGGTGTAGCAGGTTCGAACCCGCCCAATGACCAAACATTTTTAATTTTCTCTTAAAGCCAAACACAGTTAATTACAATTAATAACTATTAAAGTTAAATTTTTAATCCTTTTTTAGGACCAAAAAACAGGATTTTGTGAATTATTAATAGAAACACAATATGACAATCCTCGTTTAATGCGTCCATTTAGAAAAGCAACATATTACGAAAAAATAAAATGCCGAACATCCGTTGAGGGTGAAGAAGTAGAACAACCTTTTGAATTTGACTCTAATAAAGGCAAAGATCTTTTTTCAAAAAATGGAAGAAAATTGCAAGAAGAAAAAAAAGAAAAAAGTGGTGAAATTAGTGGAAGAAAAAGTGTTTTTGAAACAAATAAATCTAATAGTAATGAAAAAGGAAGCAATAATATAAAGCAAAAAGAATTAATAACAGAGAAAACACAAGGTAAGAAAAAAAATTTAATTAATTTTTTTGATAAATTAAAAAATTATTTTGATTTTTGAACTTAAAAATGAAGGGGAAAGTTGAGACAAAAATTAAAGATTAATTAATTAATTTAAAATAAACGGAATAGAGAGAGAGCAAATAAAATTTGATTAAAAATTAAATTAAATATTTTGAACAGAAAAAAGTTTTATTAATTTACCCAAAAAAATATTTTTACAGGTTCAAATATTAGTTCTTCAAAAAATACAAATGAATTATTAGAACGACAAAACCAGGAAAATGAAAGAAAAATAGCTTTAAAAAAATTATCAAAGAAAATACAAGAATTTAGATTTATGTTATTAAAAAGTAGATAAATTAATTTTTTAATTTAATTTTTTTAAATGTATTTCCTCTAATTGAAGAACCCCCAAAATATTAACTAAAAACACTTTTCATTTATGGGATTTTTGAAAATAAAATCAACTTTTCTTAATTTTAACTGACATTAGAAAGGTAAAAAAACAAAAACGGATTAGAGGAAATATGACAAACTTGTATTTATTTATTTTTTTTATTAATAAATTTACCTATTTTTATAGGAAAAAATAAAGTTAAAATTATTTAAAAATAAATATTTAACCAAAACCCAAAATTTAACTTTTTCTTTAATTTGCTCTTGTCCAGTTTGCGTCCACTCGACTTTTATGAGTCCAATAAAAGTTTGTACACTCCAAAAATGAGTGGACACAAAATTGGACAAAAGTCAAAAATTTTAATTAAAAATATTATTTCCCAACCTCGTATTAATGTTTGGCGCTGTTGAGCGTCTAAATTATTTTCTTCACGCTTTTGCTTTTTGCGATTGTCCAAAGTATCGTCGAAAAAGCCTTCTTCATCTTGTCGATTTTTAGAAAATATCTATTAAAAATAAATTAATTAAAGAATAATCAAAATAAACCTCAGAAGCACGATTAAACATAGAAATTTGATCTTCAGCACTAGTTCTCTTCTCTTCAGCAAGCATTTCATCCAAACTAGAGTGTTTTGAATACTCCTTTTCAATTACTCCCATCATTGGCTGCTCAGATTCGTTTTTAGTTGAAATTAACTAAAAAGAGTGAAGAAACTCTAATTCTCTTATTTAACAAATTTATTTAAAAACCTTGTTTTGAACAACTGCTGGCCTTGCTAATCCACTCTTTCTGTCAATTTCCATTAATATCACAGATTTATTTTCAACTGCTGCCTTCTCTTGTAAATTTCCCGAATTTTTGGAATTAATTTCAATAATTCCTTCTTGCAATCGTTTTTTAAGTTTATCTACTTTTTCCTTAGTATTTAAATTTAAAAATAAATTTCAATAACTAAAAAACCTTGTCTCCTTTCAGTTCAGCTTTAATAATACTTGCACTTAAATTATTTTTTTCATCGTGAGTCATTTCTCTAAATTCCTTGGTTTGTTCTGTTGAAGAAGAACTCGCTTTCAAAACTGTCTGATCCCCATAAAATTCGTTTTGTGTTTTTTGACTAGCTCGGACAAAATCTTTTCCTGCTGCAAATGTAGGGCCTAGATTTTTTGCTAAACGAGAATCTATTGGTTTTGCTTTTACATCTTCTTGTGAATAAAAATCTTCTTCATCATCGTCTTTAGGTCTACGAAATAAATATGATCTCTTCATTTATTTATTTTCTAAATATTAAAAATATTTTAGATATTGGGATTTTTAGATATTGGGATTTCATTCCAAGTTTATTAAAAAAAAAAGAATAAGTTGATAAATTAAATATATATTTATACAACCTTAAGAAAGACAAATTTTGAAAAAATAAATTTAATATATTTTTATAAATTAAGTCACTGCCAATTTCTTAAAATTAGTTCTGCATTACGAACAGGGTGCCACTGAATTAAAAATATTTTATTTTTTATAGAATAATTGAATTTTTGGACGAAAGATATGAAGATATACATAAATAAATTTAATAGTAAGATGGACAAATCGAAAATATAATATTTCATTATGAAGGTAAAAAAATCTCAAATTTTTTTTTGAAAAGGTCAAAAGATGTAATTACTTGCCTTCACTGTTACATTATGTTTGTATCCAAAAGTAGCCTACAAAAGAAAAAAAATGTTTTGAGTCTAGTAAATTTCGTGGCTCTCATTTTTTAATTAAAATAGATTTAAAAAAACTAAATATGTAATACATAATTTTTTAAAAATAAAAAATTAACATCAAAATAAATCCACCGTCCCACCCTGTCAGCTCTCCTAGGTGGTAATCCGACACGAAAACCACTTTTAACCAAAGCATGAATACGCTCCACTTCGACATTTTCGCAATGACGTACTGCTTCATCTACACGCAAATTCAAATACGGCAGTTTATTCTTTTTCGCATGAAGATGGTAGATCGAAAGTACGCGACATAGATGAGCACCAGACATCAACTAAAACTTCAGTTAATTTTTTTAGTTTAACTAACATACAATAGAAACTGGTTCTCCTTTGAAATCTTCAATGCGGGAGATTAGATCATTCAAAGAAAGTGGTCCAGTGTAAGGCGGTGGATCACGAGGATCACCAACTTCATAAGAAGACGAACCGCTTGATGAAGGTAAACTTGGTTGTTCATCAGCCATTTTAAATTAAAAAATTACTTAATCTCCTTAAATTTAAAATATTAAGGTTTGGCAAGATTATTATATTAATTCAACATAATAATAGCATAAATTAATAAAATAATGAGAGAGAAAATATAAAAATCAAAACTGATAAAATTAAAAAAAAATTCGAGGAAATTCCATTTTAGAATTAGATATTTTGTAATAATCTCATAGAGGAAATATCGAAACACCAAAAGAATAGGAGTTTATTTGAGACTTGTACATTTCGTCAAACAAAAATGCATGACATTTCGCCTATACGGCAAAAAAACTACATTTCGTTTACTCGAGCCACGATTTTTTGCCGTTGGGACGAAATGTCGTGCAATTTCTGTCGACGAAATGTTTGGCACGCTTTATTTTTAGGTCATTAAAAAATCGGGAGCAGTTCAACTGAGTCTGCACGACTGAGTCTGCTCAACTGACTCAGTCGTGCAGACTCATTTGTCAGTTGAGGTGTACCCTAAAAAATCACTATTTTTTTTAAATCTACGCTTTGGTTAAAAACATTTTAATTTCGTTAAAGATTTTATCAAATTAATTTATTTTGACAGCTATGTAATTTAATAAAATCTTTCAATTTTTAAATATAAAATTAAAAATGCGTCGTCTACGTTCAATGTTTACTTCAAGAGAAAGGCATGGACATATTTCACCTCAATCTTCACAAGAAGAAGAAGAAATTTCAACAGCTTCTACAAATTCATCAAATGCACATTCTGTTGATTCTTTTGACTTTTTTGCCTCAGATTTAATAAATAAAAAATGGAGCGATGAAAATTGGACAATGAATGTTGATTTTGCATCTGATCCTTCTGCTTGGGAAATACAATTTGATGTTAATTGGAAAAAGTTGGAGGCACTTTTAAATAGGCATAGACGTGACAAAAATACTATTTTGAAGGTTTTATTTTAATTTTTATATTTTTAACGTTTTCATCAGGTTAACGGACATTTGTTAATTTTATGTAAATTATTAGTTATGGAAGTTAATTCTCAATCAGAACCTAGCATTGGCCCAATTTTAGAACAATTCTTTACAGAATCAATTCTTATGTTAGTACACAATTGGATGATTCATGTTTCTCAACATTTTGTGCATTCTTGTCAGGTTTGGAATATTTCTTAATTTTGAGCAAAAAAGAAAATAACATTTGACCCCCAACGAGGTATATCCTGAACAGAAAAGATAGGATATACGAAAATTTCGGTTTGAATCTCGGCTTGCGATACCCGAAATTTTCTGTTCGTTTCACTTTTCCGATTCCGTATGTCCTTTAATTTCTTCTAACCAACAACCTTCTAAATCCTTAAGGTTCTTCTTCTGCACTTATACGAAAACATGGTTAATTGTTGTCAATGCCCACAATCTCTTCTTGTACACAAACCTATACTTGTTCCATTATTACAACTTTTGCAATGGTGCAGACAATCTTTTAATGTTAGACATTCTACACAAATACCAAAATATCCAAACTCTGTTGTCAGTAATTGTTTATTACTTTTAATAAATCAGGTTATTTTTTATATAAAATTAAATTATTTACAGTTTTGTCTGTCAGATATTTCGTCAAATAACCCAATACGAAACTCTTTTACATTTCTTTTTTGATTCTTCATTAATTTTAAATGAAGATTTGGCTGTTATTGAAGGCAATTATACATCAACAATAACAGAGGAAATTATTAATGAACAAAATTTACACAAACCTTTTTTAATTTTTGATATGCTAGTCCCTTATCTTTATGGCCCAGAATGTACTAGTCAAATTGCTAGAGATGCTCTTTTGTTAATTATGTCCGCATCTACTAAAAATGAGTTTATTGCAGAACATATTATTCATAAGGTTTGGACATTTTTATTTTTTATTAATTGTAACCCTATGTCCAAAAAATTTGAAACATTCCATCGTGTAGAGAATTATCTGTTTAATATTTCCAATTTTTGTCTTTGCCTTTAACTTCTAAAATAAAATTGTTTACAAGCCCCCAATATTCTCTACACTTTTTTGGGTCTTTTGACCAAAAAAATAAATATAATTAATTTACAAGAATAATTTTTTATTTTTTTGGCTCTAGTTTTAAGTTCTTATTTTATAATTTCAAAAAAATTTTATTAATTAATTTTAAGGGTGATTTTTGTCATGTAATGGCTGCTGGTCTTTCCGCCTGTTTTTCTCAATTACCAAAATGTGTATTTACAGAATTTGGTTTGGACATTAACGAAGCTCATAAATTAAGTGTTTTTGATGTTAAAACAATGGTATTTTAATTTAATTTTTTTAAATTAAAATAAGCATTTGAGAAGAAATTTTGTAAAAAATTAAAAAAATTTTTGTTAAGCCTCAACTCTTCGAATTCCACAATGCTTTACTTTTTACCAATTCTGTTTCACAAATAGCACATTATTCAATTACTCGTCAAATTGTTCATTTCATTTACACTGGATTTTTATTAAAAGTATTCAAATCATCAATTGTTGAGGTTTTTTTTTAAATTAAAATTTTCATTTATTTTTCTTTCTTTCAGTCTGGACCAAAAGAAGAAGAATTATGTTCTCGTATAATTTATTTTCATTTATGTATTGAAACAATATCTTCAAAAACTTTAATTGAAGCTTTTATAAAAATATTATTAATTTATGAAGACAAAAATGAAGAAAAAGATGAAGAAGAATTAAATTTGTTTGAGCAAATTTTGGTTAGAATGCATGAAAGTGACAGAGTTTAGTTTGTTTTTATTTTATTTATTTTTAATTTAAATTCCAAAAATTCTAATTTATTTTTTTCTTCTGAAAAGAATAACTGATGGCCTTTTTCTGAAATTTCCTCTTTTAAATATTTTTTTATTAAAGTAGAAATTATTTTTTTTACTCCTAATAAACTACAAAAAAAACAACAAAATAAAAAATAAATTTTAGAAAAATTAGAGTTTCTACTTTTAAAAATAATTAATCAAAGCCAAAAAAACCTCTGATTTTTAATTTTTCTAAAATTTTACCTTATTTAAAATTAATTTTTTAATTTAAATAATTTTCTTTTCTTTTTTCCTTTTCAGCTTTGTCGAGTAACACTTTCTTTAATTAAAACATTATTTTCTCTACATTGTGAAGATTTTGTTTGGTCAACAATATTTCGTCATTTACTTCCTTTTATTTCTTTAAAAAATGCAACAACTCAAAGTAGACGTTTTGACGCAAATATTTCTTTAAATTCTGCAAAATATTTTTTAAAATGTATTCCTGATTGTGTCAAAAATATTTTGGAGGTTTTTTTATTTAATTTAAATTAATTAAATTTAAAAAAAAAAGATTTGTTCAGAAGAACAATTTGAAAATTATTTAAGAGAAGCAGGAGAATCAATTCGTGATTGTCAAGAATATTGTAATTGTTGGACTTTTAAATATGATGGAAATTTGCCAAAATCATTAATTTGTGATGATCCTCAAAAATTTAATTCTGAGGGATTAATAATTACTCCTAGACAGGTTTTTTAAATTTATTTATTTTTGGGGAAGTTTTTTGTAATAAAAAAAGTCCGTAATTTATTTAATTTTACTAACAATTATTTTTTTAAACTTGCGCACACTAACATTAAACAAAAAATTATATTTTTTCAAAAATTTGTTTTCCATCTGATTTAATTTAAAAAAAAATATTTTTTTTTGCTTAAAATATTTTTTAATTTTTGACATTTTACAAAAAATATTTATTTTAAGGCATTTGCTCGTCAAACATCGGCACGTTCTTCTTTTGCTTCTACAGGCTGGAATCGTTATGGACATTCTAATCGTTCAGGCAGAGGTACTTTATTAGAAGGAGAATTTGAACAACAAATTGCTAATAATAATTCAAATTTAAATAATTTGGGAGAAGATGAAGAGGACTTTTCTAGAAGAGAAGAATTAATTGAAACAAATAATAATAATGAAACTAATTTAGAAGAATTTGGTGATTCAAGGTTTTTTTTTAATTTTATTACCTTAAATTTGTTAAAAAAAAATAACTTTGATATTTTCCCTCTACCTAAATCATTTAAATTATTTTACTTTTTTTTTAATTAAAAAAAATTTAATTAAATTTTTTTATAGTGGTCAATATGTTGATGATAGAAGAACAGATTATTTTCAATTTATTTATGATAGAGTTTCTGAGTCAGATTTGGACAGTTTTTCAAGACGTAATTCTGAAGAAGATGATCAACAACAACAAGAAGAAGAAGAATTTTTAAATAATAATTTAAAAAATAATAATTTATTAAAAAAAGAAAATACTTTAAATGATGAAAAAAGGTATTCTTCTTCTAATATTTCAATTAAACAACAAAAACAAATATCTAATTTTATGTTTTGTGTAATAAATTCAAATTGGAATGAGGCTAAAAATGTAAAAAAGTTTTTTTTTAATTTAAATTAATTATTTTTTTTAAGGATAGAAACAAATTTATAAAAATATTGGATAATTTACCTTTATCTTCTCAAGTAAAAAATAAAAATAATTTAATAGAAGATTTGTCATTAATAGATGCTCGTTGGCAACATTTGGAAGAATTA
This sequence comes from Meloidogyne chitwoodi, assembly GCA_015183035.1. Classification (NCBI taxonomy): domain Eukaryota; kingdom Metazoa; phylum Nematoda; class Chromadorea; order Rhabditida; family Meloidogynidae; genus Meloidogyne; species Meloidogyne chitwoodi. Next base: position 527,604 of record JACZZP010000018.1, read on the forward strand.
AAAATTGAAAAAAATGAATTAAAAAATAATAATTGTTTTCGTTTAAATTTAACAGAAGGAGAAGAAAAAGAGTATTATTTTAATTAATTTATATTTTAATTAATTTATTTAATTTTAGTGAAGAAGAAGAAGAAGATGTTTTTTTAAATAACTCAAATAATGGAGGATTTTTGATGAAATCAACAAATGAAAAAGGTTTTTTTATTTATTTATTAAATTAGGGGTATTTATTTAATCTTTTTTTGGTAAACAGTAGGGATATCATTTTTAAAGAGTAATAAATTTAGTTAGAATAGAATATAAATTAATTATATTTAATTCATTAATTCACTCTTTGATTATAATAAGAGGTGTTTACCCGGGAAAATTTTGGAAATAAAATTTAAAAAAATAAATTCAAATTTTAAAATTAATTATTTGAAGAGTTGGCCGATCATTAAATGTTTTTTTTTTGTTTACCCTGAAAGAAAACCTAAAGGTTTAGAAGCCTTTTGGATTACAATTTTTGAAATAAATTTAATTTTGAAATAAATTAAATTTTTTTTAATATTTTAAAGGTGCAGGAATATTATTAGAATCATTATTTGATATTCTTTCTAATTTAATTGAAAATAGTTTAAATACAAATATTCAATTACTTGAAGTTTTTAATATTTTATTTTCTTATCCACAACCTTTACTTACTACTTATTTAATTTATGTTGATTTATTAAAAGGAAATACTCCTTTAATGAGAATTAATTATGTAAGAAGTTTTTTTTTTAATTTATTTTTTAAAAATAAATTAATAAAATTGCCAATCCTCCCTCTTTATCCTCGTTTGCCTACAACTGGTCAATAGGACATTTTGGTCAGACAGTTTTAATTTTACTATTTTTCTCTTGTTTTTCTAAAGTTCACATTGAGTCTTAGTTTAAATAATTTTAATAGTTAATGGTGCATTTTTAATATTTAATTGCTCTGACCATTATGTCCTATTGGCCATTTGTAGGCAAATGAGGATTAAATAAATAATTTGGGAGAGGTGTGATTTATAACCAAATAATACCAAAATTCAATGTTATAATTTAAAAAAAAAAAGAATTAATTTATTTCTAAAAATATAACCCCCGGGGCTATAAAAGAAAAAGTTTTCCAATTTAGTTTTTTTTTATTGAAAATTAATTAATTTTAATTTTTTTAGATTTTAAAAGAAATAAAAAAACAAATAGATGATTTATTAATAAATAACAACAATAATAATAAACAATTAATTAATGAAGAATTTGAAAATTTAATAATTAAAATATTTAAAAATAAAAAAGAAAATAAATTATTTTTAAAAAATAATAAAAAAGAAAATAAAAAAGAAGGAAAAAAATTTAATTATTTTTCAGCAACAATAAATTGTTTAGAAGAGGAAAAAAAGAATAAAATTAATCAAGAAAATAATAATTTAAATTTGTTGGTTTATTCAACTTTTATACAAATTCAATTTTGTCAAATTATGGCAGCTTTTGCTTTACAACATTCTCCTTCTAGAGGATAATTAATTTATTTAATTTTTTTTTGGTACTTACGTATTATCCCTAAGCACTTTTGCGGACTTTTTTTTGCGGACAAATTTATTTTTCATTATAAATAAAAAATAGACTAAAAAATTAAATAAGATTTTATTATTCAAATTGTCTATTTATATATAAATTTGTCCGCAAAAAAAGTCCGCAAAAGTGCTTAGGGATAATACGTAAGTACCTCTTTTTAAATATTATTTATTTAATTATTAAAAATGTATTAAATGAGAGCCAATTTCTCAATTATTTAAAAAATATTTTTCACAAATGTTTTAAACCAAAAAATTTAAAAATCTCTCACATATCCCACCTATTGGAATAAAATTTTGACTAGATTATTCCCGGAATCGGGAATTCCCGGTTTTCCCGTTTCGTGTCCCGACTGGTCTTTTTATTTCCAAAGTCCCGAGTCCTTCTTGGTCGTTCAATTTTTCAATTTACAGTTTCCCGGTCCTTAGTTTTTCAAAATTCCGACCTCTAATAAGAATTATAACGATAGTTATATAACTATAAAAATACTAGTAGTTTTTGGTCTTTCTAACTTTAAAGAATTTAAAAAAAATTTAATTTTAGGGAAACATTTTCTAATTAATTTAATTTAAAAATTAATTCTTTTTTAGTTTTTTTTTAATTTTTCCACTTGAAAAATAAAATAAGGAGAGGGAAGAGTATATAAATAAAAATAAATATTTTTAAAAATGTATGTCTAGGTCTTTTTAATTTTTTTTTTTAAATATTTTCGATAATTCCTCTTCCCCAAATTTTTTTTTAAATTAATTAATTTAACACACAATTATCACAAAAATAATAAATTCTTTATAAAAAAGAAGAAGAAGAGAATTAATTTGTTGTGTTGATTGTACTAATTTATTTTCTCATCATCTGTTTAATAAAACAATTCTCTCTCATTAAATTAATTGTTTTTAAATAAAAGGCAATGTTAGGTGATGCGCAATTTTATTTTTGGCGTTTTTATAAAAAAAGTTTTTGGCGTTTTTATAAAAAAGTTTTTTGCCGTTTTTTTTAAATTTTTGGCATTTTCTATTAATTTTTATTATTTTTTATTTAAACAAATAATTTAACAGAATTTTATAAATTAATTTTTAAACGTTTTGGCGTTTTAAATAATTTATTGCGCACACACAGTGTTAGGAATAACATTTGAGTGTGCGCCATATCCTTACGTTTTATTATTTTTAATTTTTTTCTAAAATTTTTTTTTTTGGCGCACATCCTAAGGTTTAGTGGATAGATTGGTTGTATTATTGTTTGTCTCTTTTTCACACACAACTCGCCGTTCCCTTTAACCATTTTTCATTATTCTCTTCACACATTCTTCTTTTTCTTCTTCGCGCATTTTTACTCCTCTCAAAGTAACTCTATGAGTTGTTGACTGGTTGTGTTTTTTGTTGTTTTTTTGTTGCCTTCTCTCTGAAATCAATTTTTATAGTGAAATAAAAAAAGAATAGTTTTTTTTTATTTGAAAAATGCCTGCTCCAAAATTGGAGGTTCACGTTCGTCATTGTTGCTGTTGTGGATTGACGCCTGGAGCTTTTTTTATTGGACTTTATACTTTGGTAAATTAGTAATTATTTTATTAAATATGTCAAAAGAGTATTAAAACTAAAAATTAGAAAATTAAAAAAAATCTTTTTTTTTTAAAGCTTCTTTACGCATTGCTTGCCATATTAGCTGCTTGGGCATTACAAGAAACATCAACTAATGGAGATATACCAATTTATCAAACTTGTCAATTAGAAGCTCAAAATCAAGTTAATCAACATATTAAAGTCTCTTTGGGTAATTCATCTTATATTGAAGTTTTGGACAGTTCAACTTATCATTGTTCTTTGGGAATGTATACTGAGGAAATGAAATATGCTGCTGGAGGTGAAAGATTTTTAAAATAAAAGGGACATTAGAGTCTAAATTATTTGACGTTTTTGAGGAATTTTTATTGCGCACATCTTAATATTATTTAAATATTTGTTGGCATTTTGTTTTTACCTAAATTTTAAATTAGGGACATTTGAGTCTCGGACTTATTTCAGAATATGGTATAAAATTTTAATTTTTTGTTTAGACTCTAACAACCCTAATTTTTAATTTATAAATAAAAAGGTGAAAAAGCCATTGTTTTAATTAGAAAATTAAAAGGAAAGGAAAAACTGGTTTATTTTTTTTTATACTGTGACTAATTTGCTTTAAAAATTAGTCACCTTTTTTAAGTTAAATGTAATTAGGTTTTCTAAGGAACTAATTCTGAGATAAAAAAAGAAAAATTTCCTAAAATTGACGTTTTTGAACTATAATTTAATAAAGTTAAAAGTTCAAAATGGTAAATTTCAAAAAGGTCAAATTTCAAAATGTCAAGAATTAAAAATATCACTTAATAATTTAATTACTAATTTTTTAGGCCGTACATTAGCATTATTAATAGCATTATGTGTTTATATATTAATGATAATTGCAAGTTTATTGGTATTAATAGGCATATGTTTACATTTTTCTTGGCTTTTACTTCCTTGGTTAATAATTATGCCTTTAGATATTTTAAGAGGATTAATTTCAACAATTCTAATTTTTATTTTAAATCATGGACAATTGGCAAGAATTGCTACAGGAATATTCTTTTTGGGACTTCAATTTCTTCATGTTTATTTTTTTAATTTTAAAGGAAAAAATAAATTTTAAAAATTCAGATTTCTCTTTGGATCCTTATTTTGGCCAAATTTTTGAGAATGCGACAACATCATGTTGTTATTCATCATCAATATGGTTCAAGGCAACTCCCTCCTATACAACAAGTTAATTTTATTTAAATTAAAAAGAAAAATAAATGTTTGACCACTGCGCGGGTTCGAACCCGTCACCCCTCTCCACATAGTCTGAAGCACTACCCACTATACCACCGAATTTCTTTAACGTTTTCTTTTAAAATAAGTTTTAAACATTCTCCTAAATGTTTTAAACGCTCTAGTTTAGCTAAATCGAATGAAAAAACCTCAAAAATCTTAATTTTGACGCATTTATGATTAGACATTTTTCCCTTAAATGACGTTAAAAGATTTATTTTAATAATATTTTGAGAAGAAAAATAAAATAAAAGGAAAAGATTGCGCAGTTTTTTCTTTTTTGATCGATGGTCTAACTAAGCAATTTTGACAAGCAAATAAATACATAAACTCTTCTTATTCCACTCGAAAAAAATTCCATGCATTAGTTAAAATCTCTTTTTTTCTTTTTCTCTCTTGCGCCCTTCAACCGAAATTTTTTATTTTTAGTAAAATAAATAAATTAATATTTTTAGTTTAAATAAAATATACCCTTCAGCACTTTACGCAAATTATTAACTAATAAATTTTTAATTATTTTGGCGTTCTGTTATTTTTTATAAAAAATTAATTAAAATATTTAATTAATACTTTTTATGAAAGATAAAAAGGGATTTTTTAAATAAATAAAGTATGCTCTAAATGGTGTAGTTGGTATTGTCTTTGACTTTAATTCAAAAGGTGGTGGGTTCGAATCCCACAGATGGAAACAATTTTTATTTATCATAAAAATAATTTTTCTCTTAAAAATAAAATTGTAAAAAAATTTAAAAATATTTTTTATTTTATTTATTCAAAAATTTGCCCTTTTTCAAAATTTTTGCTTTTTAAATTTTAATAATTTGACGCTTTAATTAAATCCATTTTTTACCGCAATCAGCACAATTGCCGTAATTATCAACCCTTTTTTCTTTCTTTTTTCTTCAATATTCACGCAAAACCAAAATGATGCGCATTCTTAAAAAGGTCGGTCAGCACCAGCAGGCACAAAAAAAGAGAAGGGAAAAGATTGATCCTTTTCTTGCACACGCCCACGTCTTTCCTTTTTTCTAATTTTCTCAACACTCAATTTGTCAGTTAGTGATTTCCATATTATCAATCGGTTATTATGTGCTCAGAGAATTGCGGCGCTGCAGATTTTTTGGGAGAGAAGAGAGATTTTTTTGCTTATCTCTTTTTCTTTAGACTCTCAAAAATTCCGTTGCGTCGCAACTCTGCACATCTTGGCCATTTAATTTTTAAATAATACTCCTTAATAATTTCCACAAACGTATAATTAATACTTTTTTAACTGTTCGACAAGTTGAGTGAAAATTGGGGGTGTGACGAAATGGCGTTTTGGTTTGTTTTCAGTCAATTCTCAGTTTGATTAAAAAATAATTTTTTCTTTATTCTAGATTTTGATCTAACGAAAAATTTAAACCTTTTAATTGCCTAATTTTTTAAATTTCAGCCCTATGGTGGAGGTTATTATGGCCCAGAAGGGGGTAGCTACACTTACTCTCCAAATTCAGGCAGAAGAATTCCTGTCCAAACAGAAGCAGAAGAATATGCTGCTAGACAAGGAAGAAGCCCACAAAGACGTTATTATGATGATGGAGGTTCTAGATACTAAAAGAGAGAAGAAGAAAAAAAAAGAAGAGAAGAATAAGGAAAAAATATTTTTAATTTTCCTCTCTAATATTTTTTAAAAATATACAAAAAATTTCTAAAATTAAAAATTATATACCTATTTTACAATTTTATAGTCACTAAATATCTCAAAGGAAAAATTCTGCCCAAACCATTTTTGTATTAGCACAATAAAAAATTATCTATGTAATTGTCATTGAATTACCCTAAAATTAATTAATTTAATAGATTAAATTAATAAATAAAGTTTTTTTCAATCGATGTCTCTCTGGTGTAGTTGGTAACGTTATTGTCTTCCCCAATAAGAGGGAATGGTTCGAATCCCATCGGTGGCAAACATTTTCTATTTGTTTTAAAAACGTTTATAAAGTTGCTATTTAGTTTTTTTTAAAAAAAAAATTTCTAATAAATTCTAGTACTTTTTACTCAATATTTAATGTATTTATTTATTGCCATTTACCATGGTAATATTGTAGCCATTCAAAAAAAGAAAACATTTTGTCATTTTCAGCTGACTTAGACGCCCCCACTTTCCTTTTTTTTCAGTAGATTTTCTAGCACCGTTCCCTGATTGTCTGCAGAAAACAACCAAAAGAAACAACCGTCAATTTTGGCGCAGCACTGCATCAACCCATAAAAATATATAACAAAAACGCTCATTACTCGGCTTCCTCTCTGGTATTTTTTCTTTTTTACTTTAACGCTAATAAGTGTACCAAAAGGGGGCCTTGCTGTACTCTTATATATGTTTATATATCTGGCACAACCGACAATATATAAAAAGAATTGTTTTTACTCTTTTTCCTTTTCTCTCTTGCCACTAAATAACTAAAAAGCAAAGAAGTGCCGTCGCGTCATTTTGCCGTTTCTTTCCTTCTGCTCTTTTCTAGCATTTCTTTATTTTTATATATTTTCTGGCAACCACTCTCAGCAGAAAGCAGCCATCGTTGCTTCACCACCTCGGTATTTTTATATATTTTTTTTTCACCATCAAAGGCTGAGAAGACTTTAACGCTTTTCCGCAACACAAACGTTCGCTTATGGATCGATCTTATTATTATTATTATTCTTTCATCATTTATTAGCTTTAGCCTTTTTTTGTTATTTTATTTTTACGTCGGAATTATTTAATCTTCTTATTATATCTACTTTTGCCCATCATTACAAATCTAAAGGCATTTATTATTTTTATTTATTTGGCCGCCCAATGGCGGCCAAATAGCCACTTATGTGGTTAATTTAAAACAACAAATTTTTTTTATTAAAAACGGTAATGCGTGGTCCTCAATATGCCCAGGATCAACAACTGTCTTCTGCCTTTCTTAAAACTTTGCTCAATACTAGGCCTAACTCAAGGTTATTTTAATTATTGACTCTATTAGAATATAATTAAGACTCTAATGGTTTACTCTAAATAATATTATTTTCATATTCTAATTAGACACCATAACTCAAATTTTAACATAAGACTCTAATGAAATGAGACTCTAATAGGTTGATCTATAAAAGTGATCTTTTGGGTTAACCTTCAAATTTACTTAATATTTTTCCAATAAATTTTTGCAAATTATTTTTCCAATTTGCAGATAAAAACATTTTTGCCAAAGGCAATTAGGCAAAGAATTAGTCTAAAAAATACATATATTTTTTGGTTTGATGGTATTAGCCTTATATATTCCTTGTCTTCACTCTTTTTATTTTTTTGCAATCCAATATCCCCCTTTTTTACTCTATAAATGCACTAACACAATAGAAAAAATAAGGAAAAGTTTTTTTATTTGTGTATATCCATTTTGGTGAAAACTCTCTTGAGGATATGATAAAAATGAAAAAAAAGACTGGCCAATGCAATTTGGGGAAATATTTGGAAGGGTATTATGGTTTTAACACCTCTCCCCCAACTTTTAATAGCAACAGAGTAAATTAAACTTTTTTGTAAATTAATACAGTTCTGGCTGTGTGTTAAAATACCAGAAGGGGAAAAATTAAAGTTTTACTGTTACTTTAAAAATACAAAACTTGAAACAATTAAAACCTGAAAGTTTTAATTGTTTTGTATTTTGTCATGTTTTGTTTGTTTTTGTTTTAAGTTTTGTTTGTTTTATTTTTACAGTATATTATAACAGTTAAAACTTGGACTTTTTGGCGCCAAGTTTCTTTTTATAAATATTTGTAGAATATTAACTCTTTAATATATTTATTTGCATTATTTTTTAGTCTTTTCCGCGCTGTGTTTCAATATTTGCCGATTCGAGATTCACCAAACGAAAATCCACATGTTGAGGTATTTTTTTTATTTATAACCTTGCGTTTAAATAATTTAATTTTTAAAAAATCAGTTGGCATTACAACCTGGTGAATTAGTATTGGTCCACGGCCCAATGGATGAGGATTGTTTTTATTGGGGAGAAACATTAGATAATCGTGCTGGCTTAATTCCTTCAAATTTTGTACAAAAAGTATCAGAAGAGGAATTAACAAATCTTCTTCAAGAACCTTTAACAGAAAAGACATTTGGTCCAATAGAAGAAAATTATTATTCTTCAATGCCTTCAACTTCTACAATAATTACAAACACAAATACATTACAAAATAATAATAAAATTTATTCTAAAATACAACAACAATCTCAAAACATGTTTAATAGATCAGAATCTCCTTCTTTTGTTCTCTCTGTTCCCAAACATTTAACACAAATTAGACATGATTTTACAGAATTAGAGAAACAACAAAAACATTTGTTGCAGCCTGATTCGGTTAGAACATTAAAACTTGAAACTTTTTTAGGCGCAGACGCATATGGCGTAAAGTTTATTTTCAGACCAAACTTTATTAAAAATTAAAATAAAAAATAATTTTTTTTTAAATAATAAAAATTTAAATATATTTTTATTAATTTTAGGTTTGTCCTTTTCCACCTACTGATGTTAATAAAATTACTGTTCAAGAATTAAAGCATCCAGATAATCCCAGAGGCAAGTTTAAAAGACTAATATTATTTTAATTGTTTTTTAATTTTCAGTTCCTTATCCACGTGAATTACAAGTAGAAAGGCGTCTTTCTCGTTCTTTGCTCATTTCTTGGTTGCCACCAGACACTAGTGGGGGTATTCATCAGCAATCTATTAGCCAATATCAGGCATTTTTTTTTAAATTTTATTTTTAAAAAATAATTTTAATTTAAAGGTTTGTTCAAATAGCCAAATATGTGCAGTTGTGCCCGGTTCCCTCAAGTGCCGTGCCTTGTTAGAAGATTTGGACTTGGACAAATTTGTCAATGTTTCTGTTCGCTCAGTTAGTTCAGATGGATTAACTAGCCCTGATGCTGCCTGTACATTGGCTGTTGGGACTGGTAAAAATGTTTTATTATTTTTATCGATGTTTTTAAAAATTAAACTTATGTTTTAATATTTTAGAATCGCCTGTTGCCCCACAACATGTTCGGTAGATTTTTAAAAAAACTTATAAACAATGTTTTAAAATTGTTATTTGTTTTTATTGTTTGTTTTAAGTTCTGTTTGGTGTGTTTTTTGTGTTTTGATGTTTTTGAGTTTTTAAAAGATTGTTTTGATGTTTTTTGTTTAATTTTTTAAACACTTTGTTTTTATAAAAAGACAGTGAATAAACAAAACAAAACATAATTTAATATGTTTTTATTTGTCAAACATTTGTTTTTCTTTTAATTAAAAATTTTTCAAGTTTTATTAAACTTTTCTTTATTTAAATAGTGTAAACAATTTAACACCAACATCAGCTCAACTAAGTTGGTATCCTTCAAATAGCAATGCAGAACATATAATTCTCTTGAATGCAATCAAAGTAGGCGTTTGTCCGCCTACCGTCTTTCAAGTAGTTTTTTTTAATAAAAAAATTTTTTTATTTAAAAATTAGGTTCAAATAAATGGCCTTATACCTTCAACAATTTATCGTCTCTCTGTTAGAACAAAACATCCTCGTGCTGTTCTTGAAAAAAGGCCAGTAGAACGTTGCGTAGACTTTAAAACACTTCCAAAAAGTTGGAAAATTTTTTTAAATAAATTATTAAATGTTTTTCATACCTAGTTGGCCTTCCAGACCCTCCAATTGATGTTAGGGCAGAAAATGGACCACCGCCTGGAACCTTGCTAGTCTCCTGGCGACCAAATTCTTTACAGGTATTGAAGGACAAAAGTCAAAAACCTCTTTATTTAAAATTTATTTTTAAGCCAAGACCACCTTCCCGTGCTGCTGTCCACAGTTATTTAGTTTATGCGGATGGTCGTTGTATTGCTGAAGTTCCTGGGACAACAGCAGATCATGTTTTATTAAGACTTTCTGATTTTTCCGATGATCCTCCAATGTTTATTACTGTTAGAACTAAAACTAAAGTAAGATTAAAAGATAAAAAATTATTTATTTTTTTATTATTTTTAGGAAGGCACAGTTTCTACAGACTCTAAAGTCGTTAGAGTGCCCCGTACTGGTAACGGAACAAGTGAGAGGGATGGAATAATTCATAATTTTTCCTCACTTCCTTATTACTCTTCTGGTATTTTTTTTATTATTTTTTATTAGGAATTTACTATAAATATTCTAATAGACGCCCAACTCTTTTAAAATAAAAAAAAAATATTTTTACAGATCGTCTTGTTTCATCAGAAAAAAACTTTTCTTCTCCAAATAAAGTTCCTACAGGTCTTTTAGTTATACCAACAAAACAACAAAATACAACAAAAACAACAATTCCTTTACAAAACAATGTTTTAGGTTCAATTTCTGACCCTTTACAACAACAACAAAAACAAAGTTGTTCTTATCAACAACAACAACAATATTTTACTTTTCACCCAAAAACATTGGATAAAGTAAGAGATGTTTTTGGAATTAAAGTTTTTATAAACTTGTTCCTTACGCACTACCTTCTTATGTTCCTTAAGCATTACTTTAAAAATTTACTTAATATTTTTAATTTAATTTTTATTCTTTTATTTTTTAGGGTTATTATCCACGAAATGGAAACTCAACAAACGAAGAAAAAGATGCTCAAAATATTCAATCTAACAGCACTCTATATTTTTTAGAACAAAATTATTTACAAAAACACCAACAAAGGCAAAGATTACATTCAGCACTTCCTTCAACTTCGCGTTCATTTTTACAGAATAGAGCATTAAATAATAATATTCATCCTTTAATTCCTTCACAAATAGCTAAAAGAATGTTAAAAACAACAAATATACAACCACCAGAAAGTACAAGAAGTGAGCCTGATTTAAGGCCAATAAAAAGAGAAGAAAATAATAATAGCCGTTGGTTTGTGGCGATACAAGATCATCAACCCAAAATTGGAGATGAATTGTTACCTTTTAGAAGACATCAACTTATTAAAGTAAGAGATATTGAAACACATCTATATTTCAATTTTTAAGGTATACGGCGATGTGGACATAAATGGCTTCTTTTGGGCAGAAGCTCGTGGTCGTTATGGCTTTGTACCATTCAATAAATTGGTTGAAATTGCCAAAGATGATCTTTTTTTGGCTGCAGAACAAAATGTTTGTCCATCAATGTCAGATAGAGGAGGAAAACCATGGACTGGGGGAATTCCATCTAATCAACGAAGAATGAGATGGGGTAGACTCTATTGTCTTTTTCAACATATTTTATTTTTTTAGGGTCAATAAAGTCTCGAAGTTATGAACACACAGATAATCATGGAAGATATCGTCAACTTGGAGGAGTTCAATCAGAATATGAAACAGGAAGAGGCTCACAGCCAGTATATTACCCAGACTCTTATGTCGATAGAACAATAAGTAAAGGAAGACAATTACCATTTACCGGTAATTTGCCTGGAGGAGCATTTGTAGGGGTTGGGGGTCCAATTGAACAACAACAACAACGATCTCTGCCTAACACAGAAAATATTAAAAGCAGTAGTGTAGTTAGAGAAAGAGAAAATAGAGAGAGCAGAGATAGAGGTTATTATCGTTCTCCACAAATTAATGGAGGAGTAACGAGAGTACAGGGAAGAGAAAAAAAGAGAATAATAGAATCATCAACAAACGAGGAAGAAGAACAAATGGCAGAAATTACGAAATACCAACAACAACAAAACTATAACAATCAACAACAACAACAATATTATCAACAAAGAATATCTTTAGATGAAGAAGAACAACAACAAATTGATGATGGGTTTTCTTATGAAGAACATCAACAACATCCTGTAGGAGAATATCAACAACAACATCAAATAAGAGGAATTCAAAGTCAATTGATGGTTGCCAAATATGATTATGATTCGAGGCATCTTAGTCCAAATGGTTTTTATTTTTTAATTAAAAAATGGATAAATATAAGCTCATCCTTTACTTTTTCGGGTCCTAAACTGACTTAAAAAGGACGTTAAGTTAAAAAAGAGAGATAGATATTCGTCTCAACTCTTTGTCCTTGTTAACTCTGCATTAGAGTCTCAATCTATTTCTTTAATTTCTTTATTACAAATTTTTTGAATTTTAGAATAATTTCTGAATTATTACAATCTTTTGTTAATGAATAAATTATTTTTTTAAGTTGATGCAGAACAAGTTGAATTAAGTTTTCGACAAGGAGATTTGATTACTATTTTTGGGGTAAAATTTTATTATAAATCTTTTTTCTCATTTCTTCCTTTTTTAAAGCAAATGGATGAAGATGGATTTTATTTGGGAGAATTAAATGGAATTCGTGGTCTTGTTCCCTCAAATTTTCTACAACCTGCCCCACAATCTGCAGAACCTTTTCATTCAACTAGACCTAAAGGTGTTGCCTTTTGCTCTGATTTAAATAATTCTGATTATCAAATGATGGCTAAAACATTAATTGGGAATAAAAAAGGGTCAACAGAACAATTTGGAGGACGAGGAGGACAAATAACAGGTTTAAATTAAACTTTTTGTTTCGGAACTTTTTGAGCAATTAGAAACTGACCTGATGTTTCCTAAGAGAAACGGGGGTGTTTATTTTTATTTCCATTTTTCTGTTGGTAAAACTATTGAGGTGAATTCATCCTTCGTGTTCTCTTTTTCAACGAAATTATTTTTTACTTTAATAGGAACATCATCTGGAAATGTCTCAAAAATGACAACAAGTGGAGGAGGAATTCCCTCAACTTCATCAACAAAAAATTTAAATAAAATACAAACTACCCAACAACAACAACAGCCTTCATTATTACCAACAATACCTGCCAAATCTTTAATTAAAAAAAGTTCTGATTTGAGTAATAAAACAATTCAACAACAAAATATTAGAAAAGGATCTCATGCTGGTGCTAAAGGACCTCATAGTGTAGTTAAGGTAATAAATAAATTTATCAAAAAGGGAAATAAAAATAATAAAATTTTTTTTTTTATTTTTAGAAAAAAGGTACTTGAAAGAAAATTTATTTTTGTGTTTTTCTCTACTTTTTTATTAACAAAACTTGCCAACATTTAAATGACAATAAACAACAAAAATATAAGAAGGAATTAATAAATTAAACTATTTTTTAAATTTTTTATGCTCATTATGAGATTTTTTTTTAAATATTTTGTTTAGTGAAAGACTCTTTATAGTCACAAGAGTCTTGAAAAAATAATTTTCCTTTTCCCTCATATTTTTTTCAAATTTTTTCTTTTGATTCGCATTTTCACTTTTTTGTTCAATAAATTAAGTAATTTTAATAAAAGAAATTTGTTTAAAAAGTATAGTAAATAAGCTTCTGCAACTTTTGCGCCGCGACTCTTAGCCGCGGTTTTTAGGCGCACCGTAAGGTGCACCAAGTTTTTAAAGTTATTGACGAAAGGTTGCGCCGAAAAATCGCGGCGCAAATGTCGGCGCACCGTAAATAACCTCTAATGTATATTAAGATCTTTATATTAATTTTTTAAATACTTTTTTGAGTTTCCCTTAATATAAATTTTATTTAATTCCGCCTTTTCATTATACTATAAAAGCTTAAATTTATTACAACCTTTTTATATATTTGTCTCAACAAAGTTTATTTTATTCTCAATAATTAAAAGAAGGATGTCTTTATTTGTTGAACTTGAGTATATTTTGATTGCTGTTATTGTATTAAATTTGGCTTCGTCTGTTACTATTATTGCTATGTCATATTATCTTTTTATTAAAATTTCTGAAGCAAAGGTTTTTTTATTTTAAATTTTTTTATTTTAAATATTTTTAGGAGCCATTAGAGGAAATAGCCAAAAAGTTGCATTCAAGTATTGAACCTTTTTATGGTTCTTACACTCCAATTGTTATTTATGTTGTTATTGCAGTTCAATATGGTCATAAACTTGAAGAAGTTTGTTTTTTATTTTTTTAGAATATTTTCTTGGGATTTTTTGATGAATATTTGGCCTTTTCTAAAAAAACTTGTCAAAATGTCTGATTTATTTTTTAGATTAAATCAATATTTCAACAATCAAAGAAAGATCGAAAAAATTTTATAATGGAAAACTTTGGCAAAGATTCAATTTCTAAAGAATTTTGCAATAAATATGAAAGTCTTTTTCTTAAATATGGATTTGATGGAGAAAGAATTCTGACAAATGAATAAATAAAAATATAGAAATGATTGTTTCATTGTATATTATAATATTGTTTGTCAGTGTTTTTATATAAAAGTTTACAATAAGGGATGTTTGAGTGCGATGTGTCTGATCGCGGTAACGCAACGTCCCAATCCAAAAAGTTTCTTTTACGCGATTTTTAAGTGCAGAAAACATTTACATTTTTTGTTTATTAAATTAGTGAATTATTTTAGATGTTTTATTAATGTTTTTTCAATCTGTTTAAATTGGTAACTTTAATTTTTTATGGTTTTATTGAAAACATTGATAAGCATGTTTTTGTTAAAGATATTTTTAAATTTAAAAATGTTCAAATTTACTTTAAATTTTCAATAAAATTATTTTTTAACCTTTTCTTTTTATTTAGTCTAATAATTTTATTATTTGTAAGAAACATATAGTTTCACTAAAATGTCATTCTTAATTAATAGAGAGGTATATGAATTCTAATAAGTAAATAAATACACAATTTCACGGGAAAATTAAAAAAAAAAGTTGAGAACCCGGATTCACCTTTACCGACTTTTTTTCCTTTTTATTTTCTTTTTTTAATTAATTGCGTGTTTATTTTCAGAAATATCAAAATAAAAAAATATATTATTTTTTTAAATAGTTAATGTACAAAAATATTTATTAAAAAAAGCTTTTAATGTTTTAGTTATGTAACATCCTCAATTTCCTTCACATTTTTTAAATAATATCCCAACACATATAAATATATCATAATATACATATGTACTAGCTTTTATATATTTTCTCTCTTTTTCCCCGAGAGAGCTATTATTTATTGACAACTAGAGCTACTCTTTTTTTCTTTCTTTTTCTTTCACAATAAGAACATTATCTTCAATTTCCTTCTACTCTTGGCTTCTCAACTCTTGAGAAAATTCCTCTATCTTCTTACAATATATTTTTTATTGTGCTTGTCTTTTTCTATACTTTGTCGGTGGCCATATCCGCTTTTCTGTTTCCATCATAATTCCAAGAAGACAAAATACCAATATTGTAAAATGCCAAACAACAAAATGTCCTTGGGAAGAAAAAGTTACAAAATGGTCAACATAACAAAACGTTCAATAAAAGCAATAGTTTACATTTCGTCTTTTGGCATTTTGACCAATTTTCTCTTACTGATATTTTGTCACTTAATCTGATGTACCTCATTGCCTTAAATCCTCTCTAATTCTTCTTTTTTACTCTTTTTTATTTTTCTTCATCAACTTCTCGGCTTATTCTCGTTCTGGTATAGCATCTCTCGAGAATTCTATTTTTTTGCGTGCCAACTAGAGTAAAAAAATAAAATTATATAAAGGTTAGTATTTTAGTAAAGGCAATTGCCCTCAATGGCAAAAATATATTTTTAGTGAATATATTTTTTCTCTTTTCTATTTTTTACCTCATCATCAGCACCTCCGTTATATCCGACTTTTTTTCTTCTTTTCTTCCTCAATCAATCCACGGAAAGTTCCTTATAGCCTCTTTCCTGTTAATTTTTATTTTAAATTTGTTCCAAAAATGTCTCAAAAAATTTTGTTTAATTTATTTTTTTTGTTCTTTTCGATTTTTCTTCAATATTTTAATTTTCCTTATTTAACTATTTTTTGTATTTTTAAAATTTTATAGTTTTTATATTTTTCATCTCCAATTTTTTCATTTTTTCTTTATTTATTTTTTTTGATTTTTAAATATTTTTATTATAAGAGATTTGCTTCTATTTTGGCACATAAATATATAAGTAGTATATACATATTTATAAAAAAACATTTATTACCTTTTTAAATATAAATTTATTTTAAATCCTCTAATGCGCGACTTCCAATTATCCCTCTCATTTACACTAAATTGCTTTTATAACATAACACTTTTGGTTCATTTTTATTTTCATTTCATTGACAGAAATATTATTAAGTAGTACTTTAATAATTGTAATAAATTTATTGTTCATTTGTAAAAAATTAGTTTAAATTTAGGCTGTATTACAATTAGTGATGTTTTTTTTAATCTAACAAAATTAAAACTTTGTTTTACAAATATGTTTTTAAAGTTTGTTTTAAGTGTTTTAAAGTTTGTTTTACAACAAACATGTTTTACACAACTTACTTTTTTAAAACTTTCTTTTTAAAACTTGTTTTACAATAAGTTCAAACTTGCTTTTTACAACTGCAAAATTATATAACTTTTAAAACTTGTTTACAACTTTTTTTAAATCTGTTTTACAATTCTGTTTTACGATTATCTTTTTTCTTGTTTATAAATTTGTTTTACTCAAGTTTTGTTTTATTGTAAATCCGTTGCTATTTTAGAATTTTATTTTAGCTGCTATAAATAAAAGCTAACAATCAATTTCAATTGTAATGATTGAGTCTACTTGCCAAATAAAACAAACAAGACAACAATTAAATATTTTTTAATATATTTTTTTCTTTTTTTCTCTCTTCTCTTTTTTCGTTATTTTTATACTATTTTTTTAATCTGCGGAGGAGCAAAATGACTGATATTTTTGATTGAATAATAATAACTGATTTAAAAAATTGAATGACTATTTAATTTTTGAGCGAATTTATCGCCTTTTTTATTTTTCAATCATTCAATCATTAAATAAATATTTTTTTAAATTAAAACAACTAAAAGACAAAAGAAAAATCACCAAAAAATTAAAAAATATTTTTGATCTCTTTTTTGCTCAAATCGGCATTTTATTTAAAAATTTATTAAATAAATAAACCTCAAAAAATGGCTGATTTGGAAGCTGTATTAGCCGATGTTTCTTATTTAATGGCTATGGAGAAAAGTCGAAGTCAGCCGGTATGGCCTTTTGATTAAAATTATTTTTTTACTCAATTTTATATTGTCTAATATTAATTCGAAAATATTTTTAAAATTCGATCTGGTACTTAAAAATTAAAAAAAAATTTATAATAATAAAAAAATTCTTTAAAATTTTCAAAAATTATTTCAGGCAGCCCGCGCCTCGAAAAAAATTGTTTTACCCGATCCCAGGTATTTTTTATGTTTTGTAATCTTAAAAAGTCAGGGTTTGATTAAAAAATAATTTTTTTTAATGTTAAAACCAAAATTTCCAATTTTAAATTTTTGGTCTCAGTCTGACTTTGATTGCAAAAAATGATTTTTTCTTATCAAAAATTAAAAATAATTTTTAAGTGTTCGAAGTATAATGCAAAAATATCTGGAGAAAACAGGAGAAATTCGCTTTGAAAAAATATTTTCTCAAAGACTTGGATTTTTACTTTTAAAAGATTTTGCTGAAAATGTTGCAGAAACCTCTTGTCCTCAAATTAAATTTTATGAGGCAATTAAAGAATATGAAAAATTGGAAACACCAGAAGAAAGATTAACAAAAGCTAGAGAAATTTATGATCATCATATTATGGTAAATTTTTGAAAAAAATTTATTGGTTGGTCTTTTGGGAGAGTGGTAAAATAGAATCACAATTGTATTTTTTCTATGCTACTCTCTTTGGCTTCATTCATATAATCAAATCTCTCATATTAAATATTCTTTTGTATTTTCCTCCTTGTTTTTTCAACCTTTTGTAAAACATAATTGTAAAAATTGTAAAACTTATTCCACTAGTATTTTCAATCCTTTGTAAAACATAATTATTTAAAACTTTGTTTAAAACAAGTTTATTTATGTACAAACAATTAAAAGAACAGATAAATCATTTGCCTGTCTCTAACAAATAAGTTTAATTTCGAAAAATAGTCTATTAGAGTCTACTAGATAAACCTTAATTCTAACTTTGACCTAATATTATTTAAATTAAATATATAATTTTATATTTATGTTTTTAGGTGGAAATGCTTGCACATTCACATGTTAGTTTTAAAAAATTAATTTAAATTTAATTTATACTTATAAAGAATTATACAAAAGAAAGTTTACAACATGTTCAAAGGCATTTAATGAAAAATAATGTTCCGCCTGATCTTTTTCAGCCTTATGTGCTAGAAATATGTGAACAATTAAAAGAAGATATTTTTCCTAAATTTTTGGAAAGTGATAAATTTACAAGATTTTGTCAATGGAAAAATTTAGAATTAAATATGAATTTAACAATGAATGACTTTTCTGGTCAGATAAAAAAATTTTTTTTAATTTTATTTTTATTTTAGTTCACCGAATAATAGGACGAGGTGGTTTTGGTGAAGTTTATGGATGCAGAAAAGCAGATACTGGGTAAATATATTTTTGAAAGAATTAAATATGAATTTAATTAATAATTAATTTAATTATTACAAGTTTTAAATTTAATTAAATTTTTAAAGAAAAATGTATGCAATGAAGTGCCTGGACAAGAAAAGAATTAAATTAAAACAAGGAGAAACATTAGCATTAAATGAAAGTATATAAAAATTTAATAAAAATATTTTTAAATTAATAAAATTAATAGGAATAATGCTCAGTTTGGTCAGCACTGGTGTAAGTTTATTTTGTTTTAAATGTTTTTACAATTAATTAAGTTATGTTTTTAGCAAGACTGCCCTTTCATTGTTAGCATGTCTTACGCCTTTCAGGTTTGTTTTGTAAAATTGAATTGTAAAACTTAATTATTTAAAACAACATTTTTCACAAACATTACTCTAAAAACATGTTTTTTTGTTTGAAAACATTTTTAGTTACCAAAGTTTTAAATTGTTGCAAAAAACAAATGTTTTTTACACATCTCAAACTATCTTTTAACAAATTCTAATTTATTTTACTGATTTTGAATTTTTAAAAAACTTTATTTTATAGACGCCAGATAAACTTTGTTTTATTTTGGATTTAATGAATGGTGGAGATTTGCATTATCATCTTTCTCAACATGGGGTTTTCAGTGAATCGGAAGTTATCTTTTATGCAGCCGAAGTTATTCTTGGTCTTGAACATATGCATAATAGGCAATTTAAAATAATAAAAAGAAAGTTTATATTAAATATATATTTTTAGAACAGTTGTTTATAGAGATTTAAAACCAGCAAATATTCTTTTAGACGAAAATGGGCATGTTAGAGTGAGTAATATTTATTTGAGAAACTAATAAAAAACATTGTTTTATTAATTTTATAACTTGTTTTTAAATTTATTTTTCTAAATTTGTTGTAAAACAAGTTTAATTTGTAAAACAAGTTGGAATTAAACTAAGTTTTAGGATTTTCAAAACAAAATAAAATTAAATAAAAAAATTTTAAATAAACTTTACAAATAAAGTTGTAAAACATTTACTCAAAACAATTGTTTTACAATTTTAATATTATTTTAAAAAATTTTTTACAAATTTAATCCTTAATGTTTTTATCCTTCAACAGGTCAGTGATTTAGGTTTAGCTTGTGACTATTCGAAAAAGAAACCTCATGCAAGTGTTGGCACTCATGGATATATGGTGAATAATTTAATTTTAGTAAAAAACAAATTTGTCACGCATTTAAGGCTCCAGAAGTGCTTGCAAAAGGAGTAGCTTATGACTCGTAAATATTATTTATTTAAATTTTTTTATTTATTTTTTAGTTCCGCTGACTGGTTTTCATTTGGTTGCATGTTATATAAACTACTTAAAGGACACAGTCCTTTTCGACAGCATAATAAAGGCAAAAAACATTCTCAAGATAAAAATGAGATTGACAAGATTACATTAACACAAGATATTGAGTTACCTGATCAGGGATTTTCTCCAGAATGTCGTAATATTTTGGAAGGATTATTAAAAAGAGAAGTACATGAAAGGCTTGGTTGTAAGGGAAAAGGGTGAATAACCAAAAAATTGAAAAAAATCTATACCACGTTTTTGCAGAGCTGAAGAGATTAAAACTCACCCTTTCTTTCGTGGAACAGATTGGCAAGTTGTCTATTTAAGGCGAATGTCTCCACCTCTCATTCCACCTAGAGGTGAAGTTAATGCTGCAGATGCTTTTGATATTGGAAATTTTGATGATGATGAAGTTTGCAAATTTATAAAGTAAAAATAAAATTAATTTATTTATTTCAGGTTAAAGGAGTTAAATTAACAGATGCAGATAGTGAACTTTACAAAAACTTTAATATTATAATATCAGAACGGTGGCAAAACGAAATTGCTGAAACTGTATTTGATGTTGTAAATCAAGATGCAGATAAGAGTGAACAAAAGAAGAGAGCAAAACTTAAAACTAGAATTGCTGTTGATGAGAAAGGTGAATATATTTTTAAAGTTTCAATTTTTTATAAAACAGCAAAATAGAATTGTAAAACAAAGTTTTAAGTAAAAACAGTTTATTAGTTGTAAAACAAAGTTTTAGTACACTTGTAAAAAAGTTGCAAAATAAATACGTTTGTAAAAATAAAAAAATTGTAAATACTTTTCAAATTGTAATTTTTTAACACTAAAAAAACTTAAATTGTAAAACAAATCTTCGAATAAAATAACGTTTAAAAAAGTTGTAAAAATTTTTTTATTTATAGGTGAAACCGACTTATATATTCATGGCTATATCAAGAAACTTGGCGGTCCATTTACTTCTGCTTGGCAAATTAAATACGGAAAACTTTATCCAAGTCGTTTAGAGCTTTATCCAGAATCATTAAGTGGGAAACCTGAAGTAAGAATATTTTTACTTTTTTTTTATAAAATTAATTATTTTATCAGCTATTATTTATGGACCAAATTGATGAAGTGACTTCAGAACTTCAACAAGTAAAAGGGGAATCAGCAATTGTAGTCAAATTGAAAGAAGGGCTGAAAGAAAATAGAGTTATTCTCACTAATCAAGATGAAATTTCTCTCAAAGAATGGCATACTTCCCTTAGAACGGTTATTAAAATATTTAAATGTTTTCTAATTTTTAAATATTTTAAGGCTCATCGGGTCTCTCAAGAATTATTACAAAGAATGGGTCGAAAAGCTATCAAAATTTATGGGGTAAATCACGATCCAATGCTTCAAGAAAGTGAAAGGCCTGGATCAGTTACTCGAGCAATTCTCAATAGAGTAGCTTCAACAGATTCGGGCATTTGAAGTTTAATTTTGTAATGTTTTTTTGTAATTCATAATGTCGAGTATTTCCTTATTTTCTAAAAATTTGTAGTCAAACATTTTATAAAACAAAAAACAAAGTTGTAAAACTTTGTTTTAGAATAAAGTTGTAAAGCTAATTTTCCTTGAAAACTTTTTTTGTGAAACATTTTGCCTTTTAGAAAATAAAAATTAATCCCTGCATACTATTTTGTATATTTTTCTAGTCAAAAGACTTTAAATCCGAATTGAATTAAATTAATTAGAGATGCATTTTTCCTCCCCAATTTAACATATCACCTTTTATTCACTCTTTTTTCATCTTTTTTATATTTCGTCATTCTTACCTTTTCAATTATTTTTATTAATGTCACATGTTCTCAACTTGCCATTATTATGTATTAAATCTTTTTGACGGCAAATTACTTCTCAAATAAGAAAAAAGAAACCAATTTTTGCTCTCTTTATTTTTTCTACATTTTTTAAAAATTTTTTTGTTATTTTTTAATATTTTATTTCCTAATTTTAACATTTTTTAAATAAATAAAATTGTTTCTTTTTGTTTAATTTTGTTCAAGTCTAGTTTAAAATTAAAAACAAAATTGTAAAACAAGTTTTAACTAATTGTAAAATCATGCTGTATAAAATAAACTGAAAACTTCACTTTATTTATGAATGTAAAAAAAATTTTTTTAAACATGAATAAGTTGTAAAAGAATTGTAAAACATCAAACAAAGTTTAAATAAATTGTAAAACAAAATTAAAAACAACATTTAAAAAAAAATCTTAAATAAAATAAAACTAAAAATAAATTTGCAAAAAAATATTGAAAAATAATAAAAACTATTTTTTAATAAAAAATAGTCACAAAACAAGGAAACTTTTTAAAACAATTTTTAATTTTTTTTTGCATTTTTAAAATTTTGTTTTATTCCCCATTTGGTAACATTTTTCAAAAATTATATCCTTTTGTTTTTAAATTTAATTATAATTATTATTTAAATAATTTTTTATATAAATATTTTATTAAAATACTTCCATTTTTTAAAACAAATATATAATTATTTAAAAATTCTTGTATATTTTTTAATTTTTTTTTGCATAGATTTACGAAATTTTTAATTTTAAAAGAAAAAATTCATTTTCTATTTATTTATTATAAAATATTATTTTTTGCTATCAATAAATATCTTACTTTTTATCAATTCTGAATCCCTTGTATTTTTTCATTTATTTTTATTAAGCACATTAAAGGGTTGGTATGGTTTTATTTTGCATTATATTTTTCTAAATGGAATACTCATGGGATTTTATAGCTTTTAAAAGTATAACAAAAATAATTATTATTCATTTAATTTATCGAATGTAGAAAAAAGCAACATAACAGGCTTTGTTTAAACAAACCAATTAAATATTTTACATTTAAGTTTATTTTTATTAAAACTTTTTCTAAACAACAAATTTACAATTTTGTTTTAAAACTTTGTTTTACAATTAATTTACTTTTTTTCTTTCTTTTTCCAACTTGTTTTACAATTGTATATACTTTTTAAACTTGATTAAAATAGTTTACTACCCTTAGATTTCTCAAAACATTAAAATACATTATTTCTATTTTGAGTAAATAAACTTAAATATTTATTGCTTTTATTCACATAAAATCAGGAAGTTTACTTTTTTTGTTTTCTTTATTCTAAAAACAATAAATATAAATAACTCAAAAATAGTACATTTTTATTTTTTAAATAAAATGTCGCATACAATCACGTCATTATCAAAAAACATAAAAATATTTTTTTATTTTTATTTTCTTTTATTTTCCATTTTTCTTAATTTTACATGGTCCCTATAAGCATTTAAAAAGAGTAAAATTCCATTTTACTCTTTTTAAGAAAAAAAAGAGAGAATTGTGGCATTGTGTGATATGTAAAAGTTGACTGATGAGTGGATTGTAATATCTCAAATAACATAGAAAATGTTTATTCTCTTTTCTACTTTTATCTCTCTCTCTCTCATTTTTTCTCCCACGTTGGCACGCCTTTCCGTTCTTTTTTCCTTAGTTTTTCTTTTAAAGCATTTCCTTTTTTTAAAATGCCGTTGCTGATTCTGCGAAGTTCTCCCTTTCATCATGACTGCCATTTAATCGACACTACTAAATATAAGCATTTTATGCGAAAATATAGTCACACAAAAATGGCATAAAATACGCGCATGCATTTCTCTTATTTTACCTTGTTAAACCCAAAATATCAACTTTTTTTGGGGCAAAACAATCTCACATTAGAGTCTTGGAATAGGCAGAACTAATATAATTTTAATTCCAAGCTCTATTATTACAAAAGTATTGAGGGCATTAACTCATACTCTAATGACACATACTCTAATAGTTGTTTTACTCTGTAAGAGTGTTGATCTAAAATCTTCGATCTTTTGTGTTTTTCCATTTTTACTGAATGTAACACAAAAAAGTATGGAAACGTCCCTCGGCATTTTCCTCTTTTCACTCACTTGCCAGCTTTAAAAAGAATATTTTATCATTATATATATCTCCTCTAGTTTATGTCCCTTCAATCGATGTATATATCCAACAGCAACAGAGTAGTCCCCCTTAAAAAATGGCTAAAAAAAATTTTTTATAAGTAAAAGAAAAAAAATATATTTATAAAAAGAATTACCACAAAAAAAGAGAGAATTACCACACACCCTTCTCTTTTTAAAATGAAGGCGCGCACCATTTTTCTCACTTGTTTTCCCTTAAAGCCATTCATCCATTTAAAATTATATACTTTTTTAAGCTTTTAAAATAATATATGTAATACATCATATATTTTTAAATTAATATATATTATTTTGGCTCTAAATATTAAAACATTTAATAATATTTTGAGAATTTGGGTATCTCTTCCCTTTGCTTTTTTCTTCTGAATTTACAAATAAAATAATATCTTAATATTTTAGTTTAAACAAATGTCCATGCCAGGTGTCCAAAATTAAATGATTACCGGCATGGAAAAGTATTATAACTTTGAAGGAAGACGGTCGAAGATGACCCATATTTATCCTCTACTTTTGTTATTTTTGTTACAAATTATGTTCTGCTCATTGGGAGGAGAAGCAGCTTTGTTACAAGGTGAGAAATAGGGAAATTAAAAAATTTATAAAAAAGAAAAATAAAAAAATGGTCTTTACTCGTTAAAAATAAAGAAAACCAGTAGCTGGACTCGAACCTTCCACCTCATTCACATTGTAGCCAACGACACAACCCACTAGACTATGAATCTCTCTTTCAAGTTTTATTTTTTATAAACCTATAATATCAACTTTTTAACATTAATTTAAGAATTTTCCCGCTTTCTTTAAGAATTTAATGTGTTTTCTATTCTTATATTTTTACTAAAATTAAAAAATATTTTTTTTAACACTTTCCAACTTTATAATCCATTTTTATATTTTTTTTCAAATTATTTTTTTCTTCTTCTCTTCAGACATTTTATCCCAAAAAAGTCTTTATACTCTATCTTTCAAGTGAAATTTATCTTTTGATTCTTTTTTTAATATTTAAAGCTTTTTTTTTATTCAATTTTTCAACATTTAAATTATATTTTACCTTTTTTTAAACAAAAAATTTCCTTTAAAATTTATGGGTAAAACGGAAATCACGTCACAAAGAAACAAGTGAAAGTAAATTGCTTAAAAATAAAAGAAACTATAAATAGGTATAAATAGGGAATATATTTTTAGTTGAAAAAATTAAATTATAGTGACAACAAAAGAAGTTTATTTAAATTTAATTTTTTTGGGAAAAAGTAAAGGCTAAGTCGCCGCTTGCCAAATTAAACTTAGAGCTCTTAATTTCGAATTTTGATGCACTTTTATTAATTTTATGAACTTTGAAAATTATAGTAAAAATTTTATTATATATTAAAAAAAATTTAATATTTAATTAAATAGCCCTTAAGGAAGATTGGGCTCTCGCGACTAATTGGGATATATACTAGATAATTTTTTCTTTTTAAGGTGATTTAATTTCCTATTTTTTTAAAAGATGACAGGTATCTGTAGACTTTTAAATCATTTTTTTATATTTAATAATAGAGTACATTTTTAAAAATAATCTTTTCTTCCTTTTTTGGCTACCTAAAAAATTGTTTTCTTTTTTCCAATTACTATTTTATATTCTTTTCGTTTTTTTCTAAGTTTCTAAACTCGTTTTTCTATTTTTTATTCCCGATTTGGCATGAAAAAAGGCCTTTGGCAAAACTGACATCAGAAAGAACACAAAATGAAATTGAAAAGAAAATAATTCTATTGGGAATTCATTTAAAAAAGGGTAAAGTGTAAATACTGATAAAAAATAAAAAAATAATATTAAATAAAGAGTTTTACAATTGTTTTGTAGTATAAGTAATTGTATTTAAGTTTTGTAATTATTTTATAACTTACAATTCTTTAAGTTTTATATTTCAACTTTTTTATAGTGTAATACACAAACTTTATAATTAAGTTTTGTAATTGTAATTTCCAAGTTTTAATTTAAGTTTTGTAAAAATTACAATTCTTTAAGTTGTAAATATTTAAGTTTATTTTTATAAAGTACAGTTAGAGTCTAGGCATTTATTTTTTTTGGTTTTAATTTTTTAAATTTCCTCAAAAGCTTTTTCATTAATTAAAACATTTTTTTAAGAAAAGTCTGAAAGCCAAAAATAAATTACATTCCAACTTGCAAAGAAAAAATTTAAAAAAAAGTTGGAAAATATATAAAAGCATTTTTAAGCTTATTTATTCCCAAACACCTATTTTTTAGTATTTTAAAATGGATCGAATTTCTAAAAAAAATTTTTAATTTTTTTTTGCTTTTGGATGTCAAGACAACCAAGCCATTAAAAATTCTTTTTTTTTCTCAATTATCTCAAAAATCACGCAAATTAATTATTAAAAAAAAAAAGAAAAAAGAGTGCCTTTAATAAATAAAAAGAGACTTTTTTAAAAAATAATTTAATAAGGGGAAATGACGAGACAAAAATTATGTTTATAAATAAAATAAATAAATAAATGTTATTACCTAATTAGCTTTATTGAAAAAAAAATAAATAAAATTAATGAAATAAAAGTAAAAAAAGTGCAAAAGCTCAACAAAAAAACTTTGAATTATCCAAGGGATTTTTCTATTTGTTAAAACATTAAAATAAAAAATTAAAAAAATAAAAAAAATAAAACCAAATTTTTAATTAAAAAAGGCTGTGATTTTGGAGAAGAACTTTGTGATGAAGGAGAAATATGTATTCCAGATGGTTTATTTGGTCAATGCTATTCCGACCCAGAAGCAGCTTTTGTAAGGCCATTGGTTCTCGAAAGATCTCTTACCAATAAACAATCAAAAATTCTCCGATTAGAATTAAATCGTTTAGCAAAATTAGGATTGGATTGGCCACATGCCAGATCTCAATGTGTTTTGGCTTATTTTAAATTAACTACAGCTTTTAAATTGGAATATGACCCTCATTTTTGTAATGTTAGAGATCCTGCGAATATATGGGCTTTAGTTCAGGTAAATTAATTTTATTTATTTAATTTAATTAATTTTATTTAATTTAATTAATTTTATTTAATACTTAAAATTAAATTAAAATTTTTTTTTTTAAATTTTAGAGGGTTCAAAATGCATTATTAGCTGAGGCAGAACAAGTTGAAGATGAAGAAGAAGAAGAAGAAAAACAAAACAATGAAAATGAGTTGGAAATAATAAATAAAGATGAAGGGGAATCATTGCTAACTGGAGTTAAAAATGAAGAAAAAAACGAAAAAGAAGGAGAAGAAGAAAAAGAAAATGAAGAAAAGGAAGAAGAAGAAGTAAAAAATGAAGAAGAGGAAGAAAACAATGAAAAATCTCCCAATTCTGCCTCCCAGTTAGAATTTATTCCAATTTTATTGTTAGAACAACCAAATAATAAAGAAGAATTAAATAATAATAATAATATTTATCAAATAGCAAAAGAAGAAAATGAAGAAGAAGAAAAACCAATAAAAAAATATACAAAATTAATAGAAAAAGTAAAAAGAAATATTAAAGAAAATGAAGAGACTTTAAATGCGCCTGAAAATACCCAACTTGAACAATTATTGCAGCAACTTTTATTACAAAAGGGAGAGAAGCCATTAGAGTCTGAAAAGAAGACAACAACTTCTCTTTCTGATAAACAAATCGTTAGACTTGTTAAATTTGTTAAACAATTACAGAATTTGGTTGAAGAAGGAATAGAGAGAAAAGGTTAGTGTATTTTTTGAGAGAGAAATTAGAGAGTTAGAGAAAAAATATTAAAATTCTGATTTTTTTTTAATTTTTAAAAAATTAATTTTTTAGCAGAAGATGAAGAACATAAACTTAATGATGCAATGAAAAAAGGACAAGAAGAAGTTGAAAGTCAAGAAGAAAATGAGAAGGACGAAGAAGAAATTCCAGAAGGAATTCAAGTTAACGATAATAAAGGGAGACCATTCATAATACTTAAAAAAGACTCGGAACAGTTTAATAATGCTGATATGGGTTTGGCACATACTGTGCATAAAATTGGTTAGTTTTTCTTTTTTTGCGAGGGCTTTGGGAATAAAATAAAGAAAAAAGTTGGGGAAAAAGCGGGGGAAAGACTGCTGTACTTGACTAAAAAATTAAAAAAAAATAAAATTTTAGTGAAAGGAGGAATTCAACGAGTAGAAGGAAATCGTGTATATCTCCATGTTGCTAAAGAAAATTTGACTGAAGAAGAGCTTTACAAATTAATTGCCTATCTTGATAGAAAAATTGCTGCGGTAAAATAAAATTTAAATTAAAAAATAAATATTGTTATTTTAGCCAAATCGTTTATATTTTGATCAATTCCTTTATGAAGATGGACAACTTTCTTTTCGAATTTCAAATCCTTCTTTAATTATGAAAAAACCACCAACGAAAGTAGAAAGTGCAAGTGGAATAGCACAAGCTGTTTACAAGAGACGAAAAGATATACAGGTGAGAGAAAATAGTGTTGGAAAAGAAAAATACAAGTTTTGTTTTAATTAAAGTATTAAAAGTTTGGAATAATACAATAGAAAATAGTGTAGAAAAATATGAGAGTATAATAAGTTTTAAATTTAATTTAAGTTTTATAAATGTAAACTTTTTTGGCGAAGTGTAATATTTCTTTTTTTATTTTTCTCTTATTGACTCTCCCCTTTTATATACTATTTTCATATAAATTTTATTTTCACATATTTTTAAATTTTATGGTATTATTTTCTTCTTTTTTTTTAGACATTTGCTGGAGTACGTGTTGATGAAACAGGAATTGGAAGTGGAGAGGTTAGTCCTTTTTTGTTTTACTAGCATATTTTCTCCCAAAACTAACATAAGAATAAAATAAAAAAGAAGGTAAAAAATAAGTTTTCTTCATCTCTCTCCTCCTATTTTCAAAAATTGAAGATGGAATCTTTTTTTTTTGAATAAATTAATGTTTTAAATTTTTAGGATGTTGTTCCAGTAGAACGTTCCCAACGTGATCAATTATTTATTCCAATACTTGCTGTTTCTGCGATGACTATTTGTGCTTTACTTTCAGTTTTAGCATCAACAATAATTCGACGTCGAAAAGATTATAACAATAAAAAATTAATGCCAATACTACCACAAACTATTGGTCAATCAGATAATAAAATATATGCAGAATTATGCCGTCAAAGAGCTGAAAATGCTCCTCATACAGTTTCTGTAATTGAAGCAAGTGGACAACGTTCAAAACATTCAAGTACTTCTTCATTTCATGAAAATGAAACTTTTGGGGTCTCTGCTGGCTCTGATATTGATATTGGAACTGGACATGTTCTTTTAGCTTTTTTGCAAAAACATTTGGAAAATCCAAACGAAATAAATAAACAATGGGACTCTGTGAAAGATTATGAAGCTCCAGAAGAAGTGGCACAATGTAGAGTGGCTAAGAAAGCGGAAAATGTTGGAAAAAATTTTGATGCTTCGATACTTCCATGTATTTTTTTAAAAATATTTACTAAGGATTAGATTTTTTATTAGAGATTCGATTTTTATTTTTTGCTCTATTTTTATCAAAATATTAATTTAGATGACGAATCAAGAGTACAGCTACATGAAAATGATTTGGCAGAATTAAGTGATGGAAAAGGTTATATTAATGCTAGTATGATCTTCGATTCTAATCCAGAACAGCCTGTAAATTTTTAACTTTAAAAAATATATTCTTTTAAGATAGAGATTTTCTTAAGTAAAAATTTATCCCTTTCTTTTTAGGCTTATATTGCAGCTCAAACACCTTTAGAACAAACTGCATCACAATTTTGGGAAATGATTTGGGAACAAGGAATTGGTTTAATCGTCAATTTGTGTGATAAAGGAGATGTTTACTTCAAGTATTGGCCAGAGGAGGGAGTGAAATTGTTTGGTTATTTTGAGGTTTTTTTTTAATAATTTTATTTAAAATACTCAAAAATAAATATTTTTAAAGGCACATCTTGTCTCTGAACATATTTGGAGTGAACATTACGTTATCCGTTCTCTTTACTTGAAGAATACAGCAACACAAGAAACTCGTACTGTCACACAGTTTCATTTTACGAGTTGGGCAGCTGGAAGTGTTCCAATTTCGAATAAAGCATTACTTGAATTTAGGAGGTTTGATAATTATTATTTTTAATTTTTTATGAAATAATTCTGAGGATTTAGGAGGGTCCAAGTCTAAAAATCCAAAATTTATAATTTCTAAGATTAAAAACATAATTTTTAGGAAAGTGAACAAATCTTATCGTGGGCGTGCCTCTCCTGTGCTCGTTCATTGTACTAATGGTATGAAAAATTAAAGTAAATTTAATTTATAATTTTCAATCTTTTTTAGGGAGTGGGCGTACCGGAACATACATTATGATTGACATGACAGCAAAACGAATTAATAAAGGTTATTTATTTAAATTTTTTAATTTATTTCTATTTTTATAGGCGTAAAAGAATTAAATATAGCTGCTTCATTGGAGCATTTGCGTGACCAACGAATGAAAATGGTTGAAAATGAACAACAATTTAAATGTGTGTTTAGTTGTATAGCAGATGAAGTTTCATTGTTATTAAAAGGAATTCAACAATGAAAAAATATTAAAAAAGAAAGAAAAATATTAAAGAGAGAAAAGGCAAAATATAAAATTAAAAAAAAATTATTTTAATTAAATATTAATATTTTAAATAAATAAATTCCCCCCTGCTTATATTTGCATAAAAAGAGATGTGTTACTTTTTGCATGAATAAATAAAGATATTTTTTTTTATTAAATTTTCTTGTTTGAAAGATTAAGCTTTTTTATATACTTGGCAAAAAATTTTAGAAAAAAGCCGAAATTAAAAGAATTGTTATGACATTATTTTAATGACCCAAATGTAACAGTATTAACTTTTGTTGTTTTGATATTTTCTTTTGAGAATATTACATAATGTCTAACTTTATTGAGAATTACATAATATCTAATTTTAAAATGTAATTGACATTATGATACTTTTTGAATTAATGTAATCATTTTTTGACTTTTTTTCTTAATTTTTATAAGTTTTGTGTTCATTTATAATTTTACTTTTAGTTGTGTTTATCTAAAAATATTTGAAAGAAGAAAAATGTCTCAAGAGAGTACAATGATTTGGTATAAAATTAATAGTTTTTTAAATAATATCTTTTCATTCAAAGTATTGACAATTCTGAATGGATGCGAAATGGTGATCTTCCACCAACTCGATTTAATTGTCAACAAGAAGCTGTCTTTGCTCTTGTTCATTATAAACTTCGCATTAATCCTGAAAATGCTGTTGGACTAATTTCTCTTGCAAAGTATTTTTTTAATTTTATTGGGTTTGATTTTTTCTTCAGTTCTGTGATCTTTTGATATTTTTTAAGTTTCTCAAATGTTTTTGGGGTCAAAAGTTTCTCTTAATTAAAAAATTTACAGTCGCGTTGAAGTCCTAAATTCATTGTTGACTGATGATCGAAAACTTACGGCCCGTCTGCACAGTTTAGAGATTAACGTAAGCAAAAAATTTATTTAAATCATTGATTTAATGTTTTATTTTTAGGGAAAAACAAAAATATTTTCTGGAATAAAAACTGCTTATTTGGCTTTAAAGCATCGTAAAAATCGTAACCACAGAATGCGAATAATTGTTTTTGTTGGAAGTCCTTTGGATCAACTTTTAGCTGAAAAGGATGCTGTAAAAGAATTTTTTTTAATTTTTTACTTTTATTCTTTTTAGTTTCTCAAATTTGCCAAAAAATTAAAAAAGGAAAAGATTAATGCAGATTTTGTACTTTTTGGTGAAGCTATGGCTGAAAATAATCAAATTGTTTCTGATTTTGTTAATGCCTTGAATGGACCGTTAGTTTTCTTTTTTTTTAAATATTTTTATTTAAAATTTTGATTCTAGTGATGGGCAAGGCTCTCATCTTTTGGTTGTTCCTGCAGGTGATACAAAATTATATGACGCTATTCTTCGTTCACCAATTTGTGATGGAGCTGGTGCTGTGAACATGGGTGCGGGTGCTGAATTTGGTATAAATGAGGATGATGATCCTGAGCTTGCTATGGTTTTTATTTTAAATAATCTGGGATTAAAAAAGACTTATTTTTAGGCACTCCGTATCTCATTGGAAGAGCAACGTGTTAGACAACAAGGAGCAGGAGTGGATGTTCCTCCCGTAGTTGAGGAACAAGCTGTTGAAGGAAATAATGAAATGGATGTTGGGGAAGAAGGAGACTCTTCACCTGGAAAGAAGAAGGTACCACCAACAGCTTCTGTTAATCCACAATCGGCTGATGTTTCCGACAAGTCACAGGTTCCACCAATAAATTTTGAAGACATGACTGAAGAGGAACAAATGGCTTATGCTCTTCAAATGTCTGTCGATCATGGTTTGAAATTTTATTTATTTAGAATAGTTTTTTAATTTCTTGTCTAATTTATTTTCAGTTAGTGAAAGCCAACAACCAAGTCGTTCACGTTCTCCTTCAATGGCTACACCTGCACCAACACCAATGGAAACTGAAGAGGATGGTGGAACTGAGAAAGCAGGCGCTGGTGTTGTTGGTGATTTGTTGAATGATCCGGTTAGAATTTTAAAAAAAAATATTGTCTTTTTTGAGTATAAATTAATATAATTTATTATTATTATTTTAGGCTCGTCTGCAACAATTAGTTGATCAAAGAGGTAAACAATCTCGAGATGATAAGAAAAAGACAGACAGAGATGCTGGGAAATCTGAAGACGACCAAGAAAAAGATAAAGAAAAGGGACAAGATAAACAGAAAAAATGAAAAATGATTATGTTTTTTGGTATGGGGATTTATTAGAATATTTTTTGTGTTGCACTTTTGTGTATTTTTATAATAAATTTAAAAATGAATTTTTTTTAAATATAAATAGTTGTCAAATTCAAATATATTTTTAATGTAAATTTTGCTTTAAAGATTTTGATTTACCAAACCGAAAATTCGATTTAAAAAATTAACAATTAAAATGTTTTTAAACAAAACTCGATAGATTAAGATTTTTTATAACTTTTTAATGACCTAAAAGTAGAGGCCGGAATTTTGGAAAAATCGGGTCCGGGTTCTTGAAATATGAAATGACCGGCCGCCGGCCGGGGCCCGAAAAAGGTAAACCCGGAATTCCGGGTCCCGATTTCAACCCGGTGACTCCGAAAAAACCGGGTAAGGGGCCCGGGAAACGGGGCCGGTCCCGGACCCGTTCCGACCTCTACCTAAAAGTATCATGCTATTCTTTTGATGTTTTGATATTTATTCTTCGTGATATTACAAAATATCTAATGTTAGAATGGAATTTCCTCTTTTTTATTTTATCATTTTTAAAACTTCATTTTTTCTCTCATTATTTTATCAATTTAATGATATTATTTTATGTTAAATTTATGTAATAATTGTGATAAACCTTAAATATTTTAAATTTAAGGTTAAGTAATAAAACAAATTTTAAATGGCTGGTGCAAGAACACCAAGTTTACCGTCTGGGAGCGCGTCGGAATCTGAACCTGGTGACCCAATTGATCCGCCATCTTACTTTGGAGACATTTCTCTCGCTGATCTTATTGCCCACATTGAGGACTTCAAACATGGATTTCGAGTTTTGACTGTAAGATGGTTAGAGTAAAAAATTAAATTGAATTTTAGTTGACTTCTGAGGCTTTTTTATGTCGCCCACTAGTGATATATTCTCGACGTCGAGCGAATAGGAATGAAATTCCATATTTGAATATGCGTGTAGACTCGGCAGTACAAGAGTGCGAGCGTATCGAAGTGGATCGTATTAATGCTTTGCGTCGAAGTGGAGTTTATGTAAATCAGCATAGATCTCCACCCAAAAAAGCTCACAGGGTCGGAAAGAGGATTCATTTTGTGGTAATTTTCTATTTTTCTAAAATTTAAAGATGTGATGGATTGGGAAAAGATCTAAAAAAATTATTTCGTATTGAGTTTTGTTAAAAAAAATCCTGGGAAGCTTAGGACCTATAAACAAGATTTTCCGTTGGTTTTTTTTAATGATTTTGCCATTTTTAATCCAATAAATCAAAATTTTCCTTAAAAATAAGAAATTCGTTTCAAATTGATGAATTTTTTTGGAGTCCAAATCATAAATATTTTCTTATTTTATAGGCTACTATTGAGGACGACGACTATTCAGCTCTAACCGTGAAGGTGATTCATTACTTATTTTTGACCTTTTTAAGAAAAAATTTGAAACTTTCTTTAGCTACATAAGGAATGGAATATTCTCGATTTTTATAGAATTGTCCATTTTCTTGTAAAATTATTCTTATGTATTATCGATAAAACATTACAAGGATTTTATTAACATTATATAAACATTTTTCAGTGGCGTCTACGTGATGATAATGTTCAAGTCTAGTTGCAACAAAAGAAATTGAAGATTTGCATTGACCTAATTTATAAAAATATATTAAATTTATTTTTTCAAAATTTGTCTTTCTTAAGGGATTATAAATATGTATTTTACTTAAAAACTTATAAAATTGTTTAATTAACTGTTTAATACCTGTTTGCTTTATTAACTTTTTTACACAAATGTTTTTATTTTCTTTTAAATTACTATTGGAAACTTATTTTTTTAGCCTGGACATCATGGCTTTGCGTGGTATCCGCATTTATGGTTCTACACAAAGTTCAGGCGATTATTCTGTACTTTTAGAGGCCACAAACAATGAAAAATTTCTTTTATGTCAATCTGGTGGATTAGATTTAATTAGTAAAGAATTGGCAACTTTATTGAAATCTAATGGTTATCAAATGGTTTTGGATGGATTTGCTTCTCTTGGAATTTTGCAATTGGGTGGAGGTTTGTGAGCCTTTCTATAAAGATTTATTGACCTTTTTATACTTATTTTTCTCATTCTGTACTTGTATAACGTCTGAAAAACCGAAAGTTTTTTGGTCAAGGCTATAAGATAACGAGTTCTATTGAAAACAATTGTAGAACGGAATTTTTAAATCGTGTACCCTGTATTTAATTTATTGAACTGAGCCAGATCCAAACTTCAGGAAAATTTCATTCCCAGAAAAATGCTCAAAAAGGTCTGTGACTTGACTTTGGGTACAAATAAGCAATCGATCACCACTCTTTTTTCTCTTAATTTAATTATTTTTTATGTGTTACTTGAAGAAATTACTACTTTTTTAGGCGATGATTATCTCGTTTTAATTACTGGTGTCCTTTCTGTTGGTCAAATTTACAATTCTGACATTGTTTGTTTTACATATATATGATTAATTAATTGATTCATTTTTTTAGTTCAAAATTTCAAATGTAAAATTTGTTTCTTTAATTCGAAAAGAGAATGAACCATCTGACCAAAGAATTATTGAGGTTTATATTTTACAATTATTTTTGTACTAAAAAAGACTTTTTTAGCTTCAAAGATTTCTCTCTTCTGGAACTTTTTATTTTTCCACATCTCCAAATCGTGACACAACTTTTGATTTAACTGTTTCATCTCAAAGAAAAAAATTATTTGACAAAAATGAAGATGACTTTCGCTTTTTTTGGTATTTCTTATAAAAATTTAGAATGGGGGATTTTATTTGTTTTTGTATTTTCTGTATTTCCAAGGATCTTGGATTATGTTTTTAGTATTTTTGAGATTTATGGGGACTAAAGACAGTTTTCCAATATTTTAAGAATATCCCTCTTAAATCTTTAATTTTTTCAGGAATAGAAATTTATCATTTCCATTGGAAAGATTTGGAATTGACCCAACTGATTGGATTGTTCGTTGTTTATGTGGTTCTATTTTAATAAGAACTATTTATTTAGGTCATAGGACGGCAAAGGTTTTTTAAATTTAAATAAATAAAAACATTTTTTTAATTTAAAGATTATGCTTATTTCAAGATTGAGTTTTGAACATGTTGGAACTCGTTTTAATGTTAGAGGAATAAATGTAAAAAAGTTTATGTTTTTTATTTGGAATTATTTTTCTATTTATACTTTTTTTTAAATTTATATTAATTTTAAGGATGATGGAAATGTTGCCAATTTTGTTGAAACAGAACAGGTTTAAAAAATTTAAGAAAATTTTTCATTCTTGTTCAAATTTGTGTTGTCTAAAACATTTTTTGGACTCGTTTCTTAGCCCACGAAATTTTTATGGGTCTTCCCCAATTCACTCATTTCACCCAATTATTCCCTTTCTTTTAAAAGATGATCTGTTGTTGGAAATATTTGCCCTGAATCGGTCATAAGTATTTTAATTTTATTTTTTTAGATTGTAATTTTTGATAAACAAGAATGTTCATTTCTTCAAATTCGTGGATCGGTTTATATTTAATATTTTATCATTGAATATTTAATAATATTTTTTTAGATTCCATTATTTTGGGAACAACCAGGTATAAATGTTGGTGCACATACAGTCAAAATGAGACCATTAGAACTTTCTTTGGTTGCATTAGAAAAGTATTTTTATTTTATATTTTTAAAAATAATTTATTTTAAAGACATTTTGTCCAATTAAAAAAATTTTATGGAAAAATTTTAATTGTAAATTTGCTTGGTTCAAAAAAGGGTGAATTGGCACTTTCTACTGCATTTCAAGTATTTTTTTTATAATTTATTCCGTATACTCGAGATAATATATCCATTAATAAAAATGATATATTAAATGTGTGGGGTGTGGTTCAGTGGTTGTGTTCTAGGTTTTGGGTCCATTTCTATGGTTGTTCTATCCGATTAACTATTAAACAATTTTTCTGCAACATTAACATGATAAATTTGTTTTTTTAAAAAAAGTCAGCATTAAAATCTTCTTCACATTTTGATATAAAAATTGTTTCATTTGATTATCATGCTGAAGTTAAAAATTCTAAAGAAAATTTGAAACGTTTGGTTAAACAAATTGCTTCTTTTATTGAT
Organism: Meloidogyne chitwoodi; assembly: GCA_015183035.1. NCBI lineage: Eukaryota > Metazoa > Nematoda > Chromadorea > Rhabditida > Meloidogynidae > Meloidogyne > Meloidogyne chitwoodi. Next base: position 564,671 of record JACZZP010000018.1, read on the forward strand.
GATTGTGAATTCTTTTATCAAGATAATGAAATTATTTTGAGGTTTTCTTTTTTCCTTTATTTTTATTTTATTTTTTAAGACGACAAGGAGGTGTAATTAGGACAAATTGTCTTGATAATCTTGATAGGACAAACAGTGTTCAAACGGTTTTTTTCTATTTATTTTTTATTGTTTAAATTAATTTAAAAAGATTTTTTATTTAAAAATTTCTTTTAGAATATTTTAGGCGATTTTTTATCGAAAAAAGAAAAATTTTCTTTTTTAAATTATTAAAAATATATTTTTTATAATTTAGTTGATTGGAATGAGAGCACTATTTTCTCAATTAACTTGTCTTGGTGTAGAGAAGATTAAATCAAATATAATTGTTCGTTGTGAAGAATTAGTTAAAGATATGTGGCAAAAGAATGGTGATCAATGTAGTATAATTTATGCTGGAACTGGAGCTCTTGAAGGAAAATCTAAGGTTTTTTATTTAATTAGATTTTTTCTTTAAAATAGAAAAGAACCCTCTTTGTCTTTATCTCTTTGCTCAAATTTGTGTGTTATATTTGTTATAATACTCCCTTATATTTTCATACTTTTATGTACTTAAAGGGTAGTTTAATAGAATATTTTTAATGTAAAAGGTGTTTCTAAAAGAGTATTTACTGTTTTATTAATTTTACTTGGATTATTTATTAAAAAGAGCCTTTAGAAAATAATAAAATAATTTTTCTTTTTTTTTAAAGTTAAGAGATGCTAGTCGTTCAATTGTCCGAACAATTCAAAATAATTTAATGGATTCATCAAAACAAGAAGCTTTTGATTTAATTTTATTTGGACGATTATTATCTGATTTTAATTTTCTTAAAATTTGTCAGATTTTTCCTTCTTCATTTTTGAGAGGTTTTCTTTTTTAAATTAATTTAAATTTATTATTTTTTTAATTTTTTCAGCTTCATCCTCCTACTTTTTCGGTTTTATTTTAATTTTTTTAATTAATTTTTATTAATTTTATATTTAAAGAATGTCCAAATTTGGATGCTTTTGTTGAAAGAGAAAAAGAATTTTGTGTTTCAATTCCTTTAAAAATTTTTTGTGGAACTTGGAATGTTAATGGAGGAAAAAATTTAAATAATGTAGCATTTAAAGAAGGAGGAGAAAAAGGAAATTTACTTTCTTCTTGGATTTTTCCAACAAATTTATGTAAGGAGAGAGGTTTTTTTTTAATTTAATTATTTTAAAATATTTTATTTAATTTTATTTATTTAGTTAATAATAAAGAATTAATAAATTATGATTTAATAGCAATTGGTTTTGAAGAAATTGTTGATTTAAATACAAATAATTTAGTTAAAGCAAGTAAAACAAATCAAAGAAATTGGCGTGATAGTTTAAAAAAAACTATTGAAAATTTTCAAAAAGAAAATTTTGGAAATAATTTTGAAGAAAATAATAATAATAATTTTGTTGTCTTGTGTTGTGAACAATTGGTAAGTAACAGGAAAAGGTTTTTTTTAATTTTTAAAATTAATGTTAATTAATAATATGTATATTTTAGTGTTCTCGGGATAATTATTCAAATTCTGCCTATTTTTCGGTTCTTCATTTTTCTATTTTTTTATCTCTAAATTATTCCAAAATTAATAAATTCCTCAAAAAATAGTCTTTTTTTGTTTTTTTTATTTTTTGCTTCATTTCCCCCAAAAATGTATATAAATAATAATAAAGTTTTTCTTTTTTATATTTCTTTGCTCAATAGAACACGGGGGGAATGTATATATTTTAGGTATATATATATTAATTTTTATGATTCATATACACTTTTATTGGACTTATAAATATATACATATTATTATTTTTTGAGCTTTTTACTTTTTTGATTAAAATATATTTTAATTTTTAAAAAAGGTTGGAATTTGTTTAATAATTTTTGTTCGTTCTTCTCTTTTATCTTTAATAAAAGATTTGGCAATTGAGGAAATTAAAACAGGAATGGGAGGAACTACAGGAAATAAAGGGTCTATAGCTTTTCGTTTAACAATTAATGCAACTTCTATTTGTTTTGTTTGTTCACATTTTGCTGCTGGACAAAATGAAATTGTTGCAAGAAATAATGATTTTAATTCTACAGTTAAAAGAATTCGTTTCCCTATGGTTTGAAATTTTTTTTTTTAAATTAATTTTAATTTTTTTAAAAATTAAAATTTTGATTTGTGTCTGTTTGGCCTTTTAAATATTTTAAAATATTTTTTAATTTAGTTTAACTCTTTTTATTGAGTAGGTCAGTATTAAGTATTTCTGGTTTAGTGGTTTAATTGAGTATTTAAAAAAATAATTTATTTAAATAAATTAATTTAATAAAAAGACAATGATGATAGACTGGAACCAAAATTTTAATAATGAGGAATTTTATTTATTTCCAGTCAATCTGCTGCCATCCTTCTGAGTCTGAAGAATTCTTTTTTTGATAAAAAAAGAATTTTTTTAATTTTTTAAAATTAATTATCTTTAAATATTATTTAAAATATAATTTTTAAATAATAATTTAATTTTTTAAGGGTCGAACTTTATTTGATCATGACATTATTTTTTGGTTGGGTGATTTTAATTATCGAATATCCCTTTCCGGTAATTAATTAATTTTTTTTTAATTTTAAATATATTTTTTTTTCTAAAATTCATTAAAGGTGATGAAGTAAAAAAAGCAATAAATTTAAATAATTGTGCTTTAATTTCTGAATATGACCAATTATTACAACAACAAAATTTGGGAAATGTAAAAAAAATTAAATTAAAAAAAAATTTAATTTTTTTTAAGATTTTTACAAATTTCTTTGAAGGAAAACTTAATTTTCTTCCAACATATAAATATGATACTTTTAGTGATGATTATGATACTTCAGATAAATGCAGGTTTTTTTTTAATTATATTTAATTTTTATTTAATTTTTTATTAAAGAATTCCAGCATGGACAGATCGTGTCCTTTGGATGGATAAAAACAATTTGGTTAAATTAATTCAGTTAGTTTTTGTTTTAATTTTATTAGAATTAGGGATTATTTAAATATTTTAAATAATTATATTAGACTATTTAAAATCTGATCCTTATTTTAGGGGTTTAGTGACTTGTTTTTTCATTAAAATTTAAAAATAATCATGTAATAAAATAAGGATTGGGTTCACAAATAATTTTTATCTATTTTTATAAATAAATGTTATATAATAAGAGAAAAATTAAAGTTTGTCCATCGAGCGGGTTCGAACCTGCGACTTCTCTTTCTTTGCCCTTTGCCTTTTTTTAATTAAAAAATATTTAAAAATTTTTTTTCAATTTTTAGTTATGGCAGATCTGAAATAAAAACTTCTGATCATCGTCCAGTTTTTGCTATATTTGAAGTTAATTCATTAAAATTTGATTTTGAAAAAGCTGAGCCTGTAATTAAAGATATTATTCTGTTTGTTTTTTTTTTAATTTTTATTTTATTAAATTTTTTTTTAAAGTTCAATTGGTCCTCCAAATTGTTCTGTTCAGTGCTTTATTTCAAATAATAATTCTTTTAATAATGTTTTTCCAAAACAATTGTGCAATGAAATTTTTTCTAAACTTTGTGAACTTGGCTCTGTTCCACAACTTTCAAAGTTTTTTTATTTTATTTTTTTTTAATTAGTTTGATTTATTGAGAAAAGTTTATTTAAATTTGTGAATTTTATATTTTTGGATTAAATTTAGAATTTTGTAAGAAATTAAGTTTAATTATTTATTTCCTTTTTGCGCCTTGTAGTCATCCAAATGTACAAAAAAAAATAAAAAAATCAATCAAATTTTCTTTAAATATTCAAAGAGTAATTTAAAAAAAAAAATTTTCAAAATTTATAAAATTCACGAACTTTTATAAAAAATTTTTCTTGTGATTTTTTGTTTGATTTATTAAATTAATTATTTTTTAATTATTTAAAAAATAAAATTAATTAAATTTTATTTTAATTTTATTAATTTTATTTTAAAGATTAGAAGGAAAATATTTATTTATAATTTTTAAAACTGGAATGGATGCTTTAGCAGCATTAAGTTTAGATGGATTAATTCTTTCAAGTGGACAAGAATTAAAAGTAAAACTTAAAGAAGAAATAATTGAAGAAGAAGAAAAAAAAGAAGAAGAATGGTCTGATAAAATTATTAAAAATATTAATTTAGCATTGGAAAAATCAAAAAAAGAAGAAGGAGAATATTTAAAAATTATCAAATCTTTTAATAAATTGTCTCAAGAAGAAGATGAAGAAATTGATGAATTGGTTAATTTAGCTGAAGGTTTTTTTATTATAATTTTTATTTCAAGGTATCAATTAATTTTAAAATTATTTCAAAATAGCAAAAAAAAAAGCAAAAAACACGAATTTTGTTAAAAATTAAAAATTTCTTTTTAACATTAAAAAGTTGGGGGAAATGTGAATTTATGTAATAAATTTAATTACAAAAAATTTAATTTTATATTTTAATTTAAATAGATGATGAAATTAGTGGTAGTAGTAATAGTAAACAAAAACGTTCAGGAAGTTTAACTCCAATATTTGATCAAACTGTTGAAGATGATTTTTCTTTAATTAATATTTCTGGTGTGCCAAAATAATTATTGAGTGTTTTAAAGTGAAGAAAAGGTTTTAATTAAAATTTTATATACTCACTGATTCTTATCATTTTTTTAAAATATTCTTAAAGAAAAATACTTAAAAAGACTATATATACTTAAATTTTCCTTTTATTATAATTAAACTTTATAAGATTTTGCAACTTTTTTAATTGTTTAACCTTTAGTGTAGTTGGATGTGTCTGTGTTTGAGCATGTGAGGTAGTGGGTTCGAATCCTGGTGGTGAAAAATAATTTTTATTTTGACTTTTTACTTTAAAAATGCTTTAGATATTTAAATAAAATAATAAAAAGGGTTGCAAAATTTTATTTTTATGGTTCTATAAATATTAAATAATATTAGTCAAATCCCAAATAATACATACATATAATCACCCGATGATCTCTTTTTTGACTTTTATACATTCCGAGATTCTTTTTATTTAAAGACGAGTATGTATAAATATAAAATTAAATGTTTTTTTAATTTATCAATTATTGTAAAAATTGTTCTTTAATACTTTTTTTGTTCAATTAATTTTTAAATTTTTTTTCAGCTTTTTTAGCAATGTTTAGATTTAGTTAATTTATTCTCTTTATTTTAATATGGTCTTTCAACTCATAAAAGTTCTTCTTCTCTTCTGTCTATTGCCATCATTCGTTTTTCTCTTTAATTTGGATACAGAAAATCCTGTTTATAGGCTTGGTCCACCTAATTCATGGTTTGGTTTTTCAATAGCTGCACATTTTAGAAATGATGGTCCATGGTATTTTTTATATCTTTTTAATTCTTTAAATTATTGATTTTTTGTTTAGTTTACTTATTGGAGCCCCTCGTTCCGAGTCAGGTCAACCAGGAACGTTACAAGCTGGTGCTGTCTTTGCTTGTGATCCTGGTTTTGGAACTTCCAAATTTAATGGATGTCTTCGACTTTCCATAGAATATCCTGACCAAAAAGAATCTTCAAAACCTCCAGAATTGCTGCATAGCAAATTATTACATTTTGAAGGAAAAAATAGGCAAATGTTGGGTTTTACTGTTTATAGTACTGGAATGAGAGAAGAAGAAAGCAGTCGAGCTTTGGTTTTCTTTAAATTAAAAATATTTGGTTTTAAAAATAACTTTTTAGGTCTGTGCTCCTCTTCTACGTTGGGGACAAAATGCATATACTGATGGTTAATTTTTATTTTAAACTTTAAGCAAAAAATATAAAGAAAAAACTTTTAGGGTAGAAAACATGAGTTTTGCGGATAAAATTTGCGGACTTTTCAAATAACCTTAATTTCATATTTTCGTTTATAATTAAATAATCAACAGAGCTTATTTTAACAATATTCTATTTTTTAACTTTATTTAAGGTGTTTGCTATTTGCTTGGATCAGATTTAAATCACAAGGGTATAATCAATACATGTGGACCTTTACCCAAAAAGGACAGAGTAAGAAATTTTTTAATAAAAATTTATTTTTATTAAAAAATTTTATTAGCATAATGACTATGGATCTTGTGAACAAGGCTTTTCAGCATTTATAGACCAAAATGTAACACTCACAGGAATTCCAGGGGCTAGAAAATGGACGGGAGGAGTTTTTGGTTTTTTTAATTAAATAAATTTAAATTAAAAAAAAAACATTTCTATTAAGCAAAATATGATTTTGTTGGATCAGGAGGTTTTATTGACTCTGTTGATCGTCGAACAATGGAATTTGATAAAAATCAGGGCGGAATTCTTGCATTATTAGCCTCACATGATTATTTGGGATATTCTGTTCATTATGGTCGTTTTGGTTTTTGGCATGAAGATGAAAAGAATTTTACTGTGAGAAATATAATTTTTGGTTTTAAATTTTAATTAAAATTTATTTTTGAAGAAAATTAACAAAAAAAATTATTTTAAAAATATTTGATTTTAAGAGGAATTGAACCTTTACCTTTTCTCCTACTAAAAATTTAAATTAATCCACTAAACCACAAAAATTAATTTTAATTTTTTAGGTTGTCAGTGGTGCTACACGTTTTAATCAAACCGGTGCTGTCATTTTTCTTCCTTTTCGACGAAATTTTCATGCGGAAGAAGGACCAAATCTTGGACTATTAGATGATAATTTTATACTTTCTGGACGTCAATTAGGCTCTGGTTTTGGAAGTAATTTGGCTGTTTTGGATTTAAATAATGATGGGTATATAATTTAATTAAAATATAATATTAGGTAATTGTCCATTTTCCTTAAACTATAAAAAATATAGAACAAAGCATAGGGAATTTTTTTATAAGTTGGGTTACTCGTTTCACGAAAATAAGGAATTTCTGAGGATTTTTGAGTAGTTCTCGAAAATAGTTAATTTCTTTTTTCTGTCATTGCGACTCCTGACTAATTTAGGAATTAAAATTTATTTAATTCCTAGCATATTAGAGTATTTGATATAAATTCAAAGGTCAAAGAAAATTAAATTTTATTTTTTTTAAATTAGATTTGACGATTTAATTGTTGGTGCTCCATTCGAATATTTTTTTGATGAAGAAGAAAATGAAAAGGGAGGTGCGGTTTACGTTTTTTTCTCAAAAGGAATAAAGCAACAAACGGGAATGTCAAGTAATTCTGTTTTTGAAGAACCCATTGTGTTAAGAGGTCAAAAACCACATTCTCATTTTGGAGCAGCGATTGCTGGAATTGGAAATATAAATAATGACCCATACGGATTTAAAGGTTTTTTTTTAAATTAAACATATTTTTGTGTAAGAGAGATTTAAATTAAAAGAAAATTAAAATATTAATTATTTAATTAATTTTCTCTTTTTTGCTTTATAGATTTTTGTGTTGGAGCACCTCATCATGATTCTGGCGCTGTTTTTGTCTTTCATGGAAATGAATATAAACAATTCTTAACTGAACCAACACAAAAAATATTTGCCAAAAATTTAATTCATTCTCCTAAACCTCTAAATTCTTTTGGATCTTCTTTAGCAAATGGAATAGATTTAGATGGTGATGGTTATGCTGAGTTGGCAGGTTTTTTTTTTAATTATTATTTTTTAATTTAGTTGTTTTTAAAAATATTTTTTAAGTTGGTGCACCAGAATCTGATGCTGTTGTTATTTTTCATCCAAAACCAGTTTTAGAAGTTAAATTAATTCATCAATTTGATCAAAAACAAGTCAAAATTAGTACTTCAAGAAACGATTGGGATTGTGCTTTGGGACCTAGCTGGTTTTTTTTTAATTTTTTTAAAATAAAAACATTGTAAAATTTAATTTTTAAATTTTCTCAGTTTTTCATTGTCTACCTCAATTATTTTACTTGATAGAAATAATACAACTTTACAAAATTTAAATAAATCATTTGGTTTTGGTCAAAATCCATTTTTATGTAAACTTGAAGTTTTACCCTTTGCTAGAGGTGTTCTGCCGCGTGCTCTTTTCTCTTCTAATAGTGAAACAAAAATTAATTGGGATTGTGGATCTGAGGCAATTAAAAAAGCAGAAATTAAAAAACAGAATTTATATATTCCGGTTAGTTAATTTTATATATTCTGAAATTTATTCTGATTTTTATTTAATTATTTCTGAAATATTTTGATGATTTGAAAATTCTGGTCAATCAGAATAAATTCTGATAATTCAGAATTTATTCGATTTTTCAAATATTCTGATCTTTCAGAATTCTGATTAATCAGAATTATTCTGATTTTTCTGAAATCGTTCTGATATTTTTATTTATTAATAAGAGTGGAAATGAAGACTGGACAAATCCTTTACGCTTCAATTTTTCAATTTCTTTACGACGTCCTCCTCGTTCATTAAATAATATTTTAATGCCTGCTATTAGTCCAGAACAAACTTTTTATATTTTTGGAATTTCGTTTGATAAACTTTGTGGAGATGATAATGAATGTCATACAAATTTAGTTTTAAGTGGAGCTTTTTTAGATTTATCGTTAGTTTTTTTTAATTTTTTTATTATTTTTAAATAAATTATTAGACGTTCTTCTGATGGTCTTTATCAAGCAAAAGTTACCGAAAAAGATATTTTAGTTCTTAGATTATTAGTTGAAAATCGTGCAGAACGTGCTTATTTAACAAAACTTTATTTGGAATATGATGATACTGAATTAGATGAACCAAGTGTTATTAAACGTGGAGAAAATAATTTGAATGAACAACATAAAATTGATATTGAAAGAAAAGAAGCTGGAAAAGCAGTGTTAGCCCTTGCTAATCCTTTAGAAGCTGGAGAAAAGGTTTTTTTTAATAAATTATTTTTTTTCTTTACCTGTGGGATTTGTTTAAGAATTTAAAATAATTTTTTTATAAAGTTGGGCTTTGATCTACTTTTTAAACTTGTGCGAAGCAGTTCAGAACGTATCAGTGCTTCTTTACAATTTAAAGCATTAGTAAACTCTTCTAGTGTTGAAGATTATTTTGAAGATAATTTTTGGAAAGGAGAAGTTCAATTAATTAAAGAAGCAGATCTTCAACTTGCTGGGGGTTCACGTCCCCCAATTGTTCATTTTAGTAGAGGAAATTATGCACCAAAAGATGAATTTGATATTGGACCTCAATTAATACATGCTTATACTTTAACTAATAAAGGACCTTTTTATGCAAGAAATGTTACTTTAAAGGTTTTTTTTATTTTTTATTAAATTTTCTTTTATTTATTAAAGAGTAGTGTTTATTGTTAGTTGGGGTATTTTTAAGGTATAATTAAGTTTATTTTTTCGCTAAATTAAAAGGTAGCGTTGTGGTGTAGTTGGAAGATGTTATGTTCGCAGTTAGAAGGGTGAAGGGTTCGAATCCTTTTGGTGTAAAATCGTTTTAATTTAGCAAAATAAGGTTTTTAATGTTAAAAATATTATTTTAAAATTTTCTTTTTAATTAAAAAAATTTTCTTTTTCAAATAAAAATCAATTTTTAAAGATTGATTGGCCTTTACGTTTGGATACACCTTCAATAAATTCTGATTGGTTACTTTATACATTAGAAGAACCTTTAATTAGACATAATGGACAATTTAGACGTTGTAAAATAATAAATAATAATAATCATTTAACTTCTTCTTTTTCATCAAATTTAATTAATCCATTAAATATTTACAATGATGCAACATTAAAATTAGATTATTATTTATTGTCAAAATCCCCTCGAATTAGAAAACCTAGAAATTCTTTATTAATAAATAAAGAAGAAAATAAACAAAAAGAAGAAGAAGAAAATATTGAAATTATTAGACAAAGTTCAATTTTAAATTTTGGTAATAATTTATGGCCAAAATTAATTAATGAAGAATCTGGTGAACGTGTTCGTGTTATTGATATTGTTTGTTTTTTTTTAATTTATTGAAAATTTTGTATTTTTATTATAAAATTCTGAAATGTTTTTTTGGTTCAATTCCCGTTATTTTTATATTTTTTAAAATTTCCATATTTTTCAGAATTGCAAAGACAAAAATGTCCGTTGTGTACAATTAACTTGTCATTTTGATTATATTGGAAGTAATGATTCTGCTTTAATTGAAATTCGTGCTCGTCTATGGAATTGGACTTTTTCTGCCGAAGATTATCGTCAATTTGATTATATAGCTTTAACTTCTGAAGGATTTATTGAATTAGATCCAACACAGGGCATTTTAGAAGATAAAAGTAAATAATTAATTATATTCCTATTTTTAAATTCTGATTTTTTAATTTCTGATTTTTAAATTCTGATTTTTTGTTCTGATTTTTAAATTCTGATTTTTTGTTCTGATTTTTAAATTCTGATTTTTTGTTCTGATTTTTAAATTCTTATTTATTGTGCTGATTATTTGTTCTGATTTTATTCTGATTTTTTAACTTCTGATTTTTAAGGTAACAATTTTGCAAAAGTCACAACTAGAGCATATCCAGACAGACCACAACAGGAAGACCATATAAAATGGTGGATATTATTATTAGCTGCATTAATTGGATTTGGATTACTTTTAATATTAATTTTAATTTGTTGGCATTTTGGATTTTTTAAAAGAAAAAGGCCTCAACTTTTATTACATCAAGCACATTTAGCTAAACAAAGAGAAGAATTAGAAGAAGAAAGATTTGGTGGAAGATTATAGTAAAAAGAGAAGGAAAAGGAAAAAGATCTCATCATATTTTTCAAAGGAAAAGGTAATGTAAAAGAAGTAAGTAATATTTTAAATTAATTTTATTTTGATTATAATTAATATTAACATTTTACTACTCTGTTGGTTAAAAATCCCTCTCTTCCCCCTAAAATAACATCTAAATATTATTGGAATATAAAAGAAAGATTTTCTTTACCTTCTCTAATTTTTTCCTATATTGTGTGGGTTTAATTAAAGTAATTTTACTATATTTTTATTTATATTATAGGCTGTTCGTTAAAAAAAATTAATTTTTAGTCAAGTAGTTTTGGCATTTTCTGCTACTTAATTTTTTTTATCGAACACCTATACATATTTTTTAATTTAATTTTTAAATGTTTTTTAAGCTAGAAATTAATAAGCCATCGCGTTGTGAATTTTGCTCATTTTCATAATTATTTTTTTAGAGTCTGTAAAATATTTTTTTAATTTTGTGTATTTTTTTGAATTTAATATTTTCTCAAAAAAAAAATTGAAAATTAGAAAAATTAAAATTTCAAAAAATATTTTTATTTCCAGACTCTAATTGTCATTTTTAATTTTTTCATAAAAATAAATTTTCGCTTAATACTTATTTTAAAAATAATTCGCTTAAAAATGCTTTTTTTATTTAAAAATAATTTATCTAATAATTTATTTATATATTTTGCCATTCAAATAAATCTTTCCATTCATTTTTATTTTTCCAATTTAATGCATGATTTGTATACATCGAAATAATTATTTTCTGTTTTTGTTCCAAATTTCTGAGAAATATTATAACCTTTAATTAAAATAAATTAATTAATTTATCAGAAATTCTGATTTTTGAATAATTTTTATTCTGATTTTGTAAATTCTGGTTTTTCTGATAGAAATTCTGATCAGAAATTCCAGTTTCAGAAATTCTGATGTTGTAAATTCTGGTTTTTTTCTGATTTTTTTTAAGTCAGAAATTCTGTTTTTTCTGATCAGAAATTTGATTTTTATTTAATTATTATTAATTAAAAATTAACTGGAAAAATATTAATATTTGTTTGTTTTTTAATTTTTCTTTTAGAGGCAATCCAATTTGCTGTATTTTCAAGTAAAGCTAATAAATTAACTAATTCAGCATTTGTTAAAATATAATTATTTTCTTGTAATTCTATAAATATTGATGAACATTTTATTGAATTAATAAATAATGTTTTAGTACAAAATTCTTGAATTAGAGAATATATTCTGTTATAACCTTAAGTTTATTATTATATTCTGATTATTTTGAAATTCTGATTTTTTATTTTGATTCAGAATTTCTGGTTTTCGTAAATTTGATTTTATCTGATATATATTGTAAGGCCGGCTAAGTTTGCTGTCAGCTAGCTAATAAATGAAAAAGGGAAGCCTTCGATAGGCGGTGGGATGGTTGAATGATTACAGCCCCGTTCCGAGAGCTCTCAGGTTCAATCCCACGCAATGTTTTGCTATTTTCTGGGATGGGTTCAGCCGCTTTACTATATATATAGTATTTATCACTTACCATAATGCATGTGAATCATTGAAAGATAATTTGAACGTGGAATGCCTCCTTCAAATAAAGGAATTCGATAACTTGGTCTTATTCTGAACCAATGTATCTAAATAAATATTAATATTTTTAATTATTTTATTTTAAATATTATTTTACACTAATTCCATTAGCTGCTAATTTTAAAGCTTCTTCAAAAATAACATCTAAAGGCTCTAAAGTATTTGGGTCTTCAGTATCAATAAAAAGCACAAGAATATTAGAGTTAGGTATTGAATCAGGGAATTTATATGTTGAAAAATTCATTTTAGATATTTTTATAATTTAAATAAAGTGTTAAATGACTACTTCTAAAAGTTGAAAAATTATAAAAATAAATTATTAAAAATAAAAATTGTTTAGTTAAAAATCAGAATATTCAAAATTTTGATTTTTTTGATAATCTGATTTTATTATATTTAAAATTCCAATTTTATTCTGATTTAAGAATTCTGATTTTTACTTAAAAAAATAGAACGTGAAAATCAGAATTTTAATTAATAAAATCAGAAAATCCAAAAAATCAGAATTTTAATTATAAAATCAGAATATCCAAAAAAGGCAGAACTTTAAATAATTGTTTTTCTTTTCAGATTTGACCTTATTTAAAAATAATTAATTTGCTTTAAAAAATTTAGAAAAAAATTCTTCATTAAATATATAATAATTATTTGACAATTTAACAAATAATAAAATTAATTTAAAAAAAATAAAATAATTTATTCATAATTTTCCAAAAAATTCTTAACAAAATTATAAAAAATATTTTTATCAATTTTTGGGAATAATTTTAAACAAAAAAGGGATGGATTAACCAATTCATTTTTTAAATTTTCTGGAATTGTACAAATTAAATGTTCATCTTTTGCCAATTGTTGAGCTAATTCTGACTGGTGATTATCCATTAAAGAATTATTAATTATTGCAATAAAAGGCTTTTCAAGATCTAAAACTTCTAAGCAAGTCCCTGCACCTGCATGTCCAATTATTAAATCAGAATCTTTAGAAAAAATTTTTAAAAGTATAGGAAATTAAAAAAAATTTTAAACCTTCCATTTCGCTTTGAATTGAATCCTTGTAACGAAAAAGAACGACCTTACAAAAATAAAATGTTAAAAAAAACAAAAAAATTAAATATAAGAAACCTGAATTCCACAAATTTCTGTCTCCCAAATTTCCTCTTCCGATTTTTTAAAGCAAATTAAACATTCTGGAATTTTTCCACTACCATTTTGTATAATAATTTTGTTTATTCCAATTTTTAAAAATTGTTGTAAAATAGAATCAGTTAAAATAGTAAAAATTAATTTTTCAAATTGAGTACTTCCAACAGTTACAAAACACTTCATTTTAATTATTTTAAAATTTAGAAGAATAACCAATTAATTCTTCAATTGGTTCGTAAAGCCAATTATCACGTCTTGCTCTCAAAAGTTGATTTCGAACAAATGTAAGGGCACGTTCGTGTGCTTCTAAAAAGAAAATTGGAGAAAATTTTAAAGTTTAGAGAGTTTTGAATTTAAAATATTCAAAAATAAAATTTAGAAAATTTTTAAAAATAAAAAACTTCAATGGGATTCGAACTTGAGACCATTAAAACAGAAAAAACTTATTCAACTACACTAAGGAGACATTAGACTTTTGAAGGTTGAAGTAAAGAAAAAATACAAAAACCAAAATAATGTAAAAATATTATTAAAAAAACCTTTTTCTCGCTTTGCAGAAAGTTTTTTAACAGCTGCTTCGTCCTCTTCACCGGACACTGATAAATATTTATCTGCAAAACCGACAGTTTCTAAAAAATAAAAGGGGAGAAAATATATTTTTCTAATTAAAAGAAAAAGAAAACCTTTAGTAGACGACAATTTAGGTGTTGATTCTTTTGAAACTAAGGTTATCCAATTACGGGCACTTCTTCTCGTTATTCTAACTCCACTAGTTCCAGAAGATGATAAATTATTATTATTCATAAAATGATAAATAAAACTTTCATAAAAACAATTTAACAAAATTTGCGGGAAAATTTACAAAAAAAAAGAAGAGGAAAGCAAATTAAAAAGAAACGTTTAGGTCTAATTTATGTAATTTTAGGAAGATAAAATAGTCTGTGCTGAAGTGGCTGCGTTTCAAAAAACAGCCATTTTTATGAGAAACAACGTAATTAGAGAAAAAAGAAAATATTATTTAAATATAGTAAAAAAAAATTATTTTGGCGTAATGTCTAATTTTTATTTTCTTTTTTGGCAGACATTTTCTAGAGTAAACAAAATATACTTTTATTTAGTTTTAACAGTTTTTGTAAATTCTTTTGTTTTAATTTTTGTTTAAGCATATTTTCTAGTTTTATATTAAAATATGTCTAAAGGAGTTGTCCCTCAACATTTTATTGATGAAGCTGCGAGATCGGTAAGAATATGATCTTTATTTAAATTTAATAATTTTATTAACATTTAAGAATGATGATGATGACCCATTTTCTGAAACTAGAAGAAAAAACATTGCTGAACGCCAAAGTCAATACCAAAGTCGTGCAAGAAAGCGTCCAATCTCACCTGATCGTGCAGATATGTTTGGTATAACAAAATTCTTATTAATTTATTTAATTTTTTATAACATTAGTTGATCAAACTCCTGATTTGCGTGATAGAACTTATGCCAAAATTATGCAAGAACAGCTCTTTACTGCTGAAAAGGTTTTTCAAATATTTTGAATTTCTTAGGTTTTATTCTGGGTTACTTTTTTAATGTTTATGGCAGTTATTTTACTTCATTTCTTTAAGTTCTTTTAAATTTTAGGAAAAAGTGGAAAGAGAATTGGTTGACAAACATCAATCTGGAGAATTAAAATATACAAGACAAATTAAAAGTTTTATTCCTGAAGTTGATACTCCATCTGAAAATATTGAAAATACTCCTTCACAAGCTCCGCGCAAGAAAAGAATTGCTTTGAGTGGACATTCTATTGCTGCTGTAAATTTTTTTATTTTAAGAAATATTTAACTGATTTAGAGTTAATTTTTCATTTTTAAGGATAAAACTCCAAACGTTTCCCATTGGGATGAGACTCCAGCACACATTTCTGCATTTGATTCTACTCCATCTTCAGATAATAAATGGGACGCTACACCTTCACAAACACCTCGTCGCAACCGTTGGGATGAAACGCCAAGGGAATCTGTCAGGGATGGAGGAATGACACCCGGATGGGGGTCAGAAACTCCTAGAGACATAAAAATGGACTTGAGTGAGAGAGCAGATGAAACTCCTGGCGCTTCTAAACGTCGTTCTCGTTGGGACCTTACTCCATCTCAAACACCATCTGAAACTCCAATGGCTGGTATTGATGCAACTCCAACACATTTTACGCCTAAAGCAATGCAAAATGGTGGAATGACTCCTTCAATGTTAACTCCTGGTGGAACAACACCAATTGGAACACCAGCAATGGCAATGAAAACACCAGCTGTTCCATTCGTTCCAATGACCCCAGAACAAGCAGCTATCTATAAGTGGGAAAAAGAAGTAGATGATAGAAATCGTCCACTTTCAGATGAAGAATTGGATTGTTTAATGCCACCTGGTTTTAAAATTTTGGCACCACCATCTGGTATATATTTTTTAATTCTTTTTAAAATAATTTTTGGAAAGTGTGGAAGGTAAGGAACATTAATCTGCTGGATTTTCCGACAAAAAAGGATATTTTTCTCAATTTTATTTTTTAAAGGTTATGTTCCTGTTAGAACACCAACAAGAAAATTATTGGCCACTCCTACTCCGATGTCAGGAATTGGCGGTTTTATGATTCCACCAACACCAGAGAGAGGTGGTGCTGGTGCAGATAAAGGTGTTGGAGGAATAATTGATACACAACCAAAAGATCCAGAATTACCAGCGCTTAAACCTGAAGATATTCAATATTTTGACAAACTTTTGCAAGATGTAGATGAAAACACATTGACTAAAGCAGAGAAAAATGAACGTGAAATTATGGGTTATTTATTAAAAATTAAAAATGGAATGCCATCACAACGAAAATCTGGGCTTAGAAAAATAACAGAAAATGCTCGTCGTTTGGGTGCTGGACCTTTATTTAATCAAATTTTGCCTCTTTTAATGTCTCCTACACTTGAGGATCAAGAACGACATTTAATGGTTAAAGTTATTGACAGAATTTTATATAAACTTGATGACCTTGTTCGTCCATATGTTCACAAAATTTTGGTGGTAATTGAACCACTGTTAATTGATGAAGATTATTATGCACGTGTTGAAGGTTTTTTTTTTAATATTTAAAGAATTTAAATTAGAAATTTTTAGGTAGAGAAATAATTTCAAATTTGGCCAAAGCAGCAGGACTTGCTACAATGATCTCAACAATGCGACCAGACATTGATAATGTAGATGAATATGTTAGAAACACAACAGCTCGTGCTTTTGCAGTTGTTGCTTCTGCATTGGGAATACCTTCACTTTTACCTTTTTTGAAAGCTGTTTGTAAAAGTAAAAAGAGTTGGCAGGCTCGGCATACAGGTTTTTTTTTTTGTATAAAATAAATTTTGGGAAATTTATTAGAAAAGATGATGAAGAATAGAAGCAAAAAATTTTTATAGTAAAAAAATATTTTATTTTAAGGTATAAAAATTGTTCAACAAATTGCAATCCTTATGGGTTGTGCTGTTCTTCCTCATCTCAAGGCACTTGTTGAGATTATAGAAAGCGGGTTAATTGATGAACAGCAAAAAGTTCGAACAATTACTGCACTTGGAATTGCTGCTTTGGCAGAAGCAGCCACTCCTTATGGAATTGAAGCTTTTGATTCTGTTTTGAAACCATTGTGGAAAGGTTTGTTTTTTTTTTAATTTTGTTATTTTATTTAAAAATAGGTAAAAATTTTAAATTTCTTTTTAGGAATTCGAACGCATAGAGGAAAGGGATTAGCAGCTTTTCTCAAAGCTATTGGCTTCTTAATCCCATTGATGGATGCTGAATATGCTAGTTACTACACTAAAGAAGTGATGCTTATATTGATTCGGGAATTTGTATCACCAGATGAAGAAATGAAAAAAATTGTTTTAAAGGTTTATTATTTTTTTATATTAAAATAGAGATTAGTTTTTTCCGTTTTGTGGCAAAAAGTCAACAGGTTCTGTCCATATATTTTTCACAAAAAGGATTATTTTAGAATATAAAAAGTAAAAAAAATGTTTTATAAAATATAGTTAACATTAATTTTATTTATATTTTTTAGGTAGTAAAACAATGCTGTTCTACTGATGGTGTTGAACCTCTTTATATTAGAGAAGAAATTTTATCTCCATTTTTTAGAGCATTTTGGAATCATCGAATGGCAATGGATCGTCGCAATTACAAACATTTGGTTGACACAACAGTTGAAATAGCTCAAAAGGTTTTTTTAGTTTAAATAAATTTAAATGTATTTGTGAGTGAGAAGAGAGACATATTTGAATATTAAAAAATTATTTAAAATTAATTTTTTAAAGTATTTTTTAAGGTTGGTTCTGTTGAAATTGTTAGTAGAATAGTTGATGATTTAAAAGATGAAAATGAACAATACAGAAAAATGGTAATGGAAACAATTGAAAATATTATGGCACTTATTGGTGCATCTGAAATTGACTCACGTTTGGAGGAACAATTAATTGATGGAATTTTATATGCATTTCAGGAACAGACACAAGAGGTTTTAATTTTTTTGTTTTCTGAATGACATTTGATCCAATTTGAAAAATACTCTAAAAATTCATTTTTTATAGGATCCTATTATGCTTGAAGGTTTCGGAACAGTATGCAAAGCTTTAGGCCGTCGAACAAAACCTTACCTCCCTCAAATTTGTGGAACAATATTGTGGCGTTTGAACAATAAATCTGCTAAAGTTCGTCAACAGGCTACTGACTTGGTTTATTTTTTTATTTAATTTTTTTTGAAATATTTTTGCTACTTTTATTAGATTGCAAAAATAGCTCCAGTGATGAATGTTTGTCAAGAAGAAAAATTAATGGGACATTTGGGTGTTGTTCTTTACGAATATTTGGGTGAAGAATATCCTGAAGTACTTGGATCAATTTTAGGCGCATTAAGTGCTATTGTTTCTGTGATTGGAATGACAAAAATGACACCTCCAATAAAGGATTTACTTCCCCGACTTACACCTATTCTTAAAAATCGGTAAATTTTTATTATAGAAATTAAATTTTTTTTGTTAAATTAGACATGAAAAAGTCCAAGAATTTTGCATTGAATTAGTTGGAAAAATTGCCGATCGTGGCTCAGAATTTGTATCTGCACGTGAATGGATGCGTATATGCTTTGAACTTTTAGAATTGCTTAAAGCACATAAAAAATCAATTCGACGTGCAGCAATTAATACTTTTGGATATATAGCAAAAGCTATTGGCCCTCATGATGTATTAGCAACTTTATTAAATAATTTAAAAGTTCAAGAACGTCAACTTCGTGTTTGTACGACAGTTGCAATTGCTATAGTTTCAGAAACTTGTGCTCCTTTTACTGTTCTTCCGGCTATAATGAATGAATATCGTGTACCAGGTTTTTTTTTAATTATTGAAGATTTTTGGATAGTCTATAATTGATGCCTTTTATTTTTTTAAACTGTTAAACTATAACTGATATCCAATAGTCTAACAAAAACAAGTCCCGATAGTTTTTTTTTACGTCTGATGTGAGAATAAATGTTTTTAGGAAAAAGATGTTGACCATAATTAAATGAAAAAAAAGATGAAGAGCATCAACTATAGTCTTATTTAGATTTTTTAAATTATTTATGATTGAAATTCTCAAGGGTATAAGGCAAAATAAAAGTGAAAACACCCCTATATTTTGATTTAAAAAAAATTAAAAATTCTTTCATTAAAAAGTTGTCTCATTATTTTTATAGAAATTAATGTCCAAAATGGTGTATTGAAGGCTTTTTCATTTATGTTTGAATATATTGGTGAAATGGCCAAAGATTATATTTATGCTGTTACTCCTTTGCTTATAGATGCACTTATGGAAAGGTTTTTCTTTCTAAAATTAATTAATTTTTTTTTTAAATAAATATTAAAGAGATGTAGTACATCGTCAAATTTCAATTGACGCTTGTGCTCATTTAATTCTTGGAGCATACGGATTTGGTTGTGAAGATGCTTTATTGCATTTATTTAATTATATATGGCCAAATATGTTAGAAAATTCACCTCACGTTATTCAACGTTTTGTTTTTGCATGTGATGCTTTGCGTGTTTCGCTTGGCCCAATTAAAGTGTTGCAATATTGTTTACAGGCTTTGTGGCATCCAGCGAGGAAAGTCCGTGAGCCGTCGTGGAAGGTTTTCTTTGAATTAATTTAATTTTAAATAAATTTAAATTTATAAAAAGGTCTTCAATAACCTTATCCTTGGATCTCAGGACGCTGTTGTCGCTGGTTATCCTCGTTTTGAAAATACAGACAGAAACCTTTATATTCGTTATGAACTTGATTATGTCCTCTGAAAGAAAAAAAATGTTTTTTTTTTATATTTTCTGTATTTTATTTTATAAATTAGGGATCTGAAACTAAAATTTTTTTAATGAAAAAATTTATTAAAAATAATTGAATTTTTTTGTTATTAATATTTCTGATCCTTAATTTTAAACACCCCAAAAAATTTAATAAAGTTGCCAGGTACATAATGTTTTTAATATTATTAGAATATTTTATATTTTTTAAAATTGTTATATAAAATATCTTTTTTACATTTGTAAAAAAAATAATTTTATTACTACTAAATTCTTCATTTTATGCAAGATACTAAAAATTTTGATGTTTAATACTACTTCAGTACGGAGAGTTTCTCAGGTTATTTTTTAATTTAATTTTTAATATTATTTATTTTTTTTTCAGTTTATTTCGAGACATTGTTTTTCCAATTCAGCGCCTTTTTCCTCAACAAATTTAAATAGAAAAGTTTTATTTGAAAAAGCTTCTGTCGACAAATTTAGTGAAAATAATAAAAATAATTTTGTAATAAAATTGGATAATAATTATTTAAAAAGTCCAGCTGGAAATGTTCTTTTACTTAAATCTGAACTTTTGGCTTTATTAATTTCAAATGAATGGAATTTAAATAAAAATGGATTAGCAAGTAAATCATCTATGCATTTGACAGGTTTTATTTTTAAAATTAATATAAAAATATTTTTATTTTGAAAATTTAGGATTAGCTTTTACTGGTGAATTAGTTTGCTATTTTTATAAATAAATCTCACTGGATTCAGGTTTTTTGATCTCATATTTTCTGAATAACCACAAATTAAATTTTTTAAATATCCTCTACCTTTTGTCAAAAATTAAAAAGTTTTACTATTATTTGGATTTGCCTAACAATAAGGCTAAAATTTTTGATAAAATTACATTTAAAAAAGTTAGATCTTTGGACAAAAGTAAAATCCAGGCCTTATTCCCTAGTTAAATATTCAGCAAAAAAAAATTAATTAAATTAAATTTTATTTTTAGCTCTAGACAACCCTCATAAACAAACTACAAATTCTCTTATTGAAAAAATAGTAGATTATATAGATATTGACACTTTACTTTATTTTTCTGATACTCAAACATCAATTGAAGAAGAACAACAAAAACAATGGATTCCAATAATTAAATGGATTAATTTAAAATTTAAAACAAATTTAGAACAAACAAACAGTTTAATTGAACTTCCAAAAATTTCAAAAAATTGCAAAGAAAGGTTAAAACAATTTTTTTCTTTTTACAACTTCCCAGCACTTTGTGGAATAAATTATGGAGCTGAAAATTTAAAAAGTTTAATTTTAACGATTGCTACAATTGAAGGTTATTTAAATGTTGAACAAGCAGTTGAAGCATCTAATTTAGAACAAATAATTCAAAGCAAAGTTTGGGGAACTTTTGAATGGTTTCATCATTTAGAACATTTTGAATTAAATTCTAGAATTTCAGCAGCAATGTTGTTTGTTAATTTAAATTCTTCTTCAAATAATTGTTAATTTTTTTGTTTGTTTAGAAATAAAATATTTAAATATTCTCTAAAATTTAAATAAAAATACATTTTTGCTTTTGATTTTCATATTTTTATTTTTTTTCTCTCAACAAATATGTAAAAACTTTTGTTTTTTAGAATAGATGGAACCACAATTTGTTAAATTAAAATTAATCCATTCTGCTGAAGAAACTTTTGAACTTGTGAGTGTTCGCAAATTTTATCCGCAAATTTGACTTGCGGATAAATTAATTTCGATAGCATTAAAGCAAAAAGAATATTTCTAAAAAATTCTTTTTTTTCAGTGTCCAAAGCTAATTCCTGGCTTGAAATCTGAAGATGTTGTTCAAATAAAATCGTTGGTTTCTGATGATTATGTTGTTTTTCAATATACACAAAAATGTTCAAATGATTCAAGGCTAAAAGATAAAAGTATTGTAGCTTGTTCTAAAGCTTTTGAAAATAAAAAGAAGCAATTTCTTAATCGTTCTAATGTTTTAGTTGGAATAATAGATAAAAAAGAGGTTTTTTTTAATTTTATTATAGTTAAAATTTATTTTCTTTTAGATAACACTTGATAGTTTGGAATTAACATTTAAGGTTTTTATTAAATTATTTATTAGTAAAATGATATTAACAATTTCGTAAGTTTTGTCCGCTATCTAAATATTTACATGTAAAGAATTATACTTTTTTAAATAAGACAAAACAAATATAACTTGCGGACACTCCTATATAACATTTTTATTTTTAATATCTTTTCTTGTTTATTCTCCCTTAAAATTTTGCAATATATTTAATTTACCTTAAAATTAAATTTAATATATATTTTTTAGGAATATTATGTTTCTCGTGCTGATATGTGGCGTATTCGAAATTGTTTAGTAGATTCATGTGTATATGTTGGTAAAAAAGAAGAATGGCTTGGAATTTTATTTACTGTTAGTGATTTGTGGCGTTTGGGTGAAATGGTTTGGAGTGGTTATGTTTCTGATGAAACAAGGTTTTTTTAATAAAAAATTTTTTAATATTAAAAATTATTTTTTTAGGATTGTTTTTCGTTCTTCAAGTTCACAAGTTATTATTTTTTATTTTTTTTTTTAAATAAAATTACTAGAAAAATCTTTTTTTAACCGTTTAATATTTAGTTTTTTCTTAAAAATATTTCTTTCCTTTTAATTTAGGTTTTAATTTTTATTCAATTTGGCACAGAAATGTGGGATATAGATCCACATGGCTATTTATATTTTGAAAAATGTGTTAACGGATTTTTACCTGAATTGTTTAAAAAATGGAAAGAACAATTTTGTGCTCATTTGGTTTGTTTTTTTTAATTATTTTTTAAATGAAAATATCTTTTTTTGAACATTTTTATTTTTTAAAATTATTTATTAAATATAGGTGACCCTAATTATATTTTCTCGATGGTATTATAGAGAAGAATTACTTGATGAAGAAATGAAAGATAAATTGAAAGGATCTAAAGATCATAGAGGACGTTATTATCAAGTTTTTTTTAATAAATTATTTTAAAAATTATATTTTTTTAAAATTTTTAGGATTTTTATTGGCTTTTAGTTCAAAATGAACATTATTTTGACTGGACACATGTTATATCCAAGGTTTTTTTTTAATTTTAACTATACACTTTTTGGTGATAATTTTTTGATTTTCTTTTATTTTATAGTTTTAATTTATTTAATTTTTTTTTTAGTTGAAACTTGCATTTTACAAATATAAAGATTCTATTGATAAATACAATGCTGAAACATTTCCTGTATTTTTTTTCTTTAATTTAGAAAATATATTTTTATTTTATTTTCTAGTCATACAAAAAGACTGAACCAATAGCTGTTTGGTCTACTTCTATGGATGGAAATTTTTTAGAAGTTTTAAATATTTCAATGAATAGTTTTGTTTCTTATCACTCAGATAGACGTTTTGAAACTTCGGGACAGCAGGTTTTATATTTATTTAAAAACCAAATTATTTATCTCTAAGGGTGAGAACACCTTAACTTCTGAACCTCCGAAATTTTTCGAGTTTTTCCAAATTCTTCGAAATGCCATTCCCGACAATCTACATGATGGGCCTTCTCTGTTCATTTCCCCCGAAAGTCTTTTCTTATTTTTTGGGGATACCTCTAATTATTGTTTTATTGAAAAGAAATTTTGAATTACTCTACTTTTTATTTATCAAAATTAAATAATATTTTTTTTTAATTTTTAGATTATTTTTGTTACTCCAGGTGGTGGAGTGTTTAATGTAGACAGAGAAATGGTTAATTTAACAAAGTATATTTATTTTTATATTATTTTTTAATTTCTTTTTAATATTTAAAGACAACGTTTAATAGATATGGGAATATCATTAGATATTGTTTGTTTGGGTGAACAACCTTTACATGCTGTCCCCCTTTTTGTTTTTAAAAGCAATAATCCACAACAATGTTCAGATGATTATTTTATTCCACATTGGATGAATTATAGTTATTATCAAATGACAAAACGATCTGTTTTTCCTATTAAATTTAAAACAAGAATTAGCTTTCCTGAAGATTTGTTAAAGGTTTTTTTTTAATTTTTTAAAGTTTTAAGATATCCCTTATTTTTAAAATTTTTTAAGGTATCACCTTATTTTCAGAATTCTTGTTTTTAATTTAATATTTTTTTAAATTAATTTTAAGTATTAAAATTAATTTAAAAAATATTTTTTTTCTTTATGGGAATATTATTCTAAAAATTCTTTCCATAAATTTTAAATATTTAAAAAAAAATTATTTGCGGACACATTTCCTTTCCAATAATTCTAAATTAATTATTTTTATTTTTAGAATACAGAAGAAGGTCTTTTTATGGAAAAAAGTATTCAACAAGTAGAAGATACACATTCTTATGATGAACAATCATTTAATTCTTTTGCTCAAACAAACTTTGGAGCAGCTAATAATTTATTAAATGAATTATATAATGAATTGGCAATTAATAATAATAATGATATTATTAGTGGAAATGCAGGAAATTTTGAGGTTTTTTTTAATTTTGGGGATTAATTTTATCTAAATTTAATTGTTATCTAAATTTAATTGTAGGAGAAAGTCTTTATTTCCAATTTACCTTATTTAAAAAATTATTTTTAAAAAATAGTTTGGTCGTCCCTCTGCTGTTCTTTCTTCTTTTGGAGAGCGTAAAATAACTACAGGTTCGTTTGAATCTCGACATGGAAGTTATGAACGAAATAGGATAGAGACTACTAATACACTTCAATTTAGAAGCGGTTTTTTTTTTAATTAAAAATATCTAAATAATATATTATTTTTTAAAGTATCTCAAAGAATTCCTAAACAAAGTTGTCAACTTTTTGATCCAATCCAGCGTGGATTTTTAAATCCTTTTCGTCCAGAAGATTTTATTGTTAGAATAACTGCTAATCGTAGAAGATGGATTCATGGTTTATTTTTTTAATTATTTATTTTGAGATTTTTTGAGATACAAATTAATTTCCTTTTTAAGTTTTTCCCGTTGATAGACTCGGAAGGGCAAAATTAGCACATCATTATGTTATTGGTACAAGTACAATGAGTGTTTTACAAACTATTGAACCTGTAAAAGAAAATTAATTTTAATATTAATTTTAAATATATTTAGGAACCAACAATAACCAGATCAACAAGTTCTGTTTCTGATTCTTCTTCCCAAACAGGAGGACAACAACAAAATAATAACAATAATACTTCTCAAAATCATTTTACTGAAAATAAAGTTACAGGACTTGGAGCTAAAGGAAAAACAATGGTTTGGGCTTGGGGATCGACAGGAGAAGAAAAATGGAATCCAGATATGGAGGTTTTTATTTATAAATATTTTATTATTATTATTAGGTGAGAATTTGGAAATATTTTTAGAGATTGATATAAATTAAAATCCGTAGGGTAAATTTACTAGACAAATTATCAAAAATTAGGAGATTTAATTATTTTCTTTTTCTTTCCCTTTTCATCTTTTTCTCAAAAAATAAAATTAATTTAAATTTTTAAAGATTGGCTGTGATTGGAAATCACTAATTCGTTCAGGCCTTTTACCTATAACAACAGACTTTTTTCCTGATGGACGTTCTTTAAATGATTATATAATTCAAGAACATCACGTTTATTTTGATTATGAAGAAATGAAAAAATTTGTTTCAGAAGAGAATTTTCCTTCTCCGAGTTCCTTACATTTGTGTAATCTTTTAATTGATCAATTAATTTATCAACGTTTACAGAGAGGATATCAAATTGTTGTTTTACCTAAAGAATATATTCATTCAGCAATAAGGTTATTTATTTTAAAGAAGAGAAATGCATAAATAGTCTTTTTTATAATAAAACATTAAGTTGTTTGTTAGTGTAGTGGGCAAGTGTCTTGCCTCAATTTGTTGGTATGTAAAGGTTCGAATCCTATTAGAAGAAAAAGTCTTTTTATTAATAATAAAATAATTTTTTTCTAACAAAAAATTATTATATATTAAATAAAAAATATATAAAAATTTTTAAATATTATTTTTAGAAAAATTATTGGAGATAGAGCTCGTCAGCCAGTACAAAGAGTTGTTTGTTTGTCTTTTAATCACATTTATCATCGTATTTCTTTAATAATTGAAGATATGGAAAATATAATAAATACAAAAGATGCAATTATTTTAGTTCAACAATTTATTCCAAAACATATGGTTAACCAAGAATTATATAATCCAGCAAAAATAAATAATTATAATTATTTATTTCAAGTACCTGATGATACTCGTTATATGGCTAGTACTACTTGGTATATAATTAAATTAAATAATATTAATATTTTTATTTAGTTTTAAACATCACAATTTGGATAGATTAAATTGGAGTAGATTAGATTCAGAATTACAAACAGCAAATAAATGTCCTCATTTATTTACTGAAAAAATGAAATGTTTTTCAGCAAGGTTAGTAAAATATTTTTAAATTAAAACTGTAAATTCTTTAATAAAAACACAAAATGCCCAATATCCTCTAATATTTTTTTCTAATTTTCAAATGGTTATTTTACTTATTAGAGAACTTGTATATTTATTTTTTAAATTATTTTTAATTAAAGATATATTGTTCTTCCTGATACAAGTAAAATTGCTAAAGATGTTTTAAATTTCCGAAAGGCTGATGTTTATCGACCATTTGCTTGTCCAGAAGAATTGGAAAATAATTTTATTCGTTTTATTGAATGTAAATAATTAAATATATTTTTTAAAATTATTTTAAGGTGTAAATCGTGTTCGTAGTAATACTTTTCATCATCATAATTCTCAATTAAATTTTAATGATGGAATGTCAACAATTGGTTCTAGACCAGAAACTCCCTCATTAAAATATCATTTAACAGAATCTACAACAACATTTTCCACTCATAATCAAGTGGGAGGAGGAGGAAAAAGTTCTCCAACAGTATTTATATTACCTCCAATAGAATTATTAGAAATGGATATTAATATAATTTTAAATTCTTGGTTAGAACAAATTGAACGTTTTCCAATAACTTTACAACCTAAAAATATACAAACTTTTCCTTTTTCAATTTTTATTTCTTACAATTTTATTTGTTGGTTATTACGTTATGTTACAGGAATGGAAACTTTAGATGATGCTATTATTTTTGCAAGTAAATTAGTTAATGAAGGATATATTAAATTGTTATCTACACCTTCTGATTCTGAAAATTTTGGTAAATTTTGAATTTTTTGTGTGAAAAGGTTAATACATTTAATGACAAAAACTTTCCCTTTTAAATATATTAAAATAACATTCTCTTTTGGTTGCTACCATACCACGTTGAAAGCACGCCATCCCGTCCGATCTGGCAAGTTAAGCAACGGTGGGCTTCCTTAGTACTTGGAACGGAGACGTCCTGGGAATCGGGAGTGTTGTAACTTTTTTAGATTAATTTTTTTATAATTGCGTAGCTTCTTTTTCCTTTTTCTTTAAAAAAAAAGTTTCAAAAATTTAATTTTTTAATTTTACAGAACATGAACCTCGTAAACTTTCTTCTTCAAATTCATCAGATTATTCATTTCGTTATGGATTCTTTTTTTATTATATTATTAAAGAAAAATTAGAAACAGATATTTCAGATTTAGATTTACGTGGAAAGATTTATTTATCAATAGAAAAGCCTTGTCAAATTAATTTTATAGACAAAGAATGTCGTTTTAAACAAAAATCTATTACAATGGAATTTTTACCTTCTTCATCTTCATTTGTTATTAAAAATTTGGAAAATCATTTTATTGAATGGGGAAAGGTTTTTGTTGATAGAGCATATACACATGAACAAGCATTTGAAATTAATGTTTGAGAATTAAATTATTTTTTAATTTTTTTTAAATTTTAAGGTAAAATGGTTTATGGCAACAGGTCAATCAGTAGCTGATTTAGTTAATAAACAATGGGCTAGACATGCACAAAAATATTTAATGCATTTTTTTCCAGCTCCAGAGGATGCTTTTGCTGAACCAACAAATGTTCTTTCTAGTCCTTTAAGATGTCCTATTTTTGTTGCTATTAAAAGTGGATTAATACCTGGTGGATATGTATGTCTTTTTTTCTTTTTTTACTTCTTAAATTCTCAAAATTAATTATTTTTTAATTTTCAGTTTGATTCAATTCTTCGATCAATTTTAGCTTCTTTTGGTTTTATTCATTTAAAATGTCCAATTCATTACAAAGAATGGAAAGGAAAAACTACTCTAACTAATATTTCTTCAACAATTAATAATAATAATTCAACATTATTATCACCTATTTTTACTCAACAATTTGTTCATTTATCTGGGGGAATGTTTGTTAAATATGAACCTGAACAATCTGCGTTTATGTGGGCATGGAATCAAATGTTAACACAAAAATATAGAACAAGGTTTTATTTTTTATTAAAGTTAATTTCGTTATAAAGACACTCTAAGTTGGACCTTTTAACTTTATCTATGTTCATAATTTTTGGGGTAATTAAATATGTCCTCTTAATTTTTCTTTTTATTTTTTTTCAGTTGTTTTTCTGAAGAATTTTTGGATTTTACACTTGAAGATTTTCGTAATTTTTGTGCTGACAAGAGTAATAGATTAAAAAATTTTATTAGTAATTTTATTAAAAATAATCCTATAGAAGAAAACAAATAATAATACGTATATATATTTTTTAATTTATTGTAAATTATTTATTTATTTTAAATTTTGTATATTTTAAAGGAATTTCTGAGGCAGCTTTTTTAAATATATTTAGCTTTATTCAGTTTAAAAAAAGCGGAGAACACAGGTTTATAATTTTATTTTTATGAATATGGGAATAGAGATCGGTAATTGTAGCATTCGTATTATTTATTTTAAATTTTTTATAGGACTCATACACTCCCAAAGCATATTATCACTTTTGTTTCTCATGAGGACTTTCCTCATCCTGTTTAAAATCTTTATTTGGAGAATCGTGGCGATGAGAGTTTGTTGTACAGAGTTAAATGCAATAAGTATGTTTGTGATTTATTTTAAAATTTTAATTAAAATTTTTTAATTTATTAAACAAAAATTTTAACTTTATCTCTTTTTAGTCATTGATTTTTAAATATTAATCCTTCCATAGGAATTATTCCTCCTCACACTATTGTTATCATCAATTTAACGATGCGGAGGACGACAAATTTACCCGAGGATCTTAGTTTGATTTAAACCTTACTTTTAAAAATTATAATTTCATAAGTCAAAGTTTACACAGTCGTAACGAACAACACAACTGATGCTGTCGTTCAATTGCGGGCATTACCACAAAATGCGAGCATAAAAAGAAAACAATTACAAGTTTACGTAGGAACAACAATTTGATTATTTTATTTTTGCCTTTTAACTTTATTTTTCCTCTATTTTTGATTTGGAAAATAAAACATTATTTGTTTTTTATTGTTTTTTATACAATTGAAACAATTTAAAAAAACAAAATAATTGTTTTATTTTCCAAATCAAAAATAGAGGAAAAAAATGCTAAAAGGCAAATATAAAAAAATCAAATTGTTGTTCCCAAGTATACTTGCAATTGTTTTCTTTTTATGTTTGCATTTTGTGGTAATGCCCGCAATTGAACGACAGCATCAGTTGTGTTGTTCGTTACGACTGTGTAAACTTTGACTTATGAAATTATAATTTTTAAAAGTAAGATGTGAAACAAACTAAGATCCTCGGGTAAATTTGTCGTCCTCTGCATCGTTAAATTGATGATAACAATAGTGTGAGGAGGAATAATTCCTATGGAAGGATTAATATTTAAAAATCAATGACTAAAAAGAGACAAATTAAATTTTGTTTAATAAATTAAAAAATTTTAATTAAAATTTTAAAATAAATCACAAACATACTTATTGCATTTAACTCTGTACAACAAACTCTCATCGCCACGATTCTCCAAATAAAGATTTTAAACAGGATGAGGAAAGTCCTCATGAGAAACAAAAGTGATAATATGCTTTGGGTACGTATGAGCCCTTTAAAAAATTTAAAATAAATAATACAAATGCTACAATTACCGATCTCTATTCCCATATTCATAAAAATAAAAATTATAAACCTGTGTTCTCCGCTTTTTTTAAACTGAATAAAGGCTCCTCTATCAAAATATATTTAAAAAAGCTGCCTCAGAAATTCCTTTAAATAACAACACCTCAAAATTAGTAGATTAAATTTAAAATTAAATAAATTTTAATGCAATTTATATATTAAATGAATACAAAGTCACAACATACTAAATAAATTAAATTTTTAAATAAAATTTGGAGCGTACTTTTAAATAAAATTTTTTGTACTTTTACTTTGAATTTAGTCGTCATTTTTCTCCAAATTTGTGAAAGTTTCGCGAACTTTTTGAGATTTAAATAATTTGGCATTCCGACCATTTTTATTTAAATTTCTTTTTCTATAGTATAAAAGCCTTGATAGAGAAGATAAAGCTCATTCTCTCGTTCTCATTTTGATTTCTTAGTATCTGTTACTCGTATTTCTTTTTTCAAATTTTATTTTAACACTTTTTATTTATGATAATCTCTTTTAAATTTTAGAAACATAATTATTCTTAAAATGTCTGATCGTCCAATTTCAAAAAATGATACTATTGTTGCTAAACGTTTAATTTCAAAAAGTGATGTTAATGTTGCAAAACCGGAAACATCGGAAAAGGCTGTGCAGGTTTCTTTTTAATGTTTAAAATTATTGGATCTTGACTTTTATTTTAAAGTGTGATCATGGACCAGATAAAATGGTTGGTGCACCTCTTGCTGCTGATTCTCTTTTATATTCTGCTTACTTTCATCCTGTACAACAATTAAACCCTCGTCCAGGTGGAAAGGTGTGTGAGTGTATTCAAACTAAGCCATTTTATGTTTCGCCATTTGCTGAACTTCGAAGGACGTTAAATGTGAAAAATAATCAAAAAAAGGATCGAGTTCAAATTTAGGAAATTGGAATATTATCGTTAATTTATTGTTGTATACAAATTATATTTTTTGTGAACATATAGTCTTTGTTAAATAAATTTTTGTTGAAGATTTTTTTGTTTAACTTATAAAAAAGTCTATAACTTTTATTGTACTAAATCAAATAATCTCAAATTTTGTAGAATAATAGAGAATTGAACAGACTAAAAAATGAATATAAACAATACTTAGAATAAATATGTATTGGATAATATTTGGTAAAATGATCACATTCATTCTCTTCTTATTTCTCTTGAGTGTGTTGATCTGTTGTATTTTTACACCAGTTAAGACCGGTGTCGTTTTCAAATAATTTTCAGAATTAGAAAGGTCCGGAATTGGCAAATAAAAATTAATAGGCCTTGTCAAATATACAACCACGAACTTTATTTCTTTCAATAATTTTCCATTTTTATTCCGTCGTCTTTTTATTCTCCATTTCTTTATAAAATTTATTTAATCCCAATTCTTTGTCCATTGATATTTAGTGGTCTGGACTTTTGCTTCAATATATATTCAATACAATATATCGAAAATATATTGTATCGGTCCTGGACTAATATTTATTAGTTTCTTTTTTAGAAGATCATTAACTGAGCATCTCTTCAGCAATCTTTGAAAATAAAATTAATTTTTATAAAGATGTTAACTCTCTTTATAAGGAAGGACAATGTTACATTATTTTTTAATCAGTCTTTTCATGAAAATAAATAAATAATTTTTATAAAAAAATACTCAAAATAGATGTCGGCCTTACAAGTGCAAATATTTTTTGTTTCAGTACATATTGTAAATTTAAATCCAACTTGCTTCGTTGTTTTTTTAACAAATAAGAATATAAAAATAAATAGAACAGTACATAATAATTTAAATACTTTAAAAAGTAAAACTTAATTATTTAATTATCCCTAATAGTTTTGTTAATTTCTAGTAAAAATTGAAGTATTTAGCTGGTAATCACAACCCTTTATATTAACAAAAAATTGGGCGGAGTTTTTTATGATAATTACAATTTAATTTAAATTTCCCAGCAAATTTATTATATTTTTATTTAATTTTTAAATGACTAATATTAATATTTTTTATAATTTTAATTTAAAAAAATTGTTTTTGCTTGGTCAGATGATTTTATTAATATTTTATGAATAATATTTTAATTAAAAATAGAATTAAAAAATATAATTAATTGGATTTATCATCCAAAAATGAATAAATTAATTTAATTTTAATAAGTAAATTTTTTATAAATTAATTTTATGTTTATTCCAGAAAAAGAGTAAAAGAATATTTAATTTTAATAATTCTTATTTGTTAGTATTTTCTTGAACAAATAAAACAAAATTATTTATATTAAATTAAAAAATCATCTTACTATTTTATTAGTAAAAATATATGTTTATTTTTATTAAAAAAATAAAAATTAATTTTAAAAATATATTACTTCCTTGTATTTGTTAATATATATAAATATTGATAAAATTATTATTTTTATTAATTAATTTTTAAAAAATTAAATTTAATTAAAAATATGAAATTTATTATATTTTTATTAATTTCCTCTCTTTTTATTATTTTATTAATTAATTTAAATAATAATGGAAATGTTTTAGCTGATGGTGTTTTAAGTGGAAGATATAAAGGTTTGGGCAATTTTATTTAAAAATATGTATAATTATTTAATATCTTTAAAATATAATCTAATTAAATAAATATATTTTAATAATATTTTAAAAATTAATTAAACATCACTTAAATATTTAATTTATTATTTTAAAAGGTGCATGTTTTGCTGATCATTCAGGTTGTGCAATCCAATGCAAAATAGAAGGCTACAAATCTGGGCATTGTAGCAATTGGACATGGAAATGTTGGTGTACACAAAAATGCAAAAATACATTTAGACCTCACCGCCATTGCCAAACCTAAAATTAGGGTAATTAGATACTTTTTTACTTAAAATGATTAAACTAAAAAATAATTAATTTATCATTCATACTTTCTTTAAAATATTTAATTTAGTTAATAAAATTATTGGAAATTTGTTGTGTGTTCCTCAATAATATTTATAATTTTAAAATAAAATAATTTAGTAAATAATAATTTTTTAATATTTAATAATTTAATTAGTAACTAGTACTTTCCCAATAAATAATTAAATAATAAATAATTGTCACATATACAAGCTAAGTTACTAAATAACCGAAGTGGAATATAAACATTTTTTATTTAAACTTTTTAAAAATTTTAAATAAAAAATAAATAAATATAAGAAATTAAAATTTAATAAATATTTATATGTATCTACTTACTAAAAATATTTTTTAATATTTTTAATTTTGGTTTTGATTTTTTAAAATATATTACAATAACGTTCTCTTTCGGTTACTACCATACCACGTTGAAAGCACGCCATCCCGTCCGATCTGGCAAGTTAAGCAACGTTGGGCTTCCTTAGTACTTGGAACGGAGACGTCCTGGGAATTGGGGGTGTTGTAACCTTTTTTATTAAATTTATATTAAAGAAAAAATATAGCGAGAAAAGTACACAAATAATTTTGTTCTGAGATTCCTATAATTTAAATTTTAATTAAATTTATTTATTCACAAAATTGATATATTATAATTATTTTATTTTAATAGTAAATATTTATTCAATTTATCAAATTTAAAAATATTTAATAAATATTCTGTTAAATATATTTATATTCTCTTTTAAAAAATCTCTTTTTCTCAAACACATTATTTATTCATCTAAAAATAAAAAATAAATTAAATAATTTAGGGCACTCGAATAATTAAATTAAAATAAAATTAATTTAAATAATTATTTATTTTAAATATAAAACCTCTTTATAACTTTATTTTTTAAAACAAATAAATTAATTTTAGAAAGACTTTAAATATATTTTATTTAAAAAATACCTGAATTACCCTCATGATGACAACACCCAATAATATCACAAAAAGAATTAATTAATTTACAAACAACTTGTTCATTTTTTAATTTATTACAATTCTCATGACAGTATTTTTCACAATCTAGTTTTAAAACATCACAGTGTTTTTCTATAGATAATCCAATCAAAACAATAATTAATGAAAATAGCAAGAAATATTTCATTTTTTTAAATTTAAAATTTAATTTAAATATTTTTAATTTAATTTTAATTATTAAAATATTTTAAACAATTTATATACTCAATAATTGTTATTTAATCAACACTTTTTAAATGTTAAAACAATTAAATATTTATATATAATTTAAATAACACTAATATATTTAAGAGAAATAAATGTCTTGTCATAAACTTCAAATTTGTTTAAATATTATTATTAATTAATTTTATTTATTTTTTATTAAGGACCTTTGACTTTGTATTTAAATAAACAAAAAAAATATTTAAAACTTTTTTAAATAAAGGCCAAATTTTGACACATTTCTTTCTAAAATTAGTGTTATTTAATTTAAAACTTTATGATTATTTATTTGTTAAAAAATAATCTAAAATTTTATTTTTTTATTTTAAAGATTACACCCCGATTTGTTTAAAATTAAATAAATTAAAATAAAATAATAATAATTAAAACATTTAAATAAAACTTTGATTGTTTTAACAGATTTGTTTGGCTTCTAAAGGACCCAAATTATATTTTTAAACCATCTAACACTTAAACTTTTAATTAAAAGGAACTTAAAGATATTGGCATTCTCAATGATTGCCTTAAAAGGAATTTGAACAAAATAGGTATTTGAGAATAAATTAATTTTACCCAAATTTATTATTATTTTAAAAAAGTATATTAAATCATTTAAAATTGTTTAAATAAAAGAAAATATAAAATCTTTAAAATATAAAAAACATCAATTATTTATTTTTATTAAATTCTACTCTATTTATTCAAAATTTAATATCTATCCACTCATCACCAAATATTCTTTTTGGAGAAGTTTTATTAATGGCGATCCTTTCTGTTAAACCAACCGCCAACTAATCCATTTGGAGGACTTGTTGTTCTCTTAGGAGGAGCTGAACGTGGTAATCCTCCTCTTTTTGTAGTCTTTATAGTTGGTACTTTTGTACTTTTTCCTTCAACATTACTCACAAAAAACAAGGCAATTGCAAATAAAAAAATAATTGGAAGAAGTTTCTTTAATTAAAAATAAATATTAAATTAATAAAATAAAAAAAAAGATATAACTTACCATTTTTAATTAATTAATTAATTAATTTTTAATTAAATTAGAAAATATTTATTTTTAATGTATTTGATATGTTTTGATATTCCTTTATATACTATGAGTAGAATAAACGTGGAATAAATAAACATTTTTTATTTTAAACATATTTTAATAATTTAAAAATGTTACTAAGCAAATAAATAAATAAGGAATTAAAATTAAATATTAAAAATATTATTTTAAATTTATTAAAACACATTCTTAAATTTTTATTATTTATTTTTATTAAAATGATGTTTTCATTTATTTGTTTAATACCTCAAAATAAATAAAATTAAAAAGATCAACACATCCAATAGAAATAATGAGGGAAAAATCAAAATTAATTATTTAGTTTTCCTACCATAGATATTACACATCTCAACAACAAGGATATATAATGTAAAATAATTTCCTTTTAATTTAAAAAATTAAACTAAAAAGGTTACAACACCCCCTATTCCCAGGACGTCTCCGTTCCAAGTACTAAGGAAGCCCAACGTTGCTTAACTTGCCAGATCGGACGGGATGGCGTGCTTTCAACGTGGTATGGTAGTAACCGAAAGAGAACGTTATTGTAATATATTTAAAAGGGAAGAAAAATGAATTCTAACTGCTATCAAATTTAAATAAAAAATTAATTAAATAATTTGTTTATTTTTAATTAAAATTAAATTAATTTATATACTTTTGGATGATAAATCCAATTAATTATATTTTTTAATTCTATTTTTAATTAAAATATTATTCATAAAATATTAATAAAATCATCTGACAAAGCAAAAACAATTTTTTAAATTAAAATTATAAAAATATATGTATTAATTTAAATTAGTCATTTAAAAATTAAATAAAAATAAATTTGCTGGGAAATTTAATAAATTAAATTATCATAAAAAACACCGCCCAATTTGTTATTAATAAAAAGGGTTGTGATTACCAGCTAAATACTTCAGTTTTTACTAGAAATTAACAAAACTATTAGGGATATACTTCATATTTAAGTTTTTTTCAATGGATTTATTTTTTTAAGTATTTAAATTATTATGTACTGTTCTATTTATTTTTATATTCTTATTTGTTAAAAAAACAACGAAGCAAAGTTGGATTTAAATTTACAAAATGTACTGAAACAAAAAATATTTGCACTTGTAAGGCCGACATCTATTTTGAGTATTTTTTATAAAAATTATTTATTTCATGAAAAGGCTAATTAAAAAATAATGTAACCGGGGTCCTTCCTTATAACGAGATTCAACATCTTTATAAAAATTAATTTTATTTTCAAAGATTGCTGAAGAGATGCTCAGTTAATGATCTTCTAAAAAAGAAACTAATAAATATTAGTCCAGGACCGATACAATATATTTTCGAGATATATTGTATTGAATATAGATTGAAGCAAAAGTCCGGGCTCTACTAAATATCGATGGACAAAGAATTGAGAAAAACAAATTTTATAAAGAAATGGAGAATAATAACAATACAACTGTGAAATTACCTATTGAAGGAAAAGAAGTCTGTGGTTGTGTATTCAATGGCAAAAGGCAATGAGAATTTTTATTTGCCAACTCTGGACCTTTCTAATTCTGAAAATTATTTGAAAACGACACCGGTCTTAACTGGTGTAAAAATACAACGGATCAACACACTCAAGAGAAATAAGAAGAGAAGAATGTGATCATTTTACCAAATATTATCCAATACATATTTATTCTAAGTATTGTTTATATTCATTTTTTAGTCTGTTCAATCCTCTATTATTCTACAAAATTTGAGATTATTTGATTGAATAACAATAAAAGTTAAAGACTTTTTTATAAGTTAAACAAAAAAATCTTCAACAAAAATTTATTTAACAGACTAATGTTCACAAAAAAATATAATTTGTATACAACAATAAATTAACTATAATATACTAATTTCCTAAATTTGAACTCGATCCTTCTTTTTATTATTTTTCACATTTAACGTCCTTCGAAGTTCAGCAAATGGCGAAACATAAAATGGCTTAGTTTGAATACATTCACACACCTTTCCACCTGGAACAGGGTTTAATTGTCGTACAGGATGAAAGTAAGCAGAATATAAAAGAGAATCAGCAGCAAGAGGTGCACCAACCATTTTATCTGGTCCATGATCACACTTTAAAATAAAAGTTAAAAATAAATACTTTAAAAATTAAAAAGAAAACCTGCACAGCCTTTTCCGATGTTTCAGGTTTTGCAACATTAACATCACTTTTAGAAATTAAACGTTTAGCAACAATAGTATCATTTTTTGAAATTGGACGATCAGACATTTTAAGAATATTTAGGTATCTAAAATCTAAAAGAGATTATCATAAATAAAAAGTGTTGAAAATAAAATTTGAAAAAAGAAATACGAGTAAAAGAAATCAAAACGAGAATGAACTTTTTCTTCTCTATCAAGGCTTTATACTATAGGAAAAAGAAATTTAAATAAAAATGGTCAGAACGCCAACTTTTTTAAATCTCAAAAAGTTCGAGAAACTTTTACAACTTTGGAGAAAAATGACGACTAAAATCAAAGTAAAAGTACAAAAAATCTTATTTATGTCATTCGTGTCTTTTATAATTAAAAAGTATTTTCTACATTTCAAATATTTTTAAATGATTTAATACTTTTTTATGATAAATTTTGAACTTTTTCTTTGAATTAGGAAAAGCTGGAATTACCGCGGCTGCTGGCACCAGATTTGCCATTGAAGATTGGGAAATGCTAAAATTAAATTATAATAAAATAATTCATATTATAAAAAATTTGTTTTAAAATAATTGACAAAAAATGTTGAATATTTGTCAAAATTTGAATTTAGCCGATCTCTACTTGCCTTCTCCTTTATACTCGTTAAAGAGTTTAAATTGTACCCATTCCCCGCCTCAATTAATTAGAACAGTCTCAAAATTGTTCACTAATTCGCGCCATAAAGCTTAATTCGTAAATGCTTCAATTTTTTCTTATTGATAACACATTAAAAACAACAAATTTCCTTTCATAAAACTTTCTTTTGACCACTATAAATGCTTATAACAAATAAATCTATGAAAGAAAAGGTTTAGCACTGAGAAAAAAAGCTAAGAATTACAAGGGTTGTTTGAGTATTTACTGATGAAAATGGATAAAAAATTGATTTAAATTAATAATTATAGGTACTAATAATTAATTTATTTAATAATCCTTTCGTTGTCATGCTCTTCTAATATTTTTAATTTTTAAAATTTTGCAATAAAAAGAGGGGTCAATCTCCCGAAGTCTCACAGACACCTAAGGTACAAGTTTTCCTATATTTGTATTAACACAAAAAACCTTGTCATTGCACAATTTTAAATGTTTTTGTTGAACATTTAAAATTAGGTCCTTAATTAAATTAATTATTTAATAAATTATTAAATTTATTTTTTTAATATTTTTATTTTCTCAACTATTTTTTGTGTTTTATTGAACAAATAAAATAAAATTAAAAAAATTTTCTTACTATTTTATTAGTAAAAATATGTTTATTTTTATTATTATTTAAAAAAAAATAAAAATAAATTTTAAAAATATATATTACTTCCTTGTATTTTTTAATATATATAAATGTTGATAAAATTATTATTTTTATTAATTAATTTAAAAAAATTAAATTTAATTAAAAATATGAAATTTATTATATTTTTATTAATTTCCTCTCTTTTTATTATTTTATTAATTAATTTAAACAATAATGGAAATGTTTTAGCAGCTGGTGTTTTAAGTGGAGGATTTAAAGGTTTGGACAAAAACAAATAAAATTATTTAATATTTTAAAATAAAATATTAAATCCAGATTTAATATATACAATTAAATTTATATTTCATAAAATCTTAAAAATTAAAAAACGATCAAACCGACATATTTATTTATAAATATGTCTGTCAGCTTTTATTTACACTCTCTACCTTTCTCATTTTAAAATAATATATTTAATAAAATTTATTTTAAAGGTCTATGCTTTTCGGATATGAATTGTGAAACTCAATGTATTAAAGAAGGCTACAAAACTGGGCATTGCAGTGATTGGAAAAGGCAATGTTGGTGTACAAAAAAATGCACATTTCCAAAAAAAGGCCGCCGCCGTTGTTGAACACTTAATTTAGGCGCATTGTTTTTTTAGTCCACGAGAAATGGATAAATAAAAATATATTTTTTTGAATGTATTATTCATCTTTTCATTTATTTAATTTAAGAAAAATTAAATGTAAAATTAAATAAATTAAATTTTAAACACTAATTCACATTCTTCCCTTTTAAATATATTAAAATAAGTTCTCTTTTGGTTACTACCATACCACGT
The DNA here is from genome assembly GCA_015183035.1 of Meloidogyne chitwoodi. NCBI lineage: Eukaryota > Metazoa > Nematoda > Chromadorea > Rhabditida > Meloidogynidae > Meloidogyne > Meloidogyne chitwoodi. The sequence goes on from JACZZP010000018.1 coordinate 604,043, forward strand.
TGAAAGCACGCCATCCCGTCCGATCTGGCAAGTTAAGCAACGTTGGGCTTCCTTAGTACTTGGAACGGAGACGTCCTGGGAATTGGGAGTGTTGTAACCTTTTTTTTATTAAAATGAAAATTTTTTCAACAGAAAAGGTGACAAATAAATATTTGCCAAAATATTACATTTAATAAATTTATCAAAAAAAAAATTTTAAAAATATCGAAAAACAGAAATCTTCAGATATAATTATTCAAACCTGTTAAAAAAAAATAAAAATTATTTAAAAAAATTTTTTTAGATTTATTTAAAAATTTAAATAACCTAAAAAAATAATCTCAACCCACAAAATTTCTTAAAATTAGAATAATTTTTAAATTTTACTCACAGTTTCCATTTGTTCTTGTGAAAATACTGGATGTGATTCAAGCGGTGTCATTGGAATAATTAATTTAATTTTTCTATTTTGATCATCTTCAGCAATAAAATAACCACTTTAAAAAATTATTCTTATTTTATTTTTTTTTAAATTAAACAAACTTTAAACAATTTCCTTTTTCACAATTTAATGGCATTTCAAAATGAAGAGCAAATTGTGTGACAGACTTAGATTGTGTCAATTTTTTGGTCTAAAAATAAAAAATTAAATTTTTGTAAAAATAATTTTCTCTAAATATATAACTCATATTATATTAACAGAAAATAATTATCAAAATTTAAAAAAAAAATAATATTTTTTAATTTAAATATGAGTTATATATTTAAATATTTAGGTAGCAAAACAGCGTTTAAAATACTAGAAAAATAAAAAATTAAAAACAAATACCAAATCTTCACTTATATTTTCTTCTAAACTTGTATAAGGACCATTTATTGTTGACGTATCTAATTTAACGTCTTTAAGTGAAATAGATTTTCTTCCAAAATTTCTAATTCGAAAAAGACAACGCCAAAGATGATAATTTTGACCTTCTCTTGTATTAATTCCTTTTTTTAATTTTATTTAAAATATTAAATTTAAAAAAACCTAAATAAAAAGGAAGAACTTGTACTTCATTTAAATCAGTCATATGTTTATAAACTGCTTGAGGAAGTCTTTTAAAAAAAATTAAAAATTATTTTTAAAAAAATAAAATAGACTCACAAAGGACAAAATAATGAACCTTGTTTAAACGTTTCTGTTGTTTTATAATCTAAAAAATGGATAATAATTTAATTTATTAAATATAACTTGTAAATAAATTTAAGAATTTTTGAAAAAAAAAAAATAAAAAAATTTTCTTAAAGTAAAAATTTCTTATTCAAATTTAAAGGAAAATAAATATACTTATATTTCGTTATTTTTAAAATATTTAAAGATGTGACCAATTATTTAAATTAAAATATTTATTTATTTTAAATTAATTAATTGACCATTTACCAAACATTCCTTATTTAAAAAAACTTTTTAAAAAAATTAAAAAAAACCTTCTGTTGTAGAAGATGTCAAATTATTATTATTAAAACATTGAGAAAAATGTTCATTTTTAATTGGAGGAATATTATTATTATTTCCATTATTATTTTGTAAATCTTCATAAGGCTGAATTTCATCATGTGCAACAATATCCATTCCATTATATTCTGTTTTATTTTTTTGTTCCAAATTTCCATCAGAATGAAGACAAGTAGTTAAATTATATGGAAAATGCTTTAATTAAAAAATTAATTAAAATGAAATTAAAAAATTAAAAAAAACCATTTCATTCCAATCATTACTATCTATAAGAACATGATAATAAAAACATTCTTCAATTGGTGTATTTGAACTTTTATTAAAATAATATTTTATTAAAAATAAGAAAAACCTTCTTCTCGAATATATAACACAATTTGTTGATCTAATTATAATTCCTCTAAAATTAAAAAGTTATTCAAAAATTAGTCAGAAAAAAAGCAAAAAAAGGTTGAAAAATAGCCCTTAAATTTTTTAATAAAAAATAACTAATTTAAGTTAAAATAAAAGTTTTTCCCCACAAAAAATCAAATCTTAGAATAAAATAAAAAAACCTGTAGGCAAAAACTTTGTGAATAAATAATTGGCCCTTCTGATAAATTTGACTTTTATTATTTTCTGTCATAAATTTACCAATTTGTAAAAGGTCAGAAGAATGATTTTTTTGTGAACGAAATCTAAAAAATAAATTTTAAAAATTAAATTATTAAAAAACCTCAAAGCCTTTATATTAGATGTTGCAAATGTTCTAGAAACAAGAACATTTAACATCCCAAAAGCACTGCACATACGTTTTGACATTTATTTTTTTTTAATAATTTTTTTAATCAACAAAATTTCTCTCAATAATTAAAATAAAAAAAATTAAAAAATAAATAAAAATTGTTCTCTTTCACAATTTAACAAGAATATTTTTAAAAAATAATAAAATCTATTTTATTCCTGTATAAATATTACAAATTCCAAAATTAAGTTCTTCAAAAGTAGAATTTCTAAAACCTGCTTCTTTAACCATTTTTGAAAATATTTTTTGTTCAGGGAAAACTCTAATACTTTCAACCAAATATTTATAGCTTTTAAAATCACCAACAAGAATTTGTCCAATTACTGGAATCAGTTGAAAACTGTAAATATCTGCAAAAAAAATTTTAGAAAAAAATAACGAAATTTATGATAAATTTTACGGAATTTTTTATAAAAAAAATGAATTAAAAAAAAATTAAAATTATAACCATAAATATTTTGAATAAATGTATTGTTGACTTTTCCAAATTCTAGACAAGAGAACAGTCCTAAATATTTTTAAATTAAATTTTAATTTAAAAATAAATAAACCATTAGGTTTTAAAACTCGAAAAGCCTCAGAAAGCACTTTTTCTGGATGTGTACAATTTCTTATTCCAAAAGCAATTGTATAAATATCAAAAGAATTGTCCTCAAATGGAAGAGATTCTGCATCTGCTGTAACCCAATTGAGATGATTAGAATAATTTGGAGGCATACGGAGTTTTCCAACTTCTAACATATTCTAAAATAAATTATATAAAAATTTTTAAAAATAAAATTCTGTTTTCAACTGAAGAAAAACCTCAATAAAATAACGAAATATATTCGTGCATCTCCAATAAGCTAGGGACCGAGCCAAAAAATTAAACAAGTTCAGCGTGTAAAAATTTTTTTGTAGGTTAGTTAGAGGACGTGAATTTGGTCCAGGTCTAAACTAAAAATTATAACAGATCAGAATGTGATCGGTTAAATATTCTTAAAGTACAAAACGTATTTGAATGTTCTAAAAATGTTTAAATAAAACAAATCCCTCTATCCCTATATATTTAATTTAAATTAAAAAAACCTCATTAATATCAACAATTGTGACTGAACCTTTTCCACCTTTTTTAGAATAAATCTTCTCAACAATACGAAAAGCAATATCTCCAGTACCACCAGCTACATCAACAACTTTACAATTTTTATTTATTGGTAAATTTTGAACATAATAATCTTTCCATAATCTGTGAATAAATAAACTCATTGCATCATTCATTAAATCATATTTTTTTGCAACATTTGAAAATACTGTTTTAACTTTTTTTAAATATTTAATTTATTAAATTAATTAAAAAAACCTTTTTCTTGTTTTTCATCTTCTTTTATTTGTTTAAAACCAAAATGAGCAGTTGCTGTTGAATTTGTTCGAATTAATAATGTTTTTAAAGATGAAATATTAAAAAATTTACATTTGCATAAATTCATCATAAAATTGAGGAAAAACTAAATCAGGCGAATCTTCGAGAAATTAGGAAAATAGAGTGCTTTATAAGGAGAAATAACAGACAGTCAGACGTTCTTTTTTATTGTCTTTTTTATTGAGCTGTTTGAGTGCGAAAGGCATTTTCTACAAAAGATGCTTTGGTGCTGGGTTGTTTGAGTGTCAACATTGACAAATGAGGGTACTATTAAATGAGACTAATTTCAAGGAATACTTTGGTCAAAATTTTTTAATTTTTATAAATTATAGTTCTTTAATTGTTAAATAATTCTATCAAGTTTTGGTTTATAAAAGTTTTGCTAGAGTTATGAATTTTTTTAATTTTCATAGTTTATTTAGGTCATAAAGTCCTTCATAATCGTTCAATCACGTTTGATTCAGGTTTCAATCGATTCAGAGTTGAAAGTAAAAAAATCTTTTATTTAAAAATAACAAAATACCAGTAAAGGAAAAATTAAAAAATCTTGTATAAAAAATTAAAATTAAATATATCATAATATTTATTTATATATGTACATACAATAAAAAATAATTATTTATATATAAATATTAATAATTAAATAAAAAATCTTTTTTTTTTCAAAATTTTGGATTATTTAATAAAATTCTAGGTGAATTTAGAGTTGAAGAAGTACCAGAATCAACAGAAGAACTTCCAGCATCCATCTCTCCTTGTTTATAAGAATAAAGTTCAAATTGGCATAGTCCTGGACGTAAAATACTATAAGGAGGTATTTCTCCATTTATTTGTTCTTCTGTTTTTCGTTTTTGATTATAACCAAAATGGGCAGTTTGTGCATTTCTTCTATTATTTTTATTTTTAGGTAAATATTGTTGATTAGTCCATATTTCAGGAATTGAATTAACTAGAAAAAATAAATATTTTTGTTTAAAAAAATAAATTTAAATAATTTATTTACCTTTATTATTATTTAAAGCTACACCACTATAACAACCACCAAACATTTTTTGATTAAATTTACTAAATTCTTTTCTTTCTTCTTCTTTACTATTATTACTTTGATTATTTAATAAATCTTCATAACTAATATCTAATCCAGATTCATTTAATTGTTTTTTAATAAATATATTATTATTTTCTTCATCTTCTAAAAATTCTTCTTCTTCTCCAATATTATTTAATTTATTCCATTCAATTTCTGTTTTTATTAGCCAAGAATGTGTTAATATTTGTTCTATTGTTGGACGAGAAAAAGGATCAAAATTAAGGCATTGAGTTAATAAATCTCTAACTTCTTTAAAAAATAAAATATTATTAAAAAATATTTTTAAAAAAAAAACCTTTAGAAACGGGTACATAAAAAGGTAAAGGTCCAAGTAAATGTGCAGTACAAATATCTCTTTCATTTAAAAAAGGCAATCGACCATTTAACATATTATATAAAAGTACACCTAATGACCAAACTGTTGCTTCTTCTCCCATATAGAGGGAATGAAGAAACCATTCTGATTAATTTAATTTTAGAGAAAATATAATTATTGTTAGAAAATGAGAATACATAGGTAAATAATTTATCCCATTTTAATAACAAATCAGAATAAAAAAATCAGAATTAAAAAATCAGAATTAAAAAATCAGAATTAAAAAATCAGAATAAAAAAATCAGAATAAAAAAATCAGAATAAAAAAATCAGAATAAAAAAATCAGAATAAAAAAATCAGAATAAAAAAATCAGAATAAAAAATCAGAATTAAATATCAGCATTGAAAAATCAGAATTAAAAAATCAGCATTACAAATCAGAATTAAATATCAGAATTGAAAAATCAGAATTGAAAAATCAGCATTACAAATCAGAATTAAATATCAGAATTGAAAAATCAGAATTGAAAAATCAGCATTACAAATCAGAATTAAATATCAGAATTGAAAAATCAGAATTGAAAAATCAGAATTAAAATTATTACACTCATAATCTCAAAGTAAATACATATTTAATTAAAAAAAGAAAAACCTGGAGGACAGTAAAGCCTTGTACTTTGAAAATCTTGATATTTACTTTTCTTTAATAAAGTAGCCGCTCCAAAATCAATTAATTTAATTTTTCCAGTATTTAATTCTAATAAAATATTTTCATCTTTAATATCTCTATGTAAAACATTTAATTTTTTACAATCTAATATTGTTTTAATTATTTGGGAAAATAAATATTTTGTTAAATTTTCTTCCAAATATTTTTGTTGTTGAATAAAATCGAATAAATCAATACAAGGATAAGGTCTTTCCATTACTAATAAATATCCTTCTGGTAAAGTAAACCAATCTAATAAATTTATAACTCCAAATATTTGATTACAACGAATTAACATACTTAAAAATAAATAAATAAATAAAAATAATATTTAATCTAACCAAATTTCCATTGGAACTCTTTGTTCACCCAAACGACCCCATTCCCTTACATATCTACGTTCAATAAATTTAACTGCTACAGGCAACATATCTGCCTTTAAATTAATTTTTAAAAATAATTAATAAATTAATTTACCAATCTAATCCCTTTATAAACAATTCCAAAACCGCCTTGTCCAAGTTCTCCTTTAATTTTATATAAACGTTTAAATTTAATAAATCCTCTGCCTGTTAATAATTGTTTTAATTGATGTAATTGTTGTGATGCTAATTTTTGCATTTTTTTAGCTAATATTGGAAATGGCATTTTTTAATTTAAATTAAAATATTTTATCTGAAATATTAAAAAATAAATTAATTAAAAATTAATTAAATTAATTAAAAATTAAATTAAAATTAATAAATTTATTTTAAATATTAATTTTAAAAAATGGAGAGATCAATAAAAATCAAAAAATAAAAATAATAAATAAAAAAATATGACGAAAGAAAATAAAAAAATGACTAATAAAATAATAATTATTAAATTAAAGCTATCAAATAATTATTAGGATCAAAATATGACCAATAAATTTGATATTTGATTCTTTATTTTTTTAATAAAATTATACATTTTTTTAATTTTTAAAATTGTAAAAATTTAATTTTTAAAATTACTTTGATTTTTACATAATTAAATTAATTAGCTAATTATTTTTTAAAAATATTTAAAAAATCGAAAAGAAAAATATTAAAAAAAAACAGAAAAAGAGCAATAAATAAAATAATTAAATAAATATATTTATACTTTTTAGATCAACAAATAAATAAATAAAAAAATAAATAGTGGTGAAGTGGTCAGTCAAAAATAGAAAAAAAATAAAAAAAATAATAAAATAGCCTTCACATCATTTTTTTAATTTTTATTTTTCTTTTCAACACCTTGCGCATATTTATAAATATATCCAATTTCGTTTTTCTTTTTATTTATTCTTCTATAGAGCTTTTGTTGCTGACTTTTCTATTTTTGTCATATAAAAACCGGACAGAAAATAATATTAAAAATATTTTTTTTAATATTATTTTATTTGGTGAGAAAATGAAAGTTTATTTTATATCAGAATTTTTGATAAAATAATTTAATATCAGAATTTTATAAAAACAGAATTTTATAAAAACAGAATTTTAAAAAATTAAAACGTCGCATCACAGATCAAAATTTTAATTTTTTGCCTATTTTCTTTTTAATTTTAAATTTTTTATTAAATAAATCATTAAACTTACTTAATATTTAATTATTATTTAACTTTTTATAAAGAAAACGAATATAATTAAATAATTTATTGTTAAAATATAAGTAAAATAAAATAAAAGAACTGATAAGAGTAAACAATAAATTTATTAATATTTTAATTTTATCATTTTTTATTTAATTTATTGACAATAATTGTAAATTTATTGTCTTAATACTATTAGAAATAAAAGTTAAAAAAATTAGAAATGTTTTAATTATAATTTAATACATAAAATTATAACTTAAAGCAAAATTACAAAACAGAATTAGAAATTAGCAATTTATATTAAAAGAATTTACAATTACAATTCATTATAAAATCTTAAATCAGAATTTTAAATTGTAATTAATTATCAGAATTTTAAATCAAAATAATTTTAATTACATTTTACAATCAGAATTTAAAATTGTAATTATCAGAATTTTAAATCAGAATAATTTTAAATTACAATTTACAATCGGAATTTTGAACCATTTTATATCTAATTCTACTTATTATACATAATATTAATTATTATATTTATTAGATTGATGACTGAAACGTGAGAATTTGTACTATTTTGTGATTACAATATTTGTGACTATATATTTTTATTTATTTAGTTAGATATTTCCCCCGTTGATTTGCTACATTTTACCTAAATAAAAAAAAATATTTTTTTCTTCTGATTTTTAACCAGTTATTTATTTAATTATTAGAAAAATGCTATCTAAGAGAGATAACTACTGCGCATTTTTTTTATTTTTTGCAAGGACGATGCAACAAAAAAAATAAAAAAAGGCCAAATAAGGTAGTATAATAACCAAATAATTAATGATAGTGTAGTAAAAATATTTTAAAAGAATGTTGTAGGAAGAGGTTAAATATTAAATAGTTTTGTTGATGATTTTTCATTGTCGTCAAATTGGCGATTAGCCGTCACAAGTTTTGTAAAAAAAGAAAGAAAATTTTTTAACAAATAAAAATAAATAAATATATTTTTGTTCCAAAACCTTCCCATAAAGAATTTTTTTTTATAAAATATTTTGTTCTATAAAGAGCGTTCACTTACTGACTACATCACAAACTGGTGGACTGTCGTAAATTTGGTTATACAAAAGAAAAAATAAAAAAGTGAAAAATTGTTTTTTTTAAAAAGTGCGGAAAGTCAGTGAACGAACCAAAGGTTTTTTTGCTTTTTTAAAAATTGTTTTTTATTTCTACGTCAAATAAAAATTATTAACTACTAGAATATATGTAGAATTATAACTAAAAAGAAAGGAAAAATGAATGACGACTAAATTTTGATTTTTAGAAATTAAATTAAAAAATAATAATAAATATTTAATTAAAAAAGATAAAAATAGACAAAATATATGTAAATTACAAATGTTTATTGTAGTATTCTGATTTTTTTACATTTGTTGTTCTGGTTTTTAATTAATCAAGCTTAAACTTAAATTTTCAATTCTGATAGATTTGTTCTTTTATTTCCAATTTTAAGCTATTTATTCTGATTTAAAATAAACTATAATTCTGATTTGCAATTGTAATTCTACTTTTAATTACAATTTTTAATTCTGTTTTGTAATTTTAATTTATTTCTAAAATAATTCTGATACTTTATTTTAGTGAAATTAGGTAAACCAATATTTACAATTTTTAATTTTCTTTCAGTTATTTTGTTAAAAAAATTCTATTATTGTATAAAAGCTTTAAAAACAACTTACTTTTCAACTTCTTAAATAAATGTTCAAGTATTTATGTTTACTATTTGTTTGCCAATTCACCCCTTAAAATTAGTGCAAGTCTCGTTTTTTTCGATCAGTTCCCATTTTTTCTTCATTTTTTACTTTTTTGTAAGAAAGATCGATGCTTTGGGCCAAGCATACATTGCAAAATAATATTTTTGTTTCTCTTCATTTATTCCCCTTACATATAAGCAAACATTCAAAATCTGAGGAGAGACTTTCCCTTCGAGAGTCAAACATATATTTATATTTATTTTAGTAAGTATATTTGCCTCTTTTGCTCACGCTGATCCCCCTTTCCCTTAAATCATATTTTTCTCTTTTTTCCACAAAATCTTTTTTCTTCCCTTTTCTTATATCCACACCAACCACTCTAATTTTTATTTTCAAAGTGTGGATGTTTGGCCGTAGAAAAAGAAGAAAACGTACAAATGGATGAAAAAAACCATCAAAAACAAAAACGACCCTCCCCCTACTCCTATCTAGCACATTCAAATACTTTAGACCAATCGAGGGAACCAACGCCTTGGGCAGGGGGCAGCCGAGAATCACCACAACATCAACAAAACTATTTGTGGCAAACAGAAGAAAAGGAAAGAGACCAGCAAGAATATATTTCATTTTTAAATCAAAAAAGGCCATATTCACGTAATTCTGATACTGCAAGTGTTCATTTTTTGGTAAGTATTTAATTTTTATTTTTTAAATAAATATTTCTTCTTCGCCTAATTTTTTGGAAAATAAATACCTATTTAAAATAAAAGAGATTTTTAATATTTTTTAGAACGACGATAGATTACGTTTAAGCGATAGATTTGGCAAAACTGCTGCCCAAAGTAGTGGAGGGATAGGTGGCGGAAATCTTAGGCAAAGAGACGAACCTAAAGAATTATTTTCTGAAGATATTGCTCATATTCGAGTTACTAATGTAAGAAAATTATTAAAAATTATAATGAGATTATTTGCTGAATTCTCAAGTGGTTTAAGGCAATTATATAGTGCCAAAAACTGTCTTTATGGTAAAAAAATAATTTTTGTTTCTTTAAAAAAATATTTTTATTTTCTCAAATATTTTTTTCAATTTTTACTCTATTTTTTTCTTTCTTTATTTTTTTTATCTAATTTCATTTTATTTAATTTTAACCAATTTAACTGTGCGTGCCAACTCTCCTTTTTCTAATTTTCTTCTCTTTAAAATCCTTAAAATTATTCCTTTGGGTATTTTTTCTTTAAAATAAAAAAAAATAAATTATTTAATAATTTTATTTTAATTTTTCTAGTGAAATATTTATTTATTTTAACAGTGCTAGTTACTATTTGCGTCTACCAAAAATATAAAATAGACTAAAATAAACTTTATAGTAATAAAGTTTATTTAAAAATATATTCAAAAGAGTGTTTTCTAACTTTGTAAAAATTAAAAAAAGTTGGATTAATTTGTTTGAATTTTAAAGTTGCAAAAAATGTTTAATTTTGTGTTGATTTTTTAGAAAGTTTTTAGACCATAAAATAATAAAGAATAAATTTTTAAAAGATTTAGTTAACACAATTTTGTTTAATTTATTTACAAAATTATATATTTTTATTTAATTTTTTATATTTTATTAAAACAAATTTATTGGCCATTTTAATTAATTTTTTTTTTTCTTATAAAATTTAATTTTTTTTTTAAAATTTTTAACAAAATAAATAAATAAATATAATATTTTTTGAAAAAATTGCCTTTTTTATTTTCTTACTCATCTTTTTTCTTTTTTTTTTTTAAATTTGTTATATTTATTGGAAAATCTCCCCTGAAATATTGTTGCCGCTTTTCCTTTATTTTTCCTATCCATTTATTCAATATTTTTTTTTCCTTTTATAGCCCCTATTTATTTAATTCTTTTTTCTATTTTTTAATTTATTCATCATTTAAAAATTTTAAAAATATTTTTTATTTTTATCTCATTATTTTTAATATAGTAATTCAAAGATTGGGATAAGTGGGAATGTGTGGACTAAGTCAGAATGTTCAAATATATTTTAACCTTATTTTTATAGCAATTTAATAATAACAAGCAACAAATGTCAAGTACTACAAATAATGAAGAAAGAGAAGGAAGAAGAGAATGGGTAGAGGAAGAAAGAAGAGGAAGAAGAGGAGAAGAAAGAAGAAATAATAATAATAATGGGAGTGAAGTAGATTATAGTTCAAGTGATTTTAGACTTGCTAGAGCAGCTATTGAAGAAGCTGCTGCACGTCAACAAAATTTAAGAGGGCCACCAGATAGATTAAGAAGTGTTAGAAGAATTGGGGACACAACTGTTGTAAGATTTTTTTATTTTTAATTTGTTTAAATTTACAAAAATTTCTTCTCTGGGGAATGGAACTAATTTGAAAATAAAATATTCTATTTATCTTTCTTTTTTTTCAAAAAAAGATAACTGAACATCGTGATCCTTACTCTTTTTATTGGCAATTGGATCAATTAAAAAATGCTGAACAAGAACCAGCAAGAATACCTCCACCTGTTGATTATGTTTTAGAAGAAGAGGAAGAAGAAGAACAAGTTTTTTAAAAAAATAAATTTATTTTATTTTTTAAATTAATTTTTAGTGGATAACAGAAGAGGAAAGACCACATGGTGGTCATCCCCAATTCTTTTCACCTGATAGTGGTGTACATTTTGTTCCAAGAGAGGAAAATGAAGAATTGGATGTAGAGGAACGAAGACCTGTTTATTCACCTATTAGATCTAGTGAAGGTAAAAAATATTATTTTTTTAAATTTCTTTTATTCCTTTAAAAGATCCATCAGCCTTCTCCCATTATTGGCATGTTGATAGTGGCCCACGCTTAGAAGAAGAGGAAAGACCAAAAAGGGTAGAAGAGGCAAAATAATTAAAATAAATAATTTATAAAAAAGAAAGCTCTTTTTCAGAGAATTACCCCAACACAAGAAGAAAAACCTTTAATAATTCCCTCTCAAATAATTTCTACTAGTGACATAGCACAACAAACAATAGAAGAAGAAGAACCAGTTAGACAACCTATAATAAAAGAACATGCATTTAGACAAACAACAACTAAAAAAAGAATAGATTTATTAGCTGAAGAAGAAGAAGATCAAGAAATTAAAAATAATAAAAAAGATTATTTAAAAACAAAAAACTTTAATGTTCGCTATCTTGGCCATTTAGAATTAAAAGAATCAGAATTGGAAGGAAATGAAATTAGTCAAACAAGTTTAAATAATGCAATTATTCGTTTACGTTCTGAAAATGGTAGTGAAGCAATTTTATCAATTTTAAATGATGGAGTTGAAGTTTGGCTTTCAGAAAGGAGAAATGGAGATATAGAAGGCAGAAGGGAATTAATAGCTAAACAACCTATTAATAAGATTCGTTGCTGGGCTGTTGGAAGAGAAAATCCAAAGTAATACATATGATAAAATAAATAAACTTGAATATAAAATAAAACTTGAAATAGAATATAAAACCTGAAAAAGCATTACATAACTATAAATACATATAAAATTGACTATAAAAAGAAATAAAACTTGGAAATATAAAACTTGGGAAAATATATAGCTTGAGATATAGAAATATAAAAATTAAGATAAATAAAAGTTGAAGAATATAAAACTTAAATGTATAAACTTGAAATATATAAAACTTGAAACATATATTAAACTTTAAATAAATAAAGTTTATTATTTTTATAACTTTTATTTCAGCGAATTTGCCTTTGTTTCTCTAGATAAAGATCGTCGTTTGCTTTGTCACGTATTTCGTTGTGATCAACCTGCCAAAGCAGTAACAGAAGCATTAAGCAACATTTGTGGTACATTGCTTAAACAAAAAACTCAGCCTAGGCCTTTTTCATTTAATGGTTCTTCTACTGGATTAAGAAGGATAACACGTAAGATAGAAAATATATAAAACTTGAAATATAAAACTTAATATGTATAAAAATATAAAATAAGAAAATAAACTTGAATATAATAAACTTAAAAAAATAAACCTGAATATTTTTTTTACTTACCAACTTTTTTAAAGTTTTATCTATTTATAGGTCAATCAACACCTATTCTTCCCTCACCCATTGAAGAACAAAAAAAGATTATTCGTTGTCATTTTATTGGAGTAACTCAAGGTATATATTTTATTATAAATAAAATAATTAATTTAATCTTTAAAGTACCCCGTGCTACCGGAATAGAAATGCTAAATGAAGCAGTCGATCGTTTACTAAAAGAAGTACGTAAAGAACGTTGGACTCTTGTTGATGTGCATATTTCTCCTTCGGTAATAATTATTTTTGAAGCAAAGGGTGTTCAAAGACAAATTGCTTCTTGTCGTGTTCGTTATCTCTCTTTTTTGGGAATTGGACGAGATACAAAGTTTAAATTAAATTTATTTTTTTAAATTTATTATTTATTTTTTTAGACATTCTGCTTTTATTGTAGCTCAATCTGCTGACTATTTTATTTGTTATGTTTTTCACACTGAACCTTCGGCAAATTTATTAGCAAAAACTATTGAAGCTGCTTGTAAACTGCGATATCAAGTAATATTTTTATTTTTTTAAAGATTTTATTAAAATTAAAATTTTTGAAGAAAGTGTTAGATGCACATTTATCAAGTCCTAACGACCCTTTATCTCGCTCAATGCCAACTTTAGATGAATGGAATAAAAGTAAACTTTTCTAAAAAATAAAAAGCAAAACATTTAACACGAGTGAGGGGATTTTTCTTTTTTAAAAAGTAAAAGTGAAGCTAAAATTTTACTTTATCTATTCTTCTACTAACTAATAAGCATTTTTAAAGAATTAAATTTTATATTTAATTTAATTATTTATTTTTAGACAAAAATTAAAAAGACACTCATCATTTCTAGTCAACACTACATATAAATAAAATATTAAATTAAAATTATTTTTCAAAATTTACCCTAATAATTAATATATCATATATTAACATGGGATGTTATTTTTTTGTTCTACTTGTTTTCCTTTTTATAATTTTTCTTAATACAATATTCAAATAATTAAATTAAAAAATAGCAGCAAATTTTTATGTAAAAAAAATAATAATATTATTTTTTACTACACCGTATGTATTATTATATAAAACTGGATGGACTTTTTAGAGTATTTTTATATAATAAAAAAGCAATATTCTCAAAAATAACTCTAAATATTTAATAACAGGGTTGTTGTCAGAGTTAACCGAAAGTGTGTGTTTGATCAATCAAAAATTCCTTTAACAAAAGTCGATTTTTGATAAAAAAAAACCCTTATAAATATATATATTTAGAGTAAAAAGGCAATATAATAACTAGCAATCAAAGAGTGGATATATTTTTCTAAATTTATAATATTTTATTAAATTTTATCAAAATAATTTTATTTAAATATGTTCTCAATTTAAAAAATAAAAAATTTTAAATTTTAACTTAATCCCAGGCTATAAAATTACCTTTTTTTAATTTAAATATCCACTCTAAAATTAAAATAATAATATCAACATTTTGTATAGAAAACAAATAAAAAATAATCACCAGCTTCGATATAAAAATAATATAATAAGAAAAATAAAATATATATATAATTGTGGACTGACAAGTAAATATATATACTATATATATAATAGTGACCGGCGCAAAAGTGTCTGTCCGGATTATTTGTTTCTTATCAAATTGTGCAGTGTAGCACAGTCTCTCACAGCAAATTTTCCGGATTTTTCCGGATTATTGTTAGACACAAAGCGAGAGACTGTGCTACACTGCACAATTTGATAAGAAACAAATAATCCGGACAGACACTTTTGCGCCTGTCACTATTATATAACTAAAAATATGTAACTATATATTTCTAATATATTTTGATGATATAAATAATAATAAAATAATTGAGGTTATTTATTAAAACACAATTAATTAATCTTGCAAAAATGTTTTTCTTTCAAAACTAAAAAAATATATCTAATTCAGGGTACTTTTCCTTTATAAGCACAAAAGTCCGCAACTTTTTATCCGCAACTTTTTATTCCTTATTTTGGAGGCATAGACTCTTACAAAGGAAGATGAGAAAAGAAAAGAGAAGTTGATGCATTTGATGATATTATATTAGCAAAGATTATTGATTTTATACCCCCAAAATTACTAAAGTTGAAAAAGTTGCACACAAAAATTGCGGAAACTTTTGCATGAATATATGTAAAAGAAAAGTATTTAAAAATAACAAAAAATTTAAATAAAAAAACATTTTTGCCCAAACACTAGAAAGTTGTATTGAAATTTCCAAATTGACCATATTAATCTAAAAATCTTAACGAAAGAAAAATAAAGATAATAATTGAGAATTACTATGACCAAAAATATTATTATTAGAATTATTTAAAAATGTATTATTATTGGTAAAAGATGATGAAGAATTGTTTGTAATTGGCGACGAAGTGTTGTTGTTATCAATTGCTGAAAGAGACTACTTAAATATTTTTAAAAATAAAAAAAAATTGCAACAGATTAATTAATATTGTTTAAATTAATTATTCAAAAATAATTAATAATATTATAAATAAATTATTTATCCTGTTGCAATTAATAGGGATATTTTTATGAATTAATTTAATTAAATATTAAAAAATAAGAAAAACAAACCAAAAGGTCCAGTAATTGAAAAACCACAAAGAGATTCAATTTTCATCCATCTTTGAACTAATTCTTCAATTCCTTGTTTAATTTTTTCCATTCTAGCTTTTAAACTAAATATTTTAGTATCAATATCATCTGTTGTCCCAGAAGTAGCTCCAGTTGCTAATTTTAAAGAATTTACTATACTACTTTGTTTTCTTCTCATTTTATCAACTAATTCCATTGCTTCACGCATTTCATGTAAACAATCTGTTCTTTGTTTATCCAAATATGCTGATTCTATTTCATATGTTCTTCTTAATAATGTTTGAAGGAGATTTTCTTTTTGAGAAGGAAATTTATTAGAAAGTTTTTTTAAAGAATTGCTTCGAAGTTTAATTGAATAAATTGAAGAAGAATTTTTGTCTTTGGTATTATTTTGAAGCAGTTTTGGACGTTTTGTTTCATACAAATTGGAATCAACTTCTAAATAAAATTTAAAAATTAATAAATATTTAAGAGTCTAATTTTGAGAGTAAAAATTAAATAAATTTGCAGAATAATTTCTGCTAAATTTAATATTAAAAATTAATATTAAAGGAATACCTAAAGCTGAATTAGGAAAAAAAAATTTATTTTTAAGCCTTAAATATTTAAATTTATAAAATAAAAAAACCATCAACATTCGGCCTCTTCAATTTATTTTTTAAAACATCTTCATCAATATTGGAGTTAATTTCTTGTTTTATATTGTTATCCACAGAATTTGAAATTTCATTTACCAAAGAAGAAATAGTGGCAATTGGTGATAAAAGTGGAGAAACACAAGAAATTTGTTTAAATATTTTATCCAAATCTGATCCAGGTCTAAAATTAAATTTAGTAAAATAGATTTTCTATTTTCCATTTAAAAGGTAAAAGTCGAAGTTTTTTAAGATGTTTCATATTTTACATTAAATGTCGACCCCAAATTAAAATTCTTGTGCACTATTAGAGTAGAAAATGGCATGAAAATAGGTAACAGTCCCAAAAAAAATAAAAAAATATACTTTTCAATTTTATTTGTAAATTCATCTTCGTGTTTTAATGTAGCCTCAATTCCATTAGTAAGTTTAGTATCACATTGTTCAAATATAACAGGTGAAAGTGGTTTAGAAATATCGACTAGTTGTCCGATCATTGAATTAATATTATTAGAACTAATAAAATTATTTTGAAAGTTTAAAGGTTAAAAAACCTAGAATTTGATTGGTTATCGACATGTGTTTGTTTAACATCCAATAGCATTTTACTAGAATTAAAGTTGTTTTCCAATAACTTAGATTTTTGGACAAATTTTTTCTGATCATCTGGTCTTACCACAAATGCAGAATATTCACCAAAAATACCTTAAAAACAAAATTTTAATCTCTATAAATTAATTTTTATAATAAACTTACTATCCAACCGTCTTTTAACATCTTGTTTCGACATCAATCCACTTTTTATCATCTGTTCAACAACCAAAATTAAACCTACAAACAAAATAAATCAATCAATACCCGTCAAAATAATCAAACAAATTAACAATTTTTTTGTTTTGTTTTTTATTTAATATGAAAGTAGATATTATGAAAAATAGATGAAAAAGTTAACAAAATAACTAATTTTAATAATGATCAAAACGTCTAAAATAAAAAGTGTAAATATAAATTAAATTCGTGTCCAGACATTTCGTCTACAGAAATTGCACGACATTTCGTCCCAACGGCAAAAAATCGTGAGCTCTGTTAAACAAAATGTAGTTTTCTTGCCGTTAGGCGAAATGTCGTGCAATTTTGTTCGACGAAATGTACAGGACCATTAATACTATAAATTAATGCGAATGATTTTTTTCGCTGCATATATCTTTTTTTTTTTAAATTATTTTTATTATTCAATTTATTTTTTATTTTAATTGTTTTTATTACTAATTTAAATTTTATATGAACTTTATTTAAAGAAAAATAATCTTTGTTTTATTTTAGAAATGTTTCCTTTAATTATTATAATTCTCCAAATATTTATTATTATTTCGGCAGACAAAACAACAAAAAGTTTTTTTATTAAAAAATAAATAATTTATTTTACTTTTAGGTATTAAAATAACTGCAGGAGATGAGAAGATTTTAGATCCTGATGGATATTGGGCAATAAAGGCAATTCATGGTGTGTTGGACAATGACCAATCTGGTTCAATTGAACGATATGAATCAGCCGATGTATTTTTTCTTTTAATTTAAATATTTTTTGAGTTTATTTACCTTTTTTAGATACAAGTGTGATAAATATTGATTAATTTTAGATAATAATTTGAACTTTTTTTGTACTGAATTTTAAATTAATTTCTAACAATAAGTAACAAAATATTCAAATTTTTTGGCCATTTTTTGATTAAAAATATAATTTATTTTTTAGTTTCTAACAGAAGATTTCAAATTTGGCGAATCAGATCGTCAGAAGAGAGAAAAGGCTTTGCATGAGAATGATGAGTCAATAACAGTTGATGACCTTTGGGAAACATGGTTTCAATCAGATGTTAGAGAATGGGATGAAAAACAGGGTTTATTTCATTTCTTTTTTTAAATATTTTAAATTTAAATATATTTATTAAAGTAATTGATTGGTTAGTTAATGGAGTAAAGCTTCCTCAATATGTCAATAATTTTATGAAAGAAGGGATTGTTGGATCAGATTTACCAAGGTTTAAAATAAGCTTTTAATTAAATTTTGATTAAATAGATTGGCAATTCAAAATTCTTCAATATTTAATACACTTGATATTCGAAATTCAGTCCATCGTCAAAAACTTCAATTAAAAGCTTTGGACTTAGTTTTATTTGGTTCTCAAGATTCTTCTTCACTTGTTAAAGATGTTGCTTTGGCTTGTTTACTTATTTCATTAATTAGTTTATTAATAATCTTCAAAGCATATAAAAATAGAGCAAAAAAGCAAATGGAAGAATTATCAACAAGATTAAGTAAATTGCGTGATATGGAGACTGATTTTGAAGGAGTACAACAAAAGTATTATTTTTATTTATTTTTTATTCTTTTCGTTTAAAAGTTTTCAAAAAGGTCCGCACATTTTTTTCTTAAAAAACGGAAAAACCTCAAAACCTTTTTTTACTTTTCACCTGGTCAAAAATTCTATTTCCATTTTAATAAATTAAAATTGGGAATGAAAACCTAGTGCTGACAATTTGGCAATCGAATTGTGTTTTTTTAATTCTTTGCTGTTATTAATTAAAAACAAAAACAACTTAAGGCTTGATGAAGAAAATAAAGCTCAACAATCAACAGAGGAAAACACTGGAGAACCTAATACAGCTAAAGGATTTACTTATGTATATTTATTTTATTTTTTAAATTATTTAATTAATTTAATTTAAAGAACCCAGTACTTGATTTTGAAAATGACCAAAGACTACAAGGTGTTGGAGGAGTTGGTGATATTATTGGATTGGGAGGAATGGACGGTGGAGAAAATTATTTTTTCCTTCAAACATTATTAAGAAGAACATATGAAATAGAATCAGCATATTTGGATAAACAAAGAACAGATTGTTTACATGAAATGCGTGAAGCAATGGAATTAGTTGATAAAATGAGAAGAAAACAAAGTAGTATAGTAAATTCTTTAAAATTAGCAACTGGAGCTACTTCTGGGACAACAGATGATATTGATACTAAAATATTTAGTTTAAAAGCTAGAATGGAAAAAATTAAACAAGGAATTGAAGAATTAGTTCAAAGATGGATGAAAATTGAATCTCTTTGTGGTTTTTCAATTACTGGACCTTTTGGTTTGTTTTTTAATTTTTTAATAAAATTAATTCATTAAAATTATTGCAACAGGATAAATAATTTATTTATAATAATATAGTTTAGAGAATATTTGTTTTACCAAAATTTATTTTTTTTTGATTAAATTATTTTATTTTTGAAAAAATATTTTTCAAATTTCAAATTAAATTTTTTTTTTAATTAAAACCTGTTGCAATTTGTATTAAAAAAGAATACTCTTTCAGCTATTGATGACAACATTTGTTCACTTAACAACTTATCCTCTACCAATAATACATTTTTAAATAATTCTAATAATATTTTTAGTTATAATTATAATTCTAATATTCTTTTTAATTTTCAAAATAATTTACAATTTAATAATAATAATATTTCTTCTTCTTCTTCTTTATTATCACCAATTTCTTCCTCCTCTAGCGATGCTGAAATTATTTAGCTTTTAATAATAAAAAATATATGCCCACGAAAATTAAGTTAATTTCTGCTCTAAATTTTAAAACTATTAATTTGGATTTTTTCCAATTCTCTAAAAATTTGAATTTCTCAAAATTCTCCCTTAACTAATTTTTCCTACATTTTTGAAGAATTTATTTTTTATTTAATTTAGTCTTGGTGGTCATTTTTTTATTTTAAATTAATTCTCTCTTAATTATTTACTATTTTCTTTTATTATTCTTTTTAGTGATTAATTTTTTTATTATTTTTAATTTTCTCAAATTCTTTTTGTATATTTTAAGGAGTTGCCCAATCACTTGATACTAATAATCAAATTTTGGGAATTAAAAAAATTGAAAGAACAATTTGTCAACCTCAATTACAACAATTACCAAATATTATTAATAATAATAATGAATTTTCTTCAATTAATGGTGAACATCAACAACAAGATGGACCTCCTCCTCAATTTCAATTTGCTTATCAGTATGTTTAAATTTTTTAAATTTTTTTTTGATGATGAGCTCTGAAAAATAAATAAACTTAAAAATCAATTATTGCCCTATTTCTAAATAATTTTTTTAAAGGCAATTATCATCAAATTCATCATTTATTAGACCTTTATCAAGACAAAGTGCAAGTACTTCAATGTTAAGTGTTGATTCATCTGCTGTGCCTACAAAGACAAAAAAGAACAGATTTAAACAATTATTTAGGCGAAAATCTAAAATTCAATCTTAAATATAGAGAGATTGGATTTTTTTATTTTCTTTTTGGTAATTAAAGGTTATATAAAATGGGGGGTTAGGTAATTTGGGAATATTAAGTGAGTTATGGCAACTCTTATAACATTCTTTTAAAAATATTAATGGCCTACCTGTATATATATTTAATATAAAATAAATAAATATATGTAGATTTAACTAAATTCTACCTTATAATCTCTTTTTTACTAAATTTGTATTTAACCTTTTTAATTTCTTCTCTTTTCTACTTAAAATAGTGGCAGCATATCAACTTTGTTTTGTTAATATTTACCCTATCAAAAATTAAAATTCACTTAAAGATATAGGTATATTATTTTCATTAAATATTACTTTTATAAATATATATATTATTTTTTTATTGTATTTTTCTTTAATGTTTTGTTATTACTATAACATATTTTTTTAATTTATTTTACTCATTGTTTTGTGAGATTAATGCACAACATTTTTCTTTTTTACTTTTAAATAAACTTAGAAACAACGAAACAAAAATAAACTTGAGATAAAACTTGAAAAATAAACTTAATGTTTTCATAAAGGAAAATAAATAAACTTGATAAAACTTGTTTTGCAACTTGAAACTTAAAAACAAATAAACTTGTTTTCCAACAATTTATTTTTCAAGTTTAGTTTAAATGTTGTAAAAGTTGGTATGTTTGTGCAATAATCTCATGTTTTTGTTTCTTTTAAAGTTTATTTTTATGTTTTTAGCAAATAAAAATGATTAAAACTAGGAAAAGACAACATAGTACTGTAAAAGAAGAAGAAATAAATCAAACAAAAAAGGCTGAAAAAGTTTTAAATAATAATAAAAAAATAAAAATAGAAGAAGAAAACAAAGTTTTATTAACAAAACAACAAACAAATAATAAAACAAATAAAAAGTTGGAGAAAAAAACATTTAATGAAGAAGAAGAAAAATCAATTCAACAATATGTTATTCGTTTATCTAATGTTCCTTATGGATTTTTTGAGAAGGAAATGAATGGATATTTTAGGTTTTTTTTAATTTAAGTAAATTAATTAATTTATTTTTAATTTTTTAATATTTTTTATTTGTATTTTTTTTGACACTGAAAATTATTTAAAAAATAAAATGGATTAGAAATTTAATTTTTACTTTTTTTTTATTTTTAAATTATTTTTTCAGTCAATTTGGTGATGTTAAACGTGTACGAGTTATGCGAAATAAAAAAGTTAATTTTAATTATTTTTAAAAATTAATAATTTTATAAATTAATTAATTTCAAAGGGAAATCACACAGGCTTTGCCTTCGTTGAATTTAAAAATGAACAAGTAGCAGAAATTGCAGCAAAATCAATGGATAATTATTTGTTAGCAGAAAAGAAATTACGTTGTTCAATTGTTGATCAAAAACATATCCCCAAATGTATAAAAGGAGGACGACGTTTTGGAAAAATTATTGAACCTGGAGAAAATCGTTAATTTATTAAAAAAATAATTATTTTATTTTTTTTTTTAATTTTTATAGGTTTAAAAGAAACATTGAAACGTTTTGAGCCTAAAAATGAAGAACAGGAACATTTACGTTTGGTTAGTTTTTAATTTTAAATTTTTTTATTATTTTAATTTATTAAAAAATTAAATTAAAATAATTTTTTTTAATTTTAGACACGTTTTGTTAATCAATTAAAAGAAAAAATGGTAAAAATAGAAGGTCTTGGAATTTGTTATGAATTTAATTTTGAACAAAAACTTGAAAATTATCGTCAGAAAAAAGGAATTGAAAAATCTGATTTAATTAAAAAATAAAAAAGAATTAAATTAATTAAATATTTTAAAATATTTAATATTTGTTAAAATAAATTTGTTTATTTATTTTTTTTAATTTTATAGAGGGTCTAATAAATAAATTATTTTTTTTAAATTATTTAAAATTGAAGATATTTTTCTGTTTTTTTTTTTAATTTTTGCTGTCCTCAATTTAAAAAAAATTATTTTTTTTAATAATTTTTGGTATTAAATAAATAATTATTTTAAGGAAAAATAATTAAAATATTTTTAAAAATTAAATAAAAATCTATTTATATAAAAGAGAATGTTTGTCCGTATGTATGTTTGTCCGGCTTTTATAGACAAGTGATTGGGGGAAGTGAAAATGAGGGGTTTTTATAATAAGTTTGCAACTTGAAAATAAACTTGAACTTAGAACTTGAAAATAAAGTTGATATTAAAGATTAAACTTATGTTTTTTTGACAATAGTTATATTGTTTTGTGTTCGAAATGTTTTAAATTAATGTTTTTGTTTTATTTTGCTTGGTGTTTTGAGTTAAAGAAGTTTGTGAACCAATTATGGATAAGTTTATTTATGTTTATATGTGTTTTTGTTTTGTTCTCAAAGAATGATTATAAGTATGTATGTTTTTATTGTTCATGTTATTTTAAGTTTGTGTGTTTTTGCTAGCGGAGTTGGACCAACTCCGCTAGTTATTTAAAAAGGGGGGAGAAATACCCTTAAAATAAATTAAATAATTTAATTTAAATTAATTTTTTTTTATTTTTTTTAAAAATTAAGAAAGAGAGGAGTTAATTTTTAATTGAAAAATAATTGTTTTTCTTTTACTAATTTTATTTATTTATTTAATTTTAATTATTTTCCCGTTATTATCTTTTCAAAATCGCTCTCTTTTCTTCTTCCTCTTCTTTTAAATATTCTTTTCTTTTTAATTTTGTTCTGTCAGTCAATCTTGTTATTTTTATTTTAAATAATTAAAATAAAAAATAATGCCGCGATATTTATCTGCCAACTCTTTTATTTTATTTATAAAAATAAATAAATATATTTTGTTATTTGCAATTTGCCGCTATTTTCCCTCAAATTACCCTTCTTTTACACAGAGAAAGAAAAAAAAAGAATCAACACATTAAATAAATAAATAATTTATTTAAATACTTTTTTTTTAAACTTTAATTGAACAATTAAGTATATAAAATTACATTTATTTATTTATTTATTTTCTCTCTTACTTAGTCCTATTTTAAATATTGGAATATTTGTGAGTTAAAAACTATCTGAGAATGTTTAAATAAAATAATTATAAACTAAAAAATTAGTTACGGACTAACTGAGAGAGTGAATAAGTGAAAAAGTTAATTATTTATTATTTTAATTTAATTATTTTTATAATTTATTTTACTTATTTTTAGTGATCTAATTTATTGGGTGAATATTTATTTTTTTTATAATTTTTTAGGCTTTAATTTATAATCACTTTAATTTTCTTTTATTTATTCTAACCTTTTTATTTTTCTAATAAAATAATTTTATAAAAAAATTATTTGGAAAAAATGTCATTTTTACAAGAAAAACATTTTTTATTAAAAATGATTGAATTATTTATTGCTAAAAAAAAGAGATTAATTCTCGAATAAAAAAAGATTTAAAATAACTGATAGGAGTGAAGAAAAAACTGTCAAACACAAATCTGTGTTAATTCTATCTTTTTTTGATTTATTATTTTTTTAAATAATTTTGGTATATATTTAGATTATTATAAATATTTATTTTAAATATGTCCTTTTTATTAGAGAGTTTATTTTAATAATTTAAAAAAAAATTAAAATTTATTGGCCAGAGAGAACGTTCTTCTTCCTTTACTTTTAAATCTCTCCTTTTAAATATTTATTTTTTAATTAATTAATTTTTATAAATAAAAAGACTATTTATTTTTCTTCTAATAAATAGAAAACAATAATTTTAATTAATTTTTAAATTTTATTTAAAAAAAATAAATAATTATTTTAATAAAAAATAAAATATTTTTTATTAAAACTTACAGTAATCTTCCATTATTTTTCCTCTCTCTTCTTTTTATTAAACTTCTCTTTTTACTAATTGAGAATAGGCGGAGTCTTTTTTAAATATATTTATTATTTAATTAAAAGTTATATTTATAGGTAATTTAGGTTAAATAAAATAGAAGATAAACATTCTCTATTTTAATTTTATTTAAATATTTTTTAATAAAAAATTATTATTTTTCTTCTTTTTAAGTCATCTAAGCCTAATTAAAAAATAAATTTGAATTAAATAAATTACTCAAATTTATCCAAATGTCATTTTGGTAAATTATAGATAATAAAAATAAAAATATTTAAATAAATAAATAAATGGATTATAATCAACAACAACATTTTCTTTCTTCTCAAAAAACATTTTTATTTGACAATAATAATTTTGACTCATTTGACTTTAATAATAAAAAATTAATTTCTTCTTCTTCTTCTAATGATTTTTGTGAAACTCAAGAATTTTTGAAAAAAAATAAAAGAAATTTATTAAAATTTAGCATTGAGAATATTTTACAACCTGATTTTGGAGGAAATTTTGTAAGTTTTAAAAAGGGACAGTTCAGTGCGGGAATTTAAGTGTGGCACCGAACTGACCAATTCGAAATGGTCATTTTTGTGGATTTGTTTTCTGTTAAAAAATATATAATAAAGCTTCCATATATCACATCTCTCACTTATTCCGGATCTGATTTTTCAAGCTAAGAGAGATAGTTCAATATAAAGACTTAGTTCTCACTCTCTCACTTAGCCCAATCTCTTAATTATCTCAGAGGATAAATATTAGATAGTGTTGGAATAAGTGAGAGAGTCAAAACAAAAATTAATAGTTCATTAATTTTAAATTATATAAAAATTATCGCTTCCGCACCAAACTGACCCTCTCTTTTTTAATAATTTTTTAAATTTTTAGAAAAATCAAGAAGAAAATAATATTATTTCAACAATAAATTTTTCTTCAAAAAATAACATTTGTTGCGCAAAACAATGTAATGAATTTATGCCTCCATGGATATTTTGTACTCGTTATTCTGACAGACCTGGTTCAGGTAAATTTAAAAAATATATTTTTTTTTAATTTTTAAATTTATAGCTTTAGGTTCTTCTAGACTTAGAAAATCAAAAAAGAGAGATATTGGTGAAGAGGACAAAAGGCCAAGGACTGCCTTCACAGTTGAACAGGTTAGGCAGACATTAGAGTCTTAAATTATAATTAATTAAAATTGAGACTCAAACGTTCCCCTGTGATAAATCAGAGATTTTTGATAATAAAATTAAATAATTTAATTAATTTAACAGCTTGAACGACTAAAAGGCCAGTTCATTGCTAATCGTTATTTAACTGAAAAAAGAAGACAAGAATTGGCACATGAATTGGGGCTTAATGAGTCACAAATTAAAATTTGGTTTCAGGTTAACTTTAAAAAATAATTATTAAATTTCCCTCAGACATTTCCATTTGAGTCTGGCACCAAATATAAGATAATTACTCAAATAATAATATCAGACTCTAATAGTCCCTTATTATTTTGTATAAATCTATTAGAGTCTAATTAGTTTAATTTCAAGTATAAGACTCAAAATGACCCCCAATATTAGAGTCAGAAAATTAAAAAATAAGAGAAAACTCAGACTCTAATATGTACTGTTGACTATTTTAAGGTATTGACATTTTGGATTAATTAATATATTTTACATGACAGTATTTTCATGTTTTTTCTCTTCTTTTTAATTATAAAAGATATATTTACCGCTTGTCAGAATTACTTAACCTTTTATAGAGGGGCTAATCATTCATTTACAAATAAATAAATAATTATAGAGAATTTTGTCCCTCATATTTATTTATTTGAAAATATATTTATATTATTTAACTATTTGGGAAAAATAAGCGAAAAAAAAGGAAAATGATTTTATCTAATAAATAAATAAATGTTTCTCTTGTCATTTTCTATTAAATTGGACAAATAAAAATACAAAAAAAATTAATTAATTAATTAAAAATGTTTTTACCTAAAAAATGAGGGAAATAAATAAATATATATTTTTTAAATATTGTATTTAAAAATAATTAAATTATCAAATTAAACTAAAAATGTGTAAATTAGAGTAGCAAAAACGAGAGGATTTTTCCGTTATTAATTTGTAGAATTATTAGAGATCGGCCAACTTGTACATAATTATTTTAATTCGATTTTAGAATTTGTCAGATCTCTAATAATTTTTATAAATAAAAAAAACCAAATTTTAACTTTTAAATGTATTAATTTTGATTGGTCGTTTCAGTGCTAAACTTCTCTTTCCCCCATTTTTGTATTTTTTGTTGATCTTTTGGGTAAAACATTTTTTAAAAATTCATTGACTTTCTAATTATTTTTTTTGGATATTTTTTTCTCATTTAAAAAAGAAGAAAAAAAGGTTTTCTTCTTTTTATGATAACAATCTTTATATGTTTTTTCTAAGGTAATTATTAAATATTTACTAAATATGTTGACATTACCACCCAAATTTAGTAGAAATAGTTAATATATTTATTTGTTTTTTTGTCGGATAGAAAAAGAGATACGCAAAAATTAAAGAGCGAAGTAATTTTGTTTAATTTTATTTTTGACTCTGGTCGTTTCAGTGCCACGCTCAATTCTGGCACCAAAATGACCATATTAATTTAAAAAAATTATTTTTTTTTAATTTAAATTTACTTTTCAGAATAAAAGAGCAAAATTAAAAAAGATCAGTACAAGGAATATATCAAACAATTGGAATTCAAAATATAAAAATAGAGAAATTTATTAATAAAAATGGAAAAATTTTTTTTTAAATTAACTTTAGTTATACGAGATTTTAGAGGGAAATTAATAATTAATATTTATAATTCCCAATATTTTTTTAAAATTAAAAAGAAAGGAAAAAATAATCTAACAATGAAAATCTATCTTTTACTTTACCCATTATTTTATAACAAAAGTTAATTAATTTATATAATTTTGTTTTTATAGTAAATCTCTAAATATGATCTCATTATTTTTAAAATTGAATAAAAATTAAAATTATTTAAAATTTTGATTAAAATAAAAAGTTGAAAAGCCAAAATTAATGTTTGGACACTAGCCGGATTCGAACCTGAGTACTCACTTAAACATAATCGGACGCTCTACCGACTGAGTCACAGAGAGACTTACTAAATTATTTCTTTTAACAAACTTTATTAGTCTTTTAATATTTATTTAATTAATTTTTAAATTAATTAATTAACTCTGCGTGGGTAGTAAAAGTACAAATAGAAAAGGTCAACTAAAAAATTGATTTAGCTAATAAAAAATCAAATGACTAAAAAAATTAAATAAAAGAGGGGAAACAAAGAAATAAAAATTAAAAAAAAAATTTTCTTTGTTTCCCTCTTTTTTTCCTTTCTTTTATTTCATTGTTTTACTCTCAGATATCACCAAAAATCCACCCACTTTAATTTTGAGGGAAGGAAAGAAGATATAAATTTAGCATTTATTAAGACGTTGGATTTAAATTTAATTAGATATATCAATGTTTTATTTATTTACCCTTTTTAAATATTTTTTAAATAAATTTAAAAAATATTTTTTAATTAAAATAAAATTAAAAAAGTTGAGAAATTTAGACAATCCTTTGGAATTGTGGTCACATCGCAATAAAAAATTAAAAATTCTAAAAACATGTTTAAGATTCGTGATCACCTCCCAAATTACACCTTAGAAACATGTTTTTATGAATTTTTAGATTTTTTAGATGGGAACACAATTCCGAAGGATTGCCTAAATTTATTTTAATTTTTAGTAAATATATATATTTAAAAAATGAATTATTTCTCAATTATTCTGTTTTTCGTTTTGTTTTTGTTTGTTTATGGAGGAGATATTAATAATGAAGATTATTTAAAGAAACTTAGCCGCATTGCTAATAATTCATTTAACCAAAGTAGAGAGGATGCTGCTGCTAACTGTATTAAAAATTTTTTTTAATTTAAAATAAAAATTATTATAATAGTTAAACTAAATTTTAAAATTATTAAAAATATTTTTAAATAAAAAATGAACATAAAATTTTTTTATAGTTTAACATTTGCTTGATGAAAAGAAAGATTTTTATGGTATGATTTTATTTAATTATAATATTTTATTAGTTTTTAAATGACAAATTATTTTTTTATAAATAAATATTTAAAAATATAATTAGTAAGTGAAAATAAAAGTTTAGCCACCGAACAGGCTCGAACCTGCAACCTAACTTTATTTAACTAACGCTTAATCGGAAGCCTTACCGACTGCACCACTGAAACATAATACTTTCTCTTTCACTTGTAAATAAAATGTATTACTAAAAATAAACTTTTTATAATAAATCAACAAATATAATTAATTTAAAAAATTATAATTTTATTTTCAGCTGGAATGAGTAAGTATCATTTAGATGGAGGTAATCATGGCAGTAATGCTAAAAAGACCAATGAGCAAAAAGGTAAAGTTCAAAATTCTAGTAAATAAATTTAAATAATTCAATTATTTTTACATTTAATTTTAAAATTAATTAAATTGTCAATTAAAAATTTAAAAAGACAAAATTTGAGAAAAGGGGGAGATAAATTTCAAAAATTCTATATTCAACTTATATTTAATATTAAATAAATTAATTTTTATAAATTTTGAAAATTTAAGGCAAATCGCATCGTGGACAACAAAGCAACTCAATTGGAAATATTGATTTAAACTTACCATTTAATTTAGATAATTAAAATCTATTACATTTGTGTGTATTTTATTGGATATCTTTCTTTAATTTAAGTGTTCTTTTGTTTTATTGGATTTAAATTTTGGAAAGGGTCATTTGAGTGCCAGAAATATAACAAATTAACTATTAGATAATTTTAAGTGTTTATGGTATATTTGCATAGAGCAGAAAATTTGCTACAAAATATCAAAAAATCAGAATTTTTGGAAAAATAGAAAAAAAGTTATTATCAAAAAACTTCCAAAAAATATCTAATTTTCTGAAAACTTGTAGTATACTTTTCTTCTATTTTTCCAAAAAATCTTTTAATTTTTAGAAGAACACTTAAAAACAAATTCTTTATTTTCTTCCTTTTTATTTAAATTATTTTCTTTTTTTTAATTATTTTCTTTTATATATTTATTTAAATTTTCTCCCAATGTGAGTCTTTTCTATGAAGATCAGAGTTTTTATTTATTTATTTTATTTGTTCGACATTTATTCCTTTAAACTTTTTTTATTTTAAAGTTAGATAAATTCTTTTTTAGTATTTTTTTATTAATTTAAATATTTAATTTAAGTTTTATTCAAAAGGAAATTTTTTATTAAAAAAAAAATAAAAAAAAATTAGAGTTCACAAAATGTAAAGATTAATTACAAAAATAAATAAAAGAGATTAAATAAAATAAAAATATTAAAATGTAAAATAATATATAAAAAAAACTTATTACCTATTTAATTATTTCAATTTTATTCCTTTCCTACGTTTTTTGTCATTCACAGACATTTATCTCGGCTAAGAATTGAGACCCAAAACTATTTTTTATGTCATTCAACTCAACTCGACGAGTTCTTTCGAATGAAATCAAAATCATTTGGATTGGAGTTTGGGTGTTATCAACTTGTTTTTTTTTATCTGCGTAATGTGCTCTGCCTTCTTTTAATATTTTATTTTTTAAATTGCAAAAATGTTTAACTAAGAAAATAAATTAAAAAATTTATTAAAAAATCAATGGATAAAAAGAAAACAAAGAAATTAAAATTTTTTAAATTTTGTAAAATTTCTTTAAATTTCCTTTTTTATCCACTCTTTTCTACAAATCACTACAATATCACTACAATAAATGTGTCTAAAAAAATTCTCTTAACATAAAATTAGCATAAATATGCTGGATTTGAGTAAAAGAGAATATCTCCTTTTAATTAATTTATTTTTTTAATTTATTTTATAATTAATTTATTAAAAAAAAAATAAAATTAAATAATATTTTACAATTTATTTTAATAAAAATAAATTGTTTAGCTATTAAGAAATTTTTATTTTATTTTAAATAAAAAGAATTTATTTTAATTTTTAGTAAATTAAAAAAAAATGAATTATTTCTCAATTCTTCTGTTTTTTGTTTTGTTTTTGTTTGTTTATGGAGGAGATGAAATAAATTGGGAACTATTTTCTAAACAATTTAATCATGAATATCAAGCTGGAAAAAATGCTTCTAAAGCCAAATGTATAAAAAAAATTTTTATTTTAAATTATAGGCAAAGTAAATTTTAAAATTGTTAAAAATATTTTAAATAAAATGGAAACATATAAATTTAAATTTTTTATAGATGGACACTTGCTTAATGAAAATACAAACTTTCATAGTATGATTTTATTTAAATATTCTTTTTGTTTTTAACTTGCAATTTATCTATTTTATAAGAGAAAATAAAAGATTATTCCCCATGCCGGTTCGAACCCACAACCTCCTCTCATTTCGCCAAACATAACCAGAAGCTTTACCGACTGAACCATTGAAACGATAAGCGTTTCCTTTCATTTATCTTTAACAATAAAAACTAAAATAATGTATCTTATAAAATATTAATTTAAAAAATTTATATTTTATTTTCAGAAGGAAGTGAAGATTATCATTTAAATAAAGGTAAATATGAAGGCAGTAATCTTCAAAAGACCAATCAAAAGCGACAAGGAAATGCTTCAACTTCTAGTAAATAATTTTTTACTTTAAATAATTTAATTATTTTTTACTTTTAATTTAAATATTTAATTAAAATATCCTTTAAAATTTAAAAAATAAAAGGATAAAAGGGATTCCGAAAATTCAATATATAACTTAAATTAAATAAATAAATTAATTTATAAAAATTTTACAAAAAAGACAACTCGAATCCATTGCAAAAAAAGAATTCATTCAAACTTTTTGGTGTTGATATACCTAAATAATTAAATTTGATTAAAATGATTAACATTTAATACACTTGTGTTTATTTTATTTGAAATCTTTCTTTAATTTAAGTGTTCTTTCTATTTTATGGGATTCAAAAGTACATGGCCATTTGAGTGCCAGAAATATAAAAAATTAACTATTAGGTAATTTTAGATGTTTATGGTATCATTGGATAGAGCAGAAAATTTGCTACAAAATATCAAAAAATCAGAATTTTTGGATAAATAGAAAAAAAGTTATTACCAAAAAAAAACTCAAAGTTTTTTTGAAAATTCAATTTTTTAACTATAAAAATTTTTTTACTTTTCCAAAAAATTCTGATTTTATTGGT
This sequence comes from Meloidogyne chitwoodi, assembly GCA_015183035.1. Classification (NCBI taxonomy): domain Eukaryota; kingdom Metazoa; phylum Nematoda; class Chromadorea; order Rhabditida; family Meloidogynidae; genus Meloidogyne; species Meloidogyne chitwoodi. The sequence goes on from JACZZP010000018.1 coordinate 635,923, forward strand.
ATTTTGTAGTAAATTTACTGCTCTATCCAATGATACCATAAATATATAAAATTATCTAATAGTTAATTTGTTATATTTCTGGCACTCAAATGGCCCCAAAACATAAAAAATTATTTAAAAAATTAATTTTTATATTTTTTAATAGACCAAAAAATATTTTAATTTTTAGAAGAACACTTAAAAACAAATTCTTTATTTTCTTCTTTTTTAGTTGGGTTAGATTATTTTTTTTTAATATTAAAAAAAATATTTTTCTTAAATTTTCTCCCAATGGGAGTCTTTTCTATGAAGATCAGAGTTGTTATATGACCAATTTATTTATTTATTTTATTTTAAAGTTAGATAAATTCTTTTTTAGTATTTTTTATTAATTTAAATATTTAAGTTAAGTTTTATTCAAAAGGAAATTTTTTATTAAAAAAAAAATAAAAAAAAATTAGAGTTCACAAAATGTAAAGATTAATTACAAAAATAAATACAAGAGATTAAATAAAATAAAAATATTAAAATGTAAATATATATACAAGCTTACTAGTTAATTTTGTTCGAGTTTTTTAACTTAAAAATCATAAAATAAACCCTATACTCTAATGACACCGAAAAACAAGTTAAATTGAATGATAGGGGTTATTAGAGTATTTTTTAAGAAAATTTAATGATTGAGATTATTAAAGCATTTAAATAAACATAATCTTATTTTTCTATAATATTCTCTATTGGAGATAGAAACGGGAAAAGGAATTCCCGGTTTTCCCGGTCCCTCCATTTTAATTTTCTATTTCCCGATCCCGGTTTTTTCAAAATTACAATCTCTATATCAGGGATGGGCAAAATTGGAAAATAAAATCCGAAACGTACCTAAAAATTTCAAAAATTTTCAAAAAAAAGTTCAAAATTTCAGAAAATTTCGGATTTCGTCCAAAAAACCGAAATACGAAATAAAAATGTCTTAAAAACCCGAAATTTCCGAAACCTGAAATCCGAAACTTGCCCATTCCTGCTTTATATGTAAAAATAAGCTTAAAAATATATTCACTTAAATAAAATAAAAGATGTATTAAAATAAAAAACAATTAATTTTAATATTTATTTATTTATTTATTTTTCTGCCTATTAATTTGTTGTCTTCTTTTTATAGTTGGAAAATAAATATGTAAATTATTATTATTTGTTAATAATTTTGTTTTTTGTTGTTTTGGTAAAGTTTTTTTATTATTATTTTGAGAATTTTGTTGTTGATTTTGTAAATAAATAACAATAATATCTTCTTCATTATTTTCTTTATTTTCTTGAATTAATTCAAATTCATCATCTAAAATTGTTTCAATTTGTACAGTTGCTGAAAAAATAAAAATTAATTTGTTTAATTTAAATTTTGAAATTTCTATTGAGTTATAAGGGTCATTAGAGTCAGGACTTTTTTAAGTACCTAAACTGATTTTTAAAATTGAATTTTAAAATTTAAAGTAAAAGAAGATGTCTAAAAACAACTCTAAGGTAAAGATAAGTAACCCCTCCCCCTTGTTTTTAATAAAATGGCTGATTTTAAAGAGTTGACCATTTTGCAATTATTTGAACATTTAAGGAAAATTGATAAATCCAAGGACAATTAAGGGTAGATAAAAATAATAAAAATTAAGGAAAAGAATAAAATAAAGGATAAAAGGATTTAAAAAAATATAATTAAAAAGTAAAGGGAATGTTCAGTTAATTAACCTAACACATAACAACACATCCCTTGGGGTATACTTAGTGGTACTAATTAATTAAATTAATTAAACAAAATATTATACCATTATTTCCATCTTTATTTGAACAAATAATAATAATACTATTATTTAATTCATTATCTTCTTCTTCCTCTCCTGATTCATTTATTATTGTTGCTTGATCTAATTCATCCAATTTAGTATTTATTATTGGGCAAATAAATTTATGTAAATTTATTTGAATTAATTTTTGCTCAAATTTTATTCTTCTTTTACTATTTAAACCTTAAAAATTAAAAAAATAAAATTATTATAACATTTTAAAGTATTAATAAAAGAATAACACAAAACCCCCCTTCTTCAAAAAAATTAAAATCAGGCTTTAACAGTTTTATTTAAATTAAAAAATTTAAATAATTAATTTGAAAAACAAAATTAATTAATAATTTATCAAAATAATTTAAAACGGTTAAAATTAAAAAATTCAAAAAAAAATTTGGCAAAGCCCGATAAATTAAGGAGACCGATTTTTATAGAATTTTAAAAAAAATCTTCGAAAAAATAAAATCCAGTCCCCTTTTTACTAAATAAATAATTAATAAATTAAATTAGACATAACTTGTTTTAACTCTTCTCCTTCCTCATTATCATTTTCTTCATCAAAATTAGTAAAATTAGAAAAATAAAGATCAGATAGGCGAACACCCAATAAACGAATCTTTAATTAAATTAATTAATTAAATTTATTTATTTTTAATTTTAATAAATTTACTGGATTATTTCTATTCAAAAGTTCTTTTTTCAAAAGTTCTTCCACAATTATATAAAGCATTTCAACATTTTTAATAACAAAATCAACAGATTTACAACGAGTAATATAATCAAATGTTGAAAATTTAATCTTAAAAATTTAAAAAAAAATTTAAACCTTTGTTTTTAAATTTAATTTTTTACAGAAAGTGTAGCAGAACGTCCACCAATTATTCTTGAAGAAGGTAAAGATTGAACAAGTTTTCGGCAAAGTTTGTGAAGAATTTGACAAAGTTCAGTAATATTACGTTTTGGAGGAAAAAAACTTGTACTAATTCCTGCGCTTTTTTGATTTTCTCCTGAAAATTTTGAATAAATTGAGAAATTTTTTAGGTAAATTAATATATTTTAATAATTTATTAAGTTAACTATTTTATTATTTAACTTTTTTTTAAAAGTCTCCTTAAATATCCCTAAATCTGTAATTTGTTTAATTACCTTACTAAAATGTTCTAACTTATAGCTAAATTTTCAAAGGAAGATCTCAATGTATGAAACAAAAATATTTTAATAAATTTAAAAATAAAATCAGCGATAGGCCCTCGATTAATTTATCAAGGTGGAAAATATGTGAATCCTAAAGGCATAGCTATAACTATTAAAATTATTCTCCAATTTATATTTTTGTTTTTAATCCTAGAACAATTATTTAGATGTTTTCAGCATTGTTAAATATTCATTTTCTTCTAATTTTCTAAAAAAAAAAATAACTTTTCCTTTAATAGTTATTTAACAATTCAAAATACCTTTAAGTAGACTTACAAATATTTAAATAATAATAAAAAAACCTTTATCAATATCCAAACCATTCAATCCTAAAGATACTTTTAAAAGCCATTCAGAATGAAGATTAGAAAAAATATAACGTATTTGAGATCTTTTTTCAAATAAATCTGAACATTTTTCAATTCCAATAGATTTTAATATTGCTTCACATTTTGGACCAATTCCTGGAACTTTTCGAATTTTTAGATTATTCATAAAATCAATAATTTTGTAACGATCAGCTTCTAAAAAGAATTGGCCATTTGGTTTTCTCAAATCTGTACAAATTTTTGCCAACATTTTATTTGTTGCTATTCCTTTAAAATAAATAAATTTTTAATTTTTTGGAAGAAAAAAAAACAATTTTTATTAAGTTTTTTATAATTTTTTGATTCGTTTGAACAGTAAATTTTAACTAAAAAATAACAAAAAATTAATTTATTTATTTCGATTTATTATTAACTTATGCGGATTTACCACAACAGAAATCACCACCCATAAAAATCAAGTTTTTGTTTCAGTTTTGTGTTTATCCTATTTTGTGGTGATTTTATGGGAACAAATATTTTATATATTTCACAAAAATTTAACTTTAATTAAAAAACCTGACCAGCACTACAAGTTAACCCAGTCATTTGTTCAACTTCAAAACGTATTTGATTTACTACATCATCCAATCCAGTACCAAAAGTTATAAAATCAATTACGGCAATTCTTTCCTTATTGCATTTTTTACAAATTTGTACAAACTTTTGGACATACTCAGATAATAATTGTCCTTTAGGAGAAATTAAAGGAAGTCTACAAATACAATCTCCAGTATAACGAATTCTTTTACATTTAACTTTAATTTTTTTTAAAATAATATATGAAATAGCCCCTTTTATAAAATAAAATTTTTTTAAAAACCTGGAAAAATACGTTGTCCAATAAAATCTGTCAAATCCAAATAAGCTTCATCCAAACCTCCCATAAACATATTTGGGTCATAATATTGAAATATTTTGCGTACATTATTACTTTCTCTAATATATTTGTACATATCGCAGGGAACAATTACAAGATCTGGACATAATTTTTTAGCGATAAATCCAGGCATTGCTGATCTTACACCAAATTTACGAGCCAAATAATTTGAAGTTGCCTTTTTAAAGAATTTTTTACAAATAAAATTATTTAAATTATAAATTACCAACATAGAATCACCACCAACAGCCATTGGAATAGTTCTAAGTGATGGATTGTCACGACATTCAACTGCGGCGTAAAAAGCATCCATATCTATGTGAACCCAAAATCTATTCATTGTACGTTGTTCTTCCATTTTTGTGACTAAATTATCGGCCTATGAAGATTTTATATTCTTATTAAAATATAAACATAACTTATTCCTTAACCGAAATTTTGGATTTTAGTTTTACCACAGAACATACAATTAGACCGAATTTACTTAAATTTTCTATCAATATTAATGCTAGCAACAATCTGTGATTTTCAAGTTAATTTTACTTCTCATATCAGACACAAAATAAATAATTTATCATCAAAATTTGATTTTTTGGGTGCCTAAAAACATAAAATTTTAAAACCTCTTTTTCAAGCCTTTCTAATTGTTCATTTGTTGCCCAAGAAAGCATTTGACATTTTTCCTTAATACGTTCTTCAATTTGTTTTTCAATCTTTCGTTCATGGTATTGATAATCATGACCAGTATTTTGAGCAATAATTCTTCTAACTCTATTAATATCAAGAGAAGCCATTCCAGCCTTATCACTACAATATTGCAAAGCCATTTTTATTTGTTAGTTAAGCAAAGATTAGAATTTTTTAGGAATTTTGTTAGCTGAAAGAATTAAAAAAAAATGTTAAAATATTTATAAATATTTATGGTAACAAAACAAACTATTTTCATCTTTTCAAAATAATACACAATATTTATAAAAAAACACAAAACATACATAATATATGTTTAAAATTAAATCATATTTTTTAATTCTTTAGAATCGCCAAAATTAAATTAACCTAAATTTAAACTTATTGTTAGAAATCTCTCTTTTTACCCTCACATTTTAATTAATTTGAAAAACAATCAAAATCAGTAAAGCATTTAATAGTTTTCCTAATTATTTAAAATATCTTCAAAAATGTTGGGTAAAAAAAGATTTTTACATTTTATAAATGTCATATTGGGACAAAGTTTAAAATTCTTACTTAAAAAGAAAAACTTTAAAAAACTTGTTCTCCTTTAATACTCTCATCTGCTAAAAATTCATTTAATTTATAACACATTTTTTGCATTTCATCATTTGGATTTTGGTCAATATATCTTTGAAGAAGTTGTAGAGCTTCTATTGCTTCTTTTGTTGAAACAAAAGGTAATTCTTTATCAATTTCAATAACAAAGGGTTCAGTATCATCGTCATTTGCTTCCTCATCTTCGTTGTTTGGGATTGAAAAAATTCTTGCAATTTCCTCCATTGTTAATAATTCATCACTTCCTTTCTCCTTAATTTTTTCATTGATCAAATAAATTAAAAAATTAAATAAGATTTTACTTTAAATGCAGCCAAAAGTTTGCCAAGTCCATCCTCTGATCCATTATAAATTTTCTCTAAGTCTTGTAGATTATTTGTTTCATCAATGTCAGTAACATCTTCTTCATTGATATTTTTAAAGTTAATGGAGTGGCGTTGCTTAAATCCTCCTAACCAACCATCAGATGCTTTAAAGTTAGTGAGGTTGAATTGTTTGGATATCTCCCTTGCCTTTTCCTGTAATAAAAATTGAAAAACTGAAATTATTAATTTCTAACAACTAATAAATGAGGATAAAATTTTAAAATCATCCAGAAAATATCGAAAATTCTCTCCTCTGATGTATTGACATGATTATTAAAAAAATATCAAAATAATTTAACCTTCAAAAGTGGACCAGTCAGTGGGATTCCTTGACTCCTTAGCGAATTAACCCAAAGAAGGACAGCCTCATCAAGAGTTTCATATTTTAATGGCCGAATACAAACTCGTTTTGATTGATTTCCTCTCTCAATCGCTTTTAGAATTTTTTCTTTTTGTTGTAAAATTTTTCTGACAGTTGAAGAAGCTAAATTGAATTGTTTGCCCAGCTCAGAAGAACTCTTCCCAGTAGTTGAAGCTTCAATAATTTGTTTTTTAGTTTCAATAGTAATAAGGCTACGTCCTCTTTTAACAGAATTTGATTGAAAATTGAGCATAATTTGTTCTAAAAAGCAAAATTTTATTTAAAAAGATTAAAATCTATATGTAAATATTGGATAAATGAGAACTTAAAATCACCAGTACCCAATAGTCTTTTGTTGAGTGCCTTCGCACTCAAACTGCTAAAGGAAGATTTGCTGTCTGTTGTCTTTCATTTTTGACCACTCTATTTCTAAAGATTAATTTACTACTTCAATTATGGCTTATGACCATTTTGTCCATACTCATTTAGTGGCATTTTGTACATGCTTCAAACGGTTTGCCTTCAAAACCTCTGATTTGGACAAAATGTCACAGTTATGGATAAATTGATTTTTGCCAAAATTCAGAATTATCCGTTGACGAGAAAACAATAAAATGATGAGTCGCTAGATGGTTAGACTTTCTTGGTCAAGTTACGCCATTGTACACGAAAAGCGCTTGAATTTTTTCTCTTAATGTGTAAATTTATTTACATACTTGCCACATTCTACTCAGCTGAAAACATGCGCTTGGCTTTTCTTCCTAAAATTGATTTTTTCCACGACCAAAAATCGATAAACTTACTTTCCACTTTAAATTTATTTTTAAAAGTACATGCATAGTTTAACATTTTTTTATTCTCGCTTTTTTTCTCTACAAAGTTTATTTATTAATTTTATCATTATTTTTAAGTTTCAATAGAAATTAATAATATCTTTAGTTGACAGCATAAATTTAGCCCTCTAAAAATGGCTCGTACAAAACAAACAGCCCGTAAATCTACTGGAGGAAAGGCTCCACGTAAACAACTTGCTACCAAAGCTGCTCGCAAATCTGCACCTTCAACTGGTGGCGTTAAAAAACCTCATCGTTATCGTCCAGGTTGTTTTTTTATAGATTGAGAACTAATTTAACATTTAGGGCCCAAGAAATTTAGTTTACTTAAATGAATCAATTTAAAACGAATATAATCCAGACAAATAACCATGTTCATAATTGTGATGCCCCCATCTTAACTTATGCCTATAATTTTAAATTTTGATGCACTTTTTTAGGAACTGTTGCGCTTCGTGAAATTCGTCGATACCAAAAGAGTACGGAACTTTTGATTCGAAAGCTTCCTTTCCAACGTCTTGTTCGTGAAATTGCCCAAGACTTTAAGACCGATCTTCGCTTTCAAAGTGCAGCTATTGGAGCTCTCCAGGTTTACTTTAACATTAGAGCTTTGTTTTAAACAAACTTTTAGGAGGCATCTGAGGCATATTTGGTTGGACTTTTTGAGGACACTAACCTCTGTGCAATTCACGCGAAACGCGTTACTATTATGCCGAAAGGTTATTTTTACTTAAACAATTTGTAAATTTTCATTTTTAGATATTCAATTGGCTCGTCGAATCCGTGGTGAACGTGCTTAAGTTGAGGAATTGATGTGAATCTCATTTCTCTTTGATATTATTATATGATGAACATTTACTCACTTTAAGTCATATTCTAGTAACCTTACTTTCATTTCCTTTGAAATTTTGTGTATTTATGTTTTTCCGAACTGAACGGTGTTAATATTTTTTATCTGATTCAGTCCCCGTATGCTCCCTTGTCAGCAACTTTTATTTAGTTATATAATTAATAGTTTAATTGGACATTTTAAGGCATTAATGATACTCATCACATAAAATTTCTTTGGAAAACATGAAAAGACATAAAATTTCCTTTTAATATAATCAATTATCTTTAATTTTATTATTTTAAAATAGCGTCTTTTTGAATTTAAATCGCTATATATGCATGTAACTTAAAATTTATCAGTTCTTTAAATTCCTTTAAAAATTCGTTATTTTGAATAGATCTGTTATTCTCAATTCTAGCAAAGTATAAATATTCAATTTAAAAATCTCTAAATAAATCTTTATTACATTAAAGGGATTTCCCTTTTTATCTGACACATTTGAAACATCGATCAATTATCCACAGACTTTCAATCAATTATAAAAAATGGGTGATCATCAGTACCATTGCCCCCCGATTGACAACAGCCCATCTTCTTCAATTTCTGACACTCCTCCTCTGCGCGAGTCGCCCCGTATGAACATGTTGCCAATCTCTGGTACTCATTCGTTTCGTCAACTTATGGATCTGGTTATTCAGGAGATGAGTTCGCAAATTGACTCTGTATTTTTTTATTCTAATTAAAAATTATCACAAATTTTTAATTAAAGGTATCGTCAGGATCGTCTCCAGGACTTGTTCTTTATCATCACTCAAACCCAAACCGCTCATTCATTGATTTGCGTGTTGATGAAGCTATCAAGCAATGTGAAGATGAAGAAGCCGAACCTAACGAAGAACAACAACTGGCTATTCCTAAACGTGCCGAAAAGATTGGTGATGCTTTCAAACTCACGGTAAATTTTTATCTTGTAGAGAGGTTAAACATAAGGGTCCTCTCCTGTTTTGTTGCGCGAATGAGTTTTTCTAATCGTTTAGTTTATTTTAAAAATTTAAAAAAGCGTATTAATACCATCCAGAACTAAGTAAAAATATTGTTCATGGCATGGCGTCTAAGTCTTAAAAGAACCTTGTTGAGGCGCTTAATATTTTCATACTTAATATGTTATATATATAGGCAATTTGTGAAAAATGTGAATTTTTGTCTGTTGTGGGGTCTCAGATAGAGACTTGTCAACATATTCAGTCTAAAACAACTGAAAATCAACAGTTGCAAAAGGTTGTAGCAGCGAAAACCAGTAAAATTTCGCGTGCTTATATTCGGAACATGCGGAGGCGCCGCTTCAAACCTAGAAAAGCTTTTAGAGAGGGAAAAAAAATTTATCTCTCAGTTAAGTTTTTATTATATTTTTTAAAAAATTAAAATTTTTTAAAATCCCTTCAAAAATTTAGTCCCCATCACTTAAAAATAGGGTAGGGTTGGCATGAAGAATTGTCTTTTTAAGTAATCGATCAAGTCAAATGATAAATACTGTATTGATTTAAATATTTTTATTTTATAGTTCATTTGTGCTAATGGCAGGAACATTGGAGTTGAGGTAAATTATATTATATAAACAATTTTTCCTATTTGACTTGGGATTTCAAATGAAATTGCGAAAGAAAATATAGGTTTTATAGAAAATGTATTTTTGAATTTTCTTTTTTGTGTAAGCAGAATTAAATTTTTCGTAATTCCCTTTTCGTAAATAACCTGAAAATTGTTATTTTATACAGTTTACATCATGTTTTCCTTAAAAAGATTTTTAAAATTTAGTGGTCGCTTGCGCCAGAAGTTGAGGAATGAGTGCATGACTTCTTTGTTTAATTAAATCTGGTCTGATTCTCTTATAATGGTCTCTTAAAAATATTCAAAGATGTGGCTTATAAATTTTGACTTTTCCTCAAACTTAAAATTTTTTGTTGCATATTTTAAGCTTAAATTATTTTTTGAATAAATATTTTATTTGTTTTTTTTTGGAATTGCTTAATTTTATATTTTTTTTAAATATTTTATGATTTATTCAGTCGTTTTATTCTTTAAAGTTTTTAAATGCTATTTTTAAAAACAACCAACTCCTTTAAGTATTTACGATTTTTTTCAAGAACAAGTCAATGCTTTGTCAAAAGAAGTATGTTTTTTTATTTCGGAAATTTCTACAAAATTGTTTTTTAGTAAGAGAATCTGTTGATGGTGATTTAACTATTGTTGAATTGGAGGACTTGCCTGAAACACAAAAGCCAATTGATTTAGTGTCAACACGTCAACTTACCAGTCAAACAGTTAAAAATTTATTTTTAAATGAAATAATTTTTTTAAATTTAGGATGCTCCAACATGTAATTGTTCTTTGTGCAAGATTCCAGAAAAAATTTCTTATCAGGATGTTCTAATTTTGGAGCAATTTATGCGGTTGGATGGAACTGTACTTCCAAGAGAATTGACAGGTTTTTAATTATTGTTGGGGATTTCTTATTTTTATATTATCTTGAGAGGAATTTTCTTCCAAATTATTTAAAATGTCTGCTGATAAACTACTTTTAAGTTTTTAAAATATTTCTAAAAAATCTTTAAATTTATTTATTCAGGTCTTTGTGATAAACAACAACAACGTCTTGAACGTTGTGTAATGCAGGCCCATTGGTCTGGTCTTTTTCCAGATCGTACAATTCCTGAATTTGACCGTTCTGGTTATAAACGTTTTAATAGACATTGGGATGATGATATGGAAATGTTTAACCTTAAATTAAAAATACAACCTGGAAGTTGGTTTTATATAAAAAGATATAATCCTAGAGCAGCATTATACAAAAAAAGTAAAGATGAGGCTGTGGCTAGTGGATAATTATTATTGTTTTTGGATGAATTTTTGTTTTTTTCTTTTGATAAATAAATTTTTTTACTTTTTATTTTTTAAAAGTTTTTCATTAAAACTTTGTTATTTTTTTAATTTTTTCTTTTATTATTTTGAAAAATTTTTTAAAGTTTATTCGATGTTGCTTGGGTATTTCTGTTTAACTATGTTTTATTTACTATTTTTTGATCAATTCAATTCTGCTCACAATCAGTCTCAACGGATTAATTCACAACAAATAGTCAGACAAAGATTAACATTAGATGCACTTCTTCCTTGTAATTACTCAAAAGCACAAAAATTGGAACAAATAGAATGGTGGTATAAAAGACTTGGAGGAATATATATTGGGGATTTTAACGCCACTTCAAGGTTTTTATTGATTAAATAATAATTTGGTTATTTTTTGGGTTTTTAATCAAAAAAACTTTAAATGTGATAAAATTTCACATTCTCAAAAATTAAAAAAATGTTTATTAACCAACTAAAAAATTAAAATTTTTATTAAATTTTAGACATGTAAGTAGCAATTGGACAAGGGATGGGGATTATCAGATTGCAGATAATGGAAGTTTAATAATTCATAATGTTCGTAGAGAACTTGTTGAACGGTTTATTTTTAAATAAATTACCTATATATATATTTTAATTTTTAGATATGAATGTTTAGCTAAATTTTTGAATGGAAAACAAAGTAGAAATGTAGTCTTTCTTCGTTTAGACTTTTCTTTTTGGTATGCGCCAGAGCCTTTCTCACTTTTTTATGGTTCATGTATTTTTGCTCTAATTTTTTGTGTTGCTTCTTTTCTTATAAACATTTTGTGGATTTTAATTAGATGGAGTGTTTTGAGATGGATTAAAAGAACAGGTTTTTTTGTTTTAATTAGGTTTTGATTTAATTATTCTTTGGGTATTTTTTATTTTTAAAACAAAAGTCCGCAAGTTTTTGTCCGCAAGTTTTTATAATTAGCTTGGAGACATTTACTTCCTATTTCTCCATTTTGCAAACCGAAAGGTTAACTCGATTGTCTGTCCTCTTCGAGAAAATTAATATTGCTTGTGGACTTTCGTGTTAAAAAGTATAAACTATCTGTCGATAGATTCATTGAATTAACTTCTGTTTGTTGTGTAGGTCATGATAGACTGAATCATATTTTAAAATATAACTAACAAAAACATTTAGCAATTTTTATGAAGTAATTCTGAAGATTTAATAATAAATTTTCTTTAAAAACCTCAAAATGCTCAGGGTATTTTTTATTTTTTGGGTAGATATTTAGGTTATTTGTAAAATGTCCAGTTTGTTGATATTGTTAGGAATTTAATTTTTTAGAACGATTGAGTCGTGTTCGATCAATGGAAAGAAATACTCTAAAACAAAAGGAGTCAAATAATAAAGAACCTTCTGACCCTCCCAATATTCTAACATATTAAAGGGATCAGACGATATATTTATTTAGTGTTATTTTTTTTAATTTTATTTTTTGATCGTCTGATCCTAAAATTAATAATTCTCTATATTATACTTATTTATTTAATTTGTTCTACTTAATAAATTTGAATTGTTCATATTTTCTTTTTTTATCAAATTTTTAAAAATTAATTTAATTTTTATTATTTTCTTTTTATATTTTAGAATCTTTTTCATTCTTTTTTTTGGTTAATTTATTTTTTATAATATTATTTTTTTAAATTTATAAATTTTAGAACGTTTGAGCCGAGTTCGTGCAATGCTTGTTGCAATGGAAAAATACAGACAAAAACATATGGAATCAATCCACGAAGGATATAAGTATATTTTTTTAATTTATTAATTGTAAAGTCTCATTGGCTATCAAATTATTATTTTTTTAGTCGAAGAATGTCAGCAGTTCGTGAAAATTATCACACTCAAAAGGAGACAATTCGAAACTCTTATCTAGAATCTGCTGATCGTTTTAGAGATTATAGACATGCTCAAATGGATAATGTTCAACAACATTTGGATGTTTATTACCAACAGGTTTTTTTTTATTTTTCTTTGAGAATAGTGGGGAAAACTTTAAAAAATAATTTTTATTTTTAATTTATAAAATATGTATTCCTATTTTGAATTTTTTAAAATTAAAAAACAAGTTATTTTGAGTCTTGGAAAAATTAATTTAATTTTTTAGATATCTCGTCTTCGTGAATTTGGACATAAAAGAGTTGAAAATCTCTGGGAAAGTTATGAAAAGAGTGTAAATGTAGTCAGAACCTTTACTTTAGAACAACGTTTAAAAATATTAAATCAATATAAAATAAAACAAAGATATGTAAATAAACTTTTAGAAGCTATTGGAACAGAAACTAATGTTGATATTATTACTAGAAAGGTTTTTTATTTTTTTAATAAATAATTTTTAAAATTTAAAAATATTTTTTTCGATTTAATTTTTAAAATAATTTTCATTAAAAAAGAATTTTTTAATGAAATTTTTTAGGAAGCAGCAATTAGAGAAGTTTTAGGTGATGAAGAGCCTCCTTTACCGCCATTATTTTTTAATTCAAATCAACAATATTTATTTAAGGAAAATAATAAAAATAATTTAAATTTTAATCGTTCAGCTTCGTATCATTCACTTCCAGAATTTCCATTAGATGAAGAAAAAGAAGAAGAAGAAAATAAAAATAATATTTTAATAAATATTAAAGAAGAAAATAAAGAAGAAGAAAAAGAAGAATTAATTAATTTAAAAAAAGAAGAAGAAAAATATAATTATTTATTGCAACAACAACCATCAACTTCTACTGCTTATTTTTCTTCTTCTTTTTCTAATGAACAATATTATAAAAATTAAAAAAGAAAAAAAGTTGAATTAATACAACGGGTGTTTTAATTAATTTAATTAAAAAAATAAAAAACACTTCCAAAAGAATTTAAAAAATAAAAATATTTAAAATATTAATTTTTACCTTTTATTTTTTTATTATTAGTAAATTGAAAAGAGAAAAAAAAACTAGATTAGATTTATTGTTAGGTAAATATATATTTTTTAAATAATTTAATTTATTTATTTTTTTATTTAAAATTTTCTTTTAGCACAAAAAAATAATAATATTTTACATTTAAACTTTTCTCTCTTAATTTATGTTTTAATATTTTTATATAAATATTTGTGTGGTCTTCTTTTAAATTTAATATTATTTTAAGGTTATATTTTTATTAAATCAGTTTTAAATAAAAAAATTTTTTTTTAAATTACCTTTTATTGAGAGAATTTAATTTTTCTTTTTTTTTTAAAATGCAATTTTATTTTGTTACAAGTCCTAAACATTTATTTATTTTTTTTTAAATTTTAAATTTATAAAAACAATTTTTATTTTTTTTAAATAATAAATAGCGTGTCTTTTTTATAATTACTCTAATTTAATAAAAATAATATTTTTTAAAAATTATTTGCGTGATTTTTTAAAATTTAAAGTTAAAAAAAAATAATTTTCTAAGAATTTATTTATTCTTTTAATTTTAATTAATTTAAATTTTATTTTTAAAATACTCATTTTTTGTTAGGAGAATATATATATATTTTTAAATGTCTTTTAATTGTGTGTGTCAATTTAAAAAAAAATTATTATTGACTTTTACAATTTTTTAACCATTAAAAAAGTTTTATTATTTTAGTAGGATGTGCGCCAAAAATTAAAAAAAAACACCAAACTTTTATTGATTTTTGATATATTATATATAACCTTTTTATTAGTTTAATTGTTTGCTATAAAAGCAACAATTTAATTGTAAAGACAGGTTTTGTTGGTATTTTTTTTTTGGTTTTTTCTTTAAATAAAACTGACCGACCCTTTTGTAATTGTTTTTTAAATTATTTTAAAATAATTTTTATTTTTTTATCTGATATTATATATAGGGCTGCCCAAAATATGCACAAAAAAAGGTCCAAAATATGCACCGAAATATGCAAAAATTGCTCAAATATGCATAATATGCACGAAAGTGCCAAAATATGCTATAAGAACCGGTCCTAAACAACTCGTACCAATGTAAAAACACCATTTTTGAGCTTCTCTTATCGTGGCATATCCGCATGCAAAACATGCATTTGCATGTTTTGGGCAGCCTAATTATATATTAAAAAATAATAATTACTTCTTTAGTGTTCGTACCCATTCTCCCGCTGTCATTTTTAATAAATAAAAAAAATTGTTCCTCCCCAATAATTAATAATATCTCCTCTACGTGTCTCTTCGTTCGTCTCGACAACAATTTCTCGTCCCCCCGTTCTCCGTTCAAGTTCTTCCCGCTTTACAAAGATGATTATAACCTTCATAATAAATAAAAATAAATAAAAATATATTTTTTAAATTAAATAATTAATTGTGTAACGCACACCTTTAAATTAATATTTTACTCTTCATCTAGCATTTAAAAAAAATTAAAATTATTTTGACTTCTTTACCTTTTTTATTTAGTTAGTAAATGTCGTGAGAGATTTATTAAAGTTCGTAGAAATAAAATAAAAAACAATTTATTTTTTTTTAAAGACGTAAATTAAAAAAAGCGTGAAAGGGCAAGAAAAAGTAAAAAAAGGGTTTAAAATACTAAAGGGTAATTTAAATAAATAAATAATAAAAAAAAAGTAATAATATGTAGCACAATTAAAATATAGTAAATTTATTTATTTTACTTTAAAAAAATATTTTTAAATTTATTTATTTAAATTATAAAATAATATTTATTATTAAAGGTATTTATTGACAATAAATAAATATTTATAATTTTAATTTATTAAATTTTAATTAATTAATTTAAATATTCAAAACACACTTTCTCTTCTCATTTTTTAAATAATAAAAATTAATATAATAATTTTTTTTCATTATTATTATTTTTTTTATTTTCCTTAAATAAAGCTACTTAAAAATTAATATTTTTATTTTTAGTTAAAAATTTTTTTTAAATAAAATTTTTTATATTACGTCAATTAAAAGAATTATATTCTATTTAAAGTAAGGTCATTTTTGTGTAAATTTAAATTTTATAAGAATTCTTTTTTTTTATATTTTTATAAGGCTTTAAAGCTCTCATAGTTCGTCATTTTATTAAATATTTTTTTTTAATTTTTTTTAAATATTATTATTTTATTTTAACCTCTACAGGAAGCTTTATTATTATTTTATTTTTTTAATTAATTTTTTCTTTTAATTATTTTAATTTTTGTCAATAATGGTGAAACAATTTTATTTACATTTTTTGAATTTTTAATGATTTTTATTTTTTATAATTATTTATTTTTGTAACGGAAAAAAGCGTCTATTTTTTTTCTTAATTTTATTTGCATATTTAATTTATTTTAATTTAAATAATTTAAAAAAAGACCAATAATTAGAAAACAGATGAAAAGGAATTTAAAAATTTTTTTTGAAATTTTTGACATTAAAAAATATTAGTTTTATTAATTTTAATTATTTAAAATAAATTAATAAAAGAAACCAAACAAATATATTTTTTATATTTATTAAAATTTTTATTAAATTTTTTTCCTTTATATTTATTTAAAATTAATAAAAGAATTTCTATTAACTTGATATCTTGAAATTTTGCAACATTAAAAAATAGTACTCTTTTATTTTTAAATTAAATAATTTTAAATATTTTAATTTTTTTTTAATTTAATATTAAACTAAAAAAAATATTTAAATTTTTTTATTAAAAAATTATTTTACTATTTTTTTAATGTTTTATTCCCACGACTTAAAAAATAGCAATTTTATTAACGTAATAATTAATAAAACTTTTTTTTTTAATAAAATTGCCATAAATACTAATAATTTATTTAATTAAAAAAAATTATTTTTTACCTTTTTTTAAAAAAAAATTAATTCAAATAAATATTTTATATTTTTAATTAAGTTCAAAAAATTAATTATTTAAGTAATTTAAATTTTATTGATTTTTATAGTCAATTTAAAAAATAAATAAATATGGAGGAACAAGCTAAAATTATAATGGCTTCAGAATTTTTACAGAGAAATTTTAGTAGTATTGAGTTACTTATGCCTCTTAAGGTTTATTATATTACTTATAATAATTAATATATTAAATAAACTTTCCGGAAGGAAAAATATAAAAAACGAATATAATAAACTTTTCCGGAAATATAATATAAAGACAGTGAAATAAATTAACTTGACAGAGAAATAAACTTTAAAGAAAACTTTCCGGAAAAGTTCAATAATTAATTTTCAGAGTTATTTTTAAATAATTAAACTTTTTTCCTAATTTTAACAGGGTTATCGTCAATTTGTGGCTATAACTTATTTAGCTTGTAATTTAATCGGATTTATTGCTAATTCATGGGTATTTTTTGTTGTTGCCCCATTGCTTTGGTTAGACCGTGTAAGAGTTCCAAAGTCAATACTTTTTCATATTCTTGCACTTTGTGTTTCTGATTTAGCAACAATGTTTGGTAATAAATTTTAAAATAAAAAATTAAATTAATTTAATTATTTTATTATAGGAATGGTACTTTTAAATTTGGAAATACTTCATGGTACATGGCGTTTTGGTCTAATTGGTTGTAGAGCTTATTTACTCTTTGATTCATTAAATAAATTTTCTGCTCCAGCAATTGTTTTATTAATTTCCCGTACTTGTTATTCAATTATATGTTTGGAAAAAGGACGTTTACGTCAAACAACAAATAATAATAGTGGGATTAAAACAGCTTTTATTCAAGTTATGGTAGCTTTGGTAATTGTTTTATGTATTCTTTGGCCTCTTCTTGTTTATTCACAAGTAAATAATTAAATTTTAATTAAATAAATTTAATTAAATATTTAAATAAATTAAAAATTTTTTTTTTTAAAAGGTCACTGAAATTGTTGTACGCATTGATAGGCATAAACGACAAGAATTGTTAGTTAATTTTATTAAATATAAATAAAATATTTATAAATTTCTTATTATTTAGATTTGTTCGTAAATGTGCTTTTCTCCCACCACCGAGTGTAGAATTGCTTTTTAATATTGTTGTTAGTATAACTAGGTTAGTTAAAGATAATATTATATTTTCCGCAAAGTATATTAAATAAACCTGAAAGAAGTTATATATTAAACTTTACGGAAAAAGAAATATATTAAACTCCGAAAAAAGAAATATATTAAACTTTCTGGAAAGATTATTAAAAATAAAAATGACAGAAAAAACTTATTGTTAGAAAACTTTCCGGAAATATATATTAATTCTTTAAAAATATATTTATTTTATAATTTTAGTTATTGTATTCCTTTTGCCGGTTTTATTTTTTGGTATGCATCCGTGCCTTTTTTCCTTTGGAGGAGGAAGGAGTTATTAAGCCAAAATCCATCTTCTTCCTTATCCACACACAGGTAATTAAATTGAGAAATTTTTTTTCCAATTTTTTGTTTTTCAGTCACCCACCAATTTCTCCAAAAACTGGAATTAATGGAAGTGGTGGTAGTCCAAATATTCCTGCCCCTTCAGTTGCTGTTATTCGTAGAGTTGTTGCTACTGTTGTTGTATTGGCATTAATTTATTTGGTTTGTTGGACACCTTACTGGATGGGAATGTATGCACAAAGGCTTTTTCATTTAAGAATGACTAAACAAAGTATTTTTTAAGAATTATATATATTTGTAAAAATAAAAGTTCAAAATATTTTTTTATCTTATACCCTCTCAAAATTTTTAGACACAGATATTTTAATTTTTATTCTTTTTTTTTCAATTTTAGCTGTAATTGCTATGTATTACGTTCATTTAATGCCTTATGTCAGCTGTGCTGCATACCCAGCAATTTTCACACTATTTAATCGTCCAATACGTTCAGCACATTATCAATGGAGGCGGTCAATGCAGAGGAGAATACACGGAAGTCAATTAGTTATGACAGTGAGAGATGTTTTAGTAACTAGGTAAACTTTCCGGAAAATATAAAATAAACTTTTTGAAAATAATTAAATTTTAAAAAATTAGAAGAATTTTAGTTAGCATAGATTAACATAATTTAGTAGAATTGAATGAAAAGAATATAGAAATAATATATAAACTTTCCGGAAAATATAAAATAAACTTTCCGGAAATACTTCTAAAATAAATATATAAATAAACTTTCAGGAAATACTTAAAATTAGTGCCCGGCGCCGGACCGGATCCGGCCGGATTTTTCCGGAGTCCGGGTCCCAAATCCGGGTTTTTTCGCAAGTTCCGGATTTTTTCCGGACCTGGATTAATCCCGAAAAATCCGGCCGGATCCGGTCCGGCTCTGTTCACAAAATCCGGGTCCGGATCCGAATCCGGCAATTTTTTGTACCTAATTCCGGATTTTCACATTTTCTTTTTAAATAATTTATTTTTGGCATTATGTTAGAAAATTGCAAGAGAGGACAGTAGAGAATTAAAAAATGCAGTTTTGTGGCGTAAGGAAGCAGTTCAACTGAGTCCGGCACAACTGAGTCCCGGCTCAACTGAGTACCCGTTTTAAAGTTTAACTCAAGTTTTTTCCTATATACGAATTATAAAAATATACAAATGATAGCTCATTTGAAAGAGCTCTTCGAGCTGAGTCTAATGAGATAAAAATAAATGAATTTGGTTGACTGTGAACTGAGCGTACTCAGTTGAGCCGGGACTCAGTCGTGCGGACTCAGTTGAGGTGTACCCTGGCGTAAATAAATATTTAGCAATTATCTAGTAAATTGACTTTTTCTCTTATTACATAAATTATTGCATTTATATTATATTTTAATTGCGATTAACAATGAGCAGGAGCATAAAAAATCTTTAAAATTTTACCTGCGGCGCTAAAACTACTAGAAATTTATGAAAATTTATCCGTCCCGAAACTCGACACTTGAGCTCAACCCGCGGCGATCTGACCCACTAGACCTGTGGAAAAAGAATCATAAAATAATCCACAATTTGCCAAACTTTTGACAACTCCTACAAATGTTGAAAGTGAGGAAATTTTCAATGTAGCAAGAGATGTATTCGATTATAGGAGGTCCAGTCTTACACCGGAAAATTCAGAATATTTGATTTTTTTGAACAAAGCAATCCCACAATTGAATTACTCTTATTAATAAAATTTTATTGTTGATTATTTTGAAAAATGAAGTTTTTTACCAATATTTTTACATTTTTTGAAAAATTAATAAAAAACCAAAATCCGGTCCGGAATCCGGACAAATTCACCCGGATCCGGATTTTCAAAATCTCCGGATTAATTCCGGACCGGATTATTATGGCCGGATCCGGCCGGATCCGATCCGGCTCTATTCACAAAATCCGGTCCGGAATCCGAATCCGGAAAAATCGATTTTTCCGGGCACTACTTAAAATATAAATTTTATTTTTATAGAACTGGTAGTCAAAGATCAATGTACAGAGAAACAACAGGAATGTCTGTTGGAATTCTTAGACAAAGACCAAGCAGCTGCGAAATGGAAAGAAATCATCAAAGTTGTTTATTACTTAATAGAAAAGAATCACCTTTGGCTGTCAGTTTTTAAATTTATTAATTTTCATTTTTTCATTTAATTTAATTTTTTGGATACTTGTATCATTTATTATTTAAATAAATATATTTTTAATGAAAAAATCAGAATATTTTTCATTAAAATAAACAAACATAATTGATAGAATTGATAATGGTAGAAAAGTTTAAATATAATATATAAATCCGGAAAATATAAAAATAAACTGTAATCAGGGTGATAAAAGCATTGAAAATCTCTCATTCCCTATAAACAAACTTTCTGCAATCAACAACATCAACAAAAACTCCAAATGGCATCTGTTCCACCCGGCGACATCACGACTCTACCAACCGTGAAGGTGATCTTCAACGCTCCGTTCGATCAACAGAATACCTACTATATGAAGGTTAAATTTTAATTTATTTTCACTTTAATAACCACTAATATTATTTCTTTTCAATTAAAGGTCATCAACTCTGGTGGTCATCGCATAACCTTCTACTTCAACACAATCAACCCTCGCCGTCTGAGTTGACCCGGACAAGTGTGTTTTGGACCCCGAGGAGGCCATCAACATCGCCATCTCTTGTGACGCCTTCGATCCGGCAGCGGAAGCGACCAACAAAGATAAGTTCATATTAAAATGGACTAACACACCGGAGGGAGCACCTAAGCAATTCCGACGCGCATGGATTCTGGATGGAGAATTCATGCGCCGAAAGAACCTGCCAATCGAGTACAACATGTAAGCGGCAGTCAGATAGAGATGAGCCAGTGGTAGGATCCTCTCATAAATATAATTGTATTATGTAATAATTCCCCTAATTTTCTTGTTTGATTCTTATTGTCCTTATTTTCTTGTGTGATATGATGTAAATATTTTTGTATTGTATTAAATAAATTATTTTTGTTGTGAGGATTATTCTTTAAAATTTTTTATTAACTTATTGTTAGGTTTCTAATTGAAGGATAAGTAGTGGGAATAAAAGAAAATTTTTAAGCTTAAATTTCAAAACAAAAATAATCAGATGAAGCGAAAACAAGCAAAAACTTCCTTAAAAATTATTCTCCTAACAGTAATTATTAGGTTCGAACTAACTGGCTAGGAAAATCTCTTTATCTTTAACACAGAAAGTAACAATGGTAGTGAAGAGGACCTGTGGGAATTTTGTTGATGAAAGATAGGGACTAGACCAAATTCTAATATGTCCCTCTTGACTGACTGTCAGACTGACTTTTATATTATAACACTTAACCTTTATTTATATTCAACAGTAATATCAAAAAATTAAAAAATAAAATATTTTATAAAATTCCCTAAAAAATATTGAAATAATTAAAATATTTAAAATAATATTATTTTTTGTTAAACATTTTATAAAGTGCTTCATTGTGATATATCCATCGATTTAAATAAAAATTAGTTTCTCCCCAATCTTGAACAATTTTATTTTGTTTAATATTTGTTTGTTCTATAATTTTATCTGTTTGTGTTGATATTGTTAAATGTTCTTTTTCTTTCTGAAATTTTTTAATTTTTTTAATTTTTAATTTTTAAAATCTTTGAAGATTTTCCGATCTACTCAGCTCCAGTTCAGTGCCAAACTTTAAGTGTGAATTAATTTTTTTATATTTTATTTAACCAATATATCTCAAAAAATAAATGAAAAGACAAATGGGTCCACCCCTATAGATCGAAACCCTATAGATCGAATGAACCAATTTGTCCAATTGCCAATTCGGTCAAAACATCTTAAAAAAATTTGGTCCCATTCAAACTAGGACCTACAAGGAGTGTTTTATTACTTCTCCATTTTATAGCCCATGGCCAGTTGGTTTTCGTGCAAACTTGGACCTATTGGGAGTGTTTTATTACTTTACCATTTAAGGGATTTGACCAATTGGCAAATTCGATCAATAGGGTTTCGGCCTATAGGGGTGATCCGAGACAAATTATAATTAAAATATTAATTAATTAAAATTATTAGAGATCGGGGAAATCCTAAATTCAAATTTGTAAATTATTTGATTTTATAAAAATAATAAAAAAATTAATCAATTATTTGAAAAAAATACAAATAATTTGAATTTGGCTGATTTATAAAATTTATTAATTCACAATCAAATGTTGGCACTGAAATGGCAGCTCTGAAAATACCAAACCTTTTTATCTTCTTCTTCTTCAATAATAATAATTTCTTCTTTTTCTTCTTTATTTTGTTCTTTATTTTGTTCTTCATTAATTTCTTTATTTTCTTTAATTTCAATTTTATTTTCTTCATCATCAAAAATAAATATCCAATCATTTTCAGGTGGTAATATATTAATTAATTTAAATAAATTTAAATATCTTTCTAAAATAATTTTTAAATAATTTTTTAATTTTTCATTTTTTGTTGTTTTTAGTTGATTTTTTATAAATTTAATTGTATTAATTAAATCATCATTAGAACAATTATTTGTTTCTTCTATCTTTGGAGGATCTCTAATTTGTTCAATTATTGTTGTTATTTCTATTATATTATTTATATTTATTAGTTGACTGAAAAAATAAAATAAAATTAATTTAAATTAAATATTTTTTAAATTAATTATTAAATATTAAAAAAAAATTAAATAAATACCCCTCCATTTTTAACTAAATTTTTTAAACATTTTTTGGGAAAATAAAAAATAAATAAAAATAATTTAGCATTAAAAAAGCAATGAAATGACCATAAAATTAATTTAAATTAATTTAATAAATTTAAAAAATATTTACTTTGATGTTCCTTCACATTTAATAATAAAATTCCAAAATTTTAAATGACTTAAATTTGGCTTTTTATAAAAAATAAAGGGAGGAGTACAATCAATTTGGTTTTTATTAAATTGACAATTTAAATAATTAGAAAGACGAAAAAGAAAAATCTGAAAAAATAAAATAAATAAATATTTAAATTTAATTAAAATAAAAACCTTTAAATCAAATTTAGAAATGCTTTCAGGTGAACAAGAATTAAATTCATCTTGAGGACAGTCAGGAAGATAATTGAAGAAGTCATCAATAAAATTATCTAAATAAATAAATTAATATTTAAAAATAAATAAAAGTAAATAAATAATGTGAAAAAAATAAAATTTAAAAAAGATTATTTTTAATTAAAAAAAGAAAATTGCGGTCTATAACTACCTGCAAATTAATCAAAAAAATTAATTTAAAAAATTAAAAATATTGTAAATAAAATTAAATTTTAATTAATTAACATTTTTAGGTTTTAATTAAAAAAATAATAAAATTTTTTTAATTAAAAAAATTTTTTAGGAAATTTTAATTTTTGCGGATAAAATTTGCGGACAATTACCAGCAAATTCAAAAAAATAAAATAAAATAAATAAATAAATAAATTTACATATTTCCTCTATAAAATCATCACTAATTTCACAAATAATCCAAACCAATCTTCTCAAAAAATAATTATTTTCAATTAACAAAAATGAATTTTTTAAATATTTTTTTATATCAAAATATTTTGTTTTTGTAATTGTTGTTTGATCAGAAAAAATAAATTTATTATTTTCTTCTTCTTCTTTATTATTATTAAATATTTCAGCAAAATTATGAATAAATGAACCTAACTAAATTTAATTAAAATTAAAAATTATATTTTTAAATTAAAAAAAGAGAAGGAAAACACATAAAAATTTAAAACAAAAAATCCTTAAAAAATTGATAGCTTTGGGAGTAAAAATAATAATTAAAATAAAAAACAAACCATAGAATTATTACAAAAAAATAAAGCATTTTCATCAATTAAATTTTCATTTTTTTTAATTAAAATATTTAATTCTAAAGCACAAAAAGATAAAATTGAAAATAAATTTGAATTATTTTCTTCTTTTTCAATATTAATTTTAAATCCTTTAATTAAATATTCTAAAGCTATATTATAAGAATATATAGCTAAAATTAATTGTTTTGATGATTTTTTTAAAGACTAAAAAATAAATAAAATCTTATTATATAATTGAGAATGTTTGTGTGTTTGTCTGTCCTGGCTTTTATAGACAAATGATTAGGGAAGTGAAAATGATGGGTTTTTATAATAAGTTTGCAACTTGAAAATAAACTTGAACTTAGAACTTGAAAATAAAGTTGATATTAAAGATTAAGCTTATGTTTTTTTTGACAATAGTTATATTGTTTTGTGTTCGAAATGTTTTAAATTAATGTTTTTGTTTTGCTTGGTGTTTTGAAGTAAAGAAGTCTTTGAACCAATTATGGATAAGTTTATTTATGTTTATGTGTTTTGTTCTCAAGGAATGTTTATAGGTATGTATGTTTTTATTGTTCATGTTATTTTAAGTTTGTGTGTTTTTGGCCACCAACTCCGCTAGTTATTTTAAAATTTAAAAAAAAACTCACAGATTTTTCAGCAAAAATTGTTGCAAAAATAAAATCACCAATTCTCATATAAAAAATACATTTAATTAAATTATCAAGTAATTTAAAATTTAAATTATTTTGTTCTTTTTCTTCAATTATTATTTGTGTTGATTTTAATATTATATTATCTAATCTTTTTTTAATTTTTAAATATTAAAATAAAATTTAGAAAAATTTAAAAAAATACTGTAAAATTAAAGAAGCAATCTTTTTTGTGTTAAGAAAATTTTTTTGAGTAAAATCATCCAAATAATTTAATAATAAAGAATTAATAATTGCTGCATAGACACAATAAACATCTTCATTGAATGGTAAATCTGCATTCTAAAAATTAAAAAAAAATAAAATTTATTTAAATAAGATTTTTTTTAATTTTTGGTCTCTAATATTTTTAAAAAAATTTAAATATTTGCAGACTAACAAAAAATAAATTAATTTAAATTTTAGTTAATAAAAACATCAAAATTATTTAAAAAAGATTATTTTTATTAAAAAATAAATATCAAAGTCCAAAAACAATAATTAAAAAATTAAAAAAAAACCTTGAGTAAATTAAAATATTTATTAACATTTAACCAATTATTAAATTTATTGTCAACAAAATTAAGACGAGCTGTTTGAATTATTTTATTTATTTCTTCAGACATATTTTCCCTTCTAAAAAATTTTTTTCTAAATTAAATTAAAAAAAACAAATTAAAAATTTTAAAAATATTATAATTAATTAAAATAAATTTATTAAATATTATAAAATGCAAAAATTAATTTTATTCAATAATTTATTTTAATTTAAAGATTTAATTTAAAATTCTCCATTGAGCAGGTTGTTCACAATTTTCATTTTCTTCTTCTCCACAAAATCGATTAAAAGTAGTTTCTGGGGAATGGCCAAGTATTTCCCTATCTTCTTGAATTCTTAATGAGAATGTTGAATGATGTGTTCCTATAAAATATCTAAAAAATAAAAAATAATTTTTTAATTCTCAAATAAAAAAATAAAACCTTGAATTTGCACAAATCCACTAAATTAAATTAATTAAAATAAATTAATTAAATTAAAATAAATAAATAAATTAATTAACTAACTTGGTCAATAACAGAAATAGCAGCAGGAGAAAGAAGATTATTATTATTATCATCAAAATAAGAAGAAATAAAACGTTCAACAATTAATCCATTTTTATTTAAAATTAAAATTAATTTATTAATTTCTTCATCATTAGCATCAGTACAAATAAATATATTTTTTATTCCAAGAGAATTTGATAAATCTTTTATCTGTTAATTTATTTTTTTAAATAAAAAAGAGTTAAGAATGAGAGAGAGTCCGATCCCATTCCGAGTCATTTTTCCTGCTTTTCTAAATATACTGAAATGAAAACGGGAATTCTCGATTTTCCCTTTCGAGTCCTTCCCAATAATTTTATTTTTTAATTTCCCAGTTCATTGTTTTTTCAAAATTTTGGCCTTTATTTGATAAAAAGTAGTGACCGGAACTTTTTTGTCTAACAGGATTATATTTTCTCTTCAGACGCCTGTGATAAAGGCGCCACTCTCACACGTAAAAAAGACGCAGAAAAACTGACCAGTGGATAGTTGAGGTCAGAGAAAAATTAGATGACCTGCTCTTTTCCAGAACTGTACATATTTTCTGCGTCTTCTTTTTCACACGAGAGAGTAGCCTTTATCACAGGCGTTCTGAAGAGAAAATATAATTCTGTTAGACAAAAAAGTTCCGGTCATTAATAAAAAGGACCATTTGAGTCTTAATAAAAAATTAATACATATTTTAACCAATTCTCAAAGTTTTGTTGTTGTTTTTGTGAGAGATTATAAATATTAAAAATTAAGAAAACCTTATTTGCCGCTCCCAACAAAGAGGGAATAACATCTTTATGTGCCCAAACAAAATCACCACGTCTCAAATGTGCACAAATAAATTCATCATTTCCTCCCAAAGGAAATTTTTCTTTTCTGAATTTGTCTGCAATATTTTTTAATTTTTTAGAATAATTCATTGATTTTCTTGCTTTCCAATAATTAACTGTTTTAAATTAAATTAATTAAATTATTAAAATTAAAAAAAATAAACCATCGCCAAAAATATCATGTAAAATTGTTTCTGCTCTGTCAATTAGAATTGTTTTCCTTTAAAAAAAATAGTAAATAAAGTTTAAAATTTTTTTTTTTAATTTTTTAAAGTTTAAAAAAAATATTATCTTTCCTTCACTTCCCTAAAATTAACCTTCTCCATAAAAAAATTTTTTTTCAATTCAACAATTTTTTTCTTCAAAAAAATTCATTATAATAGAGAAAGAAAAATAAAAAGAAAATAAAATAATTAAAAATAATTTATTAACTTATTAGGTAATAATTCAATAATAGCATTAGTTAAAGTATTTGATTGTCCTTGTATTGATAAACATTTTAATTCATTAAAAATCAACAAATGACCAGAAAAATCACCTTCCCTTAAATAAATAAAATAAAAATATTTAATTTGTTTTACACCATTTATTCACAACAAAATATTAAAAATAAATTTATTTTTTGCGAATAAATAGGGTGTTAAATAAATTAAAAAAATAAAATTAAAATTAACCATTTTGTTGTTCCATATATATTTTTATAATATTTATTAGCATCAATACAAGGCCTTAAATTATATTTAATTTCAAAACCTTTATTTTCTGACCATCCTTCTTGATAATGTTGAAGATATAAAATTGAGTCTAATTCTTTCTTTTCTAAAATTAATTAATTAATATTTAAATAATTTAAAGAAAAACCTTTTAATAAAATAAATTTATCAAATTCAATTACTGGAATAAATTTATTAAGACTAGAAATATCAAATAATTCTCTCCACGGAATTTTTAAATTTAAATTTTTCCAATGCCAAATACCATGCCAAGGTGGTAAAACAAGAGTAAAATTATAACCTTTTTAATTAATAAATAAATTGTTTTTTAAGGCAAAAATAATTTAATCTCTTTTTTTAAAGATGTTGTAATTTTCTGAATAAATTAAAAACCGAAAAAAAGGGAAATAAAATTAATTTATATGATTTTTGGTTTTTTTGCACAAAAATAGAATAATGAAAATTTGTTTTTTTTGTGGAAGTAAGAGGGAAGCCAAATTTTAAGATTTATCTTAAAATTTAATCAAAAATAACAAACAAAAATGTTTAAAAAATTAATTTTAGAATTTTTGTAGGCTTTAAATTTTTTAAGAAATTATTAAAAAATATTCTTTTAAAAACCCAATTCTTTTAAATAAATAAAATTAAAAAACCTTGTTCTCTAAGTTGTCTAACAACATTAGCAATTCTCATATAAACATCTCTTCTTAAATTAAAGCCTTCACCACGATTCTTTTTTTAAATCTTAAAAATAAATAAATAATCTAAAAATTAAAAAAACATACGACAGAATAAAATAAATAAAATTTTTGTTCTTCTTTTAAAATAATACATTGTTGTTGTTTTTGTTCTTCTTTTATTTTATTTAATTTTATTTTTTGTTTTTGACATTTTTGAAAATGACAAGAAGATAAATTAATTAATAAAATTAAAATTAATAAAAAATAATAATAATAAATCATTTTTTAATTAAATAATTAAAATTAAACTAATTTCTCTAAAAATAATTAATTAATTAATTTAAAAGTATTTTTTGAATATTTAAAAATTAAATAATTAAAAATGAGATTTGTTTTTAAATTTATTCGACTAGAGAAAATAAAAAAGAAAAATTGTTTAAAAATTTAATTTCTTAAAATTTTTTGGTAAATTATTTAATTAATATAAATAGGCATGGAATTTAATTTTTAAATTTAAAAAAAAAATATATGTATAAGTATAATTTTAGACATTAATAAAATTAGTTTTTATATTATTTAAATGCAATTAAAAAAAAAATAAATCGAATCATTCAAAAATAAAATTACCTGCGAATATATATTAAAGCTAAAAAAGTTAATAAAAAAAGAATAAATGTTTTAAAAAATAAATGGAATGAAAGAAAAAAAGAATATTCAAAATAAATTGAAAAAAAATGAGAAAAAAATTAAAAAGAAAAATAATAAAATAATTGCAAAAATATTTTTTTAAAAAGGTCAATGGAAGAAATAAAAAAAAATATATTTATATAATTAAATTCTAGAGAGTTGCACTTTTTAAAAATATATTAATAATTTATTTTTAAAATAAATTTAATTTCATTGAAAAAGTTTTGAGTGCAAATCCTTTTTTAATAATTAAAAAAAAAATAATAAAAAAAATAACTAAATTATTTAGAAAGAACATTCATTGAAGAAGAAGAAGAAAAAGAAGATTTTTGTAAAATTAAATTATTTAAATTTTGTTTTTGTAAAATAATTGTTTCTGTCCATTTTTTAAATTCTTCAAAAGAATATAAAGCAAAATGTAATTTTATTTGATTATTTTTTAATTGAAAAATACTTTAAAATTAATTAAATTAAAATTTAAAAAAATAAAAATACTATTTTGAAGAAGTTTGATTATTAATTTGTGATTTTGTAGTCAATGTACTTATTGAAAGATCAATTAAAAGTTCTGCTTCAGTTGACTTTAAAATAAATAAATTAATTAAAATAAATTAATTAAAATAAATTAATTAAAATAAATTAATTAAAATAAATTAATTAAAATAAATTAATTAAAATAAATTAATTAAAATAAATTTAAATTTACCAATTGATTTGAATAAATTTCAAAAAATCCTTCTTTAATTAAACCCCAACATTTTATCCAACGTTTTCTTTTAAACGAAGAACGAAAAATTTGTTTTTTATTATTTTCTGATTTAAATAATTCTCTAAATATTAAACCTTCAATTATTGGTATATTTAAAGAACATTTTTTATTATTTATTGACTAAAATAAAAAATAAATAAATTAATTAATTTTAAAAAAAAAAACATTTTCAGAAGAAGAAAAAGGTACAAAAGTTTGTAAAAAATCTCCAACTTCGTCTGGTTCTGCCAAAGGCTTTAAAAAAAAAATTATATAAAATAAAGGAAAATTTATAAAAATATTTAACAAAAAAATTTGAAAAAATAATTATTAAAATATTATTTTTTTTAATTTTATTTTTTGATTGGATTTTCCTAAAAGGTGTATTTTCATATATTTAAAAAATAATATTTTTATAATTCCCCAAAAAAATTAAAAAAAAAACAAAACTGCAAGTCTATTTTTATTAAATGAACAAGTTGTTTTAATAATTGTAGAAGAATAAGAAGAAGGTGAATCAACTGAACAAAGACTTGATAAACTTCCTCTTTCACTTAATAATTTTGTTGAATTATTTGAAGGTAATAATAATTCTAAAGAATATTTTGAATTTGGAGTTATTGGTGTTTTACATTCATTATTATTTGTTTTTTTATTATTTAATAAATCTGAAGAAGAATTTATATTATTTGGAGAATGTTGTTGTTGTAGTAAAGATGATGATGGACTTGGTAATGGAGTTGTTGCTTCTCCATAAAAGAAACGAGCTATTTTTGCATGAATTGTACTGTTAAAAGAATTTAAAGTTTGAGAGTTAAATACAGAATAAATAAAACTCCAAAAATTTCAAAAAATGAATAAATTAAATTATTTATTTGACCAAATGTCTCAAAATTAATTTCAGTTTGCTCAAAGATTCAAAAAGAACTCTCTAAGATCAATATAAATTAACTTAAAATAAAAAAAAACCTCAAAGGAGATTCACTAACAATTGAAACAGGATTACTAATATTATTTTCAGAAGAAGAAAAAGGATCACCACCACAACGTTGTTGTTGTGTTGAAATTCCAGTAATTTCTTTAATTGGTGCACTCCATTCTGGTTCAACAATAACTGTTAAAGAAGAAGATGTTCCAATTTTAATTAATTCATTTTCTGGTACAATTTCTACACTTGAAAATATAATACCTTTAAAAATATTTAAAATAATTAAAGTCTAATAATAAATAATAAACCTTTGTTTTCATTTTTATCATCTGTTGTTTCTCCTTTATCCAATACAACAGAAATTCCAGGCTCTAAAATACCTTTTAATGGCGGAGGCCTTTTATGAATACGTTCAGGTCTATTTGAAGTAGCTGTTAAACGATTTTCGGTTCCCCAAGAAGCGAGTAAAAGAAGCCAAGAACTTGAATCCTAAAAATAACAAAAAGCTGATTTTTAGAAATTTGAGACATTTTTAAAGAAATTCTGTTCAGAATTTCTTTAAAATTATAAAACTTTCATTATTCTTTTCAGTCTAAAAAATAAAAAAATACTTTAAAAGGAGAATGTAGAGTTCCAGGAGGGCTTTCATTCCAAACAGAAGCACGTCGAAATAATTGTTGTTTTCCCATTGGAATTAAAAGAGAAATACATCTACTTGATTGTGGTAAAGAACAATCACTACAACGACGACTATTTGAATTAACGTTTGCTGTAAAACTTGAAGAACGAACACGACGAAGAGGCAAATTATTATTATTATTTTCATTTCTTTTTAAATCTTTTAAACATTCTTTTTGATTATTTCGATGCCATCTCATAGAGAAATCTGTTCCAATCTGTGACAAGAAAAAAAGGTAAAATGATTTTTAAAAAATATTTTTTTTAAATAAATATAAAAAGCCCAGGTGCTTCTTTTTTGAAAATAATAAATTTGATTTTTAAAAAGGAGAATAATTTAATTTTTTTTTAAATTCGGGTCAAAAAATATAAACCATAAAATAAATCTAACAAAAACATTTTAAAATATTTATTTAAAAAACCTTATTTTTAAAATCCAAAGCTAATTTTGTTAGTCTTTTTGTTTCCTGATCACTACCAGCATTATTTCCTCCATCTTGAACTTTAAAAAATCTTTGAGGAGAACAACTTTCTCTTGGTCTTTTACATAAAAGCATTTGTGTTTCAACATTTTCTAAATTAGAAGAAAATTGTTGTTGCTGTTGTCCAGGCCTTAAAAATTGTTGTATTTCGTTTAAACGACGTAAAAGACTTGTTCTTTTCCAACCAATAACTGATTTACCATTAATCTTTTTTTTAATTTTTTTTTAATTTTTAAGAAAAATAAACCTCCAAAATTTCATCGCCAACATCAAATTTATCTGCAAAAGCAGAAGGAGAATTATAATCTACTCGTGTTATTAAATTTATTCCTAAACATGTTCTTCCAATTTCAAAACCCTAAAAATTTTAAATAAAAATTAATTTTTAAAGAATACCCAATCAGCATTTGGAGGCCTTCGAATAGTAATTCTATCAAGAAAAGCAGTGTATAAAATACTTGGATCAGGTAAATGAATTATTTCATTACAAACTTGTTGAATCATTTTTGCTCTCTAAAATTTAAAAATTAATTTTAAAAAATTAACAAATAATTTCTAAAATAATTTTCCTATAAAGAGAACATTTTTTCATAATTTTAAAGGAAAAATCAAGCCTAAAAAACAAAATAAATTTTTAAATAAACCTCAATAAGCAATTGCGGAACAGAGAAAAATTTAGGATTATTTGGATTATTTACACAATCAATCATTTCATCAATAAAAGTTGTCAAATTATTTCTCATCTTTGCAAATTTTTTATTTTCAACAAAAGGATTTCTTAAAAATTAAGAAAATTTAATTATTTTATTTTAAAAATAAAACCTTTCAAGCCAAAATATTAGCCTTATTGTATTTTCATAAGTACTAGCTAATGCTCCCAAAACATTATTTAAAACTTCAATGTGCATTGAAGCATTTGAAGAATTATTAATTATTGGAGTAGCATAAGAAACAGCTTCAAGTATTTCATTTGTACAAACTCTTAAAAAAATTGATTAATATCTCTATCAAAAATACCCAATTCTAAAAATTGATAAAAACCTTGTCTTCAAAGCAAGTTTTTGTAAATTTTCATATTTAATTGAATAACTCTAAAATTAAATAATATATATTTATTAATTTAAATTGATAAAAACAAACATAATATAAAAGAAGATTAATTGCAGAAATTATTTTAGCTCTAGTTGCTTCTCTATTTACACCTATCCTTTTTAATGTATCACTGTCAACATTTAATAATTTATTTCCATTAATATTGTGAGTGATAAAATGTCTAATATAAGGAGTCATTCCATCGTCTACACCTAGATTTTAATAATAAACAAAAAATAAAGTTTTTAAAAAGCAAATTTAATAATACCATTAAGCCATTCAGCAACTTGATGTGACGTCCAATTATCACAATGAAATACAGCTGGTAAATTTGAATTATGACAACAATTAAAAGTATAAATTTTTGTCATTTTTTATTATTAATTACACAATTAACTTTTAATAGAATGTACAATTCTCCTTTAAACAAAAATTTAAAAAATGTAGCAATTTTTTAAAAGTTAGAAATTTAAGCAAAAATGTCTATACTTTAAAAGAATTTTTTCTAATTTTCTCTGCCTAGTTTAACTATTTCAATTTTGTGATTGTCTATTTGAGAGCACTGTATATTAATTCTCAGTAGTAGAGAAACAAAAAAGAAAAAGAGAGAGTGTATGACTGTTAGAGTTATGCAACATAAATAATCGTATTTTACTTCTCACCTAAAATTTATTTGTTTTATTTACTTATGTCTTTAGTTATTTACCTGATAGTTGGTTTAATTACCCAATCTTAAGGTAATATTTCCTAGTAACAATTGGGAAAAATTTTGGAATTGTCTTGCATTAATGCGGAGACTTAAATTGATTTTAAGAATCGGAATTTTTCATGTGGATAGTGGTTTGACGATGATATTATTAAGAAAAATCATTTCAGGCAAATTATATTTTCCTTATTTAAGACCTGAACGACTGAGAGTGAATAGTAGGTACCCCGCACGACGCTAAAAACAAAAGCCAAATGCAAATATTTTATTTAAAAGCAGGGGGGTGTGTCATTTCACCGACGCCGTTTCCGCGATAGGATTTGACCGACAGCCGTTTTACCGACGCCGTTTGACCGAAATTCGTCGGTCAAACGAGACCTTTTCAACGGTCGGTCAAATGGCATCGGTCAAACGGCGTCGGTAAAACGGCTTTCGGTCAAAATCTGTCGGTCAAATCCTATCGCGGAAACGGCGTCGGTGAAATGAGTCGCTCCCTATTTTTTTATAGAACAGTTCGGTGCTGAAAGGACAGTTTGTAACGAAAACCAAATTATGTTCTGTAAAATTTATTTCTGAAATGCTTCTTTTATCCTATTTATCCTTTAGTTAATAAAACAAAAGGAAAGTTTTGATAGGATTTAAAACAAAATAAATTAAAAAATATAAAAGTTTTCATTCTCTATTTTCATCATTTTGTTTTTTAAGAATTTTAATTGTTTAATGGAAGCCATTTAATTTCATTTAATTTCCATTGCTTAAAAAGAATATTTTAAAAATTTATTGAAAATAAAAATAAATTTTATTTTTAACCTGTGAATATTTTCCCCTTACACATTTTGCCATTTTTGGTAATCTTTCTGGTTTTTCTTCTTTTCCATTTAAATTAAAAATATTTTCAGAATTAAATAAATTAATATTTTCTATTGGTTCATCCAAACAAAGACTGCTGTTTATATGCACAAAATGATTAAACTTTAATTTTTTTATATTTATTTATTTTTTTTAATTATTTTACTCACTCGATGTTCCCATCTCCAAAATTCCATTTCTTAATTTAAAAATTAATTTATTAATTTTATAAAAATATTTTATTCCTTCAAATTATTAATTCTTACTATGTCCACCACATTCTCTCAATTGAATTCTCCAAGTATTTTCTCCTTGTTCTTTAGCAGCACTCAAACATTGATGCTCATCGCTCATTAGTCTAAGCCCTTCTGATTCTTTATAAGAGGCTAATACCCAAAACTAAAATTATTTATTCTTTTTGTCTTTTTCAAAAAATAAGGACAAATAAGACACTTAAATTTAAAAATTATTTACCTGCCATATATCAAAACCTAAAGAACACGTTCCCATTGATAAATGATGCCTTTTCCCTGGACTTGAAGGGCGACCAAAAAGGCAAGAATTTGAAGAAATATGACGAAACTACTTATATAAATTAAAAAAAATATTTTTTTAATTTATTTACACGGCCAATAAGTGAAGAACGTCCATTTGGTAGAAAATTGTCTTTCCATATATTTTGTAAATACTTAAAAAATAAAAGGTAAAATAAACAGACATTTAGGTATTATAAAAACTTACCCAATTGAAATTTTTACAATTTAATTTTTTTCGAAGTTCTATTCTTTCACTAACATCTAAAGCAGGAAGTAAAGAAAAAGCTTCTTAAATTAAATTATTATTTTTTTAAATTAATTAAAAATAATTTTATTTAATAAACATACGAGGTGCTATTTTATAAAAGAAATGCCTAAAAAATATTTTTAAAAATTTATAAAATTTTATATTTATTTTTACCTCCACTGATCCATCCATACTTCACTAACTCTTGCCAAATTGGAATTTAATATTTTACCAGAATTTTTATTTTTAGGAAAATCGTGGGGCGAAGCATGTCGAAATACATGTCCAACCTTTATTTTATTTAAAAAAAAATTAAATATTTTTAAAGAAAAAACATGGGAGCAAGGAAGAATTTCTACAGAGCCTCCACATTGCCACACACGAAATGACATTTCCAAATTTTCACCTCCCCAAATATCCATATCTGGATCATAAGCACCCAATTCTTCAAAAAATTGTTTGTCAATGCTAAAAAGACCTCCTGCCATTGTTGGTGAACTTAAAATAAATTTAAAAAAAAATTAAATTAAAAATATACATAATAGCAGCAGTTGGGTCTTTTTGATGCCTTTCTTTGGCCATTTCGCTTGGAACTGAATACCTTTAATTAAAAAAGTGTTAAAAGATTTTACTTATCTAAAATTGCCAACTTTAAAAAATATGAAGTTTTTGATATTTTATCAATACAAGATTTTCAGACTCAAATAGCACTATTTGAGATTTTAGAGTTTTAAGGTTATATTCTTGTTTTTAAGGTCTTTGAGTGTTTTTATAAAGAGAGTCAACTTTAATATAATAATTTATTAAATATTAATACCATCTAAATTGCATATTCCAATTAAATCCTCCTCTAAAAAGTTCAATTCCTTTTTGATAAGCAAATGTTTGATCATTTATAACATCTAAATACAATATATTTAAAATTAAATTATATTATACCAATTATAGGGCATACAACTGCTTTTCTTTTTTCTTTTATTCTGGCTAATAAAGGCTCTAACCATCCATGAGTGCATTCACAATGTGACTTAAATAAATTAAATAAAGGTATATATTTTAAAATATTTAAAAATGGATAAAAAAGAGATTGGGATGGGATAAATTAGAGATTCTGATTTCCCAGTTATCCCGACTTTAAGGTTCATCTCTCATTTATCCAACATTCCCACTTATCTCTTTAATTTAAAATACAAAATTACAAACATCCAAAAAGGTAAGAACATTGCCTAAAGCTTCTTGTGCCCCCATAAGCCTTGCGCGAATTAATCCAACTCTTTCCTTTGCTCTAATTAATTTTATTTTAATAGGTAATGTTTTTAAAAAAAGTTCTAATTCAACTCCTAAAAATTCTAAAAATTAAAAAAAGTTAATAATAATAATTTAAAAATTAAAACTTCGATTGGAAAAATCATCAACAAGAATAATCTCACTTAGTAATAAATGAGGAGATCGATTGATAACACTATTGAGAAAATACAAAAGAATGAATTAATTATTAGTTTCGGTAAGTTTTATATATATTTTTTATTATCTATTTTAAAGTTTATTTTTCGTTTTCCGGAAAGTTTATTTTAAATATTTATTTTATTTCCAATATTTTTATCAACCTGGTTACTGTACGCGTAAGTGTAGAGAAAGCCTATTAGAGTCATTATTAAATTAAATATTTAATTTTAATTACTTCATTGTGAAAGACAATAATTACAGAAGTATCAGGTAATTCACTGACTGGAGGTAATTTAATCGCTTTAGCTTTGCATTGAATTCGACGAATATCTGGCAATGTTCGATTTAATGCTATTGAATCACTGGCCAATAAATTGAACTAAAATATAAATTTGTAAAACTTAAAGAATATTAAATGTTTTCCGGAAAGTTTGTTATTTTTGTTTCCGGAAGGATTTTATATTTAAATTTATAATGAGAATTTAGGTATTATGATTATTTTTCAGGAAAATTTTTGTTTCCGGAAAGTTTATTTATAAAGTTGTAAAGAAAGTTTATTTTTTGTATAGTTATTTCCGGAAAGTTTGATATTAATAATACCTACCTGATTAATACCAAACGTATGCTCTGCTCTTTTCTCCTCTTCTGGACTCAATTCCACAGGACGTCCATCTTTCCCCGCTTCAGGAATTGGTGAATAATTATTTGAATTTATTTCCTCTGTTTAAAATACTTTAATATTTAATTATATAAAGCAAAAACCTTCACTTAAATTAGCTGCCCTTTCTGCTGGCAGATTACCGTTAAAGTGACCAACTAAAAGTTGAACACCTCTTCCTGCATAAGAATCAGGGTCTACCGTCAAAAGAGAGAATGATTTTTTTAATAAAAGAGGGCCAAGTAACTAAAAAAATTAATTAAAAAATATTTATTTTATTTAAATAAGAGGATAAAAGAAATAAAAATCTTACAGCTTCTTGTGCTAATAAAATTAATAATGTTAACAATATCCAACAACTTAAAAATGCCAAAATTCCAATAATCCAAAATAAAATCACTCCTCTCCGTTTATATTTTTTTCCTAACAATTTTAATTGTAATAAAAAATGAAAAATTTTATTTTCCATTTGAAGTAAAATAGAAGAGAAATATTTCTAAAGGAGAAAAGGTTTTGATGGGTGGGGTGGCCTTGTAAAAAAATAATTTTCATCCCAATACCCTGAAGTTGAGAAAAAAATGAAAAATAGACAAGCCGACGGGACTGCGCATGTGTCCGGTGACATTGAAGATCAATAAATCATTCATTCGCTGTATGCATTTATTGCCCTCCTAGCTTTGAAATTATTTTTTCATCAATGACTAATTAAATAATCTTTTTCAAAAATTAAAAAAACAATTAAATATTTAAAATCTCAGAGTTTTCCGGTTCAGAAAAAGTTTATTTTTAATTCAATAAATTATTTTTTTAATTATACACCTATTTCCGGAAAGTTTATTTTATTTATAGAGTTATAAAGAAAGTTTATTTTTTGTATATTTATTTCCGGAAAGTTTATTTTTATATTCTCAGGATTTATATATTATTTTTAAACTTTTCCATCATTATCAATTCTACCAATAATAAAGTGTATTCTATTTTTTCAAAAAGTATTATTTCCGGAAAGTTTATTTATTAAATAAAATTTATTAAGTAAGAAGAAGAATTTAGTTCAATTTTTAAAATACTTATCGAGTATAAAAGCTTAACATTACCGTCATGAGACACTGCCATTCTAAATCCAAATTTGTGTGTCCCGTTGCATTATGGTGGCTAATTGTGGTACGACAACAGCTACAGAAGAAGAACTCATAAATGCGCCTTACTATCACGGATTTCAAACTGCAGCAGAGGCTGAACCGTTGTTAACGAAAGATAATGGACGTTTTCTAGTTCGTCTGATAGAAGAAGACAAAGAATTTGTATGTTTTTTATATTTATTTTAAAATTAAATAATCTATTTATTAGATTTATGTTGTAAGTGTATATTGGAAGGGCAAAAAACATCATTATCGGATTTTTCCAACTAAACACGGCCATTTCTTTCATTTGAATGGAGTACCAAGACGAGTGAGCGAATTAAATAAATTAATTTAATAAATATTTATTTAGACAGTCACAAGTCTTATACGATACCACAGATTTTCGCAAAAGCCTGTTAATGATCAATCTGGTGCTTGCCTTCGCAGTTATGTAGAACGGACACATTATGCGTTAGTTTTTTTATTAAACATAAATAAATCTTTTTCGGCGGTTTTTTGGGAGGGAAATTTTTTAAATTTATTAAATTGCTTGATTCTGCACAACTTTTTTTTGACTAATTTTAAACATTAAACAGACTCTATCGAGAGCAACTTTCTGTTCTCAATGTAATAGGCCATGGAGAGTTTGGGTATTTATTTAAAGATTAATAAAACTTTAAATTTATAAATTAATTAAAGAGAAGTGCGAAAAGGAAAACTAAGAGTTGGAATGCACAATATTGATGTAGCTGTTAAAATGATGATTAGAGACAAGAAAGGCATTGACCCAAATGAAAGGTTAGGGATTTATTTAAAAAATTTTATTTAACTTAATCTTTTTAAATTTTTTAAATAATTTTTCTTTAAGAATTCGATTTCTGCGCGAAGCGAATATGTAAATATTATATAAAATAATTATTAAATTCAAGTTTTAGAATGATGCGTTTACAGCATAGAAACATAATTCGCCTCCTTGGTGTTGTTGTATATAATGACCCTATATTGATTGTGACAGAATATGCACCAGGTAAGTTAAACAATGCTTTATTTTATTGTCCATTAAATATTTTTAAATTTTTTAAAATTAAAGGTGGATGCTTATATGACCGTTTGATAGATAAAAAGTCACCTACTGACAAAGAAAAACTGAATTATTGTCGTGATATATGCTTTGGTATGGCTTATTTGGAGAGTAAAGAGGTTTTTAGAATATTCTTTTTTTAAGATTAAATTATTTTAATTTAAAAAGGTGATTCATCGTGATTTAACAGTCAGAAATTGTTTACTATCAAAATTTAATATTGTAAAAATTACCGATTTTGGCCTTTCCTTACAAGGACTTTCCAAAGTACTTTTACCAAGAGCACGTGCTCCGATAAGGTTTTTCTTTACATTTTTTATGTCCTAATTATTTTTATAAATTAAAAAGGTATGTGCCACCAGAGACATTAAAAACTGCACTTTTCTCGCATAAATCTGATGTTTGGGGTTATGGGATTGCACTCTTTGAAATTTGGTCAAAGCCTTATGAAGAGCCATATAAAGAAATTCAAAATAATCGAATATTAAGGAAAAAAATACTTGAAGGGTATAATTAAAATAAAAATTAAATTATTTTCCTCTTTAGGTACAGACTAACATCTCCAAAAGGAATGCCAAAAAAGATGCAGGAAATTATGTTAAAAACTCAAAATTCTTTGCCTGATAATCGCCCAACATTTAAGATGATCAAAAGGATGTATTTTGGAGAGGAAAAGAGTTCATTGAGAGAATATATTACTAGAATACTTCATCTTTCATAATATAAAATAATTAAAAAAACAAATTCCTTTGCTGTACAAATAAATAAATATTTAAAAACTGGTAATTAATTATTTAAAATTTTTGTATAAATAAATTTGTTATAAATATATGTACATTTATATTGGATATAAAAAATAAACAAAAGTTTATAATATTAAAAAAATAAAAATTAACAAATTAAGGTTACAATAAAATTTATAAAAATAATTTTATAAATGTATTAAATAATTCTTGACAGTCCAACAATTGTAA
The DNA here is from genome assembly GCA_015183035.1 of Meloidogyne chitwoodi. Lineage (NCBI taxonomy): Eukaryota > Metazoa > Nematoda > Chromadorea > Rhabditida > Meloidogynidae > Meloidogyne > Meloidogyne chitwoodi. Next base: position 676,197 of record JACZZP010000018.1, read on the forward strand.
TAAAATAAATAAAAATATATTTTTGAATAATTTTTTAACTTATTTATTCATTTAAATTTAATGATTATTCTCAAAAAATTCTTTCAACTTTTTCAGAGCTTTTCCTCTATGAGATATTTTATTTTTTTCTTCTTGTGTTAATTCAGCAAATGTTTTGTCACTACCATTTGGCTTAAAAAAAATAAATTTTAAATTTAATTATATATTTTTTATAACCAAGAAACAAGGATCCCAACCAAATTGACGACTTCCTCTAGGCTCAACAATTGTACCTTCTGTCCCACCTTAAAATATTAAAAATTAACAAATAATTAATTTAAAAAGATTTTTGTTCATTAAAAAAAGAGAAAAAATTATAGAATAAGTAAACTAAATATCACTAATTGCGGACATTTGCGCCCAAAAAAGTAAAAAGTACAAACCTTGAAATGTGTGTATTTGTTGATTTAATCCATTACAAAAAGCAAAAGTGCAAAGTGCATAGCCTGATTTATCTTCAAATCCAGCTAAATTTAATAAAATATTTAATCATAAATTATTTTCCAATTTTTAAATAAAATAAAGTGAACTAAAAAGAAATAAAAACTTTTCTAAAAAAATTCTTTTCTAAATTTAATTTATTAATTTAATACCTAACAATTTAATTAATCCTTCAGGCTTCAATTTTTCAAGAAACCATTTAATATAAGGTCCTGGAAGACCACCAAAGGCATTAAAACACAAACAAGTATCTTCAACAATTACAGGCCCTTCAATTTGCTTTGATGCTAATTCACATTTTTTTATTACAATTTCATCTGGTTCTCCTTGAAACTCTGGTAAGTCAAGTCTAACATGTTCAACCTAAAAAAATTATTTTTTGATTTACTCATAGAAAGTTTAAACTAAAAAAATCATATACGTTACATTAAAATTGTTGCCCAACAGTGCTTTAAGCTCTTTAAGTTTGTTTTGATTGCTAGTCACAAATTTTAAAGTTTTTATAGAATTCATATAAATATTAAAATTAATTAAAATATTGGTGAATAATTTAAAAAAATATTTAAAAAAAATTTAATGAATTTTAAAAAATAAAATTAATTTAAATTAAAAACAAATTTATATAAATATCAAAAAAAATACAACAATTATTTTTTAAATTTTATAAAAAATTAATTCCTGCAGCAAATTGTAATCCTGAAGAACAATTATCATCAGAAAAATAACGAAGAGGAAAAACATAATTTAATTCAAGGCGAGCATTATTAAAAAAATTTATTGCAAAGCCAGCACCAAAAGAAACTCTTTGTTTTGTTATGAGATCAGTCAATAAAGTTTTTGAGTTTTTTGAGCTTAATGAACCAGAAGCAAGGAAAATATGGGCAAATACCTTTAAAAAGTTAATTTTATTTTAAACTTTTATAGGTATATTAAAAATAAATTAATTTAAAATTAGAATTTTATTTAAAATACATTTATAAAATTAACCGTATCATAAGGTATTAAAGGTGCATAAATATGAAAAACATTAGAAAAAGAAGCAATTCCACCAAGAGAACAATTATCTGTTTGTATTCCAATTGAATTTTGTTCAAAACCTCTCAAATCATAAGGACCACCCAAATAAATTCTGTCGAGTAAATGTAAACGATTTCTTTGGCCCAAAGATTTCATAAATGCAAAACGAGTTGATACAGAAAATATTAGGCCATAAAATGGATCGGAGATTGAAGTCTTTAAATTTAAATAAAAATATCTCTAAAAATTAAAAAAAACCTGATAATCAAAAATTGATTTAATAAAAGATGTATCACCAATTAAACCAGCCAATTCTGAAGTCAATTTAAATAAAGATCCTTTTGTTGGAATTATTGATCTATCTCTAGTATCGCTAGAAATTAAATGTTCAACAGATAATTTACTTGTATGGCCAGAATGTTCACGAATTAGAAAAGGAGTATCTTTATTTGGAAGAAAAAGACGCCAAATCTTTAATTAAAATTCTTTTTAAAATTAAAAATAAAATAAAAACCATATTTAGCCGCAAGGAAGACATTATTCGATTAGATAAAAATCTATTATTTAATTGTAAAACAGCTGCATTTTCTACTGAATCAGATTTATTCCATCGATAATAATCAGTATTTTTGAACAAATGAGCACTAATATTGCTATAATTCTCCCATCCGAGGAATGGTTTTACAGCTTTAAAATAAATATTAAAATTAAAAAAATTAAAAACCTGTAAATCCAAAATTATACCCTCCATGTTCTTTTATTCCCTTTGAATAATTTAATTCAGCGAATTCTCCACGGCCAAAAATATTCTAAAAAAATAATTAATTTAATTATAAAATGTAAAAAATACTGTTCTTCTAGCAGTAAGTCCAGCATCTGTATCTCCACTCGTTTTCATTTCCATCTTTATATTTAATTTTACTGGCATTTTATTCTCTTGAACTGTAAATTTTACTGAATAATCTGAAACACCAGAAACATCTATTTTTGGATTACAAACTTCAAAAAGTCCCATTTTCTAAAATTATAATGATTGTTCAATTATTTTAAAAATAAAAAGAATTCAAAATATAAATATAAACCTGCATGTGTATAGAAGCCATATTTGCCATCCTAATAAGTTGATCCCTGTTAATTTTTAAAAGTAAAGAATTTATTTAATAAAATTATACAAATTTGTTGCTTTAAATAATTCTGAAACTTCTTTTATTAAAGCATCCCGTTTGGTCATTGTAACTCCATAAAATTCGATAGATTTTAAAAAGACAGGAATATTACTAATACGATCATAAACATAATTTAAAGGCGTTGATTGAATGTTTGATGTAATCATTTTTGAGAAAATAATTTAAATGTAAAATGTAAAAATCTAGAAAATTTTAAAAGAAATGAAAAAATAGTGGATAAATAACGTATTTATTATTTTTAGAAAAACGAAAAATGAAGAAATAAATTGCAGTACTGAAGTGGCGGCACTCAATTAACCATTTATGAAACAGGCCACTTCAGTACTGCCATCTCAGTACGAGCTATCGCAATCTAATTTCAGAATTTTTGACTTTTTTTGATTTTAAATCACACTCATTTTCGAAATCTGCTTACTAAATTAAAAGAAAAACAAAAATAATTAATTATTAAAACACCAACTGTAGAAGAACTTTTACAACTTTCTCTATTAATCTTAATGTCATTTCAAGATTTACCTCCAGAGATTTTGGTTAGATTTTTTGCTAATATTTGCTGTAAATTAATTATTTATTTTTAAGAAATACATTTTTGAGCTTCTTGACTTCAAAGAGAGAATTAAAATTGAATGTGTATGTAAAGAATGGAAATATTTGTGTTGGAATTATGCATGGTTGGATTGTCGAGATTTAAAATTCTCGTGGGGTGATTTGATTTTATTCGAAAAATTGAAAAATAAAGATGAAATTGATAAGGAAATGGCAAAATTATATGAGTTTCATCCAAAGCCATGGATCTCCAAAGATTGTGATTTGTATAGATACAGAAGAATTCTTGTCAATCCTAACATTTATAGGAGGAGGCCTTCTCGAAGTGTTAGTTTTTTGTAAAATTTATAATTTGATTGATCTACTTTATTTATTTTTAATTTTGGGAAGGTCGTTTAATCAATTTTTAACATTTTTAACATTCGATTTAAGAGTTATAATCTTAATAGTGTCCATAGTATCTTAATTTTCCACTAGGAGGTGTCCAAAATTTTTTATAATGTTTAATTTTAAATATTTTTATAAATAGTTAGGTGTATTAAGTGCTTTAATTCGTCGATGTGCTCCAAATTTAGAATTTCTTTCTATTAAAGAAGGTATTAATGTCTCTACTCGTTTGGGTCGTTATTTTCACTTCTTGAAACCTTCTCTTACACATTTTTCTATGTTGGAACCAATTGATAAATGGCATTTGAATCAAATTGAAGAACATTTGGCTCCTTCACTTATTTCTTTGAGTTTATATTTAAATAAAAAGGTTTGTTGGTTTTTTAGATTTTTTTACAATTTAACAGAGTTTTTGGAAAATTTTTGATTTGGATCGGTAAATGTCCAGTTGATGTCCCACCTGTCCGCAAAGAGAATTAGCTCTTTTCTTTCCTTCTCTTGCATTTTTGGCGTTAGGAGAAGTGCACTCTTATTTTTCCTCTACACTGTAAAATGCCTTTAGGCACTTGGAAAGGAAGGGGTAAAATAATTAAAATTAATTAATAATAAAGTGAAAATATATTTATAAATGATCAAAGATTATAAATTTTGGACAACATTCTCAAATATATCTAGAAGATCAGGTGGATAACAACCTTTTATGGGATTATAATGAAGGGATAAAAACCAGTAAAAGGACAAATATTTAGGTATTCAGTTTCTGTAATATGTCTCATCTGACGGACAATTCTGAATCTTAATCTATTCCAAAAAGCTTCGATCGTTGAGTATTCGCAACGTTATCAGTATTTAGGAAAAATTTAAATATATTTTCACTTTATTATTAATTAATTTTAATTATTTTACCCCTTTCTTTCTGTTGTATATGAGTGGTGGTCTTTTATAGACACCTTTAACGGTCTAGTAAACAGACTATATAAGCACCATTAAATAACCAGTCCGGATCCAAGATCCAACACCCAACATCCCAGGATCCCAACCTGAGTTAACCCTCACCAGCGTCTACACTTCTACCTTCCTTCAACCTTCATTGTATTTCTCTACGTAATAAACTGTTGCTTTGTTGCTCGTCGACTTTCAGTATCTCGGACACCATCTTTAGTTAGGAAACTAAAGATACAACAAATTGGCGCGGTCGACAGCTCGTCTACAACAAATTAGCGCAGGTCTCCAGTCTTCAACGAACCGGAGCAGCAAAAATCTCGACTACGAACCTTAGTGCGACAAGCCCATCCAGCTCGTCAACACTTCAACAGTCGACAACAGCAACAGTAAAGAGGCACCAAAAGCGTTAGTGTGGCTTTTGTCAAACGCTTAGTGTTAAAAAGGCTAATAATCGTAAAGCCTAGTGAAAGTTAAAAGTAAGATGGCCTTGCTTAGTGCAATAAAAAAGTGGTGGGAGAATAGTGATGTGTCTTGTGCACAAATTCTCCATATGAACACAAGTGAAAAGCCGGAATGGCTTAAAAAGAAAGTGTTAATTAATGGGACTGAAGTGGAGTTCATTTTGGACTCAGGAGCACAGCTCAGTTGTGTGTCAGAAGACACTTGGAAAATTATTGGCAGTCCAGTGCTTACCGGTTTACCGTGCAAAGGTAAAAGTTTTACCGGAAGTGAGTTTCGAATGCTTGGTAGTTTTTCGGCAAACATTGAAGTGAATGGCATTAGTGAAAAATTGTTGACGCATGTCACACAAGAACCATTGAATCTATTTGGTTTGCCATGGATTTTTGCCATAGAAAAGAAATTGGGTTACCCAATAGTGTCAAGTCTTAATGGCTTTGAAAAAAGTGCTCAAGTGTTTAAGAGTGAAAAATACCAACAAGCATTCTGGTAATATTGAGTGGCTTCATGGTGAAGTAATTAAACATTTCAAGAATTGCTGGAAGGTGAAAGTTCCAGTATTGAATTGTATTGTGACCAGAAAGTATAAAGAAATGCGCAATTTGGAATGAAGAAAAGCGCATAGTGAATTGTGGATTGTCAAAATTGAACATCAACAAGAAGAAAACTGCTCCGGACAAAAGTATAAGTGACAGAAGTATGGACAAAGGAGACAACAACAACAAAAGTGGAAGTCAGGATCAAATTGGCAACAGCTTCGTTCAAAGTCGCAGCTCTGTGATCAAGGACAAGGAAGACAACAAGGACAAGATGCCAGAAGGAGAAGAACATCATAAGAAAGACGTTGTGATGATGTTAGATGAGATGACGAGAGATCATAATAAAGTTCCTTCTTGTGATAAAATTTTTATGTAAAATTTTCTGTATGTATTTCCTTGTATTTCCCCTTTGTCCCCATTTTTTGTTTGTAATTTTTCCTTTGTTGGACTGGTAGTGTTATTGTATTGTTATTGGGTGCTTATGAGTGTGACCGTATTGAAAGGCATGGATGCCTTTAGTGTTCCCTGAACCTTTTTAAGGGGGGAGGTGTTGTATATGAGTGGTGGTCTTTTATAGACACCTTTAACGGTCTAGTAAACAGACTATATAAGCACCATTAAATAACCAGTCCGGATCCAAGATCCAACACCCAACATCCCAGGATCCCAACCTGAGTTAACCCTCACCAGCGTCTACACTTCTACCTTCCTTCAACCTTCATTGTATTTCTCTACGTAATAAACTGTTGCTTTGTTGCTCGTCGACTTTCAGTATCTCGGACACCATCTTTAGTTAGGAAACTAAAGATACAACACTTTCCAAGTGCCAAAAGGCATATAATAGTGGAGAGGAAAAATAAGCGTGTACTTCTCCTAACGCCAAAAATGCAAGAGAAGGAAAGAAAAGAGCGAATTCTCTTTGCGGACAGGTGGGACATCAACTGGACATTTACCATTTGGATCTATTTATCGAAAACATTGTTCAAAGATATAATGTTCATAAACTAGAATTTTAAATTTTAGGAAAACTTTACAATTTTTTATTTTATACAGAAAACAGTTATCGATGCATTTTTGTCATTATCTTTAAAATGTCAAAAGCTTGAATGTCTTTGCATTAATAGATTTGATTCAATTTTTGAGAGATCTTTAGAAATTGGACAAAATCAATGTTTACCTTCAACATTAAAATATTTAGCTATTTCTTATTATAATACTATTAATTATCTGCGAGAAATTCCTAAAATTTGTCCAAAACTTTGTTTTTTGTTCTTTCAAAGTTATGACTACTATATTTCAAATAATGATGTGATAATTGATACAAATGCTCTTAGGTATTTTTTATATTATGGGTTGATTCTTATATTTAATCTTTTTTTTTTTAGTTTTTGCACTCCTTTTTTTTATGCTATAAATCCTTTGCATTTAGATCTTCATCCAAATTTGAATTCTTTACGTGCTTTAAAAATTAACTTTGATCTTGACGGGGTATTTTTTAATTAATTTTTTAATTAAAATATTTTTCTTAGGATGATTTATTGGAAATTGCCTCGTCTTGCCCAAATTTGGAACATTTTGATTTTGTCTGGAAAAATTCTGTTGATGGTTTCGATGGTTTGGTAGAGGCACGTCAATTAGAAGCACTTTATTCATTCAAAAAACTTTCATCAATTTCATTTGGAATATATATAATGGATAGATATTCTCCAAATACATCAATGCCATTTCATCGGGTTTGTGATTAACAATTAATTTTTTATAGTAGCTACTATTTTTATCCCTTTTAATTGAAAAGTTTAATTTAGTCAATTCTGATTTCTCTTGCTGTTCTGTCCTAAGCTAAATATTAGTTTTTATCCAATGAGTGCTTCTTTAATGTTTAAAATTTAATTAGAACAATAACAGAAATTATTTTTAAAATTACTAAATTTTAGCTATTTTGTGATGATGGACTTCGTTTTGATGATTTTCTCTTTCAACTTCTTCTTAATTTAAATTCAATTACTCCTCTAAAAGTAAAATTTAATTTATTATAATTTTGATTTATTTTTTTTAAGAACCTTGAATTTATTGATATTAATTCTTTAAACTTTGCTAAAAAATATGCACTTAAAATTTTAAAGAATTTGAGTGAATTAGAAACATTTTTATGTTCATTAACAAATTATAGCTCTTATATTGATAATGAATTGATGGAACAAAATGAATTCTTTCAAAGCCTTGATGAAATATTAAAAGAAAATAAAAATAAAACAAAAGCTTTCTTTCGTTTTATGGTTTTTTTTACTTATTCTAATAAATATATTTATTTTTTATTTTTTAGGATGAATGGTATTATAGTCAAGAACCTGATACAATTTTTAAATGGAAGAGAGGAGAACCTTTTGAATTAATCAAAGTTCCCAAAATTAGGTATTACAGAAGTAATAATTTTGGTCAATCTATTATTTTGGAAAAAATATTAATTGAATCTTTTGGCTCGAGAAATATGTTTGAATTTTTTTAAACCTTTTAATTTGTTTATTCAGGCATATTCTCTTTCAACTATCACAGATAAATGAAAGAAAAGATTTTTTATAAATTTTTAATTTCTTTATATTTATTGCAATTCTTTTAATTGATTTTTATAACTTATTTTTACATAAATTGTTTGTTATCAATTTTTTATATTTTTATTTTGAAAATCTGGTTAAAAATCATAAAGACTCAATTGACCCTTTGCATAGGGAATTTTTTAAAGTCTCACCGATTAATTATATCATTATTTATTCATTCACATTTATTCTTAATTTGATTCTTATTTTCATTTTCTAGTGTAAATATGCTTAAAAAATTTGGAACTTCTTCTCTGTGGCGTTCAAAAAATCCACATTCTCTTGAATATTTGAGGTTTAATTTATTTATTTTATAATTTTAAAAATTAATTTTTTAGATATCTTCAAGGTGTTTTAGTTAAAAATGAAAAGATAACTGAAGGGAACAGATCTTTGGTGATTGAGGCAGTTCGTGCAATTACTGAAATTTTAATTTGGGGTGATCAAAATGATGCTGCTGTTTTTGAGTATTATTTTTAATATATAATTATTGAATAGAAAATATATATTATCTATTTGATTACTTTCAAACGTTAATGAACCATTTTTGAATTCTTAGACTTACAAATTTGGATTTTTTAATTTTAAAGATTCTTTCTAGAATCTTGAGTTTCATTTTTCAATCCCAATAATCTGCATAAACTCTGATCGTTTTAGAAAATAGGCTTAAGACCATGAACGCATTAAGGACCTTGTTTATCTCTTATAATAAAATTTTTTCAGTTTTTTCCTCGAAAGACAAATGTTTTCTCATTTTATTAAAATTATGCAGCAATCTGATACAAATTTTGTAAATATACAATTACTTCAAACATTAAATATTTTGTTTGAAAATACTAAAAATGAAACATCTTTATGTTAGTTTTTTTATTTTTAAATATTTATTTTCTTGTAGATTTTTTGCTTAGCAATAATCATGTAAATTCAATTATTACCCACAACTTTGATTTTTTAAATGAAGAGATTATTGCTTATTATATTTCTTTTCTTAAAACATTGTCTTTTAGACTTAATATAAAAACTGTTCATTTCTTTAGCGAAGTAATTTTTTTATATATTTTTTATTTTATTTTTATGTTTTTTAGAATGCTGACCATTTTCCTTTATTTACTGAAGCTGTTAGATTTTACAAACATTCAGAGCCAATGGTCAGAATTGCTGTGAGGACTCTTACTTTAAATATATTTAAGGTTTTTTTTATAAAATTATTTTTTAAACAAATAAAACAATTTTTTAGGTTAAAGAGAAAATGCTTAATAAATTTATTTTAACACATTCTCGGGAATATTTTAATAATCTTTGCCATGAAATTGCTAATCAGATAATTGAGGTTTTGAATAATTTTTATTTTTATTATTTTATTAAATAATAGATGGACACTTTTGCAAGGTCAGCACAGAACGAAGCAAGTAACAGGTTTTCTCTTTTAATTTAAAAATTTTTTGAAATTATTTTTTAATTTTTAGATCTCGTTTATCTGTTTATATTGACATTCATATTGATAATTTGCATTATATTAATGATATTTTGGTTATTGGAAATGCTGATTTGGTAATTTAAATTTTTTTTTTAATATAAAAGAAATTAATTAATTTTAGAATTTATTAGTAATTGATTGTTTACATCAATTTCTTATTGGCCCAATATATTTGGCATCTTTAGCTTCAATTAGAACACAATTAAATACTTTACTTGTTTCACGTGTTACTTCTTTATTTCTTTTTTCTCAATTTTTAAAAATTATACAAGAATCAGAAACTATTCAAAATATTTTAACTTTTATTTTCTTTGGTGATATAAATGATATAAAAACTGAATGGGTGAGAACTTTAAGTGATGGAATTAGTTTGTCAACAATTCTTCGAAAATGGGAGGATAAAAATACTGAAAGGTTTTTTTTAAATAAAAGATTAATTTTGGAATAAATAAATAAATAAAATATTTTTAAAAAGTTCTCCCTTTCGCAATCACCTATTTATGGCATTACATGATGGCAATGATGATGACCATGCTTGTTTCTTTGCTCTTATTTTTATTCATTTTATTTTACAAAATAAAGGTTTTTTCTAATTATTTTATATAAATTTATTTTTATTTAGTAGCACAAAAGGAATTGCTAAATGCAGCACAATTACCTTTTCCTGGTTCTACAGATAAATGTGATTCTGAATTGGCTGATTGTTTAATTAGAATAATTGAAAATTGTTCTCTTACAGGTTTTTATTTTAAATTTTAGAAAATATATAATTTGATAGATAACACAATTATTTACTTTAAAGTGAAAGATATGATTCATAAAAAATTAAATTAAAAAATAAATGTCTATTAAATTAAGTATTAAAACTTTTTTTGTTAGTAGTAAAGTTTAAATATTTTCTTATGAGAAACTTTCTAATTTTTTCCTTTATATATATGTAATATTTATTTAAAAATTAGTGCTCCTCTGGCCTTTCATTTCTATTATTTATTTATTTTAAATTTCTTTTTAATTTTTTAGATACACTAATTCGTCCAATAACTGTTGAATTATGTAGTATTGTTATTCGTCATATTCTCCTTTGTTTAGAATCAGATCAAGAATTTTATTTATTAATTGAATCATCAGTCAGAAAAACTTTACATAAACTTTCTAATGTTTTAAAAGGTGCTTTACAAACTGAAAAATTTTTTTTGGAAATGTTTGAAGAAGAATATTATTTAATACAGGTTTTCTTTCTTTTTTTTTGAATTTTATAAACTTTATTTTAGAAAAGTGAAAGAAAAATAAATTCATTTTTGGACGATTCAGGGCTTTATTTGCCTCCCAGTAATACACCAATATCGTTAGTTTTAAATATTTTTTAAATTTTATTTAACTATTTTTTTCATTTAAAATTAAACTCTAAAAATAACGGAAAATATTATTTTTTAATTTTAGTGGACTTGCTCTTTTCAAAAGAATATCTAGTGGAAATGATGAACGTATAAGAAGAGTATTTTTTTTAATTTTTTTATTTAAATAAATATTTTTTAGAGTCTTCAATTTTATTTTATTATAAGAAAATTTGCTCAAGATTTATCCGGTGAAACTGAAACTTTTCTTCCAATATCTTCACAATCAGAACCTATGGCTGAATTAAATGATTGCATCAATTTAAGTAAATATATTTAATTTCTTTTTTATTTTTTTTTAAATTTATTTTTTAGATAACAGTGATTTACTTGCCTGTACAGTTGTAAATTCAAAAAATGAACGTCTTTCTCAATTTCTTGTAACTGATCAATTTCAATTTATTTTAGTTGAACCAGACAGCCGAAAATTAGGATGGGGAATTGTTCGTTTTGTTGCTTTATTACAAGTAAAATAAATAAATATTTTAATTTAAATATTAATTTAAAAAGGATGTTTTAATTGTTGGAACTTCTGATAATCGAACATTACAAATCAACGTTGAGGTTTTTTTATTAAATTAATTTGATTAATTTATTTAAATTAAAACTTTTAATTTCAAAGGATGTCGAAACTCGTGTCAAAAAATCTGGAAAAACAGTTTTCTCTGCTCATTTAATTTTTGATGATTATATTCGTTGTATGGCAGCAAAACAACGTTTAAATAGAGGAAGAAAGCGTTGTCGTCTTTTTAGACTTGGAATTATTGCAGAAATGCTTGGAATGAGATTGCCACATTCTCTTCAATCAATGGAAGGTTCTCCAGTAATTGGAATTAATACTTTAAGATTACAAGGTTTACCAGCCCCTGGATCTGTTCAGAGACTTGGTTTAAGACTACAACAAAATAATAAGAAAAATAATAAAAATGAAGGAGAGGATATACCTCCTGACCCTGATACTACTAATAGACAACAACAACAATGTTCTTCTTCTAATTCTGGAACAATAATACATCATGTTTAAAAGAGATTAATTTTATTTTTTAAGAGGCTAAAGCTTGCGTTTAAGACTGGGGAAATTAAAAAAAAAAAAGAAAATTATTTAAAAGAGAATACCCTTTTATTTTTTAGTAAATATATTTAAAAATAACCTTTCTTCTATTTAACATTATTTGATCTTTTATTAAGTGAATTTTTTTGTCTATTTTTAATTTTAAAAAAATTAAAAACCTTTATACGCAAGCTTTATATAAATAAATATATCAAAAATTAATTAATATATATTTATATATAAATATTTTTTTTATTTTCTCTTTGGCCATTTTAAATGTTTTTTTTTAATCTTTATATTAAAGACTATAAATAGTAAAATTTAATAAATACTTTTATTTTTTGTTTTATTTTTTTTAATTTATTTTGTATAATTTTTATATTTATTTTTTTTTTAAGTATTTTTAAATTTATTTAAAGTAAATATTTAAAATGGTTAATGATACAGAGTCATCTAAACAATCTTCTTCATCTTCTTCTGAGGCATTACCGCCATGTATTGTTGTTTTGGGTATGGCTGGTTCTGGAAAGACTACTTTTGTTCAGGTTTTAATTTAAGCTATTTGTATATTATTATTCTTTTTTTTTAATTTAGCGTTTGGCCAGTTATCTTCATTCAAAGAGGTCATTTCCTTATTTGTTAAATCTTGATCCTGCAGCTTGTTGTGTACCTTTTCCAGCAAATATTGATATTCGAGACACGGTAAAATAAATATATAATTAGTTGGGGAATTCAAAAAAATAAATGGAAATGATCTAAACTTCTAAATATTAAAAAAAAATAAAAGAAAACGAAAAGACCTATTCTCTAAATTATTTAAGGTTGACTATAAAGGTGTAATGAAAGAATATGGCCTTGGACCAAATGGAGCAATTTTGACTTGTCTTAATTTGCTTTGCACTAAATTTGATCAGGTTTTTTTTAATTTAAAAAATTATTATTTTATTTTAATAAATTAAAGGTTCTTGATTTACTTGAAAAAAGAAGTTCTTCAGTTCCTTATATAATTTTGGATACACCTGGACAAATTGAAGTTTTTACATGGTCAGTTAGTGGTTCAATAATTACTGGATCTTTAGCTGATAAATATCCAACGGTTTGTTTTTTTTTAATTTTTTGGTAATTTTTCGGTAACTTTTAATTTGTTTAAAAAATTATTAAAAAAAGTTTTTAATTATTTTACCTTTTTATTTTTGTAATAAAAAAGTTGTGAAATTCAGAAAAGTCTCCATTTTATTTAATTTCCCCAATTGTATTTATTTACATATATTTAAAATTAATATTTTAACTGTTAATCCTTTATTAATTCTCTCCTCTGTTTTAAGCATTTTTTATTTTTTAAACAAATAATATTTTTTTCTTTTTAGATAATTGCTTATGTTGTGGACAGGTTTTTTGTTTAAATAAATTAAGTTTTTATTTTTTTATAAATTTTTTAGTGCTCGTTCAGTCAATCCACGAACTTTTATGTCTAATATGCTTTATGCTTGTTCTATTCTTTATGTTTATTTTAATAAACTAAAATAAACTTCTTTTCTTTTTTAGAGAACAAAACTTCCATTTTTTCTTGTCTTTAATAAAGCTGATATTGTTAGTTAGAATTAAAAAAAATTATTTAATTTTGGAAAAATTTTAAATGTTCTTTTAAGGTAAATCCAGATTTTGCTGTTAGTTGGATGGATGATTTTGAAAAATTCCAGGTTTTATTAAAAATTTTTTTTGACTTTTCTACTTTAAATTAGAAGGAAAAGTCTTTTATAAAATACCAAAATAAATTAAATTTTAATTTATTATAGGAAGCTTTAGACGAAAGTGAGTCTTCTTATGCCAACGATTTGACACGTTCGCTTAGTATTGTTCTTGATTCTTTTTATCAAAATTTAAATTGGGTTGCTGTTTCTTCACAAACTGGAGAAGGATTTGACAAAGTATAAATAATATTATTTATAAATAATTTTTTGGACAAATAGTTACTTTGTTTTAGTTAATTTTTAATTATATATTAAGGACATTTAAGAGATTAAAGAGTTGATTTTTGTAAGAAATAAAAGTTAAAGGTTCTCTAGTTTTTGGGAATTTTTTATGCCTAAATTAATTTAAAAAAATTGACAATTTTTTAATTAAAAATTAAATTTAAGGTTTTGGAAATTATTGAAAAATGTAAAAAAGAATATAATTCTGAATATCGGCCATTTTTAGAACAATTATCAAAAGATAAGTCAGAAATTGAAGAAAAATTTACTGCTGAAAAATTGGATAATTTAAAAATTGGAGAAACTAATGGTTTTTGTAAAACAAAAGAAAATAAAGAAGAGACAAAGAAAGAAGAGGAAAAATAAAATTATTGGAAATTTTTTGATATTTTGTTTTTTTATTTAAATAAATATACTCTTAAAAATTAAAATCTTCAGAAATATTTGGATTAAAACTTAATTATATCAAAAATTATAATTTTTAATGTTTTTTTCCTTTTTAATTTTATATAACATTTTGTTTATTGTTGTTGTTGTTATTTGTAGTTAAGTGGTTAAATAGCTGCACTTTGTTTTGTAAAAAATTGAAAACATTGATTTATATGCATCTCTGTATTCAACACTAAAATTAAAAAATAATTGAATTTTTAAATTTAAAAAATAATTGTAAGGGATGTGGCACTTGGGAATTTGTTTGATATTACTTTTACATAAATATACTATATTTATTTAAATTTTAAAATTAATATTCACACTTTTTTCAAATAAAATCTTTTTTAATTTTACTATTTTTACAAAGAAGGCGGATTTTAATATTATTTTTTTTTAATTGGGAATTGATGTCTATTTTTTTAATTTTATTTTTTTTCTTTGTTGGAGAGAGTATACTATTACCAACCAAAAACATAAATAAATTACCGCACAGAAAAAAATAAAAAAAATCAATGTTTGTTGGGCGGTCATTTAGATTAGTTAATATCAAATCTAAAACTCTTCAATCATTCACTCTTTTCTTTTTAAAATTTAGCAAATTGGGTAAATTTATTTGAGAGAAAAAGACAGGGAAGATTGTTTTGTTTTATTTTATTTTTAGTAGTTTTACTCTTCTTTTGCAACTACTAAAAACTCTTTTTTCTTTCTTTTTATAACCAAAAACTGCGACCAAAAAAAGAAAAAAGGGCAGTTAGTTGAACAAAACAATAGCTATAATATTATTTTATTTTTATTTTATTTTTCAATCAATTTTTAAGATTTTTCTTTTTTAATTTTTTTAACTTCATTTTGCAAAAATTTTATTTTGTTTTTTTTTTTTCAAAAAATAAAACAACTGATATGTGTATTTTTAATATTTATTTCCTCGACCTATATTTTTGTTGTTTTTTTTGTTGATTCCCATAGGAAATGACGAGAAGATTTATAAAAATAAATAAAAGTCTATACTCTACTACTATTTTATTTTATTTATTTTTTTGGCCCTTTTATTAAACTAAAATAAAATCTTTTTCTTCTTCTTCTTTTCACCTTTTGCTGCCAGTCTATTTATTTTTAGACAATTTATTCTGAATGAACGTAATTAAAAAACGCCATAATAGAGTTATTTTCATTTTTATAAATTTAATAATATTCTCAAAAATTTATTGAAGCATTTCACATAAAATTAAATAAAAAATGTAATTAAATATTTTGTTAATTTCTCTCAATTTTTATATAAAAATGAACTTTTAATATTTAATTTTTTATATATTTTTTAAATAATTATTATTATAAATGTTTTTCATGCATTCACTTAATCCTTTCATATAAAAATTACTTGTACTTTTTGTGTTTGCTGTTTTTATAATTTATTGTGTCTATTTGTGTTTACTCTCTAGTTGATCTAAAACTTGTTTCTAAACATTTTCAAAAAATTAATTTTAATACAACATTTTTATCTAAACATTAGTACAAACATTTGTTAACAGTTTAATGTTTTAAAAATGTTTTACAAAGATTAGTTCTAAAAAACATGTTTATTTAAAAACTTTTCTTCTAAACATTAAAAACATGTTTTATCCAAATGTTTTATTAAACTTATTTTTTATAATGTAATTTTTAAATAAACATTCAAAAATGTTTAAAACATGTTTTAATATTGTTGATCTTTTGGGTTTATATATTTTTCGTTATATAAAAACAAGTAAATAAACAGGTAGGTTATTATTATGTACACTTTTATATATTTGCTGAATTGAGGTAATTGTTTGGGGGTTTTCTTTTATTTATTTAACAACCAACATAATAGATTTACCCTTTCAAACAAATATAGGCTTATTACAAATAATTACGTATTTTAAAAAAGAGGAAACATGTCAAAATGTAGAAAATTTGAAAGGTGAGGATGTAAAAGGTCTGATAAAAAAGAGAAAATTATTATAACTGACAGAAAAATATTTTTTTCATTTTTTGTGCCAAAGACTTGAAAAGGAAATAAATTAGTAGTTTTCTCTGAAAATAAATATAAAGTGATGTTTTCGGTCAGATTTTATTTAATATTTCTATTTTTGGAATTGTCTTTGGATTTTTTTATTTTGTCAAAAATATATTTATTTGTCTCTCTTTAAATAAATTAGACTATGTTAATGGACAAAATGTCCAAAAGAGTAAAAATGCCTAATTTATTAAAATTTCTAGTTTAAAGAAAATTAAGAAAAAAGACGTTTTTTTCGCTCTATATTAAAATTTGGCGCACAAATTTGTAAGTTTACAACTTACAAATCTATTAAGTTTACTAAATGATATTTTAATTAAATTAATTTTTCAGTGTTTCAGTTCTTGCAATTTATTTGCTAAACACTTTAAATAGTAAAAAAAAATTAAATAAAATTATAATTTCAAATCTTTGATCATTAATTAATGCATCAAGGCCACTTTTTATAGAAAAAAAGATAGAGAACTAATAAAAATTAAGCAAAAAATAATTTATTTATTTTCTTTGAAACAAATTTATTAAAGTAAAATCGATTTTATTAAAAATAAAGTTTACTCTTTTCAATCCCCTCATTAATTTCCCTCTACCAAATATTTTCCACAAATATATTGGCCATTAAAACGAGAAAAGAAATGACCATGACAGTTTAAGTATAAATGAGTAATAACAGATAGACCAACTGACTCCCAAAATGTCCAGTGGACAAAATGTCCAAAATAATAAATATGGACATTTTGTTCATTCTTACTTATTCTGGGCAATAAAAATCTGAAAAATAAAAATCAGAACAAAATTTAAAAATTCTGATAAAATCAGAACTTTATCTCTTTCTCTGTGGTATAGATATTTTGTGGCCCTTGTGTCGGTCACTCTTAAATTGTAAAATGGACAGTCACTCCCTCATTTTCTTAGCTAACATTCCCATTTTTATTCTTTCTTATAATAACTTATTTTATTTTACTTAAATTGTCATCGCTTTTTAAGACAGCTGAGGCCCAATAAATAAATAAATAAATAAATCTATTTATTTATATTTAAACACATTTTTATACATTTTAATATTTATACCTTTTCTCTTCACTTTCTTTTAAATTTTATTTTCATATTTTTTTAAAGAAAAAACCCCAAAATTTCTTCTTCATTTTCTTCTGTCCGTGTCAGTCACTAAATGAACAACAACAAAAATAATAATAATAATTCATCTAATTTTAAATTTACTTCAAATGGTAATGAAAGTAATAAAAATAATGCAAGTGATAATAATGGACCTGAAAAAATAATTGCTGATTGTTTTTATAGTGTGTTAGGTGTAAAAAAAGATGCGGATGAGGCAGAGATTAAAAAGGCGTATGTTTATTAAAAAATTAAAAATCAGAATTTTAATTTAAAAAAATTAAAATAGCTTAACTTTAGATATCGACGGCTTGCGCTTAAATGGCATCCAGATAAAAATCCAGAAAAGAAAGAACGTGCAGAACGTAATTTTAAAAGAATTGCTCAAGCATATGAAGTACTTTCTGATGGTAAAAATATTTTTAGAAAATTATAGACAGAAATTCTGATTTAAAAATTAAAAATTCTGATTTAAAAAAATAAAATTCTGATTAGAAAAATAAAAATTCTGATTTAAGAAATAAAAATTCTGATTTAAAAAAATAAAAATTCTGATTTAAATTAGATAAAAATCAGAATTTAATTATTATATAGGAAAACGTCGATCAGAATATGATAAACACGGAATAAATAAGGGAACAACTAATAATAATTATTTTTATCACAATTCAAATCAAAGAAGACGAACTACACCAGAATTTTCTGCACATCATCATTTCTTTCCCAGTGGAGGTTTTCGCTCTCCTTTTGATGTTTTTCGTGAATTTTTTGGAGATCCTTTTGGTGATCCTTTTAATTCACCTATTTTTGCTTTTGGAAGGGAAACTACAGCTGGAATGAGACGTAAAATTATTTTTAAATATTTTTAACTAAAATTATTTTTAGATAGACGAAGACATACTACAAATTTATTTGGTCCATTTACAACGGATAAAAATGAAAATAATTGGTAAATTAATAAATATAATAATTTTATTATTGTTTTTTCTTTTTAACTTTTACAGTGAATTTTCTACAGTAATTCGATTCAGTACAAGTACAAAAGAGCCTGGAAAAAAATTAAAAAAGACAATTACACAAACACGTGTTGTTAATGGTAAATTAAATAATGTTTGGATAAGTAGGAAATTTATTAGATATAATTTTATTATGTAATTATAACCTTAGAAGAGTCAAAAAGAGATAGAATGACCTCCTATAGGGGTTAATAAATATCTTTTTAAATATTTAATTTCAATTTTTTTAAATATTTATATTCAATTTAAGGAAAGCGAATTATAACAAAAAGGTGGGAAACATAAAATAATTAATTAATAAAAAAAAATTAATTTAAAGGACAGAAGATGATGGAGACGAAACAGTAGAAGTAACGGAGAATGGGGTGAGTAGATATAAATATTATAAAAGAAGTCCTTATATTCCTTAAAAATAAAGACTTTAAAATAAATTATGTTTTTATCGATATTAAAAATTAAATAATATTTTTTTTATTTTCAAGGTTCTCAAATCAAGGTCAATTAATGGTAATATTTTTTAATTTTTTTTAATTTAAAAATATTTTTTTTTAGGATGTCCAGTAGAAATATCTGTTTAAAAAGAAAATCTAAAAATAATTGCCATCCCCCTTATTTCCAATTATTTTTTTTAATTTTATTCTAATAAAATTGTTTTTTCTCCTCAATTTAATTATATGCCTGAATTATATCTGCTCATTAATTTCTTTTTTTATTTTTATTTTCAAGTTCTTTCATATATAATAATGTAAATTCCATTTTTATTGTTTTATAAATGCCGTTCTGGACATTTTATTCAATTTTTTGAATATTAAAAAATGTTTTTTTAATTGTTTGAATAAATTTAATAAAATATTTTTATTAATAATTTAAAGTGGAAATTAAAAAATGCAAAAAATTCAATTGGGAAATAAAAACATTTCTCCTCCTTTTTAACGCTTTTATCATTTAATAAAAATTAAAGGCTTTATTTAACTCTATCATTTAAATTTTTGTAAAGAAACACGTTCCTAAATATATTAAAAAAAGAAAAAATCTTATAAAAAATTTAAAGAACTCATATAATGAATAAAAATAAAACTTAGAAATTAATGGAGTTTAATAAAAATGTTTTTTTATCATCCAAATAATTTTATTTATATACACTACGGGTCCACCCCTGAAAGACAATTCCCTGAATATCAACTCAGCCAAGTGGTCCAATTGCCAATTCGGTCAAACCTCTTAAACTAGTTGGTCCCGTGCAAACTTGGACCTACAAGGAGTGTTTTATTACTTGACCGAATTGGCAATTGGACCACTTGGCTGAGTTGATATTCAGGGAATTGTCTTTCAGGGTTGATCCCATACACAACAATATCTAAATATATTTATTTATTTACAACAGATTATAACGTGGGAATATACAACAATTAGAGAGAGAGAGAGAGAGATTTATTTAGAGATTAATTATTAGCCTACAAATATATATTTATTTATTTATTTACATTCTACTCATCTACTTTTCCTTTTATATATTTTCATTGTCTCTTCTCGTTTTGGAATTACTTTCTTTCTTTCCTCTCTTTACACAGCAGCCAAAGGAAGGTCGAACTTATGTGCCGGCTCAGATCCATCAAGGAATGATGTTCGTGGATCATTGATGTCCATCTCAACAGGTGCAAGCAAGATTTCCATTCGATCATCAGATTTTGGAGGTCCAATCTATTTTAAAATAATTAAAATAAAAATAAGAAAAGAAAAAGAAGAATATATTTACCAGACGAAGCACTTCCACTTGTGTGCTAGTTCCAGATTCAACAAACCCATAGACAGGGTTGACTCGATAGAACTCATTGTTCGTAGACTTGCACTTGAAGCTATAGCGAATCTGAAAAATAAAATAAAAAAATAAAAATATTTTCTTTAAAAATAACCTCATTACTAGCATTCGTCAATTGAATATTGACACTCCCTCCAGTTGCCGGAATACTGACAGTTTTAGGCTCCAAGGTAACAGGGAAAGCTGCCATTATTTGAAGAGCAAAGAAGTTGTGAAGAAAAGGCGACAATCGACGTTTGTAGTTTTATTTGAATTGAAGAAGAATTTCATTTTAATATTTTAAAGGGTTTTTATAGTTAATTTTAATTAATTAATATTAAAATTCGAATTAAATACTATGTATTTTTAAAGGTGAACTGTCCTTTTACAACGAGCACCTAAAAGTGGCACTGAAAGGTATCAACCTTAAAATCTTTTACGTTTTAAATAATTTGGCGTTTGGTAAATCATTTTATTCGTGGACTTAAATATTTATCTAAATTATAAGTCTAGGTCGTTTTCTTATCATTTGTTTACTTGTTATTCGTAATATTAACCTATTTTATTGCTTTAAATATTTACTTATTTACACAAAAAACTCAATTTTTGCTCTATACAATTATTATTTTCAATAAAACGAACTATAATTTTATTTAAATTTTTAGAAATGGCCCGTAAAAATGCTAAGAAGAAATTAAAACGGGAAAATACAGTGAATGTGGGAAATAAAAAGGCAGAAATATTTAAAACTGATAATGACCTGAAATCGATTGGAGGTGAAAAAGGGACGACAAGAGAAGAAAAAAATAATTTGTTCAGTGTACCTTCAACGTTTGTTTATTTTTGTAATACTTGGGGATTATGACATTTGAGTAACGAATTATAAGGCCTAAATATTTTATATGATAGGGGTTGTATTATTTTATTATTCTTGTGGGAGATCAGTTTTTTAAATATTAAATTTTTTAATTTTTAGGGCCATGAAAACTACAGAAAAAGACAAAAGAAAAGGTCAAAGTTCAAATAATCACCAAGCTAATGGTACATGTATTTTAAATGGTGGTTTACATACTTCACCAAGTATGGCCAATCTTATCGAAAGACAAAAAATTGTAATCTGGAAACGACCTTTTCGAACTTTGCAATATTTCATATTAGAGCTTTTTTCAATTGCATTGTCCTTTCTTACAAGGTTTTCTTTGTTTAATATTTAATGAACTTTTAATCTTTATCTTTTTTTTTTTAATTTTCTTTGAATTTAAAAAATTAGTTTTTAATTTTTAGTCTTCTCTGCGTTAAACGACTTGTTCCCGCTATTTTATTGCCTTCATTAATTGCTTCTTTGTATTTGATACCAGGCTATCATAGCCAATTTGTACATTTATTTGAAAAGAAGCTTCTTTGGTGTTTATATTGGCTTGGTTTGGGTGTTCTTTCTTCTGTTGGATTAGGAACTGGTCTACACACATTCCTCCTTTATTTGGTTTTATAATTAAAATAAAATAATTTTTAAAAATAAATTTAGGGTCCTCATATCGCTCGGGTTACTTTGGCTGCTTTTGAGTGCAATTCTCTTGACTTTCCAGAACCACCCTATCCGGAAGAGTTTGATTATTTTTTAATTTAACAATTTAATTATCTTTTAGTGTTACTTGTCCAACATCGAAAGAATATTTAGTCTCATCAATTTCGCTTTGGGCCATTATAAGCAAAGTTATTTTTTTAATTAATTAATAGACCATCTTTTGATAATTTTTAAAATATAATTCTTTAAAAGGTTCGTCTCGAATCATTAATGTGGGGAGCGGGTACAGCATTAGGCGAATTACCTCCTTATTTTATGGCTAGAGCAGCACGTATTTCGGGTGAAAAACCAACAGATGATGAAGATTATAAAGAATTTCTTTCTATTGTAGAAGAGGGAGCTTCTAATAAAAAAATGGTTTTTTTATTTTATAAATAAATTTTATTTATTGTTAGTCATTAATGAACAAAACAAAACTTTGGATGGAGCGTGTAGTCACAAAAGTTGGATTTCCTGGCATTTTATTATTTGCATCTATTCCAAATCCTTTCTTTGATTTGGCTGGAATTACTTGTGGACATTTTTTAATTCCTTTTTGGACATTTTTTGGTGCAACACTTGTTGGAAAAGCTTTGATAAAAATGCATGTACAGGTTTGTAGTATTTATTTACATATAATAAATTGTAAAAATTAGATTTCAGTCATTAAATTTTGAAAGATTTCATAATAAGTTAGGAAATTTAGTGTGTTTGTATCCTTCCCAGATGACATTTTTAATAAAAATTATATTCTCCTTTTGATTTATTCTTTTTAAATTTAGATGCTTTTTGTTGTTTTAACATTCTCAGAACATCATGTTGAACATTTAATTAGTCAACTGAAAAATATTCCACATATTGGAGAATTTATTCACTCTCCACTTAGAGAATTTCTTTTGGCACAAAAATTAAGATTACACAGGAATCCTGGTGATCCAATTCCTGTCCAAGCTTCTAGTTTATTACAACAAGGTTTTTATTTCTTTTTTTTTAAATTTATTTATTATTTTTTAATATTTTTTAGTCATGTCATTTGTTGTCTCTGCAATGGTTTGCAATTTTTTTAACTTGAAATTCTTTTAAATTTATAAAAAAAATTTAGATTCTTTGGTTTGTCCTTTCTTTGGTTAATTCATTAGCACAACGTTACCATAAACGACTTTTTGAAGCTGACAAAAAATCAGAACACAAACAAGAGCGTAATAATAATAATAAAAAGTTTTATTAAAATTGAAGAAAATACATTCAAAAAAGGAAAGAAAAAATGTTTGTGATTTAATATTTGAATTTTTTAAATTTATTTTTTTTTTAATTGCTCCAAACAAAATACTTTCACATAGAATTTTTGAAACTTTTTTTTCTGTATAAAAAATGAATTGAATAAATTTCATTTTATACATAATCATCCCTGGTCCGACACAAATTTTTTTAGTTAAAATTTTAATAGAAAGATGAAAATTTTTTTCAATTTTAAAGTTACTTCACTTATTCACTTATGTATATGTGTAAGTTTTACTCTTATAGTATTTTTGTGATTTGTAATATTTATAATATAATCGACTTTAATGATAAATAAATAGTTGTGAAAAATATATATTTTTAAAATTAAATATTTGCAATAACAATTTTTTGAGTCGTTTTAATATTATTTATTGGTTTTTAAACTTATTTTCTATATGAAATCTTAGAATTACTAAACAAAGAGAAATTGTTTTTCTCAATTACATCCGAACATGCCAATTTTACAAAATTAAAAAGCATAAAATATTAATAAAAAATGACTAAAAACTTTGAGGGGTTTGCACTTACGCGAACCCCAATCCCAAAAATTAATTCTCGAGAACTTAGCACCAAGTTCATAACCAGTCAGTCTAACAGGGTCAACGCTGTCGCTCGACTTTCATTATCTCGGACACAACACAATTTAAGGAAATATATAAAAATTATTTTAATATAAAATTAAAAATGTTAGATAGGAAGCATTTCAATAAGAAAAATGTTATTTTTATGCGTTCTCTAACAATACTTTTCTCTCTAAAATACATTTTATTATTGTTTGTCTTTTTCTTTTCCATAAATTAACAGAATTAGAGCTAAAAATGTCAGAACGACAAAATGTCACTAAACAAAAAGCCAAAAAATAAGAAAATAAAGAATTTTTAAAAATTAAAATTCAGAAACTTTACGGGGGCTAAAAAACCCCCTCCCCAAAAATTAGAGATTTTTAGTAAACGAGCAACAAACAAAGGTTTATCACACTACTAGACCGTTACTCATACACAACAATTTATACTTAACAAATTAAAAACGTTAAAAATATTTATTTATTAGATTTTCAATAAGGAGCAGTAATTAGCTATTGGAAAATATATTTAGTAAAACACACTATTTTTTGTTTTCTTCTCTAACTCTTTTCTTCTTTTCTATAATTATCTCTAACCTTTCTTTCAAAAAATAAAAATAGTAAAATAACAAAATATCAACAAAACCAAATTGGACAAAATGTGAATTAGACATTTTGTCACTGTGGGAAAAGCATAATTAAAGAGCGAAGACTTTTTTAAATTTAATAGACTCAAAATAATAAATATTTGAAATTTCTCGAAGTAAAGAGGAATATTCTGGAAAAAATAAATGATAAATTACTTAAATATTTTAATAAACCAATGTTGACCAAAAATAGTTTTTTTTTTAATTTTTTCTTTTTATTTTTGTATTTTGAGTGATTTATATATAAATAAATGTACTTTATTAACTAAAATGCGTCATTTAAATACTTCAAAAATTAATAAAAAAATAAAAAAATCCTCTTCATTTTTCTTTTACTTTTTTTTTTAAATAAAAAATGAGGAAGGGTCACGAGTGCTGCAATTCTTGGCATTAATTTGTTTTTTCTTTTATTTTTCTTGAGGGGTTTTACCGTAAAAAAAGAAGATTTGGAGTGGATTATTATGCCATTTTATATCAAATAAAATAATTTATTATTTTATTTTAAAAATATTTTCTCGTCATTTTGTGGTTCCATTATTGTTTTATTTTAATCTCTTCTTACTTTTTAAATTTATTTGAACATTTTTTTAAATTAAATTAAATATTTATATTTAAAATAATATTTTATTTTGAAAAAAAAGAAAATATATTTTGATGTCAAAAAAAATTTTTTATTTTTTGATTAAAGAATTATTTATTTATTTTTACATATATTTATGTAACATTTTTTGTTTATCTAAAAAGTACGATTAATTAGTTTAAATATATTTAAATTGAAAAAGAAAAATAAAACTCCCAATTCTTATCAAAAACATTTTTTATAAATAAAAAAAATATTAAAAAAACATTTTATTAATCTTTAAATATTCTTTTTTGATCTAAAAAATATTTTTAACATAAAAAAGATAATCTTTGTTTATAAAACATTAAAAATTTCAAAAAAAGTCAAAATAATCAATTTAAATTTGTTTTTGAAAGTTTTAAATAAATAAATACAAAATGCCAAATTTTAAATTTTTGGCATTTTTTAAATAAATTTTATTTAACAATGTTAAAAATTAAAATAATTTCTAAAAATAAATATTTTTGTATTCAATTTTTTTTTTGTTTTTTTTTCTTTTAGAAAATATTAATAAAATTAATTTAAAAAAAACTAAAACATTCTACTAAAAAATGGAAGATTTTACTACAAATATTAAAGAAAATTTAAAAATTAATAACCAAAAATTACTACAAAATGGACCTTTTAAGACTGAAAAAATGGAAAAAAATTTATTTGCTATTGGTTAGTTTTTTTTTTAAATAATTTAAATTTAAAAATAAAAAAGATTTACTTCCATATAATACTCGTGGTTGGAATGAAACTTGTCTATTTTTAAAAGAAATTGTTGAAATTCTTCTTGAATATATTCGTCAAGAAAATGATCGTTCTACTAAAGGTTAGAGAATTTGAAAAAACTTTTTTTATTTTTTGAAACTTTGGAATATTTAAAGTTTTAAAGAATTTTAGAATTAAAATGAAGGATTTATTTAATTTAATTAATTTTATTTTTCTTTTTAAGTTCTTGAATTTCATCAACCTGAAGAAATGGCTGGACTTATTGATTTACACATTCCTGAACAACCTATGCCTTTAGATGAATTAATTAAAGTATTTTTTTTTAATTTATTTAAATTTATTTTTTAAAGTCTTGTAATGAAGTTTTACGTTTGGGTGTACGTACAGGACATCCACATTTTTTTAATCAATTATCACAAGGATTGGATTTGGTAGCAATGGCTGGGGAATGGTTAACTGCTACTTGTAATACAAATATGTTTACTTATGAAATATGTTAATTAATTAATTTTATTTTTTTAAATTTTATTTTTTAGCACCAGTGTTTATTCTAATGGAAAAAGAAGTAAAAAAAAATAATTTTTTAATTAAAAAATTTGGACTTGAGGATCTTAATTTAAATATTTTTTATTACTTAAAGTCTGAGGGACTAGGATAAATTTAAATTTTTTTTTGTTGTATCAGTCCACAATATTAGGCAATGAATTAACCAATTAAATTAATTTATCAATTTAATGACTTTTTAAATTAATATTTTTTTAAAAAAAGGTAACTAAAAAAATGATTCAATTAATTGGTTGGCCAACTGGGGATGCAATATTTTCACCAGGTTAATTAAATAATTAATATATTTTTTCAATTTTTTTTAAAATTTTTTTGGTGGTGCAATTGCTAATTTGTATGCAGTTAATGCTGCTAGGTAATTAAATATTTAAAATTTTTTTGAATTTTATTAAAGTAAATATTCTTTAAATATTTAAAAATCTCTAAAATAATAATTTTTAGACATAAAGTATTTCCTCGTGCAAAACATTTGGGAATGGGGTCAATTCCCTCACTTTGTTGTTTTACTTCACAAGAGGTTTTTTCTTTAAAAAATATTTAAATAAAAATATTTAGAGTCATTATTCAATAAAAAGTGCAGCTGCAGTTTTGGGTATTGGAGCAGATAATTGGTTAAAAATATATTTATTTTTTTATTTGTTTTAAATAATTTAGTTTTAATATTCAAACGGATGCCCAAGGCAGAATGCTTCCTAGAGCATTAGAAGAACAAATAATTAAAAGTAAAGAAGAGGTAAATAAAAAAATAATAATATTTTTGAGGGAGAATGATAAAAAAATATTTTTATTTAATAAAATAATATTTATTATTATTTAATTATTTTCTAAGGGTCTTTATCCATTTTTTGTCTGTGCAACGGCAGGTATTTTTAAAAATTAAAAATTTTTTTTTAAATATTTTTAAAGAGAATAGTTAATTTTTTATAGGAACAACAGTTTATGGTGCTTGGGATCCAATAGAAGATATTTCTGAAATTTGTAAAAAATATAATCTTTGGTTACATGTTGATGTATTTTTTAAATTTAATTTTATTTTAATTAATTTTTTAAATTTAAAGGCAGCCTGGGGTGGTGGTATTTTATTAAGTCCAGAACATAAACATAAATTGGCAGGAATTGAAAATGCAAAATCTGTTACTTGGAATCCACATAAATTAATGGGCTCTTTACTTCAATGTTCTGCTTGTTTTGTTAGAGAAGAGGTTTTTTTAATTAATTAAATAAATTTATTATTTTAAAATTTGGTTATAATTAGAAGAAATATTTTGGGAAAATTTAAAAAAGAAATTAAAAAATAAAATTAAAAAAAAAAAAGAAAGAAATTTTCTCAAAAAATATAAGTGACATTTTTAATCATAAAAAATAAATATATAAATTTAAAATAATTAAGGGTTTGCTTTTTAATGTAAATCAAATGTCAGCAGATTATCTTTTCCAACAAGATAAGCCTTATGATGTAAGTTATGATACTGGAGATAAAGCAATTCAATGTGGTCGACATAATGATATTTTTAAAGTAAATAAATATTTTAAATAATTAATTTAATTTAATTTTTTTAATTTTTAAAGCTTTGGTTAATGTGGCGTTCAAAGGGAATGGTAAATAAATAAATTTATAAAAAAGTTTAATTTAATTTAATTTATTATTAGGAAGGTTATCGTCGTCAAATTAATAGACTTATGGTAAATATAAAATAAAATTAAAATATTATTTTAATTTTATTTTTAAAGGATTTGGCTAAATATTTTACTGAAAGAATTAAAGCAACTGAAGGATTTGAAATGGTTGTAGATGAAGTTAGTTTGTTTTAAAAATTAAAACATTTTTTAATTTTGATTATATTTCAGCCAGAATTTCTGAATATTTGCTTCTGGTAATTTAATTAATTTTTTTTTAAATTAATAAAAATAAATATATTTATTTTATCCACCCCTTTTTAAAAATAATATAAAAGGGAATACTTACAATTCAAAGATTGTGTGATATTTGGAATAAGTCAGAGAGATTGGGATAAAATATTTTTTAAAATTAAATATTTTATTTAAAAAAGGTATGTACCAAGAAGCATTCGAGGAGTTGATTTAAGAGAAAAAATGAATCGTTTAGAAAAAATTGCACCAAAAATAAAAGCAGAAATGATGAAAAGAGGAACTACAATGGTTTTTTTAAATTAATTTTTTAAATTAATTTTAATTTAAAAAAGATTGGATATCAACCAGATGAACATAAAAAACGTCCCAACTTTTTTCGTATGGTTATTTCAAATTCCGGGGTTCAGGTAAATATTTAAAATAAATTTAATTTTTTTAATTTTTTAGAAAGTTGATTTGGACTTTATAATTGATGAAATTGTTAATTTGGGATATGATTTGTGAAATTAAAAAAAAAAAAAGAGAAGAAAAAGAAAAAAGAATTAAAAAAAATAAACTAACAAAAAATAATATGTCTCTATATTAATTTTTAAAATTCATTAAAAAGAAAAATTATTGTCAAATTATGTGTATAATCATTTTAAAAAAATTAGACTAATAAATTGAATTTAATTTTGTTAAAAAATTAATTTTTGATTTTACTTAAAGATTTATTTCAATTTGACATTTTTAAATAAATTGGTCTTTTGGACATTTTTAAATCCTTTAGAGTTTTAGTTATTTCGTAAAATTTATTCCAAGTTGACATATTGTTTATTTCACTAAAATATTAGAGAAAACAAAAAAGAAATAGTTTATTTCATAATAATAATTTCTCTGACTGTAATATTAAAAAAAATTACATGTTTTTATTTCTCGACTAAAATTTATTTATTCATTTTACATATATTTTTAAATTTTGTTTTCCTACTTGGTTTAAATACCCAAGTTTGAGGTACTTATACTTCCTGCTCTCCTTAGAGTGGCAGCTTGGGATAAATTTTGGAATTGCTTTGCTAGTATAGTGAAGCTTAAAGTTTATGTTAGTTTGTTTTTCTGATTGTAGTGTGTTTAGTAGTTAGGTTCAAATATTCGTTGTGCTTTCTATAGTGTGTTTCGACAGTGAACTATTTCTCGTTTTATAACTATCTGCCTAAACCTGATCTCCGGAATTTATGAAATTTCTTCCGGTTTTTTGTGCAAGACATGGATATTTTATCAATCCCCAAGTCCGGAAATTTCCTAAAAACTCGTTTTTAGTAAGATTCTTAGAGTTTTAAGCCACTTCGGAATCTATCAGTACCAAATATTTTATCTGTCGCTATTTTATTATCACGATGTTAGTTTTAATTTCTTGTTTTTTCATTTATTTTCCAATTTTTCATTTATTTGATGATAATATATTTTTATTATTTTTTTTTATTTTTTAGTCTATAACTATAATTATTAACTAATGAATCTGCGCCCTAAAGCAGTTAATTTCGACGATGTTTGGTCAAAATTGAAAGAAACGGCTGAAGCAATAATTTCTTTAAAACCAATTAATCGTAAAATATGGGATTATAATTTTAGGTTTTTTTGTTTAAAGATTTTTTAACTGAATAATTTACTTTTTTAGTGATATTTACTTTGTTTGTGTATCAGTTCCAGAAACACAATCTAGAAGACTTTATTTTGCTGTAAGAGATTGCTTAGAATTTCATACAAAAGAATTATGTCAGGTATATATTTTATTAAAATTTTGTTTTTGAGTGCAATTATAAATTCCTTTTAAATTAATTATAATTAGTTTAACGGGTAATGGGGATAAAAAGTTTTATTAATTTGTTAATATCAAAGAGAAATTTCTCCTGCAAAACTTAGATTGGTGGATTTTAACTTATTTTTTCTAGACATTGAAAGACCAGTCTGGAGACAATCTTTTGAGTTCTTACAATCGTGAATGGAATAAATACAGACAAGGAACAAGTTATTTACACAATCTTTATTGGTTTATAATTATATAAAGTTATTTAATTAGTTATTTTCAATAAGTTTAGTTATTTAAATAAACAACTGGCTAAAGAAAAAATCGATGCTGAATCTCAACACACATTCATTACAGATGATTCTGATGGGCCTTTTCCACATATGAGTATTGGAGATGTAATTAATTTTAATTTTGTGAAGAAATTTTCAATTAAAATTTTTAGCTAGCATTTTCAATTTGGAAAAGAGAATTAATCAAACCATTGGCCTCAAAGCTTGTTACATACATTATTGGATTAATTCAACAAATTCGAGAAATGGAAGGAAATTTTTTTGCGATAAATCATGCTGATATTAGAGGAGCTATTCTTTCTTTTGTGGAGGTATTATTAGAATATTAATTTAGAAATCTGAATTGTTTAATGACCGACTAGAAGATCATAAATATAAGTAATACTGATTTTATATTAGTTTCTTGTCAATCTAATAATTTTCCGTTTAATTAAAAAAATTTGATAAGTTAAAAGTATGATGATGTGTTCAAAAGTGTTAATATTTACATAATATATTTATGTCTTTTTTGCAGGTTAATGAATTATTTTCACAAGAATCATTTTTGGGGCAACAAAAATCGCCTTTTAATCTATCTGGAGGAATTGTTGTTACAGAGGTTTTATTTTAATTTTATTAATTTTAAATTTCTTGTAAAGTTTTATGAAGAAATATTTGAAAAATATTTTCTTAATGCAACAACAGATTTTTACAAAAATTTGACAAAAGAAACTTTTGCCCATTTAGAATGCTGCCTTTATATGGAATCGGTATATATAAAAATTATATTTTGTTTTTCTCGATTCAAAATTAATTATAAAAAAATTACTGGCCACAAATCCACAAACCTTATATTTTATGTTTTTTAATCTTTTTAAGGTAATAAAAAAATTAGACGAAGAACGAATACTTGCACAACGTTTTTTGCATCATACTACTCTTCCAAAAATTGAAAATATATGTTATGAAATTTTGGTTAATAAACAACTTGAAAAAATAAGTTCAATGTGCTCAGATGTTGTACGAGGAGAATTACTTCATGGTTATTTTTGATATTTTAAATTAAATAAATTATAATTTTTAGATCTAAAAAATATGTATATTTTATTTAAACCTCTGAGCAATGCTATTCCAATTTTGTTGAAAGAATTTGAAATTTATATTAAAAAATTGGGAATGGAATTTCTCGTTTCACCATCAGTTGATTCTGCCAAATTTGTTGGAAATATTACAGGTTTTCTTTTTTATAAATATTATTAAACTCATAAGTGACTCAAAACACGAATAATATTTGGAATTTCAGAATTTAAAATTAAATAAAATTATTTAGATTTACACACAAAATTTACTCAAATGATCACTGACATCTTTTCCGGTGATGGGGAATTTACAATTTCTTTGGATAGAGCAGTTCAATCAATCGTTAATTACAGAGAAGATCCTAAACAACCACCAAAAATTTCTGAAAAATTAAATCGTTATATTGACTTGCTAATGAGAACAAAGAAAGGAAAAACAGAAGGTGAAATTGAAGTTCAATTATCCAAATCAATTCTTATTTTTCGTTATATTGATGACAAGGTTTTTTTTAAAAATTAATTTTATATATTAATTTTAAAAAAGGATTTATTTCAAAAACATTATTCAAAAATGCTTTGTACTCGATTAATTGCAAGTTCATCATTTTCAATGGATTTAGAGGAATCAATGATTAATAAAATGAAAGATGCTTGTGGTTATGAATTTACTAGTAAATTATCTAGAATGTTTACTGATATAACTGTCAGTCAAGGACTTACTAAACGATTTTTGGAGGTTAATCAATTATTAAAGGTTGCCTTTTAAGGGCCAAAAATTTAAAGATTTTGGGGAATAAATTTAATTTTAAAATCTTTTATTCTGAATTTATGGAACTTTTTGCAAAAGTTTGGAATTTTTTAATAAATATATTAATTGAGATAAGTAAAATACTTCCCAAACTCTGCAAAAGATTCTATAAAATTATCATTTAAAATTGTTTAAATATTTTCCAAAATTAGAAATAAATAAATATTCTTTAAAAACATCAAAAACTAAAAATATATTTTTTAAAAAATTAAGGAAATGCTAAAAAATAATACAAAATTGGATGTTTCTATTTCTGTAATGGTTCTACAAGCAGGGGCATGGCCTTTAACTGCTCCTCAAAATAATACTTCAGAACCAGCATCTTCCTCTCAAAATCAGAATGAACAAAATCTTGATTATTCTCCTCCATTAATTTTACAAAAATCATTAAAATTATTTGAAGAATTTTATGCAACTAGTCATTCAGGAAGAAAATTAGCCTGGTTATTTGCTAATTCTACAGGTTTATTTTTATTTTTTTAAATTAAATATATTTTTAATTAAAAATATAGTTGATGTTCAATTAAATTATTTGGATAGAAAATATCAAGGTTTTTTAAAAAAATTATTTTCTTATTAATTAATTTATATTTTTTTAGCAACAATGAGTGTTCATCAGGTTTTTTTAATATTTAATGAAAATATAAATATTTAAAAAATAAATATTTAGTTATCTATTTTGCTACAATATTCAGAGCAAGATGTCTTTACACTTGGCAATTTTGTCAATTTAACAGCTCTTTCTCTTCCAACAGTTCTTAAAGCAACAAAAGCACTTGTTGAGACAGGATTTTTAATTTCTACTGATGTAAGATTTTTTTAGAAATTTTATTTATTTTAAAATATAGTAAATAATTAGGAGAATATAAAGAGATTTTGAACATTTTTTAGTCTTTCGAATTTTAATAAATTATTTAAATAAAAAATCTCTTTTTATAGAAAGATTTATGTGAATTTTCTATTCTAACATTAAACACTTCATTTACTTCTAAAAGAATTAATGTTAAAGTATCACTTCCACAATCAAGTAAACCACAAGAAAAAGAAGCTGAAACAACATGTAATACATTAATGCAAGACAGAAAATATTATATGGAATGTACTATTGGTATTTTTTAAATAATTTAAAATTAATTATTTTTTATTTTAGTAAGAATTATGAAGGCAAGAAAAATAATGAAACATAATGTACTTGTTGAAGAGGTTTTTTTATATTTATTTAAATTTTTGGATTTTTACATTTATTTTTTGGCTATAAGCTTGGGAAAAAATTTATATTAAAAATTTAGGTATTAAAACAAACACAGTCAAGATTCTTTCCTGATATGCAGGTATTTATAAATATTTATTTAAATATTTTATTTTTTAAATTTTTTTAGTTTGTAAAGAAAAATATTGAAGCTCTTATTGACAAATTATATATACAAAGAACAGATCAAAATGACGAATATGAATATATTTCATAAATTTTTTCTTAATAATACACCTAATGATTTTTATAGTGGCATTTTTAATTAATAAAATTTTAATGTTCCATTTATTTATTTTTAAAGAATTTCTTCTATTTATTTATCGAATATTTTTTGTATTTATTTATGCACTGAATATTTTTGCGTTAAAATGGCCGTGCAACTACATTTCGATTAATAAAAAGGAATTAGAGAATATAAAGAAATAGTATAAGGTAAGACAATTAAGAAAATATAAATTTTCGATTTCTGGCTCTGAAATTTCTGCTTTTGCTTTTAGGATTATTCATTTTGTAAAATCTTTATTACAATGTCCTTGCTAAATTAATCTTTTTTTTTGCGAACAAAGATGTTTATTTTTTTACTTAACCTTAAGAAATAATTGCAGAGTGAATGATAAACCTCTAAATTAATGGCGAGATAGAAAAATAGAAAAGAGTCTGTTGAGTTATAAGTGTTTATTGAATGTTTTTTTTTCATTTTAGTTTTCCTTTTTAATGTAATATTTTTCAGAAATGGATAAAAATGAAAATTCTCAACCGAAATCTCAAATTAGTGAAGCATTAGTTCGCAGTTTTTTCTTTGATGCTTTATCATTACGTAATGTTTCTGAGTCTGATGAATCGAGGTTTTTTAACTTACTTATTTTATGAGTTTTTTATTTTCAGTGTTCCTTCATCGTTAGAATCTTCTTCGCTTCAAAATCTTATTGCAGATGTGGGAAAGCAGTTCGTGCCTTATAGTTCATGTATCGATCAGTTGGAGTAAGTACTATATCAACTAATAACTAAAACTTTTATGTATGGTTCTGTTTTTTCGGGTTAACTTTTTAACATAAATTTATAAGATCTACGGATTTAGGGATTTTCTTACGATTTTAACGCCAACAGGGAATTTTCTCGTTATTTTTATAGTAATTTATTCTGCTAAATTTATAATTTGCATTTAGTGAGCCATCAACATCAAGTGCCGTTACTGAACAACAAAATCTCTACAAGCCTATTCAAATTTTTATTGATACCAACCATGTTTGATTATTAATTTTTAATAAATTGAATAATTTTATTTAAGGAAATTGATGTCGATCAGCCATCTACTAGTTCATCTTTGGATAGCTCTCAAATGGATTCACTTCAGGTCTTTATTAATAATAGGCTATCTATCAGCATTTTCTTGCATTAGTTAATTATTTTTAAAAGTTTTCAGTGAATATTATTAAAAATAATAAAAATTCCCCTTTCAAAATTTTCTGGGTCAATTCAATCTAACATTATAGAATACCTTAATTTAAGGATGCAAAAGTTTATGATAGAATACGAGAGTTGCGTGAAGCAGGTCTTTGGGAATCTACACGACTTCCAAAATGTATTGATCCTCCGAGAAGAAAAACACATTGGGATTTCTTTATGGAAGAGGTTTTATGGCTGGCAAATGATTTTTTGAATGAAAGGAAATTTAAACGACGATTGGCTAGCAAGGTTTATTATTATTTTTTTATAAATCTAAAATAAATTTAGTTTGCTTATAAT
This sequence comes from Meloidogyne chitwoodi, assembly GCA_015183035.1. Taxonomy (NCBI): domain Eukaryota; kingdom Metazoa; phylum Nematoda; class Chromadorea; order Rhabditida; family Meloidogynidae; genus Meloidogyne; species Meloidogyne chitwoodi. The sequence continues at coordinate 711,412 of JACZZP010000018.1, forward strand.
GCAAAATCTTCTTGGCGTAAACTTAAAGATCTGAAAAGAGAAAAAGTGACAGCTCAGTTTGTAAGAGATGAGAAAGAGGCTAAACGAATTTGTGGGTCAATAGCTCGAATGGTTCGCGAATTTTGGCAGAATGTGGACAAAGTTGTGGACTTTAGAGCAAATGTAATATTTTTTAATTTTTTTTTTTGGTTTATGGTTCTATTTATAATATTTAGGAGATTGTCGAATTAAAAAAGAGGAGAGCTCTTGATCAACATTTAAATTTTCTTGTCGGTGCTGCTGACAAAATAACATCATTGATTCAAGGGAATTATGTTTCTTCATCAAATGGGCGTTCTTCTGTTCCTTCTACAAGTGCTAAAAGTTCGGATTTTGAAATGGACACTGATAGTGATGATAATGAATCAACACTTGATGTTGAAGAAGCAGATGGATCAAAAGTAGCTGTTGAACAAGAATTGAATGAATTAAGCAAAGAGCAAGATTTGGATATGGATCAATTACTTACATCGGTTAATTATTTATATAAATATTTTAAAAACAATAATTTTTAGTTACCAGAGGGCTATCTCGAATCCTTGGGCTATACAGTTCCTAATAAAGATGTTACAAACAATTTTGATATTGATGAAAGTTTAAATGATGAACAAACACGAACAACCGTAGATTTAGAACAAGATGATGAAAGGACAACTTCTTTCAATGAAAAACCAGATCTTTCAAATGTTGATTATACAAAATTAAATTCAGAAAATAGCGATGTTAGAAGACAACAACTTGATAATATTGCAGAAGCTGCTTTAGAATTTCAACCAAGAGGTTATACTTTGGAAACAACAGAGGTTTTTATTAATTTATTTAATTAAAAACATATATATTTTTAGGTTAAAACAGAAGTTCCATTTTTACTAACTGGTCAACTTAGAGAATATCAATTAGTTGGCTTGGATTGGTTAGTTACTTTATATGAAAAAAATCTTAATGGAATTCTTGCCGATGAAATGGGTCTTGGAAAAACAATACAAACAATTGCTTTACTTGCTCATCTTGCATGTTCTAGAGCAGTTTGGGGTCCTCATTTAATTATTGTACCGACTTCTGTTCTTTTAAATTGGGAAATTGAATTAAAGAAATGGTGTCCATCATTAAAAGTTTTGAATTATTTTGGTTCTGCAAAAGAACGAGCAGAAAAACGAAAGGTAAAAAATTTAAAATTTTAAAAGAGTTGGTGATTTAAATTAATTTTTTATTATTAAAACAGGGATGGTCAAAATCTAATGCATTTCACATTTGTATAACCTCTTATAAACTTGTTACTCAAGATATTCGTGCATTTAAAAATAAGGCCTGGCAATATTTAATTTTAGACGAAGCACAAAATATTAAAAACTTTCGTAGTCAACGTTGGCAATTATTAATTGGTTTACGTTCTCGTAGACGACTTTTATTAACTGGTTTTTATTTATTTTTTATTAAATTAAATTATTTTTCTTTTTAGGAACACCTTTACAAAATTCTTTAATGGAACTTTGGGCTTTACTTCACTTTTTAATGCCAAATGTTTTTTCATCACACGACGATTTTAAGGAATGGTTTCATTGTCCTATAACTGGAATGGTTGAAGGAACTACAGAAGTTGATCAAGCACTTGTTCAGCGTCTTCATAAGGTTTTTACACAATTAATTATGATTTTTTTAAACTTTTTTTACTAAAAATTAATATTTAAATTAATTTATTTTTACTCATTTTAAGATTCTTCGTCCATTTATACTTCGTCGACTTAAATCAGAGGTAGAAAAACAATTGCCAACTAAAACAGAAAGGGTTCTTCTCTGTCATTTATCAAAAAGACAGCGTTATTTATATAATGAATTTTTATCTAAAACATCGTTAGTTTCTTTTTATTTTTCTTTAAATTTAAATATTTTATAGAACAGTTGAAAACCTCAAAACAGGCAATATGTTCTCAGTTTTAGGAATAATTATGCAATTACGTAAATGTTGTAATCATCCAAATCTTTTTGAACCTAGACCTGTTGTTTCTCCTCTTGTTATTCAATCAATTTCACCTCAATTTTCACCTCGAATTTTTTCTATTGAAAAGAAATTTGATTCTTCAGAATTGCTTTATGGAAATTCTTTTTGTTCAGATTTTGTTTGGAAAACCTTTAAAAATCTTTTATTAAATGAGAATTTGTGTAATTCAATTAATCAAAATGATTCTTTTATAAAACAAAATCTTCCTTATATTAATGGATTAAAATTTGTTGTTGATAATTCTGGAGGACATTTTTATAAATCAAAAACATTTAAAGAACAACAAATTGAAGATCAGACAATTTGCAATGGATTAGAAGAAGATAATAATGTTGAGGTTTTTTTTAATATTTTTGAGTAAATTTATTTAAATTTTATGTTTTTTTTTGAGTTTTTTAAAAATTTGGTTAAAAATAAATTAATATAATTTTTAAAATATTTAATTTAAAAATTTAGATTGAAGATTATCATCAAGTAATTAATAATAATAATACAAGAAAACGTAAATTAACTTTACAAGAATCAACAAGTATTGATTTGGTCAAAATTAAAGGAAATGATAATAATTCTAAAAATATTATTTTTAAATCTTCAATCAACAGATTAGAATTTATAAATAAAAAGAAAAATAATGAAAATAAACGTATTGGAATTTGGTTAAGTAATTCTTTAAAGAATTTAACAAAGCCATTATTATCTACAGAATTAATTAATTTTGTTAAAATAATTCCAAATAATAATTTTGATATTGAAGAAAGTCCTTTAATAAAAACAACAAAATGTTCTTCTATTAATAAAAGTATTATTGATGAAATAAATGAAAAGATTTCTCAAAATATTCTCAATTGGATTGAAAATTCATTAAACAGGTTTTGACATTTTTATTTTATTTGGGTTAATATTTTCTCTCATTTAATTGAGTTAAATAAAAAAAATAAAGTTAGTTATTATTTGATATTTTAGTCAAACATTTGTAAAATATTCTTAAAAATTAAATTGTGTTAAATTTATTGTTTCTTTATTTTTTAATTTTAACCTCTCTCTCTTTTATCATTGAATTCTTAAAAATAATAATTTATTTTTTAGTTTTGTTATTTGTGTTCAAAGGTTATTGGTTGATAAATGTTTTGAACCTTCTATTCGTGTTAATTTACAAACAGAGAATCTCCGTTTAATTACTCATAATATTTATTCTTCTCAAATTTCTATTGCACACAAAGCAGAATTGGCAGCAAAATTAGAATTTCCAGAATTGCGGTTAATTGAATATGATTGTGGTAATTTTTAATATTTAAATAAATAAATAATTAATTAAATTTTAATTTAAAAAAAGGTAAACTTCAAATACTTGCAAGACTATTAGAACAATTATATGAAAATAAACATCGTTGTCTAATTTTTACACAAATGTCAAAAATGTTAGATATTCTCCAATCATTTTTGTCTTATCATAATTATAATTATTTTCGTCTTGATGGTTCTACTCATATTGACCAAAGACAAGCAATGATGGAAAGATTTAATACTGATAATTCTATTTTTTGTTTTATTCTTTCTACAAGATCTGGTGGTATTGGGGTTAATTTAACTGGGGCAGATACTGTCATTTTTTATGATTCTGATTGGAATCCTGTTTGTTTTTTTTTATTTAATTTTTTATTATTTTCTTATTTAATTTAACATTATTTAATTCTAAAAAAATAAATTATTATTATTTAAATTAAATTAATTTTATTTTTTTTACAGACAATGGATGCTCAAGCACAAGATCGCTGCCACAGAGTATTTTTTAAAATTAAAAAAAACAATTTTAATTTAATTAATTTAATTAAAGATTGGACAAACAAGGAATGTGACAATATATAGATTAATTAGTGAAAGAACAATTGAAGAAAATATTTTAACAAAATCTACACAAAAAAGGCGTTTAGGTGAAATGACAATAGATGAAGGAGAATTTACACCAGAATTTTTTAAATCAGCAAATAATTTAAGAGAATTATTTAATAATGAAGAAACAATTGTAAATATAATAAAAGATAATAAAATATTAGATAAACAATCTTCTCAACAAAATTTAAAAAAAGAAATTGAATTGGCAATGACAAGTGTAGAAGATAGGCAAGATGTTTTAGATGCTAAAATTGCTAAAGAAGAAAATAATGTTGATATTATTGAATTTGATGAAAATACAAATAATTTAATAAATAATAATAATAATTGTTTTGAAAATATTGAAAGTCCTTCAGAGCAATATTTGGAATTAATTAATGAGGTTTTTTTATTTTTTTTATTTTTGGGGATTATTTAGTATTTTTTTTTAAATTAAATTTTTGGAAATATTTATTTGAGGTTTCCTTTTTTGTTTAAATTCCTCAAAATAATATAAATTAAAATGACTTTGGGAAAAGAATTGAATGTTTTGGGCAATTAAAACTGTCATTTCTTTCTCATTTTGGCATTTGAAAAAATTCAAGAAAAAATTGAAAACGAGTTAAAATTTTATTTATCCCGAGTTTTAATTAATTGGTCTTAAATAAATATTTAATTTTTAATTAAAATTTATTTTTCAGTTAAAACCAATTGAAAGATATGCAGTCAATTTTCTTACAAATGAATATAGACCTGCTTTAGATAAAGAATTTGAAGAAACTGAGGTTTATTTTTTAATTAAATTAATATAATAATATTTTAAAATAATTTAGGCACTCATTCGTGCAAAACAAAAAGAATTTTTACAAAATAATGAAGCTCTTTCTGATATTTCTGATCAAAGTATTGATGAAACAAAACAACAAAAACATTTAAAAAATAATATAACTTATGATGCTGATGAATTAAATGAGGTATTATTACAAAAAGAAAAGAGTAGTAGTAGTAGTAGTAGAGGTAGTGGAAATAGTAATAGTAGAGGTAATGACCAAATAAAAAATAAAATAATTTCTTCTTCTTCTTCAATAAAAAACATCAAAAAAGAAGAGAAAAAGAGTAGTAATAATAAAATAATTATTACTAAAAGGTATAATACAAGAAATTCCTCTTCTTCTTCCTCTACAACAACAAATCAGTCTAATAAAAATAATAAAGATTATTTTGCTATTCCTCAATTACCTCAATCTAGCAATGGATTTAATAATAATAAAAATAGTAGTAAAAAGAGGACATAAATATATTAATTTTCCTCTTAAATGTGTTTATGATTTTGTAATATATTTACGAGTATTTCTTTTTTTTTATAATTTTTGGGTATTTTTAGATTTGCCTCTTTAAAAAAATAAATTTCTAAAAAATTTTTCCTGAAATACAAAAATTATGTATATTTTATACTACAAAATCTTTTTTAAAAAAAGATTTTGTAGTTCCCTCTTTTGTTTAAGATTGTTGCGTTTCTTCTGAGCCTTCCTCGATAGTAACTTCTTTTGCCTTCTCAGACTTCTTTGGCATTTCGATGACCGTAGCTTCGGGCTTCAGCTCATCCTCTGCAAATGGCTGGATGTCCACCACAGTTGTTGACTTCTTGCCATCCACTCCTGTCGTTGATTTCCCTTTATCCACCACAGATTTGTCAGTGCCCAACACTGTTTTTGTCATTGGCGACTGCTCAATCAAGGTGACAGTAGCAGGAGGAGGCTTGTTCTGTAAAATAAATTAATATTTGAATTATTAAAAAAAACTTTACGTTTTTACACTCGTCAAAAGTTCCAACAGCAGCAGGGCCCTTTTTCTTTACCTCAGCATCAAAGAGGGCACCTAAGTCCTTGTCTTCTGCTTGTTCAGGCTTCTTAACTTCTTTTCCATTATCTGTCTTCCTCATCCAGAACCATGTCGAAATGCTTCCAATGCCCAGGAGAATTAAAGCAGCCAAAGCTCCAACAATATTCCAAGCAACCACAGAAAATAGCGAACCATTTTCAAGAAAATTATTAGAATGTGTAGTGTTCTTTTATTTTTACATTGTATTGGCGGCATTTCGACATGGTTCTGGATGAGGAAGACAGATAATGGAAAAGAAGTTAAGAAGCCTGAACAAGCAGAAGACAAGGACTTAGGTGCCCTCTTTGATGCTGAGGTAAAGAAAAAGGGCCCTGCTGCTGTTGGAACTTTTGACGAGTGTAAAAACGTAAAGTTTTTTTTAATAATTCAAATATTAATTTATTTTACAGAACAAGCCTCCTCCTGCTACTGTCACCTTGATTGAGCAGTCGCCAATGACAAAAACAGTGTTGGGCACTGACAAATCTGTGGTGGATAAAGGGAAATCAACGACAGGAGTGGATGGCAAGAAGTCAACAACTGTGGTGGACATCCAGCCATTTGCAGAGGATGAGCTGAAGCCCGAAGCTACGGTCATCGAAATGCCAAAGAAGTCTGAGAAGGCAAAAGAAGTTACTATCGAGGAAGGCTCAGAAGAAACGCAACAATCTTAAACAAAAGAGGGAACTACAAAATCTTTTTTTAAAAAATATTATGTGAGGCAAATCTACACAAAAAATTTTATAAAATATATTTTTAGAAAAAATAATAATATTTTCTTTTTTGTTTTTGAATTATATTTATATGCTGCCTCTTCATCTCTCTCTCTCTCTCATCATTTTATTATTATTATTTTATATCACCTCTAATTATATCAAAAAAATTCTTTTTTTTTTATTTTGCGTGAGTGTTTATTCTCATAAATTGTTGCAAGATTTTGCTCTTTTTGTATTTAAATTGAAGAGAAGAAAATAAAAATATTTTAATTTTTTGGAGCAATTGTTTTCATCGCAAGGCCTTGCTCTTAAAAAAAATTATTAACTTTTTTTTGAAGCTGCTCCAAAATTTATATTTTTTAGATTTCTTTAAATATAAAAAGAGCAAGGTTTTTGCTTGATGTTGCGGAGGAATTTGTGGAGAGATTTTAAATATTTTAATTAATTATTTTTTAGGAATAAGATGATTGGAAATAATTTTAAGATAATATAACCCTCCTTTTAAATAATTATCAGATTATTTTTTAACAATTGATTTTTTTGGGATCTTTTTAAGTGAAAATGTTTTAATGAGTCTTTAGTTGAATTAAATTACTTTGGCCTTGTTAAAAGATTTATATGTGAGAAAGTATGTTGTTGCCTTGTAGTTCAGTCGGTAGAGCGTTTGATTATATGTGAAGATAGGCTCGGTTCGAACCTGCCCAGTTTCTTAACTTTGTTTCTCACTTACTATACACTGATTTTTGTATTTTTGTTAATTATATTTAATATTTTTATAAATCAATATTTTTTAGTTACCATTCTTCACTTCTTTGGATATGCCTTTCGAGGAAATCCCGGTATTTAAATATTAAATACAAATTTATTTTTAAAATTATTTTAAGACTTGGATGCCTCCATCACCTCCAAATTCAATAGATTTTGAAGATAAAATTGAAGAAATTTGGCATTTTCCTTTTGAAAATTCTTTTTTCTATGAATCTAATCAAATGCCAGAAGAATTGCTTCCTCAATTACCTCCACTTGTTTCTATCAATGAAATACCCCCAAGAATTGAAGTTCGAAGAAAACAAAAAATGTCAACTTTACCCAATGATTTATTATTACCTTTATCTCCATTTGATAGTTTATCTTCATTTTCAATTCCAAAACAAAGGAAAAGGACAGGTTCTGCTACTTCTAGAGGATCTACTACAAGTGGAAGAAGATCACGTTTAGGTTGGTTTCAAGGGTGATATTTTACTTAATTTTGGGGGGACAATTTACCTAATTTTAAGAATATATTTATTGATAAATGTTAATATTCTTTTTGATTAAAATTAACCTAAAAATGATGAAAAATATATAGAATATTTAGAATAAGTTTAAAGCATTTTTCTCTCTATTATTGTCTTCTTTCTTTTTTATTAAAAAAATATTATTTAATAGAGAAACAAAAAGGATTACTTTCAATTTCAACAATAACAACAACATCTACTACAACAATATCTTCAACAACAACGTTATTACTTTCACCTCCTAATACTCCATTATTATCAAATAATCAAGGAAATACATTAATAGAATCTTCTCAATTAACTTCTAATATTTCTGCAATAAGAGAAGAGAAATTGCCAATAATACAATCTTCTAGTTGTGGTAGTATTATTGGAACTAGAATACAACCAAAATCTTCAAGATCTTCAGTTACTATACCTGGAACAATTCCTTCATCTTCTTTAAGTTCACTTGATGGTATTTTCTTTAAAATTAAATTAATTTTAATAAAATTATTTATTTATTTTTTAATATATTTGATTGAGAATGTTTAATGCTATAGCATTTAAATTGCTTAGATAAGGGGTTTAAGGTCGATTGATTAAGAGAAGAAGTGTTGTGTAGTGTTGGTGGTCTAGTCGGTAGTGCGTCCGATTATGAGTGAGCGAAAGAAAAGAGAGGCCGAAAGTTCGATGCTTGACGATGGCAATACTTCTACAGTATACTTCTTTTCTCTCATTTTGCTAATGTGGTCCTCTATTTAATAATTGGAGAATTTAATTATTTCTCTTTCAAAATTTATTCTCCTTTGATTGCCCCTACGGAACCACATTCCCTTCCTTCTCCTTTTCAAATAGAAAATTCTTTTCTAATTTTAAAAGACATAATTTAATTTTTTGGATATTTATTAAAATAAATAATATTTTTAGAATCAATTGAATCAACAGTCAGGAAAAGTCGCAAACAAATTGGACATGGTCCTATCTCTCGTTATATGTTTGTTTAAATTAATTAAACTTAACTAAAAAATTAAATTATTTAGAAGCAGAAATAATGGACAGATTCCTCAAAAATGGGAAGATAAACTTTCTTCAGATTCTTCACGTTCTGTCTTTCGCTTAGTTTGTCCAGAATGGCGTACAAATCCAGGACTTTTGAATTTACCTTTATCTTTAGAAGAAAATGATTATGAAGGTCCTATTTGGAGTGCTAATGAAGATATTCGACTTTTAAAGGTTTTTTCTTTAATTTATTAAAAATAATATATTTATAAAAAAGGCATTAACTTCCAAACATGGAATGAGTACTTATACAATGCCAACAACGCAAAATGTTGTTATTTCATCAGGATTTCAACCAAATTGGGATTTTGTGGCACAATATGTTAATATTTGCTCTGATCATTATAGGTTTTTATTTTTAAATTTAGGGGAATATTAATAAATAATAATTTACATAAATTCTTTTTTTTCAGATCTCCTCGTCAATGTGCTCTTCGCTATCAAAATAGTGTTTTACATTGCGATGAATTGTCATCCTCTTCGGAGAGAGGTTTATAAATTTATTATTTTTACATTATACTAGAATTATCTTTTAATATTAAAATAAGAGATTAATTTAATTAGAATTTAGTAAATTAATTTCTTAAAATGAAAGAAATTAAATTTGTTTAAATTTTTATTTTTTAGCCCCAACAACATCAATATCTTCTTCTTCTAATACTTCACGTCGTCGTCATTTATCTTCATCTTCAACTAATAATAATAATCTTCCTTTACATTCTGTCATTGTGGATAACAATTTTTGTAAATTGGATACAACAAATTCTGTTAGAAGAAAAGCTGGTTTATTAACTGAAATAGCAAAACAAAACAAATTAAAAAAATATCCAGAACAACAAAAACATTTATCACAACATCAACTTTTATGTTTAACAGGAAGATTACCTCAACAACAAGAACAACGTTTAAACGAATTAGGAGCTAAATATACAAATGTTGTTAGACCTTTAGATATTTTAAATATTAAATTTATTAAATTAAATATTTCTGGAAATGTTTTGAATGAAGATAATAATACCTGATATTTAAATTTATTTATTTTATTTTTTATAAAGTTAAATTCTGTTTTAATTTTGTTGGATATTATAGTTTCAATTTTATTTAAATAAAAGTAAATAATTATTATCTTTTTTGTTGATTTAATGAAAGTGATATCTTTAGAGTCTAGAAAAAGGCTTAAGAATTTGCTTGATTTCATATCCTCAGTAGATTTTCCCCAATTTAGACCTTATAATTATCATATAGAGTATGAAAGAGTTCCGGGGATATTTGAGGTAATATTAGAAGATTTACAGTAATTGGTTAATTAGAAAAGACCATTATATCAAAAGTTCAGATAGTACTGTAATCAGGGTGATAAAAGCACTGTAATTACCTCATTCCCTATAAACCAACTTTCTATTACCTCTACACAATAAACAACAACAATTTCTCAACATGGCCGTTATGCCTCCTAATAACATCGTGACTTTGCCAGGGAACAACATCATCTTCAATAATCCCTTCATCAGGCAAACATATAAACTTAAAGTTGGTTTTCTGTTGTAAAAAACATTGCATTCCTAATTTTAATTAATTTAGATAACTAATATGGACACAAGAAGAATTGGGTGGCAGCTAAAAGGCCCTGAAGATATGGCTCGCTTGCTGCATATTAAACCAGCAAATGGAGTGCTCCATCCAAATCAGTCTATAGTGATCAATATAAAAGTTAGAGCATTCGCTTTAACTGCCGTGAATATTGAAGGCCATTACTTGGGAATCCGTTGGGTAATTCCACCAGTAGGGGCCGGAAACCGATTCCGCCCCAAGTGGTTCGAAAGAGACGGGATGGCGCGTCGAAAGAACATTAGAATTTATTACAACTTATAGTCGCCATCCATAAATATAATTGTTGTAATTCCCTTAATTTTTCTTGTGTTTCTTATTGTCCCTTCTTCTTATGTGATATTATGTAAAGGTTTTTGTATTGTAATAAATAAATAATTATTGTTGAGCTTGTTATTTTTAAGTTATCTTTCTTAAGGAATTTTTAGTTTTGAGCTTGTTTAAGTTCTTAAAGTTATAAATTTATTTGTAATAAGGCTGTAAATGATAAATAAAGTAATATTTCTCATATCTCCCTCTTGTCCAAAATTGATTATCTTGCGCCAGGATGAGCGCTTTTACCGTTGTATGGATGTAATCGGGCGAGGTGAGCTTTTTTCAGCCAATTAAACGCAGATTAAAAAACATTCATAATAATTATTAAAAATATACATATATAAGATGTTCGGTAAAGGACGATTCAGAGTAGCTCATATAACTTTTTTTTATTATTTTAAACCTTTTCAAATAATTTTTATTTCATTCGAAAGAGCTCGAAAAATGAAGTCTATCACTAATTTGACCGATCTGATCAGTTAATTTAAAATAAAGTTATGCCAGCAAAACGCGAAAATCACAATTTTCCACTTTTATCACGCTGTAACTTATTGTTAAATGACCTGATTGGATCGGAGTTTTTTAAATTAATCCGCTTATCGGATGCTTTAGATTAATAAAAGAACTATTCAGATCGGTATATAAAAAAGTTATGGTAAAAAACCGGCTATTCTGAATCGGCCGACTCTGAATCGTCCTTTACCGGTTTATTACGATGTTCAAAAAATATTTGGCATTATGTCCCTTAACTAAGACAAAATTTTCCTTGTTATTTTCAATTTCATTTTTCTTTCCTTTGTTCTTTTTTTAAACAGAAATTTTGTTTTTTGACAATTTTAGAAAATTAAAACCGTTTAATTATGTATTATTCCTTAAGTCAAATTCTACAGCCAATAAATCAATACCAACTCTATTTAGTTGACTTGAGCACAATTGTATTTGGAGAAGAATTTCAGCAGGAGGCTGTAATTGCGAAAAAATTTATATATTAAAAATTACAATAGATTGTAAATTTCTAAAAATGGTTGTAATTGCGAAAAAATTTATATATTAAAAATTACAATAGATTGTAAATTTCTAAAAATGGTTGTAATTGCGAAAAAATTTATATATTAAAAATTACAATAGATTGTAAATTTCTAAAAATGGTTGTAATTGCGAAAAAATTTATAAATTAAAAATTACAATAGATTGTAAATTTCTAAAAATGGTTGTAATTGCGAAAAAATTTATAAATTAAAAATTACAATAGATTGTAAATTTCTAAAAATGGTTATAATTGCGAAAAAATTTATATATTAAAAATTACAATAGATTGTAAATTTCTAAAAATGGTTGTAATTGCGAAAAAATTTATAAATTAAAAATTACAATAGATTGTAAATTTCTAAAAATGGTTGTAATTGCGAAAAAATTTATATATTAAAAATTACAATAGATTGTAAATTTCTAAAAATGGTTATAATTGCGAAAAAATTTATATATTAAAAATTACAATAGATTGTAAATTTCTAAAAATGGTTGTAATTGCGAAAAAATTTATAAATTAAAAATTACAATAGATTGTAAATTTCTAAAAATGGTTGTAATTGCGAAAAAATTTATAAATTAAAAATTACAATAGATTGTAAATTTCTAAAAATGGTTGTAATTGCGAAAAAATTTATATATTAAAAATTACAATAGATTGTAAATTTCTAAAAATGGTTGTAATTGCGAAAAATTTATATATTAAAAATTACAATAGATTGTAAATTTCTAAAAATGGTTGTAATTGCGAAAAAATTTATATATTAAAAATTACAATAGATTGTAAATTTCTAAAAATGGTTGTAATTGCGAAAAATTTATATATTAAAAATTACAATAGATTGTAAATTTCTAAAAATGGTTGTAATTGCGAAAAAATTTATATATTAAAAATTACAATAGATTGTAAATTTCTAAAAATGGTTGTAATTGCGAAAAAATTTATAAATTAAAAATTACAATAGATTGTAAATTTCTAAAAATGGTTGTAATTGCGAAAAAATTTATATATTAAAAATTACAATAGATTGTAAATTTCTAAAAATGGTTGTAATTGCGAAAAAATTTATAAATTAAAAATTACAATAGATTGTAAATTTCTAAAAATGGTTGTAATTGCGAAAAAATTTATATATTAAAAATTACAATAGATTGTAAATTTCTAAAAATGGTTGTAATTGCGAAAAAATTTATATATTAAAAATTACAATAGATTGTAAATTTCTAAAAATGGTTGTAATTGCGAAAAAATTTATAAATTAAAAATTACAATAGATTGTAAATTTCTAAAAATGGTTGTAATTGCGAAAAAATTTATAAATTAAAAATTACAATAGATTGTAAATTTCTAAAAATGGTTGTAATTGCGAAAAAATTTATAAATTAAAAATTACAATAGATTGTAAATTTCTAAAAATGGTTATAATTGCGAAAAAATTTATATATTAAAAATTACAATAGATTGTAAATTTCTAAAAATGGTTGTAATTGCGAAAAAATTTATAAATTAAAAATTACAATAGATTGTAAATTTCTAAAAATGGTTGTAATTGCGAAAAAATTTATAAATTAAAAATTACAATAGATTGTAAATTTCTAAAAATGGTTGTAATTGCGAAAAAATTTATATATTAAAAATTACAATAGATTGTAAATTTCTAAAAATGGTTGTAATTGCGAAAAAATTTATAAATTAAAAATTACAATAGATTGTAAATTTCTAAAAATGGTTGTAATTGCGAAAAAATTTATAAATTAAAAATTACAATAGATTGTAAATTTCTAAAAATGGTTGTAATTGCGAAAAAATTTATATATTAAAAATTACAATAGATTGTAAATTTCTAAAAATGGTTGTAATTGCGAAAAAATTTATATATTAAAAATTACAATAGATTGTAAATTTCTAAAAATGGTTGTAATTGCGAAAAAATTTATAAATTAAAAATTACAATAGATTGTAAATTTCTAAAAATGGTTGTAATTGCGAAAAAATTTATATATTAAAAATTACAATAGATTGTAAATTTCTAAAAATGGTTGTAATTGCGAAAAAATTTATATATTAAAAATTACAATAGATTGTAAATTTCTAAAAATGGTTGTAATTGCGAAAAAATTTATAAATTAAAAATTACAATAGATTGTAAATTTCTAAAAATGGTTGTAATTGCGAAAAAATTTATATATTAAAAATTACAATAGATTGTAAATTTCTAAAAATGGTTGTAATTGCGAAAAAATTTATATATTAAAAATTACAATAGATTGTAAATTTCTAAAAATGGTTGTAATTGCGAAAAAATTTATATATTAAAAATTACAATAGATTGTAAATTTCTAAAAATGGTTGTAATTGCGAAAAAATTTATATATTAAAAATTACAATAGATTGTAAATTTCTAAAAATGGTTGTAATTGCGAAAAAATTTATATATTAAAAATTACAATAGATTGTAAATTTCTAAAAATGGTTGTAATTGCGAAAAAATTTATATATTAAAAATTACAATAGATTGTAAATTTCTAAAAATGGTTGTAATTGCGAAAAAATTTATATATTAAAAATTACAATAGATTGTAAATTTCTAAAAATGGTTGTAATTGCGAAAAAATTTATATATTAAAAATTACAATAGATTGTAAATTTCTAAAAATGGTTGTAATTGCGAAAAAATTTATATATTAAAAATTACAATAGATTGTAAATTTCTAAAAATGGTTGTAATTGCGAAAAAATTTATATATTAAAAATTACAATAGATTGTAAATTTCTAAAAATGGTTGTAATTGCGAAAAAATTTATAAATTAAAAATTACAATAGATTGTAAATTTCTAAAAATGGTTGTAATTGCGAAAAAATTTATATATTAAAAATTACAATAGATTGTAAATTTCTAAAAATGGTTGTAATTGCGAAAAAATTTATATATTAAAAATTACAATAGATTGTAAATTTCTAAAAATGGTTGTAATTGCGAAAAAATTTATATATTAAAAATTACAATAGATTGTAAATTTCTAAAAATGGTTGTAATTGCGAAAAAATTTATAAATTAAAAATTACAATAGATTGTAAATTTCTAAAAATGGTTGTAATTGCGAAAAAATTTATAAATTAAAAATTACAATAGATTGTAAATTTCTAAAAATGGTTATAATTGCGAAAAAATTTATATATTAAAAATTACAATAGATTGTAAATTTCTAAAAATGGTTGTAATTGCGAAAAAATTTATAAATTAAAAATTACAATAGATTGTAAATTTCTAAAAATGGTTGTAATTGCGAAAAAATTTATATATTAAAAATTACAATAGATTGTAAATTTCTAAAAATGGTTATAATTGCGAAAAAATTTATATATTAAAAATTACAATAGATTGTAAATTTCTAAAAATGGTTGTAATTGCGAAAAAATTTATAAATTAAAAATTACAATAGATTGTAAATTTCTAAAAATGGTTGTAATTGCGAAAAAATTTATAAATTAAAAATTACAATAGATTGTAAATTTCTAAAAATGGTTGTAATTGCGAAAAAATTTATATATTAAAAATTACAATAGATTGTAAATTTCTAAAAATGGTTGTAATTGCGAAAAATTTATATATTAAAAATTACAATAGATTGTAAATTTCTAAAAATGGTTGTAATTGCGAAAAAATTTATATATTAAAAATTACAATAGATTGTAAATTTCTAAAAATGGTTGTAATTGCGAAAAATTTATATATTAAAAATTACAATAGATTGTAAATTTCTAAAAATGGTTGTAATTGCGAAAAAATTTATATATTAAAAATTACAATAGATTGTAAATTTCTAAAAATGGTTGTAATTGCGAAAAAATTTATAAATTAAAAATTACAATAGATTGTAAATTTCTAAAAATGGTTGTAATTGCGAAAAAATTTATATATTAAAAATTACAATAGATTGTAAATTTCTAAAAATGGTTGTAATTGCGAAAAAATTTATATATTAAAAATTACAATAGATTGTAAATTTCTAAAAATGGTTGTAATTGCGAAAAAATTTATATATTAAAAATTACAATAGATTGTAAATTTCTAAAAATGGTTGTAATTGCGAAAAAATTTATATATTAAAAATTACAATAGATTGTAAATTTCTAAAAATGGTTGTAATTGCGAAAAAATTTATAAATTAAAAATTACAATAGATTGTAAATTTCTAAAAATGGTTGTAATTGCGAAAAAATTTATATATTAAAAATTACAATAGATTGTAAATTTCTAAAAATGGTTGTAATTGCGAAAAAATTTATAAATTAAAAATTACAATAGATTGTAAATTTCTAAAAATGGTTGTAATTGCGAAAAAATTTATAAATTAAAAATTACAATAGATTGTAAATTTCTAAAAATGGTTATAATTGCGAAAAAATTTATATATTAAAAATTACAATAGATTGTAAATTTCTAAAAATGGTTGTAATTGCGAAAAAATTTATAAATTAAAAATTACAATAGATTGTAAATTTCTAAAAATGGTTGTAATTGCGAAAAAATTTATATATTAAAAATTACAATAGATTGTAAATTTCTAAAAATGGTTGTAATTGCGAAAAAATTTATATATTAAAAATTACAATAGATTGTAAATTTCTAAAAATGGTTGTAATTGCGAAAAAATTTATAAATTAAAAATTACAATAG
This sequence comes from Meloidogyne chitwoodi, assembly GCA_015183035.1. Lineage (NCBI taxonomy): Eukaryota > Metazoa > Nematoda > Chromadorea > Rhabditida > Meloidogynidae > Meloidogyne > Meloidogyne chitwoodi. Next base: position 727,872 of record JACZZP010000018.1, read on the forward strand.
ATTGTAAATTTCTAAAAATGGTTGTAATTGCGAAAAAATTTATATATTAAAAATTACAATAGATTGTAAATTTCTAAAAATGGTTGTAATTGCGAAAAAATTTATATATTAAAAATTACAATAGATTGTAAATTTCTAAAAATGGTTGTAATTGCGAAAAAATTTATAAATTAAAAATTACAATAGATTGTAAATTTCTAAAAATGGTTGTAATTGCGAAAAAATTTATAAATTAAAAATTACAATAGATTGTAAATTTCTAAAAATGGTTGTAATTGCGAAAAAATTTATAAATTAAAAATTACAATAGATTGTAAATTTCTAAAAATGGTTGTAATTGCGAAAAAATTTATATATTAAAAATTACAATAGATTGTAAATTTCTAAAAATGGTTGTAATTGCGAAAAAATTTATATATTAAAAATTACAATAGATTGTAAATTTCTAAAAATGGTTGTAATTGCGAAAAAATTTATATATTAAAAATTACAATAGATTGTAAATTTCTAAAAATGGTTGTAATTGCGAAAAAAATTTATAAATTAAAAATTACAATAGATTGTAAATTTCTAAAAATGGTTGTAATTGCGAAAAAATTTATAAATTAAAAATTACAATAGATTGTAAATTTCTAAAAATGGTTGTAATTGCGAAAAAATTTATAAATTAAAAATTACAATAGATTGTAAATTTCTAAAAATGGTTGTAATTGCGAAAAAATTTATATATTAAAAATTACAATAGATTGTAAATTTCTAAAAATGGTTGTAATTGCGAAAAAATTTATATATTAAAAATTACAATAGATTGTAAATTTCTAAAAATGGTTGTAATTGCGAAAAAATTTATAAATTAAAAATTACAATAGATTGTAAATTTCTAAAAATGGTTGTAATTGCGAAAAAATTTATATATTAAAAATTACAATAGATTGTAAATTTCTAAAAATGGTTGTAATTGCGAAAAAATTTATAAATTAAAAATTACAATAGATTGTAAATTTCTAAAAATGGTTGTAATTGCGAAAAAATTTATAAATTAAAAATTACAATAGATTGTAAATTTCTAAAAATGGTTGTAATTGCGAAAAAATTTATAAATTAAAAATTACAATAGATTGTAAATTTCTAAAAATGGTTGTAATTGCGAAAAAATTTATAAATTAAAAATTACAATAGATTGTAAATTTCTAAAAATGGTTATAATTGCGAAAAAATTTATATATTAAAAATTACAATAGATTGTAAATTTCTAAAAATGGTTGTAATTGCGAAAAAATTTATAAATTAAAAATTACAATAGATTGTAAATTTCTAAAAATGGTTGTAATTGCGAAAAAATTTATAAATTAAAAATTACAATAGATTGTAAATTTCTAAAAATGGTTGTAATTGCGAAAAAATTTATAAATTAAAAATTACAATAGATTGTAAATTTCTAAAAATGGTTGTAATTGCGAAAAAATTTATATATTAAAAATTACAATAGATTGTAAATTTCTAAAAATGGTTGTAATTGCGAAAAAATTTATAAATTAAAAATTACAATAGATTGTAAATTTCTAAAAATGGTTGTAATTGCGAAAAAATTTATATATTAAAAATTACAATAGATTGTAAATTTCTAAAAATGGTTGTAATTGCGAAAAAATTTATAAATTAAAAATTACAATAGATTGTAAATTTCTAAAAATGGTTGTAATTGCGAAAAAATTTATATATTAAAAATTACAATAGATTGTAAATTTCTAAAAATGGTTGTAATTGCGAAAAAATTTATATATTAAAAATTACAATAGATTGTAAATTTCTAAAAATGGTTGTAATTGCGAAAAAATTTATATATTAAAAATTACAATAGATTGTAAATTTCTAAAAATGGTTGTAATTGCGAAAAAATTTATATATTAAAAATTACAATAGATTGTAAATTTCTAAAAATGGTTGTAATTGCGAAAAAATTTATAAATTAAAAATTACAATAGATTGTAAATTTCTAAAAATGGTTGTAATTGCGAAAAAATTTATATATTAAAAATTACAATAGATTGTAAATTTCTAAAAATGGTTGTAATTGCGAAAAAATTTATAAATTAAAAATTACAATAGATTGTAAATTTCTAAAAATGGTTGTAATTGCGAAAAAATTTATATATTAAAAATTACAATAGATTGTAAATTTCTAAAAATGGTTGTAATTGCGAAAAAATTTATATATTAAAAATTACAATAGATTGTAAATTTCTAAAAATGGTTGTAATTGCGAAAAAATTTATATATTAAAAATTACAATAGATTGTAAATTTCTAAAAATGGTTGTAATTGCGAAAAAATTTATATATTAAAAATTACAATAGATTGTAAATTTCTAAAAATGGTTGTAATTGCGAAAAAATTTATAAATTAAAAATTACAATAGATTGTAAATTTCTAAAAATGGTTGTAATTGCGAAAAAATTTATAAATTAAAAATTACAATAGATTGTAAATTTCTAAAAATGGTTGTAATTGCGAAAAAATTTATAAATTAAAAATTACAATAGATTGTAAATTTCTAAAAATGGTTGTAATTGCGAAAAAATTTATAAATTAAAAATTACAATAGATTGTAAATTTCTAAAAATGGTTGTAATTGCGAAAAAATTTATAAATTAAAAATTACAATAGATTGTAAATTTCTAAAAATGGTTGTAATTGCGAAAAAATTTATAAATTAAAAATTACAATAGATTGTAAATTTCTAAAAATGGTTGTAATTGCGAAAAAATTTATATATTAAAAATTACAATAGATTGTAAATTTCTAAAAATGGTTGTAATTGCGAAAAAATTTATATATTAAAAATTACAATAGATTGTAAATTTCTAAAAATGGTTGTAATTGCGAAAAAATTTATATATTAAAAATTACAATAGATTGTAAATTTCTAAAAATGGTTGTAATTGCGAAAAAATTTATATATTAAAAATTACAATAGATTGTAAATTTCTAAAAATGGTTGTAATTGCGAAAAAAATTTATATATTAAAAATTACAATAGATTGTAAATTTCTAAAATGGTTGTAATTGCGAAAAAATTTATAAATTAAAAATTACAATAGATTGTAAATTTCTAAAAATGGTTGTAATTGCGAAAAAATTTATATATTAAAAATTACAATAGATTGTAAATTTCTAAAAATGGTTGTAATTGCGAAAAAATTTATATATTAAAAATTACAATAGATTGTAAATTTCTAAAAATGGTTGTAATTGCGAAAAAATTTATATATTAAAAATTACAATAGATTGTAAATTTCTAAAAATGGTTGTAATTGCGAAAAAATTTATATATTAAAAATTACAATAGATTGTAAATTTCTAAAAATGGTTGTAATTGCGAAAAAATTTATAAATTAAAAATTACAATAGATTGTAAATTTCTAAAAATGGTTGTAATTGCGAAAAAATTTATAAATTAAAAATTACAATAGATTGTAAATTTCTAAAAATGGTTGTAATTGCGAAAAAATTTATAAATTAAAAATTACAATAGATTGTAAATTTCTAAAAATGGTTGTAATTGCGAAAAAATTTATAAATTAAAAATTACAATAGATTGTAAATTTCTAAAAATGGTTGTAATTGCGAAAAAATTTATAAATTAAAAATTACAATAGATTGTAAATTTCTAAAAATGGTTGTAATTGCGAAAAAATTTATAATTAAAAATTACAATAGATTGTAAATTTCTAAAAATGGTTGTAATTGCGAAAAAATTTATATATTAAAAATTACAATAGATTGTAAATTTCTAAAAATGGTTGTAATTGCGAAAAAATTTATATATTAAAAATTTACAATAGATTGTAAATTTCTAAAAATGGTTGTAATTGCGAAAAAAATTTATATATTAAAAATTACAATAGATTGTAAATTTCTAAAAATGGTTGTAATTGCGAAAAAATTTATATATTAAAAATTACAATAGATTGTAAATTTCTAAAAATGGTTGTAATTGCGAAAAAATTATATATTAAAAAATTACAATAGATTGTAAATTCTAAAAATGGTTGTAATTGCGAAAAAATTTATAAATTAAAAATTACAATAGATTGTAAATTTCTAAAAATGGTTGTAATTGCGAAAAAATTTATATATTAAAAATTACAATAGATTGTAAATTTCTAAAAATGGTTGTAATTGCGAAAAAATTTATATATTAAAAATTACAATAGATTGTAAATTTCTAAAAATGGTTGTAATTGCGAAAAAATTTATAAATTAAAAATTACAATAGATTGTAAATTTCTAAAAATGGTTATAATTGCGAAAAAAATTTATATATTAAAAATTACAATAGATTGTAAATTTCTAAAAATGGTTGTAATTGCGAAAAAATTTATAAATTAAAAATTACAATAGATTGTAAATTTCTAAAAATGGTTATAATTGCGAAAAAATTTATATATTAAAATTACAATAGATTGTAAATTTCTAAAAATGGTTGTAATTGCGAAAAAATTTATAAATTAAAAATTACAATAGATTGTAAATTTCTAAAAATGGTTGTAATTGCGAAAAAAATTTATATAATTAAAAATTACAATAGATTGTAAATTTCTAAAAATGGTTGTAATTGCGAAAAAATTTATAAATTAAAAATTAACAATAGATTGTAAATTTCTAAAAAATGGTTGTAATTGCGAAAAAATTTATATATTAAAAATTACAATAGATTGTAAATTTCTAAAAATGGTTGTAATTGCGAAAAATTTATAAATTAAAAATTACAATAGATTGTAAATTTCTAAAAATGGTTGTAATTGCGAAAAAATTTATAAATTAAAAATTACAATAGATTGTAAATTTCTAAAAATGGTTGTAATTGCGAAAAAATTTATATATTAAAAATTACAATAGATTGTAAATTTCTAAAAATGGTTGTAATTGCGAAAAAATTTATAATTAAAAATTACAATAGATTGTAAATTTCTAAAAATGGTTGTAATTGCGAAAAAATTTATAATTAAAAATTACAATAGATTGTAAATTTCTAAAAATGGTTGTAATTGCGAAAAAATTTATATATTAAAAATTACAATAGATTGTAAATTTCTAAAAATGGTTGTAATTGCGAAAAAATTTATATATTAAAAATTACAATAGATTGTAAATTTCTAAAAATGGTTGTAATTGCGAAAAAATTTATATATTAAAAATTACAATAGATTGTAAATTTCTAAAAATGGTTGTAATTGCGAAAAAATTTATAAATTAAAAATTACAATAGATTGTAAATTTCTAAAAATGGTTGTAATTGCGAAAAAATTTATATATTAAAAATTACAATAGATTGTAAATTTCTAAAAATGGTTGTAATTGCGAAAAAATTTATAAATTAAAAATTACAATAGATTGTAAATTTCTAAAAATGGTTGTAATTGCGAAAAAATTTATATATAAATTACAATCAATAGATTGTAAATTTCTAAAAATGGTTGTAATTGCGAAAAATTTATAAATTAAAAATTACAATAGATTGTAAATTTCTAAAAATGGTTGTAATTGCGAAAAAATTTATAAATTAAAAATTACAATAGATTGTAAATTTCTAAAAATGGTTGTAATTGCGAAAAAATTTATAATTAAAAATTACAATAGATTGTAAATTTCTAAAAATGGTTGTAATTGCGAAAAAATTTATATATTAAAAATTACAATAGATTGTAAATTTCTAAAAATGGTTGTAATTGCGAAAAAATTTATATATTAAAAATTACAATAGATTGTAAATTTCTAAAAATGGTTGTAATTGCGAAAAAATTTATAAATTAAAAATTACAATAGATTGTAAATTTCTAAAAATGGTTGTAATTGCGAAAAAATTTATATATTAAAAATTACAATAGATTGTAAATTTCTAAAAATGGTTGTAATTGCGAAAAAATTTATATATTAAAAATTACAATAGATTGTAAATTTCTAAAAATGGTTGTAATTGCGAAAAAATTTATAATTAAAAATTACAATAGATTGTAAATTTCTAAAAATGGTTGTAATTGCGAAAAAATTTATATTAAAAATTACAATAGATTGTAAATTTCTAAAAATGGTTGTAATTGCGAAAAAATTTATATATTAAAAATTACAATAGATTGTAAATTTCTAAAAATGGTTGTAATTGCGAAAAAATTTATAAATTAAAATTACAATAGATTGTAAATTTCTAAAAATGGTTGTAATTGCGAAAAAATTTATAAATTAAAAATTACAATAGATTGTAAATTTCTAAAAATGGTTGTAATTGCGAAAAAATTTATAAATTAAAAATTACAATAGATTGTAAATTTCTAAAAATGGTTGTAATTGCGAAAAAATTTATATATTAAAAATTACAATAGATTGTAAATTTCTAAAAATGGTTGTAATTGCGAAAAAATTTATAATTAAAAATTACAATAGATTGTAAATTTCTAAAAATGGTTGTAATTGCGAAAAAATTTATATATTAAAAATTACAATAGATTGTAAATTTCTAAAAATGGTTGTAATTGCGAAAAAATTTATAATTAAAAATTACAATAGATTGTAAATTTCTAAAAATGGTTGTAATTGCGAAAAAATTTATATTAAAAATTACAATAGATTGTAAATTTCTAAAAATGGTTGTAATTGCGAAAAAATTTATAATTAAAAATTACAATAGATTGTAAATTTCTAAAAATGGTTGTAATTGCGAAAAATTTATATTAAAAATTACAATAGATTGTAAATTTCTAAAAATGGTTGTAATTGCGAAAAAATTTATAAATTAAAAATTACAATAGATTGTAAATTTCTAAAAATGGTTGTAATTGCGAAAAAATTTATAAATTAAAAATTACAATAGATTGTAAATTTCTAAAAATGGTTGTAATTGCGAAAAAATTTATATATTAAAAATTACAATAGATTGTAAATTTCTAAAAATGGTTGTAATTGCGAAAAAATTTATATATTAAAAATTACAATAGATTGTAAATTTCTAAAAATGGTTGTAATTGCGAAAAAATTTATAATTAAAAATTACAATAGATTGTAAATTTCTAAAAATGGTTGTAATTGCGAAAAAATTTATATTAAAAATTACAATAGATTGTAAATTTCTAAAAATGGTTGTAATTGCGAAAAAATTTATATAATTAAAAATTACAATAGATTGTAAATTTCTAAAAATGGTTGTAATTGCGAAAAAATTTATATATTAAAAATTACAATAGATTGTAAATTTCTAAAAATGGTTGTAATTGCGAAAATATATTAAAAATTACAATAGATTGTAAATTTCTAAAAATGGTTGTAATTGCGAAAAAATTTATAAATTAAAAATTACAATAGATTGTAAATTTCTAAAAATGGTTGTAATTGCGAAAAAATTTATAATTAAAAATTACAATAGATTGTAAATTTCTAAAAATGGTTGTAATTGCGAAAAATTTATAAATTAAAAATTACAATAGATTGTAAATTTCTAAAAATGGTTGTAATTGCGAAAAAATTTATAAATTAAAATTACAATAGATTGTAAATTTCTAAAAATGGTTGTAATTGCGAAAAAATTTATAAATTAAAAATTACAATAGATTGTAAATTTCTAAAAATGGTTGTAATTGCGAAAAAATTTATAAATTAAAAATTACAATAGATTGTAAATTTCTAAAAATGGTTGTAATTGCGAAAAAATTTATATATTAAAAATTACAATAGATTGTAAATTTCTAAAAATGGTTGTAATTGCGAAAAAATTTATATATTAAAAATTACAATAGATTGTAAATTTCTAAAAATGGTTGTAATTGCGAAAAAATTTATAAATTAAAAATTACAATAGATTGTAAATTTCTAAAAATGGTTGTAATTGCGAAAAAATTTATAAATTAAAAATTACAATAGATTGTAAATTTCTAAAAATGGTTGTAATTGCGAAAAAATTTATATTAAAAATTACAATAGATTGTAAATTTCTAAAAATGGTTGTAATTGCGAAAAAATTTATAATTAAAAATTACAATAGATTGTAAATTTCTAAAAATGGTTGTAATTGCGAAAAAATTTATAATTAAAAATTACAATAGATTGTAAATTTCTAAAAATGGTTGTAATTGCGAAAAAATTTATAAATTAAAAATTACAATAGATTGTAAATTTCTAAAAATGGTTGTAATTGCGAAAAAATTTATAAATTAAAAATTACAATAGATTGTAAATTTCTAAAAATGGTTGTAATTGCGAAAAAATTTATAAATTAAAAATTACAATAGATTGTAAATTTCTAAAAATGGTTGTAATTGCGAAAAAATTTATAAATTAAAAATTACAATAGATTGTAAATTTCTAAAAATGGTTGTAATTGCGAAAAAATTTATAATTAAAAATTACAATAGATTGTAAATTTCTAAAAATGGTTGTAATTGCGAAAAAATTTATATATTAAAAATTACAATAGATTGTAAATTTCTAAAAATGGTTGTAATTGCGAAAAAATTTATAATTAAAAATTACAATAGATTGTAAATTTCTAAAATGGTTGTAATTGCGAAAAAATTTATATATTAAAAATTACAATAGATTGTAAATTTCTAAAAATGGTTGTAATTGCGAAAAAATTTATATATTAAAAATTACAATAGATTGTAAATTTCTAAAAATGGTTGTAATTGCGAAAAAATTTATATTAAAAATTACAATAGATTGTAAATTTCTAAAATGGTTGTAATTGCGAAAAAATTTATAATTAAAAATTACAATAGATTGTAAATTTCTAAAAATGGTTGTAATTGCGAAAAAATTTATAATTAAAAATTACAATAGATTGTAAATTTCTAAAAATGGTTGTAATTGCGAAAAAATTTATAATTAAAAATTACAATAGATTGTAAATTTCTAAAAATGGTTGTAATTGCGAAAAAATTTATAATTAAAAATTACAATAGATTGTAAATTTCTAAAAATGGTTGTAATTGCGAAAAAATTTATAAATTAAAAATTACAATAGATTGTAAATTTCTAAAAATGGTTGTAATTGCGAAAAAATTTATAATTAAAAATTACAATAGATTGTAAATTTCTAAAAATGGTTGTAATTGCGAAAAATTTATAATTAAAAATTACAATAGATTGTAAATTTCTAAAAATGGTTGTAATTGCGAAAAAATTTATATATTAAAAATTACAATAGATTGTAAATTTCTAAAAATGGTTGTAATTGCGAAAAAATTTATATATTAAAAATTACAATAGATTGTAAATTTCTAAAAATGGTTGTAATTGCGAAAAAATTTATAAATTAAAAATTACAATAGATTGTAAATTTCTAAAAATGGTTGTAATTGCGAAAAAATTTATAAATTAAAAATTACAATAGATTGTAAATTTCTAAAAATGGTTGTAATTGCGAAAAAATTTATAATTAAAAATTACAATAGATTGTAAATTTCTAAAAATGGTTGTAATTGCGAAAAAATTTATAATTAAAAATTACAATAGATTGTAAATTTCTAAAAATGGTTGTAATTGCGAAAAATTTATATATTAAAAATTACAATAGATTGTAAATTTCTAAAATGGTTGTAATTGCGAAAAAATTTATATATTAAAAATTACAATAGATTGTAAATTTCTAAAAATGGTTGTAATTGCGAAAAAATTTATAATTAAAAATTACAATAGATTGTAAATTTCTAAAAATGGTTGTAATTGCGAAAAAATTTATAAATTAAAAATTACAATAGATTGTAAATTTCTAAAAATGGTTGTAATTGCGAAAAAATTTATAATTAAAAATTACAATAGATTGTAAATTTCTAAAAATGGTTGTAATTGCGAAAAAATTTATATTTAAAAATTACAATAGATTGTAAATTTCTAAAAATGGTTGTAATTGCGAAAAATTTATATATTAAAAATTACAATAGATTGTAAATTTCTAAAAATGGTTGTAATTGCGAAAAAATTTATATATTAAAAATTACAATAGATTGTAAATTTCTAAAAATGGTTGTAATTGCGAAAAAATTTATAAATTAAAAATTACAATAGATTGTAAATTTCTAAAAATGGTTGTAATTGCGAAAAAATTTATATATTAAAAATTACAATAGATTGTAAATTTCTAAAAATGGTTGTAATTGCGAAAAAATTTATATATTAAAAATTACAATAGATTGTAAATTTCTAAAAATGGTTGTAATTGCGAAAAAATTTATAATTAAAAATTACAATAGATTGTAAATTTCTAAAAATGGTTGTAATTGCGAAAAAATTTATATATTAAAAATTACAATAGATTGTAAATTTCTAAAAATGGTTGTAATTGCGAAAAAATTTATAAATTAAAAATTACAATAGATTGTAAATTTCTAAAAATGGTTGTAATTGCGAAAAAATTTATAAATTAAAAATTACAATAGATTGTAAATTTCTAAAAATGGTTGTAATTGCGAAAAAATTTATATATTAAAAATTACAATAGATTGTAAATTTCTAAAAATGGTTGTAATTGCGAAAAAATTTATAAATTAAAAATTACAATAGATTGTAAATTTCTAAAAATGGTTGTAATTGCGAAAAAATTTATAAATTAAAAATTACAATAGATTGTAAATTTCTAAAAATGGTTGTAATTGCGAAAAAATTTATAATTAAAAATTACAATAGATTGTAAATTTCTAAAAATGGTTGTAATTGCGAAAAAATTATAAATTAAAAATTACAATAGATTGTAAATTTCTAAAAATGGTTGTAATTGCGAAAAAATTTATAATTAAAAATTACAATAGATTGTAAATTTCTAAAAATGGTTGTAATTGCGAAAAAATTTATATATTAAAAATTACAATAGATTGTAAATTTCTAAAAATGGTTGTAATTGCGAAAAAATTTATAAATTAAAAATTACAATAGATTGTAAATTTCTAAAAATGGTTGTAATTGCGAAAAAATTTATAATTAAAAATTACAATAGATTGTAAATTTCTAAAAATGGTTGTAATTGCGAAAAAATTTATATTTAAAAATTACAATAGATTGTAAATTTCTAAAAATGGTTGTAATTGCGAAAAAATTTATAAATTAAAAATTACAATAGATTGTAAATTTCTAAAAATGGTTGTAATTGCGAAAAAATTTATATATTAAAAATTACAATAGATTGTAAATTTCTAAAAATGGTTGTAATTGCGAAAAAATTTATAATTAAAATTACAATAGATTGTAAATTTCTAAAAATGGTTGTAATTGCGAAAAAATTTATATATTAAAAATACAATAGATTGTAAATTTCTAAAATGGTTGTAATTGCGAAAAAATTTATATATTAAAAATTACAATAGATTGTAAATTTCTAAAAATGGTTGTAATTGCGAAAAAATTTATATATTAAAAATTACAATAGATTGTAAATTTCTAAAAATGGTTGTAATTGCGAAAAAATTTATATATTAAAAATTACAATAGATTGTAAATTTCTAAAAATGGTTGTAATTGCGAAAAATTTATAATTAAAAATTACAATAGATTGTAAATTTCTAAAAATGGTTGTAATTGCGAAAAAATTTATAAATTAAAAATTACAATAGATTGTAAATTTCTAAAAATGGTTGTAATTGCGAAAAAATTTATATATTAAAAATTACAATAGATTGTAAATTTCTAAAAATGGTTGTAATTGCGAAAAAATTTATAAATTAAAAATTACAATAGATTGTAAATTTCTAAAAATGGTTGTAATTGCGAAAAAATTTATATATTAAAATTACAATAGATTGTAAATTTCTAAAATGGTTGTAATTGCGAAAAAATTTATATAATTAAAAATTACAATAGATTGTAAATTTCTAAAAATGGTTGTAATTGCGAAAAAATTTATAAATTAAAAATTACAATAGATTGTAAATTTCTAAAAATGGTTGTAATTGCGAAAAAATTTATATATTAAAAATTACAATAGATTGTAAATTTCTAAAATGGTTGTAATTGCGAAAAAATTTATAAATTAAAAATTACAATAGATTGTAAATTTCTAAAAATGGTTGTAATTGCGAAAAAATTTATATATTAAAAATTACAATAGATTGTAAATTTCTAAAAATGGTTGTAATTGCGAAAAAATTTATATAATTAAAATTACAATAGATTGTAAATTTCTAAAAATGGTTTTGTAATTGCGAAAAAATTTATAAATTAAAAATTACAATAGATTGTAAATTTCTAAAAATGGTTGTAATTGCGAAAAAATTTATATATTAAAAATTACAATAGATTGTAAATTTCTAAAAATGGTTGTAATTGCGAAAAAATTTATAAATTAAAAATTACAATAGATTGTAAATTTCTAAAAATGGTTGTAATTGCGAAAAAATTTATATATTAAAAATTACAATAGATTGTAAATTTCTAAAAACTGGTTGTAATTGCGAAAAAATTTATATAATTAAAAATTACAATAGATTGTAAATTTCTAAAAATGGTTGTAATTGCGAAAAAATTTTATAATTAAAATTACAATAGATTGTAAATTTCTAAAAATGGTTGTAATTGCGAAAAAATTTATATATTAAAAATTACAATAGATTGTAAATTTCTAAAAATGGTTGTAATGCGAAAAAATTTATAAATTAAAAATTACAATAGATTGTAATTTCTAAAAATGGTTTGTAATTGCGAAAAAATTTATATAATTAAAAATTACAATAGATTGTAAATTTCTAAAAATGGTTGTAATTGCGAAAAAATTTATATATTAAAAATTACAATAGATTGTAAATTTCTAAAAATGGTTGTAATTGCGAAAAATTTTATAATATTAAAAATTACAATAGATTGTAAATTTCTAAAAATGGTTGTAATTGCGAAAAAATTTATAAATTAAAAATTACAATAGATTGTAAATTTCTAAAAATGGTTGTAATTGCGAAAAAATTTATAATTAAAAATTACAATAGATTGTAAATTTCTAAAAATGGTTGTAATTGCGAAAAAATTTATATAATTAAAAATTACAATAGATTGTAAATTTCTAAAAATGGTTGTAATTGCGAAAAAATTTATATATTAAAATTACAATAGATTGTAAATTTCTAAAAATGGTTGTAATTGCGAAAAAAATTTATATATTAAAAATTACAATAGATTGTAAATTTCTAAAAATGGTTGTAATTGCGAAAAAATTTATAAATTAAAAATTACAATAGATTGTAAATTTCTAAAAATGGTTGTAATTGCGAAAAAATTTATAATATTAAAAATTACAATAGATTGTAAATTTCTAAAATGGTTGTAATTGCGAAAAAATTTATAAATTAAAAATTACAATAGATTGTAAATTTCTAAAAATGGTTGTAATTGCGAAAAAATTTATATATTAAAAATTACAATAGATTGTAAATTTCTAAAAATGGTTGTAATTGCGAAAAAATTTATATAATTAAAAATTACAATAGATTGTAAATTTCTAAAAATGGTTGTAATTGCGAAAAAATTTATATATTAAAAATTACAATAGATTGTAAATTTCTAAAAATGGTTGTAATTGCGAAAAAATTTATATATTAAAAATTACAATAGATTGTAAATTTCTAAAAATGGTTGTAATTGCGAAAAAATTTATAATTAAAAATTACAATAGATTGTAAATTTCTAAAAATGGTTGTAATTGCGAAAAAATTTATAAATTAAAAATTACAATAGATTGTAAATTTCTAAAAATGGTTGTAATTGCGAAAAAATTTATAATTAAAAATTACAATAGATTGTAAATTTCTAAAAATGGTTGTAATTGCGAAAAAATTTATATATTAAAAATTACAATAGATTGTAAATTTCTAAAAATGGTTGTAATTGCGAAAAAATTTATAAATTAAAAATTACAATAGATTGTAAATTTCTAAAAATGGTTGTAATTGCGAAAAAATTTATAATTAAAAATTACAATAGATTGTAAATTTCTAAAAATGGTTGTAATTGCGAAAAAATTTATATATTAAAAATTACAATAGATTGTAAATTTCTAAAAATGGTTGTAATTGCGAAAAAATTTATATATTAAAAATTACAATAGATTGTAAATTTCTAAAAATGGTTGTAATTGCGAAAAAATTTATATAATTAAAAATTACAATAGATTGTAAATTTCTAAAAATGGTTGTAATTGCGAAAAAATTTATATATTAAAAATTACAATAGATTGTAAATTTCTAAAAATGGTTGTAATTGCGAAAAAATTTATAAATTAAAAATTACAATAGATTGTAAATTTCTAAAAATGGTTGTAATTGCGAAAAAATTTATATATTAAAAATTACAATAGATTGTAAATTTCTAAAAATGGTTGTAATTGCGAAAAAATTTATATATTAAAAATTACAATAGATTGTAAATTTCTAAAAATGGTTGTAATTGCGAAAAAATTTATATATTAAAAATTACAATAGATTGTAAATTTCTAAAAATGGTTGTAATTGCGAAAAAATTTATATATTAAAAATTACAATAGATTGTAAATTTCTAAAAATGGTTGTAATTGCGAAAAAATTTATATAATTAAAAATTACAATAGATTGTAAATTTCTAAAAATGGTTGTAATTGCGAAAAAATTTATAAATTAAAAATTACAATAGATTGTAAATTTCTAAAAATGGTTGTAATTGCGAAAAAATTTATAAATTAAAAATTACAATAGATTGTAAATTTCTAAAAATGGTTGTAATTGCGAAAAAATTTATAATATTAAAAATTACAATAGATTGTAAATTTCTAAAAATGGTTGTAATTGCGAAAAAATTTATAAATTAAAAATTACAATAGATTGTAAATTTCTAAAAATGGTTGTAATTGCGAAAAAATTTATATAATTAAAAATTACAATAGATTGTAAATTTCTAAAAATGGTTGTAATTGCGAAAAAATTTATAAATTAAAAATTACAATAGATTGTAAATTTCTAAAAATGGTTGTAATTGCGAAAAAATTTATATATTAAAAATTACAATAGATTGTAAATTTCTAAAAATGGTTGTAATTGCGAAAAAATTTATAATTAAAAATTACAATAGATTGTAAATTTCTAAAAATGGTTGTAATTGCGAAAAAATTTATAAATTAAAAATTACAATAGATTGTAAATTTCTAAAAATGGTTGTAATTGCGAAAAAATTTATAATATTAAAAATTACAATAGATTGTAAATTTCTAAAAATGGTTGTAATTGCGAAAAAATTTATAAATTAAAAATTACAATAGATTGTAAATTTCTAAAAATGGTTGTAATTGCGAAAAAATTTATAAATTAAAAATTACAATAGATTGTAAATTTCTAAAAATGGTTGTAATTGCGAAAAAATTTATATAATTAAAAATTACAATAGATTGTAAATTTCTAAAAATGGTTGTAATTGCGAAAAAATTTATAAATTAAAAATTACAATAGATTGTAAATTTCTAAAAATGGTTGTAATTGCGAAAAAATTTATAATATTAAAAATTACAATAGATTGTAAATTTCTAAAAATGGTTGTAATTGCGAAAAAATTTATAAATTAAAAATTACAATAGATTGTAAATTTCTAAAAATGGTTGTAATTGCGAAAAAATTTATATATTAAAAATTACAATAGATTGTAAATTTCTAAAAATGGTTGTAATTGCGAAAAAATTTATAAATTAAAAATTACAATAGATTGTAAATTTCTAAAAATGGTTGTAATTGCGAAAAAATTTATAAATTAAAAATTACAATAGATTGTAAATTTCTAAAAATGGTTGTAATTGCGAAAAAATTTATATATTAAAAATTACAATAGATTGTAAATTTCTAAAAATGGTTGTAATTGCGAAAAAATTTATAAATTAAAAATTACAATAGATTGTAAATTTCTAAAAATGGTTGTAATTGCGAAAAAATTTATATAATTAAAAATTACAATAGATTGTAAATTTCTAAAAATGGTTGTAATTGCGAAAAAATTTATAATTAAAAATTACAATAGATTGTAAATTTCTAAAAATGGTTGTAATTGCGAAAAAATTTATATAATTAAAAATTACAATAGATTGTAAATTTCTAAAAATGGTTGTAATTGCGAAAAAATTTATATAATTAAAAATTACAATAGATTGTAAATTTCTAAAAATGGTTGTAATTGCGAAAAAATTTATATATTAAAAATTACAATAGATTGTAAATTTCTAAAAATGGTTGTAATTGCGAAAAAATTTATAAATTAAAAATTACAATAGATTGTAAATTTCTAAAAATGGTTGTAATTGCGAAAAAATTTATATAATTAAAAATTACAATAGATTGTAAATTTCTAAAAATGGTTGTAATTGCGAAAAAATTTATATATTAAAAATTACAATAGATTGTAAATTTCTAAAAATGGTTGTAATTGCGAAAAAATTTATATATTAAAAATTACAATAGATTGTAAATTTCTAAAAATGGTTGTAATTGCGAAAAAATTTATAAATTAAAAATTACAATAGATTGTAAATTTCTAAAAATGGTTGTAATTGCGAAAAAATTTATATATTAAAAATTACAATAGATTGTAAATTTCTAAAAATGGTTGTAATTGCGAAAAAATTTATAAATTAAAAATTACAATAGATTGTAAATTTCTAAAAATGGTTGTAATTGCGAAAAAATTTATATATTAAAAATTACAATAGATTGTAAATTTCTAAAAATGGTTGTAATTGCGAAAAAATTTATATATTAAAAATTACAATAGATTGTAAATTTCTAAAAATGGTTGTAATTGCGAAAAAATTTATAATTAAAAATTACAATAGATTGTAAATTTCTAAAAATGGTTGTAATTGCGAAAAAATTTATAAATTAAAAATTACAATAGATTGTAAATTTCTAAAAATGGTTGTAATTGCGAAAAAATTTATATATTAAAAATTACAATAGATTGTAAATTTCTAAAAATGGTTGTAATTGCGAAAAAATTTATAAATTAAAAATTACAATAGATTGTAAATTTCTAAAAATGGTTGTAATTGCGAAAAAATTTATATATTAAAAATTACAATAGATTGTAAATTTCTAAAAATGGTTGTAATTGCGAAAAAATTTATATATTAAAAATTACAATAGATTGTAAATTTCTAAAAATGGTTGTAATTGCGAAAAAATTTATAAATTAAAAATTACAATAGATTGTAAATTTCTAAAAATGGTTGTAATTGCGAAAAAATTTATAATTAAAAATTACAATAGATTGTAAATTTCTAAAAATGGTTGTAATTGCGAAAAAATTTATATATTAAAAATTACAATAGATTGTAAATTTCTAAAAATGGTTGTAATTGCGAAAAAATTTATAATATTAAAAATTACAATAGATTGTAAATTTCTAAAAATGGTTGTAATTGCGAAAAAATTTATATATTAAAAATTACAATAGATTGTAAATTTCTAAAAATGGTTGTAATTGCGAAAAAATTTATATATTAAAAATTACAATAGATTGTAAATTTCTAAAAATGGTTGTAATTGCGAAAAAATTTATATATTAAAAATTACAATAGATTGTAAATTTCTAAAAATGGTTGTAATTGCGAAAAAATTTATAAATTAAAAATTACAATAGATTGTAAATTTCTAAAAATGGTTGTAATTGCGAAAAAATTTATATAATTAAAAATTACAATAGATTGTAAATTTCTAAAAATGGTTGTAATTGCGAAAAAATTTATAATATTAAAAATTACAATAGATTGTAAATTTCTAAAAATGGTTGTAATTGCGAAAAAATTTATATAATTAAAAATTACAATAGATTGTAAATTTCTAAAAATGGTTGTAATTGCGAAAAAATTTATATATTAAAAATTACAATAGATTGTAAATTTCTAAAAATGGTTGTAATTGCGAAAAAATTTATAAATTAAAAATTACAATAGATTGTAAATTTCTAAAAATGGTTGTAATTGCGAAAAAATTTATATAATTAAAAATTACAATAGATTGTAAATTTCTAAAAATGGTTGTAATTGCGAAAAAATTTATATATTAAAAATTACAATAGATTGTAAATTTCTAAAAATGGTTGTAATTGCGAAAAAATTTATAATATTAAAAATTACAATAGATTGTAAATTTCTAAAAATGGTTGTAATTGCGAAAAAATTTATATATTAAAAATTACAATAGATTGTAAATTTCTAAAAATGGTTGTAATTGCGAAAAAATTTATAAATTAAAAATTACAATAGATTGTAAATTTCTAAAAATGGTTGTAATTGCGAAAAAATTTATAAATTAAAAATTACAATAGATTGTAAATTTCTAAAAATGGTTGTAATTGCGAAAAAATTTATATAATTAAAAATTACAATAGATTGTAAATTTCTAAAAATGGTTGTAATTGCGAAAAAATTTATAAATTAAAAATTACAATAGATTGTAAATTTCTAAAAATGGTTGTAATTGCGAAAAAATTTATAAATTAAAAATTACAATAGATTGTAAATTTCTAAAAATGGTTGTAATTGCGAAAAAATTTATAAATTAAAAATTACAATAGATTGTAAATTTCTAAAAATGGTTGTAATTGCGAAAAAATTTATAAATTAAAAATTACAATAGATTGTAAATTTCTAAAAATGGTTGTAATTGCGAAAAAATTTATAAATTAAAAATTACAATAGATTGTAAATTTCTAAAAATGGTTGTAATTGCGAAAAAATTTATAAATTAAAAATTACAATAGATTGTAAATTTCTAAAAATGGTTGTAATTGCGAAAAAATTTATAAATTAAAAATTACAATAGATTGTAAATTTCTAAAAATGGTTGTAATTGCGAAAAAATTTATAAATTAAAAATTACAATAGATTGTAAATTTCTAAAAATGGTTGTAATTGCGAAAAAATTTATAAATTAAAAATTACAATAGATTGTAAATTTCTAAAAATGGTTGTAATTGCGAAAAAATTTATATAATTAAAAATTACAATAGATTGTAAATTTCTAAAAATGGTTGTAATTGCGAAAAAATTTATATATTAAAAATTACAATAGATTGTAAATTTCTAAAAATGGTTGTAATTGCGAAAAAATTTATATATTAAAAATTACAATAGATTGTAAATTTCTAAAAATGGTTGTAATTGCGAAAAAATTTATAATATTAAAAATTACAATAGATTGTAAATTTCTAAAAATGGTTGTAATTGCGAAAAAATTTATATATTAAAAATTACAATAGATTGTAAATTTCTAAAAATGGTTGTAATTGCGAAAAAATTTATATAATTAAAAATTACAATAGATTGTAAATTTCTAAAAATGGTTGTAATTGCGAAAAAATTTATATAATTAAAAATTACAATAGATTGTAAATTTCTAAAAATGGTTGTAATTGCGAAAAAATTTATATAATTAAAAATTACAATAGATTGTAAATTTCTAAAAATGGTTGTAATTGCGAAAAAATTTATATATTAAAAATTACAATAGATTGTAAATTTCTAAAAATGGTTGTAATTGCGAAAAAATTTATATATTAAAAATTACAATAGATTGTAAATTTCTAAAAATGGTTGTAATTGCGAAAAAATTTATAATTAAAAATTACAATAGATTGTAAATTTCTAAAAATGGTTGTAATTGCGAAAAAATTTATATATTAAAAATTACAATAGATTGTAAATTTCTAAAAATGGTTGTAATTGCGAAAAAATTTATATAATTAAAAATTACAATAGATTGTAAATTTCTAAAAATGGTTGTAATTGCGAAAAAATTTATAAATTAAAAATTACAATAGATTGTAAATTTCTAAAAATGGTTGTAATTGCGAAAAAATTTATAAATTAAAAATTACAATAGATTGTAAATTTCTAAAAATGGTTGTAATTGCGAAAAAATTTATATATTAAAAATTACAATAGATTGTAAATTTCTAAAAATGGTTGTAATTGCGAAAAAATTTATAATTAAAAATTACAATAGATTGTAAATTTCTAAAAATGGTTGTAATTGCGAAAAAATTTATATATTAAAAATTACAATAGATTGTAAATTTCTAAAAATGGTTGTAATTGCGAAAAAATTTATATAATTAAAAATTACAATAGATTGTAAATTTCTAAAAATGGTTGTAATTGCGAAAAAATTTATATATTAAAAATTACAATAGATTGTAAATTTCTAAAAATGGTTGTAATTGCGAAAAAATTTATATAATTAAAAATTACAATAGATTGTAAATTTCTAAAAATGGTTGTAATTGCGAAAAAATTTATATATTAAAAATTACAATAGATTGTAAATTTCTAAAAATGGTTGTAATTGCGAAAAAATTTATATATTAAAAATTACAATAGATTGTAAATTTCTAAAAATGGTTGTAATTGCGAAAAAATTTATAAATTAAAAATTACAATAGATTGTAAATTTCTAAAAATGGTTGTAATTGCGAAAAAATTTATAAATTAAAAATTACAATAGATTGTAAATTTCTAAAAATGGTTGTAATTGCGAAAAAATTTATATATTAAAAATTACAATAGATTGTAAATTTCTAAAAATGGTTGTAATTGCGAAAAAATTTATATAATTAAAAATTACAATAGATTGTAAATTTCTAAAAATGGTTGTAATTGCGAAAAAATTTATAAATTAAAAATTACAATAGATTGTAAATTTCTAAAAATGGTTGTAATTGCGAAAAAATTTATATATTAAAAATTACAATAGATTGTAAATTTCTAAAAATGGTTGTAATTGCGAAAAAATTTATAATATTAAAAATTACAATAGATTGTAAATTTCTAAAAATGGTTGTAATTGCGAAAAAATTTATATATTAAAAATTACAATAGATTGTAAATTTCTAAAAATGGTTGTAATTGCGAAAAAATTTATAAATTAAAAATTACAATAGATTGTAAATTTCTAAAAATGGTTGTAATTGCGAAAAAATTTATAAATTAAAAATTACAATAGATTGTAAATTTCTAAAAATGGTTGTAATTGCGAAAAAATTTATAAATTAAAAATTACAATAGATTGTAAATTTCTAAAAATGGTTGTAATTGCGAAAAAATTTATAAATTAAAAATTACAATAGATTGTAAATTTCTAAAAATGGTTGTAATTGCGAAAAAATTTATAAATTAAAAATTACAATAGATTGTAAATTTCTAAAAATGGTTGTAATTGCGAAAAAATTTATAAATTAAAAATTACAATAGATTGTAAATTTCTAAAAATGGTTGTAATTGCGAAAAAATTTATATATTAAAAATTACAATAGATTGTAAATTTCTAAAAATGGTTGTAATTGCGAAAAAATTTATATATTAAAAATTACAATAGATTGTAAATTTCTAAAAATGGTTGTAATTGCGAAAAAATTTATAATTAAAAATTACAATAGATTGTAAATTTCTAAAAATGGTTGTAATTGCGAAAAAATTTATAAATTAAAAATTACAATAGATTGTAAATTTCTAAAAATGGTTGTAATTGCGAAAAAATTTATATATTAAAAATTACAATAGATTGTAAATTTCTAAAAATGGTTGTAATTGCGAAAAAATTTATATATTAAAAATTACAATAGATTGTAAATTTCTAAAAATGGTTGTAATTGCGAAAAAATTTATAAATTAAAAATTACAATAGATTGTAAATTTCTAAAAATGGTTGTAATTGCGAAAAAATTTATATAATTAAAAATTACAATAGATTGTAAATTTCTAAAAATGGTTGTAATTGCGAAAAAATTTATAAATTAAAAATTACAATAGATTGTAAATTTCTAAAAATGGTTGTAATTGCGAAAAAATTTATATATTAAAAATTACAATAGATTGTAAATTTCTAAAAATGGTTGTAATTGCGAAAAAATTTATAAATTAAAAATTACAATAGATTGTAAATTTCTAAAAATGGTTGTAATTGCGAAAAAATTTATAAATTAAAAATTACAATAGATTGTAAATTTCTAAAAATGGTTGTAATTGCGAAAAAATTTATATATTAAAAATTACAATAGATTGTAAATTTCTAAAAATGGTTGTAATTGCGAAAAAATTTATAAATTAAAAATTACAATAGATTGTAAATTTCTAAAAATGGTTGTAATTGCGAAAAAATTTATATATTAAAAATTACAATAGATTGTAAATTTCTAAAAATGGTTGTAATTGCGAAAAAATTTATATATTAAAAATTACAATAGATTGTAAATTTCTAAAAATGGTTGTAATTGCGAAAAAATTTATAATTAAAAATTACAATAGATTGTAAATTTCTAAAAATGGTTGTAATTGCGAAAAAATTTATATAATTAAAAATTACAATAGATTGTAAATTTCTAAAAATGGTTGTAATTGCGAAAAAATTTATAAATTAAAAATTACAATAGATTGTAAATTTCTAAAAATGGTTGTAATTGCGAAAAAATTTATATAATTAAAAATTACAATAGATTGTAAATTTCTAAAAATGGTTGTAATTGCGAAAAAATTTATATATTAAAAATTACAATAGATTGTAAATTTCTAAAAATGGTTGTAATTGCGAAAAAATTTATAAATTAAAAATTACAATAGATTGTAAATTTCTAAAAATGGTTGTAATTGCGAAAAAATTTATATATTAAAAATTACAATAGATTGTAAATTTCTAAAAATGGTTGTAATTGCGAAAAAATTTATATATTAAAAATTACAATAGATTGTAAATTTCTAAAAATGGTTGTAATTGCGAAAAAATTTATAAATTAAAAATTACAATAGATTGTAAATTTCTAAAAATGGTTGTAATTGCGAAAAAATTTATATAATTAAAAATTACAATAGATTGTAAATTTCTAAAAATGGTTGTAATTGCGAAAAAATTTATAAATTAAAAATTACAATAGATTGTAAATTTCTAAAAATGGTTGTAATTGCGAAAAAATTTATAAATTAAAAATTACAATAGATTGTAAATTTCTAAAAATGGTTGTAATTGCGAAAAAATTTATATATTAAAAATTACAATAGATTGTAAATTTCTAAAAATGGTTGTAATTGCGAAAAAATTTATATATTAAAAATTACAATAGATTGTAAATTTCTAAAAATGGTTGTAATTGCGAAAAAATTTATAATATTAAAAATTACAATAGATTGTAAATTTCTAAAAATGGTTGTAATTGCGAAAAAATTTATAAATTAAAAATTACAATAGATTGTAAATTTCTAAAAATGGTTGTAATTGCGAAAAAATTTATATATTAAAAATTACAATAGATTGTAAATTTCTAAAAATGGTTGTAATTGCGAAAAAATTTATATATTAAAAATTACAATAGATTGTAAATTTCTAAAAATGGTTGTAATTGCGAAAAAATTTATAAATTAAAAATTACAATAGATTGTAAATTTCTAAAAATGGTTGTAATTGCGAAAAAATTTATATAATTAAAAATTACAATAGATTGTAAATTTCTAAAAATGGTTGTAATTGCGAAAAAATTTATATAATTAAAAATTACAATAGATTGTAAATTTCTAAAAATGGTTGTAATTGCGAAAAAATTTATAAATTAAAAATTACAATAGATTGTAAATTTCTAAAAATGGTTGTAATTGCGAAAAAATTTATATATTAAAAATTACAATAGATTGTAAATTTCTAAAAATGGTTGTAATTGCGAAAAAATTTATATATTAAAAATTACAATAGATTGTAAATTTCTAAAAATGGTTGTAATTGCGAAAAAATTTATAAATTAAAAATTACAATAGATTGTAAATTTCTAAAAATGGTTGTAATTGCGAAAAAATTTATATAATTAAAAATTACAATAGATTGTAAATTTCTAAAAATGGTTGTAATTGCGAAAAAATTTATAAATTAAAAATTACAATAGATTGTAAATTTCTAAAAATGGTTGTAATTGCGAAAAAATTTATAAATTAAAAATTACAATAGATTGTAAATTTCTAAAAATGGTTGTAATTGCGAAAAAATTTATAAATTAAAAATTACAATAGATTGTAAATTTCTAAAAATGGTTGTAATTGCGAAAAAATTTATATAATTAAAAATTACAATAGATTGTAAATTTCTAAAAATGGTTGTAATTGCGAAAAAATTTATAAATTAAAAATTACAATAGATTGTAAATTTCTAAAAATGGTTGTAATTGCGAAAAAATTTATAAATTAAAAATTACAATAGATTGTAAATTTCTAAAAATGGTTGTAATTGCGAAAAAATTTATATATTAAAAATTACAATAGATTGTAAATTTCTAAAAATGGTTGTAATTGCGAAAAAATTTATATATTAAAAATTACAATAGATTGTAAATTTCTAAAAATGGTTGTAATTGCGAAAAAATTTATAAATTAAAAATTACAATAGATTGTAAATTTCTAAAAATGGTTGTAATTGCGAAAAAATTTATAAATTAAAAATTACAATAGATTGTAAATTTCTAAAAATGGTTGTAATTGCGAAAAAATTTATATATTAAAAATTACAATAGATTGTAAATTTCTAAAAATGGTTGTAATTGCGAAAAAATTTATAATTAAAAATTACAATAGATTGTAAATTTCTAAAAATGGTTGTAATTGCGAAAAAATTTATATATTAAAAATTACAATAGATTGTAAATTTCTAAAAATGGTTGTAATTGCGAAAAAATTTATATATTAAAAATTACAATAGATTGTAAATTTCTAAAAATGGTTGTAATTGCGAAAAAATTTATATATTAAAAATTACAATAGATTGTAAATTTCTAAAAATGGTTGTAATTGCGAAAAAATTTATATAATTAAAAATTACAATAGATTGTAAATTTCTAAAAATGGTTGTAATTGCGAAAAAATTTATATAATTAAAAATTACAATAGATTGTAAATTTCTAAAAATGGTTGTAATTGCGAAAAAATTTATAAATTAAAAATTACAATAGATTGTAAATTTCTAAAAATGGTTGTAATTGCGAAAAAATTTATATATTAAAAATTACAATAGATTGTAAATTTCTAAAAATGGTTGTAATTGCGAAAAAATTTATATATTAAAAATTACAATAGATTGTAAATTTCTAAAAATGGTTGTAATTGCGAAAAAATTTATATATTAAAAATTACAATAGATTGTAAATTTCTAAAAATGGTTGTAATTGCGAAAAAATTTATATAATTAAAAATTACAATAGATTGTAAATTTCTAAAAATGGTTGTAATTGCGAAAAAATTTATAAATTAAAAATTACAATAGATTGTAAATTTCTAAAAATGGTTGTAATTGCGAAAAAATTTATATATTAAAAATTACAATAGATTGTAAATTTCTAAAAATGGTTGTAATTGCGAAAAAATTTATAAATTAAAAATTACAATAGATTGTAAATTTCTAAAAATGGTTGTAATTGCGAAAAAATTTATATATTAAAAATTACAATAGATTGTAAATTTCTAAAAATGGTTGTAATTGCGAAAAAATTTATATAATTAAAAATTACAATAGATTGTAAATTTCTAAAAATGGTTGTAATTGCGAAAAAATTTATATAATTAAAAATTACAATAGATTGTAAATTTCTAAAAATGGTTGTAATTGCGAAAAAATTTATATATTAAAAATTACAATAGATTGTAAATTTCTAAAAATGGTTGTAATTGCGAAAAAATTTATATAATTAAAAATTACAATAGATTGTAAATTTCTAAAAATGGTTGTAATTGCGAAAAAATTTATATATTAAAAATTACAATAGATTGTAAATTTCTAAAAATGGTTGTAATTGCGAAAAAATTTATAAATTAAAAATTACAATAGATTGTAAATTTCTAAAAATGGTTGTAATTGCGAAAAAATTTATAAATTAAAAATTACAATAGATTGTAAATTTCTAAAAATGGTTGTAATTGCGAAAAAATTTATATAATTAAAAATTACAATAGATTGTAAATTTCTAAAAATGGTTGTAATTGCGAAAAAATTTATAAATTAAAAATTACAATAGATTGTAAATTTCTAAAAATGGTTGTAATTGCGAAAAAATTTATATATTAAAAATTACAATAGATTGTAAATTTCTAAAAATGGTTGTAATTGCGAAAAAATTTATAATATTAAAAATTACAATAGATTGTAAATTTCTAAAAATGGTTGTAATTGCGAAAAAATTTATAATATTAAAAATTACAATAGATTGTAAATTTCTAAAAATGGTTGTAATTGCGAAAAAATTTATAAATTAAAAATTACAATAGATTGTAAATTTCTAAAAATGGTTGTAATTGCGAAAAAATTTATAATATTAAAAATTACAATAGATTGTAAATTTCTAAAAATGGTTGTAATTGCGAAAAAATTTATATATTAAAAATTACAATAGATTGTAAATTTCTAAAAATGGTTGTAATTGCGAAAAAATTTATAAATTAAAAATTACAATAGATTGTAAATTTCTAAAAATGGTTGTAATTGCGAAAAAATTTATATAATTAAAAATTACAATAGATTGTAAATTTCTAAAAATGGTTGTAATTGCGAAAAAATTTATATATTAAAAATTACAATAGATTGTAAATTTCTAAAAATGGTTGTAATTGCGAAAAAATTTATAAATTAAAAATTACAATAGATTGTAAATTTCTAAAAATGGTTGTAATTGCGAAAAAATTTATATATTAAAAATTACAATAGATTGTAAATTTCTAAAAATGGTTGTAATTGCGAAAAAATTTATAAATTAAAAATTACAATAGATTGTAAATTTCTAAAAATGGTTGTAATTGCGAAAAAATTTATATAATTAAAAATTACAATAGATTGTAAATTTCTAAAAATGGTTGTAATTGCGAAAAAATTTATATATTAAAAATTACAATAGATTGTAAATTTCTAAAAATGGTTGTAATTGCGAAAAAATTTATATATTAAAAATTACAATAGATTGTAAATTTCTAAAAATGGTTGTAATTGCGAAAAAATTTATATATTAAAAATTACAATAGATTGTAAATTTCTAAAAATGGTTGTAATTGCGAAAAAATTTATAATTAAAAATTACAATAGATTGTAAATTTCTAAAAATGGTTGTAATTGCGAAAAAATTTATATATTAAAAATTACAATAGATTGTAAATTTCTAAAAATGGTTGTAATTGCGAAAAAATTTATAAATTAAAAATTACAATAGATTGTAAATTTCTAAAAATGGTTGTAATTGCGAAAAAATTTATAAATTAAAAATTACAATAGATTGTAAATTTCTAAAAATGGTTGTAATTGCGAAAAAATTTATAAATTAAAAATTACAATAGATTGTAAATTTCTAAAAATGGTTGTAATTGCGAAAAAATTTATAATATTAAAAATTACAATAGATTGTAAATTTCTAAAAATGGTTGTAATTGCGAAAAAATTTATAAATTAAAAATTACAATAGATTGTAAATTTCTAAAAATGGTTGTAATTGCGAAAAAATTTATAAATTAAAAATTACAATAGATTGTAAATTTCTAAAAATGGTTGTAATTGCGAAAAAATTTATATATTAAAAATTACAATAGATTGTAAATTTCTAAAAATGGTTGTAATTGCGAAAAAATTTATATATTAAAAATTACAATAGATTGTAAATTTCTAAAAATGGTTGTAATTGCGAAAAAATTTATAAATTAAAAATTACAATAGATTGTAAATTTCTAAAAATGGTTGTAATTGCGAAAAAATTTATATATTAAAAATTACAATAGATTGTAAATTTCTAAAAATGGTTGTAATTGCGAAAAAATTTATATATTAAAAATTACAATAGATTGTAAATTTCTAAAAATGGTTGTAATTGCGAAAAAATTTATAATTAAAAATTACAATAGATTGTAAATTTCTAAAAATGGTTGTAATTGCGAAAAAATTTATAATTAAAAATTACAATAGATTGTAAATTTCTAAAAATGGTTGTAATTGCGAAAAAATTTATATATTAAAAATTACAATAGATTGTAAATTTCTAAAAATGGTTGTAATTGCGAAAAAATTTATATATTAAAAATTACAATAGATTGTAAATTTCTAAAAATGGTTGTAATTGCGAAAAAATTTATATAATTAAAAATTACAATAGATTGTAAATTTCTAAAAATGGTTGTAATTGCGAAAAAATTTATATATTAAAAATTACAATAGATTGTAAATTTCTAAAAATGGTTGTAATTGCGAAAAAATTTATAAATTAAAAATTACAATAGATTGTAAATTTCTAAAAATGGTTGTAATTGCGAAAAAATTTATAAATTAAAAATTACAATAGATTGTAAATTTCTAAAAATGGTTGTAATTGCGAAAAAATTTATAATATTAAAAATTACAATAGATTGTAAATTTCTAAAAATGGTTGTAATTGCGAAAAAATTTATAATATTAAAAATTACAATAGATTGTAAATTTCTAAAAATGGTTGTAATTGCGAAAAAATTTATATATTAAAAATTACAATAGATTGTAAATTTCTAAAAATGGTTGTAATTGCGAAAAAATTTATAAATTAAAAATTACAATAGATTGTAAATTTCTAAAAATGGTTGTAATTGCGAAAAAATTTATAAATTAAAAATTACAATAGATTGTAAATTTCTAAAAATGGTTGTAATTGCGAAAAAATTTATAAATTAAAAATTACAATAGATTGTAAATTTCTAAAAATGGTTGTAATTGCGAAAAAATTTATAAATTAAAAATTACAATAGATTGTAAATTTCTAAAAATGGTTGTAATTGCGAAAAAATTTATAAATTAAAAATTACAATAGATTGTAAATTTCTAAAAATGGTTGTAATTGCGAAAAAATTTATAAATTAAAAATTACAATAGATTGTAAATTTCTAAAAATGGTTGTAATTGCGAAAAAATTTATATATTAAAAATTACAATAGATTGTAAATTTCTAAAAATGGTTGTAATTGCGAAAAAATTTATATATTAAAAATTACAATAGATTGTAAATTTCTAAAAATGGTTGTAATTGCGAAAAAATTTATATATTAAAAATTACAATAGATTGTAAATTTCTAAAAATGGTTGTAATTGCGAAAAAATTTATAAATTAAAAATTACAATAGATTGTAAATTTCTAAAAATGGTTGTAATTGCGAAAAAATTTATATATTAAAAATTACAATAGATTGTAAATTTCTAAAAATGGTTGTAATTGCGAAAAAATTTATATATTAAAAATTACAATAGATTGTAAATTTCTAAAAATGGTTGTAATTGCGAAAAAATTTATATATTAAAAATTACAATAGATTGTAAATTTCTAAAAATGGTTGTAATTGCGAAAAAATTTATAAATTAAAAATTACAATAGATTGTAAATTTCTAAAAATGGTTGTAATTGCGAAAAAATTTATAATATTAAAAATTACAATAGATTGTAAATTTCTAAAAATGGTTGTAATTGCGAAAAAATTTATAAATTAAAAATTACAATAGATTGTAAATTTCTAAAAATGGTTGTAATTGCGAAAAAATTTATAATTAAAAATTACAATAGATTGTAAATTTCTAAAAATGGTTGTAATTGCGAAAAAATTTATATAATTAAAAATTACAATAGATTGTAAATTTCTAAAAATGGTTGTAATTGCGAAAAAATTTATAAATTAAAAATTACAATAGATTGTAAATTTCTAAAAATGGTTGTAATTGCGAAAAAATTTATAAATTAAAAATTACAATAGATTGTAAATTTCTAAAAATGGTTGTAATTGCGAAAAAATTTATATATTAAAAATTACAATAGATTGTAAATTTCTAAAAATGGTTGTAATTGCGAAAAAATTTATAAATTAAAATTACAATAGATTGTAAATTTCTAAAAATGGTTGTAATTGCGAAAAAATTTATATATTAAAAATTACAATAGATTGTAAATTTCTAAAAATGGTTGTAATTGCGAAAAAATTTATAAATTAAAAATTACAATAGATTGTAAATTTCTAAAAATGGTTGTAATTGCGAAAAAATTTATAATTAAAAATTACAATAGATTGTAAATTTCTAAAAATGGTTGTAATTGCGAAAAATTTATATATTAAAAATTACAATAGATTGTAAATTTCTAAAAATGGTTGTAATTGCGAAAAAATTTATAAATTAAAAATTACAATAGATTGTAAATTTCTAAAAATGGTTGTAATTGCGAAAAAATTTATAAATTAAAAATTACAATAGATTGTAAATTTCTAAAAATGGTTGTAATTGCGAAAAAATTTATATAATTAAAAATTACAATAGATTGTAAATTTCTAAAAATGGTTGTAATTGCGAAAAAATTTATAATATTAAAAATTACAATAGATTGTAAATTTCTAAAAATGGTTGTAATTGCGAAAAAATTTATATATTAAAAATTACAATAGATTGTAAATTTCTAAAAATGGTTGTAATTGCGAAAAAATTTATATATTAAAAATTACAATAGATTGTAAATTTCTAAAAATGGTTGTAATTGCGAAAAAATTTATAAATTAAAAATTACAATAGATTGTAAATTTCTAAAAATGGTTGTAATTGCGAAAAAATTTATATATTAAAAATTACAATAGATTGTAAATTTCTAAAAATGGTTGTAATTGCGAAAAAATTTATATATTAAAAATTACAATAGATTGTAAATTTCTAAAAATGGTTGTAATTGCGAAAAAATTTATAATTAAAAATTACAATAGATTGTAAATTTCTAAAAATGGTTGTAATTGCGAAAAATTTATAATTAAAAATTACAATAGATTGTAAATTTCTAAAAATGGTTGTAATTGCGAAAAAATTTATAAATTAAAAATTACAATAGATTGTAAATTTCTAAAAATGGTTGTAATTGCGAAAAAATTTATAATTAAAAATTACAATAGATTGTAAATTTCTAAAAATGGTTGTAATTGCGAAAAAATTTATAAATTTAAAAATTACAATAGATTGTAAATTTCTAAAAATGGTTGTAATTGCGAAAAAATTTATAAATTAAAATTACAATAGATTGTACAATTTCTAAAAATGGTTGTAATTGCGAAAAAATTTATAAATTAAAAATTACAATAGATTGTAAATTTCTAAAAATGGTTGTAATTGCGAAAAAATTTATAAATTAAAAATTACAATAGATTGTAAATTTCTAAAAATGGTTGTAATTGCGAAAAAATTTATAAATTAAAAATTACAATAGATTGTAAATTTCTAAAAATGGTTGTAATTGCGAAAAAATTTATAAATTAAAATTACAATAGATTGTAAATTTCTAAAAATGGTTGTAATTGCGAAAAAATTTATATATTAAAAATTACAATAGATTGTAAATTTCTAAAAATGGTTGTAATTGCGAAAAAATTTATATATTAAAAATTACAATAGATTGTAAATTTCTAAAAATGGTTGTAATTGCGAAAAAAATTTATATATTAAAAATTACAATAGATTGTAAATTTCTAAAAATGGTTGTAATTGCGAAAAAATTTATATATTAAAAATTACAATAGATTGTAAATTTCTAAAAATGGTTGTAATTGCGAAAAAATTTATAAATTAAAAATTACAATAGATTGTAAATTTCTAAAAATGGTTGTAATTGCGAAAAAATTTATAAATTAAAAATTACAATAGATTGTAAATTTCTAAAAATGGTTGTAATTGCGAAAAAATTTATATATTAAAAATTACAATAGATTGTAAATTTCTAAAAATGGTTGTAATTGCGAAAAAATTTATAAATTAAAAATTACAATAGATTGTAAATTTCTAAAAATGGTTGTAATTGCGAAAAAATTTATATATTAAAAATTACAATAGATTGTAAATTTCTAAAAATGGTTGTAATTGCGAAAAAATTTATATATTAAAAATTACAATAGATTGTAAATTTCTAAAAATGGTTGTAATTGCGAAAAAATTTATATATTAAAAATTACAATAGATTGTAAATTTCTAAAAATGGTTGTAATTGCGAAAAAATTTATATATTAAAAATTACAATAGATTGTAAATTTCTAAAAATGGTTGTAATTGCGAAAAAATTTATATATTAAAAATTACAATAGATTGTAAATTTCTAAAAATGGTTGTAATTGCGAAAAAATTTATATATTAAAAATTACAATAGATTGTAAATTTCTAAAAATGGTTGTAATTGCGAAAAAATTTATATATTAAAAATTACAATAGATTGTAAATTTCTAAAAATGGTTGTAATTGCGAAAAAATTTATAAATTAAAAATTACAATAGATTGTAAATTTCTAAAAATGGTTGTAATTGCGAAAAAATTTATAAATTAAAAATTACAATAGATTGTAAATTTCTAAAAATGGTTGTAATTGCGAAAAAATTTATATATTAAAAATTACAATAGATTGTAAATTTCTAAAAATGGTTGTAATTGCGAAAAAATTTATATATTAAAAATTACAATAGATTGTAAATTTCTAAAAATGGTTGTAATTGCGAAAAAATTTATATATTAAAAATTACAATAGATTGTAAATTTCTAAAAATGGTTGTAATTGCGAAAAAATTTATAAATTAAAAATTACAATAGATTGTAAATTTCTAAAAATGGTTGTAATTGCGAAAAAATTTATAAATTAAAAATTACAATAGATTGTAAATTTCTAAAAATGGTTGTAATTGCGAAAAAATTTATATATTAAAAATTACAATAGATTGTAAATTTCTAAAAATGGTTGTAATTGCGAAAAAATTTATATATTAAAAATTACAATAGATTGTAAATTTCTAAAAATGGTTGTAATTGCGAAAAAATTTATAAATTAAAAATTACAATAGATTGTAAATTTCTAAAAATGGTTGTAATTGCGAAAAAATTTATATATTAAAAATTACAATAGATTGTAAATTTCTAAAAATGGTTGTAATTGCGAAAAAATTTATATATTAAAAATTACAATAGATTGTAAATTTCTAAAAATGGTTGTAATTGCGAAAAAATTTATAAATTAAAAATTACAATAGATTGTAAATTTCTAAAAATGGTTGTAATTGCGAAAAAATTTATAAATTAAAAATTACAATAGATTGTAAATTTCTAAAAATGGTTGTAATTGCGAAAAAATTTATATATTAAAAATTACAATAGATTGTAAATTTCTAAAAATGGTTGTAATTGCGAAAAAATTTATATATTAAAAATTACAATAGATTGTAAATTTCTAAAAATGGTTGTAATTGCGAAAAAATTTATATATTAAAAATTACAATAGATTGTAAATTTCTAAAAATGGTTGTAATTGCGAAAAAATTTATATATTAAAAATTACAATAGATTGTAAATTTCTAAAAATGGTTGTAATTGCGAAAAAATTTATAAATTAAAAATTACAATAGATTGTAAATTTCTAAAAATGGTTGTAATTGCGAAAAAATTTATATATTAAAAATTACAATAGATTGTAAATTTCTAAAAATGGTTGTAATTGCGAAAAAATTTATATATTAAAAATTACAATAGATTGTAAATTTCTAAAAATGGTTGTAATTGCGAAAAAATTTATAAATTAAAAATTACAATAGATTGTAAATTTCTAAAAATGGTTGTAATTGCGAAAAAATTTATAAATTAAAAATTACAATAGATTGTAAATTTCTAAAAATGGTTGTAATTGCGAAAAAATTTATAAATTAAAAATTACAATAGATTGTAAATTTCTAAAAATGGTTGTAATTGCGAAAAAATTTATATATTAAAAATTACAATAGATTGTAAATTTCTAAAAATGGTTGTAATTGCGAAAAAATTTATATATTAAAAATTACAATAGATTGTAAATTTCTAAAAATGGTTGTAATTGCGAAAAAATTTATAAATTAAAAATTACAATAGATTGTAAATTTCTAAAAATGGTTGTAATTGCGAAAAAATTTATAAATTAAAAATTACAATAGATTGTAAATTTCTAAAAATGGTTGTAATTGCGAAAAAATTTATAAATTAAAAATTACAATAGATTGTAAATTTCTAAAAATGGTTGTAATTGCGAAAAAATTTATAAATTAAAAATTACAATAGATTGTAAATTTCTAAAAATGGTTGTAATTGCGAAAAAATTTATATATTAAAAATTACAATAGATTGTAAATTTCTAAAAATGGTTGTAATTGCGAAAAAATTTATAAATTAAAAATTACAATAGATTGTAAATTTCTAAAAATGGTTGTAATTGCGAAAAAATTTATAAATTAAAAATTACAATAGATTGTAAATTTCTAAAAATGGTTGTAATTGCGAAAAAATTTATATATTAAAAATTACAATAGATTGTAAATTTCTAAAAATGGTTGTAATTGCGAAAAAATTTATATATTAAAAATTACAATAGATTGTAAATTTCTAAAAATGGTTGTAATTGCGAAAAAATTTATAAATTAAAAATTACAATAGATTGTAAATTTCTAAAAATGGTTGTAATTGCGAAAAAATTTATATATTAAAAATTACAATAGATTGTAAATTTCTAAAAATGGTTGTAATTGCGAAAAAATTTATATATTAAAAATTACAATAGATTGTAAATTTCTAAAAATGGTTGTAATTGCGAAAAAATTTATAAATTAAAAATTACAATAGATTGTAAATTTCTAAAAATGGTTGTAATTGCGAAAAAATTTATATATTAAAAATTACAATAGATTGTAAATTTCTAAAAATGGTTGTAATTGCGAAAAAATTTATAAATTAAAAATTACAATAGATTGTAAATTTCTAAAAATGGTTGTAATTGCGAAAAAATTTATAAATTAAAAATTACAATAGATTGTAAATTTCTAAAAATGGTTGTAATTGCGAAAAAATTTATATATTAAAAATTACAATAGATTGTAAATTTCTAAAAATGGTTGTAATTGCGAAAAAATTTATAAATTAAAAATTACAATAGATTGTAAATTTCTAAAAATGGTTGTAATTGCGAAAAAATTTATAAATTAAAAATTACAATAGATTGTAAATTTCTAAAAATGGTTGTAATTGCGAAAAAATTTATAAATTAAAAATTACAATAGATTGTAAATTTCTAAAAATGGTTGTAATTGCGAAAAAATTTATAAATTAAAAATTACAATAGATTGTAAATTTCTAAAAATGGTTGTAATTGCGAAAAAATTTATAAATTAAAAATTACAATAGATTGTAAATTTCTAAAAATGGTTGTAATTGCGAAAAAATTTATATATTAAAAATTACAATAGATTGTAAATTTCTAAAAATGGTTGTAATTGCGAAAAAATTTATAAATTAAAAATTACAATAGATTGTAAATTTCTAAAAATGGTTGTAATTGCGAAAAAATTTATAAATTAAAAATTACAATAGATTGTAAATTTCTAAAAATGGTTGTAATTGCGAAAAAATTTATAAATTAAAAATTACAATAGATTGTAAATTTCTAAAAATGGTTGTAATTGCGAAAAAATTTATATATTAAAAATTACAATAGATTGTAAATTTCTAAAAATGGTTGTAATTGCGAAAAAATTTATAAATTAAAAATTACAATAGATTGTAAATTTCTAAAAATGGTTGTAATTGCGAAAAAATTTATATATTAAAAATTACAATAGATTGTAAATTTCTAAAAATGGTTGTAATTGCGAAAAAATTTATAAATTAAAAATTACAATAGATTGTAAATTTCTAAAAATGGTTGTAATTGCGAAAAAATTTATATATTAAAAATTACAATAGATTGTAAATTTCTAAAAATGGTTGTAATTGCGAAAAAATTTATATATTAAAAATTACAATAGATTGTAAATTTCTAAAAATGGTTGTAATTGCGAAAAAATTTATAAATTAAAAATTACAATAGATTGTAAATTTCTAAAAATGGTTGTAATTGCGAAAAAATTTATAAATTAAAAATTACAATAGATTGTAAATTTCTAAAAATGGTTGTAATTGCGAAAAAATTTATATATTAAAAATTACAATAGATTGTAAATTTCTAAAAATGGTTGTAATTGCGAAAAAATTTATATATTAAAAATTACAATAGATTGTAAATTTCTAAAAATGGTTGTAATTGCGAAAAAATTTATAAATTAAAAATTACAATAGATTGTAAATTTCTAAAAATGGTTGTAATTGCGAAAAAATTTATAAATTAAAAATTACAATAGATTGTAAATTTCTAAAAATGGTTGTAATTGCGAAAAAATTTATAAATTAAAAATTACAATAGATTGTAAATTTCTAAAAATGGTTGTAATTGCGAAAAAATTTATAAATTAAAAATTACAATAGATTGTAAATTTCTAAAAATGGTTGTAATTGCGAAAAAATTTATAAATTAAAAATTACAATAGATTGTAAATTTCTAAAAATGCTTGTAATTGCGAAAAAATTTATAAATTAAAAATTACAATAGATTGTAAATTTCTAAAAATGGTTGTAATTGCGAAAAATTTATATTAATTTGCGCTGTAGAATGACGCACGTACCAAAAGCCAACAAGAAATGGACGTCCAAATGATGAAGTCTTAAAACACTCTCAATATGTCCATATTTGGCCTAGCAAACTTCGATCATTCATAACTTTGTTCATAATCGTGCAATGTCTGAGATTTTGGTCTCATTCGATAGGTCTCAAAGAGCTCTTTCGAATGAGCTTTCATACTCACGAATTTTTCACCCCAAAGTGAGTTTGGTTCCCCTATGGTTTTTCGATTTTCAGGGATCTGTATCTCGTTAGTCCGAAATCTGATTTTTATACCATCGACTCAGCTCGATGAGCTTTTTCGAATGACATATAATTTTTCCATATATATGAAGGATAGGTATTCTGAAGTTTTTCCTAATTAGTCTGCTCTGAAACCAAATTTTGACCAGAAAAGGATATTTTAGATATTTAATATAATAATAATATTATTTTTATTCATATTAAATTAATAAAATTTGAAAAAAAATTTAAATAAATAAATAATAAAAAAATAAATATTATATTTGTTGTTCTTATTAATGATTTATTTCCATTATTAATTAAATTAATATTTAATATTTCTGTTTTGTTTTTAATAATTTCTTCTTTTTCTTCATCTTCTTCTGCCCAAATTTGATTTATTTTTGTTTCAATATTTTTATTTTCTTCTTCTTCTTCTTTTGAATTATTTACAAACATTTGATCAGAAGAAAAATCAATTTTTGGAAGAATCTTTTTTTCTTCTCTTTTTATTTCTGGTGGAGATAAAGAACATCCTTTAAAAAAAGAAAAAAATAAATTTAAAATTAATTAATTATTTTTTTTAAATTAATTTTTTGTGTTACTTCCTCTTATTTGAGAAAAATAAAATTAATTAATAAAAAATTAATTAATTTAAAAAAACCTTTATAAAATTCATTAGCCCAAATATTATTTAAATCAAAAACATGAAGTAAAGCTTCTTCTCCACAATTAAAATTTATTTGTTCTGATAAACATTCAAGTAATTTATTAATTGCTAAACAAACATTTTCTCCTCCAATGTTTTTAATAGATAATAAATCAATTAATTTAAATTCATTCAAACATTTTTGACCTTTTTCTGTTTCTGTTATTTTAAATAAACAATTGCCAAATTGTTGTTGATCTCGAAATGTTATCTTTAATAAATAAATATATATTCTCCTATTATTTATTTAAAATTTAAAAAAAATAAATAAAAATTTATTTTAATTAATTAAATTATTTCAATATTAATATAACATTAAGTTATCTTCTCTCTATTAATTTTAATTTAATTAATAAACTTTTTACCAAAAAGAAAGGAGATTAGGTGTACTTATATTTTACTTGAATTTTTACAATTTAATTGACCGGTAGAGCGACACTTCCGGACCGACATTTCCGGACGCCCACAAAAGCTTACAAAGAAATTAGTTTATTTCCCTCTTTAAAGGACCAATTGGTATAATAATTTATTCAACAACTTTGTAGCATGGTACTAAATATATATCCAAGTTTTGGACCAGAAGTTTGAGTCCAGAAGCGTTGGTCCGGAAATGTCGGTCCGGAAGTGTCGGCCTGCCAATTGACCATACCCATTGAATTATTTAAAAAAAAATAATTAGATTAGAAGGAAAAAAATGAATTTAATATATAAAAGT
Source organism: Meloidogyne chitwoodi (assembly GCA_015183035.1). Classification (NCBI taxonomy): domain Eukaryota; kingdom Metazoa; phylum Nematoda; class Chromadorea; order Rhabditida; family Meloidogynidae; genus Meloidogyne; species Meloidogyne chitwoodi. The sequence continues at coordinate 766,022 of JACZZP010000018.1, forward strand.
GAGGGAATAAATTTAAAAAAATATTATAAATTTAAAATAAATTTAAAATAAATAATAAATTATTTTTTAATAAATAATAATAAAGTTATAAAGACTTTAATTTAATTAATTAAATTTAATTAATTAATTAACCTGTCTATCACAAACTGTTTCATATAAAGTTAATGTTGCTTTAGTAGCTGGTTCTGGTCTACATTCTAATATCTTTAATTTATTTAATTTATATTTTAATTTAATTTAATTATTTTAAATTAACCTTAACACATTGTTTAAATTTATTAAAAGCATTAAAACAAAAATCATCTAATTGAGAATTATTTGAAATTAAAGATATTGGTTTAGGCCTAAATCTGTCTAAAATTGTTTCACATTCTAAATAATTGACTAATTGTTGTCTTTAAAAATATAATTAAATAATTATTTTATAAAAATAAATTAAAAAACTCTGTGCATCCTGTTTGAAGTGAAATAGAAGGGGTTTCAAGATGACATTTTGTATTTGGAATTAACTAAAATAATAAAATATAATAAGAGAATATATTATTTGACAAAATAAATTGAGAAAAAAGAAGTTTTTCTTGATTTGTGAATTACAGAAAATTAAATTATAATAGAGAACAACCCTAAGGGTTAAAAGACACGAATTAAAGTTTAAAAAGATAAATATTTTAATTAATAAAAATAAAATTAGGAAAGGAAAAATACTAAACTCTTTAAAAATATTAAAATTAAATAAATAAATTAATTAATATTTATTTAATTAAATTAAATTACCTGTCCAATAAATTCATTACTTGCAGAAAAAACAAAATCTAAGGCTTCATTTCCACATTCATTAAATATTTTAGAAGAAATACAATGACTTGTTTTATTTAATTTTTTACAAAATTCTTCTTCATTATTATTATTTATTTTTATTTCTTCTTTTTCTTCTTCACATTGTTGTCCTTCTTTACTATTTTTAATATTAAATAAACAATTATATATTTTTAAATATTCTAAACGAGAAGAACAAATAAATGAAGAAAATGCTCTCATTGCTCTAGGAAGACCATAAGGCTCCTTTTTTAAAAATAAAATAAATAAAATATTTAATTAATTAAAAACCTCTAAATCACAAGAATTAGTTTCTTTTTCACATTCTTCTAATTTATCCAAATTATTACAAAATTGATTTAATTCATTATTATTATTATCAAAAGAAATATTATTTAATAAAATTATTGGTATAAATTCATATTTTGAAAGTAAATAATTATTTTGACAATTTTGACGATTTTTTCTAATTATAAAAAAAATAAATAAATAATTTTAATTAAATAATTAAAACCTAATTTCATTTGTACATTTTATTTGTTGAGAAATTGTTGTTGTTGTTGTAATTATTTCATTACTCTTTTTAAACAAATAAAAATATAATTTATTTAAATTAAAACAAATAAAACTTTATTAATTATTGGACAATTTCCATTAGAAGCTAAAACTCTCAAAACATTTAAAGGTATATAACCACATTGTTTAATTACAATTGGTTGTACACAATCTACAAAATTAGGTAAAGCAGAATGTAAACCAGATAAATTAAGTTGACGTAAGGGGCCTAGATGCTGACGAATACATTGACTAAATTCTGTATTTGAAACCTAAAATTTAAAATACAAAAATACAATCAGAATATTTTATTTTCCCAGTAATTCTGATTTTTATTAAAATGTGTTTTCTGAAAATTAGAATTTAATTGGGAAAACATATTAATTCTGATAATAACAGAAATTCTGATTTTAAAAAACACAAAAAATGTATTTTATTATTTTTCTGATACTTGCAAATCAGAATTTTTGAATTTTCCCTTTAATTTGTATTTCAGAATTGTAATTTCTGATTTTTATTTATTTCAGAATTTAATAATTATAAATGTGTTTTTAATTTACCTGTTTAAAAACACATCCTAGATTTGTGTCAATAGCCTCTCCAACATCTTTCTGATCACAAATACCAGAACCAGCAGCAATTAAACAACTATAAAAGACAATAAAATAAACATTTTAATTTTAAATATAATAAAATGCCTTGAAATTGTGCAATTTGTGGGGGAAGAGAGAAGAGACATTGCACAATTACTAAATTGTTCAGAGAGAATACAACCTATAAATAAAAATAAATTAAATTCTAAATAAAAAACCTTTTTTAAAAATATTAGAAAGTCCATTTAAATTCTTCAAAAAAGAATTAAGTCCTCCCTTAAACATTTGGTCTAATTGTGTTCTTAAATCAATTAAAGGAACAGAACATTGTTGAATTAATTGTTTCTGGTCATTTGAACATTGTTGACCAGAAAATACAGCAACTTTTTTAAATAAAAAATATTTTAATTTAAATTAATTAAATTAATTAATTTACCTTCTTCTTTAAAATTAATTTCATTATTATTATTTAATAATAAAATACAATTATTATCTAAAGCTTTAGAAAAACGTTGAATATATTCTTTTATAAATTTAATTGCTTCATTTCCACATTTTGTTTTAATTAAAGGAATAGAACATTCTAATAAATATTTAGAAGAATTACAAGCATCTTTTGGTGATGCACGAGAAAATGAAATAACACAATCATTTATTAATGAAGAATTAATTATTGAACGTTTAAGGCATTGACGATGCTAAAATAAATTAAATTAATTAATTAAATTTAATTTAATTTAAATAAATATTTTAATTTAATTATTTTAAATATTTTATTTTAGTTAAATTAAAAAATAATTATTTAATTTAATTTAATATTTAAATTATTAATTTAAATCATTACTTGAATAAATTGTTTATTTCCTTCTTCTCCACAAGCATATTCAAACATTGCAATTAATCCCTGTGCCCATAAAGGAATACAATTATTATTACTATTTTGTTCTAAATTTTGACAACATTTTGTAAAATTATTAAAAGTTAAACAAGCTTCTCCAATTTGACGAGGATTTTTAATTACTAATAAAGGATGCTGAAATAATAAATTAAATTAATTTTTAAAATTAATTGAAGAGTTTAAAGGCTTAATATAATTAAAAATAATTATAAAATATATTTACAGGTTGAAAAGAACTTAAAGGTTGAACACAAGATTGAAATTGTTTTTGTTGTTCTAAAGGACATTCTAATTCTTCTATTTGATCAACTTCTTTAGGTAAAGGATGTGCTAAAGGTTTATTAGAATTTAAATAAATTAGTATTGGTTGTTTTATTAAAAATGAATTAAAATTAAAAGGAGGTAAAGTAGGACAGCCTTCTTCTAAACCAATTAAATTAATCTTTAAAAATAATAAATTAATTAATTTAAATTAAATATTAAATTAATTAAATTACTTTTTCTAAAAAAGAATTAATAAATTGATTAATTAAAGTTTCATTATTAACACAAAAATCATTATTCATTTCCATTTTTGCACAATTAAAAACATCTTTAAGAGAATAAAAAGATTTACATAAATATGCTGATCCATTAGGTATTCCTTCTAGTATTGAACTTTTTTTAAAATATTAAAATTAATTAATTTAATTATTTATTTAATTTTATTTTAATTAAAAATTAAATAAATTAATTATTTTAATTTAATTAAAATTAATTAAAATTACTTAATTGAATAACCAAGTATTTGTATATTTTTTTGACATTGAGAAGATAAATTAGAAAAATTTAAACAAGAAAAAATAATTGAATTATTTGTTAATAAATAATTGTTAGTACAAATAGGTTCTAAACCAATTCTTTAAATAAAAATCAGAATTAATATAAAAATCAGAATTATTTCTAAAAAGGGATGTTTTGTTTTTGTTGTATTTTTACAAATCAGAATTTAATGTATTTTTTCTGATAAGTTGACTATTTTATGGATTTAAAATAAATGTATTTTTCTGTTTTCTTCTCCTTTATTTTAAATCAGAATTTTGGTCAATTTATTAAATATAATTAATTGTTTATTTACCTTGCTAAAGCATTCATTGGTGAATTTAAAGCACATCTAGAATTCCAATTATTTGGAAAAACTTTATTTTGTAAACAATTTTGATATTTATCAAATAAAGAACAAATTTGTAATAAAATTGTTTTATTTAAAAAAATATTTTCTAAAGAAGAAAATTTTTTAAAACGAGAAGGAATTTCTGATAATTCTGTTAAACAAAAAAGAGCATTTTCCTTTTTTTAAAAATAAATAAATAATTTATTAAATTTAAAATAAAACTTCTTGTTCATCATTGCACTGACCATTTAGTGGAGATAAAATAAATTTATTTTTTTCTGATATTTTTTCTTTTTCTTTTTCTGTTTGTTGAAAACATTGTTGAGAAATAGCTTCATCGTTTAATTGTTCCTTGAAAATAAAATAATTATTTAAAACCAGAATTAATTTTATAAAATTTGTTTTGTTTGTTGTATTTTTAAAAATCAGAATTTTGTGTATTTTTGTCAAGTTTAACAAATCAGAATTTTTAAAAACATTTATTTCTGATTTGTTTTTTTAATTAAATTTGCAAATCAGAATTTATGTATTTTTGTATAAAATCAGAATTTATTGTGTTTTTTGTATGAAACCAGAATTTATTTGTATTTTTATATGTTTCAGAATTTACCTGAATTTCAACTATCGCCTCTTGTGCTTTAACAGGGCATAATTCATTTAATGATTTAATTGAACAATCTATATTTTTATTAAATGCTTCCAAAATTAAACAAGAAGAATTTAATTGTTTATTTAACTTAAAAATATTTTAAAAATAATTTTTATTTAATTTTACCTGAAAATTACATTTTTTATTTTCTTTTTTATTTAATTCATTTAAACATTCAAAATTTTCTGATAAAATTTGTGATCTTTCACATAACTAAATTTTAATAAAATTAAATAAAATTAATTTAATTTTTAAACCTTTGACCAAATAGGTTTAGCCAAATCATTTTCATCAAATATTTTATTTTTACAAATATTTTCTGAATTTGATAAAAGTGATAGAGCATCCCAAGGTTGAACATTATTATTAATTAATTGTTGTTTTATATTTATATTACTTATAATAGTATTATTACAATTTAAATCTCCAAACCAATGTTCACTTTCTTGTCTTAAAGGTGTTAACTAAATTAATTAAAAATAATTTAATTTTTAAAATTAATTAAATACCATTTCAAGTGCAGATTCAGAACATTCTGAGGGAGGATTTGCTTCAATACAACTAAAATGTGTTAAAGAATGAACAAGTAAAGCACAAGGAAGTGAAATAATTGAAGAATTTTCATTAAAAAATAAACTTTGAGAAGAACAAATATTTGTTGATGATAAACATTGGGGATAGTCAATTAATGCTGGAGTTAATAATTCACATAAAAAAACATGTAAACGTGCCCAAGGTCCACCAACTGAATTAGTTGTTTTGTTTTTATTATCAAGAAAATTACATCCTTTAAGTAAAAGTTGGCTAGACCTATAAAAGAAGAGAGAAATAATTAATTAAAAACAACAACTAATGTAAGAACACAAAACATGAAAACAAAAACTATTCAAAAACATGCTAAAAACATTTGTATTAAAAACAAACAAAAAAAGCTAATCAAAACAAATAAAACAAACTTTAAATAAACTTGTTTTCAGAATAACTAAAATAATACAGTTTTCAAGTTTATTTTAAAGTTGGAAAAACTTTAATTAAAAACTGTAGAAAACAAAGAAATAAAATAATGTTTTGTATTTTTATTGAATAATAAAAAAATTTTTACTGTTTTGTATTAGTAAAAAGTTTAGGTAATTCTGTTTCCATTTGTACAAGCCAATCTATAAGTGTTTCTTCTGTTTTTTCCAACTTTTCTTTATTAGTATTTTCTTGTATTTTTTGTTGTTTTGTATTTTCAATTTCATTGTTTTTTGTACTTTAAAAACATTTAAGTGTATTTTATTTAAAGAAAATACAAACTTATTATTATAAAAATACTTTTCATCACTTCCATCTTCACAGTCATTTTCTCCATCTCCAACCCAATCAAAGGGTATACAATTACCATTAATTGGACATAAAAAAGAATCTTTAGAAGAACAAATTGATGAATTATTATTTTCAAAACAATTAATAATTAAATTATTTAAAATTAATAAAAAAATAAATAATTTAAATTTTAAAAATAATAAATTATTAATTATTATTTGCATTATTATTATTAAATAAATAAACTAAAAATAAATTAACTAATTTTATTAAATTTTTGGGTTATTTTTAATTAAAAAAAATTTAAATTTTTTTAATAAAATTATTCCTTTTTTTAAAAGAAATAATTTTGAAAAAATAGACAAAAAATAAAAATGTATATAAATATTTTTAACTACTCTAAATTCACAGTTTTTTCTTAATTTTTATAAAAAAAGAAAAAAAAAATTATTTTTTATACAAATTAATGCGCAAAAAAGTGAAAATAAAAAAGTTGGTCAGTCAGATATAAATAAATATATTTTAAAAAAGAAAATCCAATTTAAGAGAAAAAGAAGAAAACAGCAGGGAATAGAGGGAATAATATATTTATATTATTTTTAAAAAATAAAAGAATAGGATGGAATAAATTAAGAGAAAAAAGGCGAGTTTTTTTAATTTTAGAATGGTCAGAAAAATTATTATTTTTAATCCATTGAAGAAATATTTTATTTCAAATAAATAAATAAATAATTAATTATTTTAATGTTTCATTCCCGTTATTTTATTTTTTAAAATAAAATAAAATAAATTAAAAATAAATATTAATTTATTTTTAAATAAATTCTGTAAGATAATATGTTTAAAAAAAATTTAATTTTAAAAAATATTTTAAAATATTTAAAAAGGAAAAAAAACTTTAAATAAAAGGATTTTGCGTTTATTTGTTTACTGTGTGTGACTGTCAATAATTAATTTATTTTTTTAAATAAATTAATTAAGTTTTTTTTTTAATATTTTCTAATATTTGTAAATATATTTATTTAAAACTTTTTTGTTTAAAAAAGTAAAAAAAAAGATTAATGACCAAATATTTTATTTTTGGGATTTTTAAAAAAGAAAAAAGAAATAAATGTTTATTTATTTATAATAATTTATTTATTTAAAATTAGAGGAGAATAGAACAGTTTTAATAAATAAAATAAATAAAAAAAGAGAAGAGAAGAATAACCGGAAGGATGAGAGGAGAAGATGGACAGTCAATTGACGATATTAAAATATTTAGAAAATAAATAAAATGTTAAAACTAAAATTATTTATTTAAAATAAAATAAAATTAGGTCATTATCAAAAATAAATTGGAGTAAATATATTTATTTTTACGAAAATATTATTTATTAATTTTAAGGGGAGATTATATAATATTTAAATAAATTAAATAAAAAGAAAATATATAAAATGTCAAACCAATAATATTTTGAATTTTTTAAATTGATAAATTTATTTTATATATTTTTTAATATAAATAAATTTAAAAAAAAAATTTTCTATTTAAAATAAAATTTACAGTATATACAAAACTGTTATTGACACTCTAATTTGCTCTGAACTGACTAAAAAGAATAAATAATAAATAAATACTTTCGTTTCAATAAAAAATAAAAATAGTATAATTTAAATAATTTTTGTTGGATTTTTTATCTTTACTAGAGATCGAATTTTTAAATAAAATCCTTAATCTCTGAATTCTGATTTAATTTATTGATTTGGACCTACCCAAGATTACAGTAAAATCCAAAATACCCAAAACTTGCCTGCATCTTAACTCTGGATATATGAAATCCATTGACCAGATCTATACTGAACTCTAATCTGTACTCTTTTTATGCTCATTAAACTCTTGAATAAATAATTTGATGAGAGTTTTAGTTCTTTTAATTTGCTAAAATAATTATATCAGGTTCATTTGTTTCTTTCACAAATTTATTTATTTTTAGATAAAAATGTAAATTTATATATTTTATTAAAAACTTTATAATATATTATTTATTTGTTTGCCCATTTAATAAATGGATTCGCTTGATACAAGATTCAGACATGAGGTTTTTCTTTTATTATTTAAAAAATATTAATTATTTTTTTGAAATGATTAATTTCTTTTTTTAAAAAGGTTCCTTTTAAGTTAAGTGAAGATGAAAGTACATATGAAAATACAACAGAAGAATGCAATAATTCAAATGATTTTTTGTCTAAAAATCATGATAATTCGAATGACAGTAATAATTCTAATATTTATGCTAATTTTGGGGAAATTTCCAGATTAAAGGTTTTTTTTTAATATTTTTTAAATTATTTTTTGTCTTTAAGGAGTTACAAGAAATCGATAGAAGGCCTTACCCTCCTTTTCCGGATGCTTCTTCCTCACCTCTGTTTGTATTTCTTTTTTATTATTAATTTAATGATTAATTTTTTAGTCGTATAATTGCTAATGGATGGAGAGAATATCGAACTTTAGGCGGAAGGTTTTTTATTTTTTATTTAATTTTTATAAATTTTAAGGTCTTTCTATTTCCATCCTGTTAATAAAATTTGTCAATGGAAGGTATTTTATTTTTTTAATTTAAATATTTGGGGATTTGCGAGGATATTTTTACATTGATTTTTAAAAAAAGGAATAAAAAGACAAAAAACTTTTTTTTAATTTATATGGAAATGAATGAGAGTTTATGATTGACATTAAGTTTAAATATTGAATTAAATATGTATATGTTAATGATTCATTTCTTTCTTATAATTTTTGTCTGTCAGATTGTGAATCATCTTTTTTCAGTTCAAAATCTTTTTTTGTTCTTTTCATGTTTTTAATTATCGATTTTTTTTCCAAATCTTTTACCCGAAAATTTTTAAAAATAATTATTCAATCTTTTAAACTTTTTAAAATTTTTTAGCCTCCAAGAACTACTTTAAAATTTTATCCACAACAAGAAGATATGGAGCCATTATTTGCCACTAATTTTGCTCATCATCAAAATTTATATCCTTCAACATCTATTGAATCAGCTGATTTTGCTGAATTACCTTTGCTTAATAATTTTAATAAAAAACGTATAGGATCATTTAAAACAAATGAAATGCACAAATCTGTAATTGTTGAATCTAATGAAAATATTAGTGGAGTTAATAAGGTTTTTTTATTTAAAATAATATATTGACCTTTTTTAATTTATTTTTCTTTTAATTTAATAAAATTCTGACTAAATAATTTTTTATTTTTAGCCAGGATTAATGTCACATAGCTTGGATGAAGTTACTGGTCAATCTAAATTTCCACCTGATTTAAAACAATCAGATAATATTGTTGCAGATTGTTCCTCCCATTTTGATAACACAAGTCAGTGCCATAAAGATACAGAACTTCGACATGGTTTTCTTGAAAAATGTAAACTTTCTGAAAATGGTGTAAAGCTAAAACGAAAAGATTGGTCTAGTGCTTATGCTTATTTGTATATTGGACATTTACTTTTTTACAAAGACCAAAAATCTGCAGAAAAGCATGGAAAACATTATCCAGCTCCACTTGGTATTTTTAAAATATTTTTTGAGATAAAAAAGATTTTCTCTCAGATGTTTGTGATTTACGTGATGCATTAGTTTCATTTATTAATGATGATAGAAAGCACAGAGATAAGCGAAGAAAACAAATAATTTCTGTAAAGAAATTATTTATAATTTAATTTTAGTCTTTTTTATAGCTTTTACTTCCAACAAAAACTGAATATCAATTTTCTAGTAATGAAGAGGAATTAAATGATTGGTTTTATGCTTTACGTCAAGCAATAACTTCTGCAGTTTTTTTTATTTTTAATTTAATTAAAAATCTTTTTTAATTTTAGCCTGCTCCAAAAATCTCTGCTAATAAAATTATTTGTGATTGGAATGGAAGTCTTCAACGATCAATTCGTCATAAACGTGACTCTGCTGGTAGTACTTTTGGTATTGGAAAGTCAACACTTCATAATTCAATAAAATCACGTTTGAAGACTTCATCAACTAAAAGTAATTAATTTAAATATTTAACTAGTATTTACTATATTTATTTAATATTCCTCTTTAAAATTGGCTGAATTCCATCAGTTCTAAAAGTGATATTTTGGTCTAGAAAATCTTTCATTTTGATTTTAACGGATTAAACTAGATGACCAAGTTTTCTTAGATTTTATATTTTTATGAGAGAAGGATTTGTTTTTTTTATTTAATAAAGTACAAGATTTAAAAAAATAATTTAATTAATTAATTTTAAGCAATCTCTGATGAAAATTTTTCTTCAATTGATAACAATGCTATAGAAGTTGTCCCCCCTGCCAAAGCAACAATTATCGAAAGACTTTTACGCTTTTTTCGTTCAAGACCATCAATGGAATCACTTAGAGAAAGAGGAATTTATAAACGTATTTTTTAAATAATTATTTTATTTTTAAGATTAATTTTATAGCAGAACCTGTATTTGGAAGTACATTAAGTGAAATTTGTTCTCGTGAAAAGTCTTTAGTTCCAAAATTTATAATTGAGATAACAAAATTGATAGAACAAAAAGGACTTGATTCTGATGGGTTTTTTTATTTTTTAATTTTTTTAAATTTATTTATAACTTTTAAAGTCTTTATCGAGTGAATGGAAATCTTTCTTCTGTTCAAAAAATTCGTTGCCAAATTGATCAGGGTATTTTTTTAATTTATTTAAATAAAATAATAATTTATTTTTATTAGATAATTATGATCCATTAAGAAGAGAGGAAGATATTCACGTTCTCAGCGGAGCTTTAAAATTATTTCTTCGTGAACTTCAAGAACCAATTTTTCCAGTTTCGATGCACAAAGAATTTACTTCTGCTATTAGTATTCATTTATTTATTTATTTATTTAAAAGCATTTAAATTAAATATTTAACCTTAAAAATAATTAATTTAAAATATTAATGAAATCCAAATTTTTATTTTTTTAATAGGAGAGTCCGGCTCAAAAAAATTAAGATGTATTGAAGATTTACTTCTCAAATTGCCACCTGTAAATAAACAAACATTGCGTGTTCTAATTTTACATCTTATTAAGTATTTTTTAAAAATATATTTTTAAATTTAAATTTATAAATTTAGAGTGTCAACGCATTCTGGAAAGGTTGGAATAAATTTTAAATAATTTTTAATTAATTAATTTTAGAATCGTATGCAAATACATAATTTGGCAATTATTTTTGGTCCTTCACTTTTTTGTTCTTCTGACGAAAGAACGACTAGTAGTAGTACTAATAATAATAATTATTTACGTAAAACTAGTCAAGACAAAGGAAAATCAAATATTGGTGTTGGAAAGAGAAAAACTAATGATAAACAACGTCAAGAAGAATTACAAAATAATAATCAACAACAACAACAACCTTCAGAACCAACACAAAATCTTGCATTTAGAATGTTTTTTTTAATTAATTTAAATTTAATAAAATATTTTTTAAGGATAACTTATGGACAAATTTTGGAATTTATTTTATCTGAGACAGAGAGGTTTTTTTTAAAAAAATTAATTTTTTTTTAATATTTTTTTAAAATTTAGATTGTCAATTTTCAAGCAAATTTGAGAAATAATTTTACTGTTTTTTTTTAATTTTTAGTAAAAAAAGAATAGAGAAAAACGAAAATTTCATGCTTTTTCCCTTTTTTTATAAATAGATTAATAATTTATTAGTAAAAATAATTTTGAACTTTGTCTACTTTAAATTTACCTTTTTATTAACAAGAAATTATTTTAAAATAAATTATTTTCTTGCTAATAAATGTTGAGTGTTTATATCTAAAGTAGACAAGTTTTGTAAATTTGAGAGTGATTCTTTTCCATTAAAAATGTCAAAAAATTAAAAGTCTTTATTTGTGTCCCAATTTTGTTTTTTTTTAATTTTTTTATTCAATTTTTTCTTCCAAAAAATATATATAAATAATATAAATTAAATTAATTCCTCCAGTAAAAAAAATATATATATTTATTTATTATTCACCTACTTATTTTCTCCCCACAATTATGCTTCTTTTTAAAAATAAATTTAAAATTAATTTTTCTTTATTAAAATATTTTTTAAATGTTTTATATTTTTAAAATTAATTTAATTCTTTTTAATATAAAATAATTTAGATGGACGATTTTTTGGTTTTTGGGAAGACTATTGCTGATCCTTGGAATAGGGTTTGTTCGTTTGACAAGCCAATATTTATTTTTGTCGAATTTTGTCAAATTATTGGGCCAAGGTTATTTTTTTTTATTTAATTAAATATTTTAAACTTTTTTCAGACCTTTATTCTCTTATCCAGACGATGTTTGTTTAAATCATCTTTTAGAGGAATTGTCTCTTTGGTTAATGAGTTCAGATAATTTTCATGGAAATTTTAGTTCAGCTTATAATCAACAATTAGGTGTTTATGTTTTGACTCAATATGCTACAATGTTAGATATAACTGCTAGAGCTCTTCAGGTTTTTTTTTAATTTTATAAAATTCAATAATTTCTTTGTAAGAGACCTTTTGCTCTTTCACTAGTTTTACCCCAAAAACCAACAACTGAACAAATTGTTTATTTTCGACAAATTTCAATGGAAGTTCTTTTACCTTTACTTTCTTGTAATCGTTATTATATTCATTCAATGCTTACTTTTGCTTCTAAATTGGCAGATAATTGTGAAAAAACTAATTTTCAATCTTATTATTCTACAGCAGGAAATGTTCAACAAATTGTTGTTTTATCAAATAAAATTAAAGAAATTATGTTACAAGTTTTTTATTAAATTAATTTATTTAAATTATTTTTAAAGTCCAAATCTTGGTATGACAGATTTCTTGGAAAAATGTCTGGAATTGAAGAATTAACAAATACAAATTGTACTTGTGAATGCAGAGAGGAAGACTTTAAAAAATTTATTCGAATACTTTGCTGGAAACAAATGGCACAATTAGTTGATTTAATGGAACTTTCTCCTTGTGTTTGTTTAATTATTATTTTTTAATTATTTTTTAGGTAGGAAAGAATTATTTTAATATTTTAAAAAATGCATATAATCAATTTATTAAACAACAAGAATCAACAGCTAAAGGATTAATGTTTTCAGGAAATTTTCCTGTTTTGAGGTTATTTTTTAATTTATAGAATATTTATTTTAATTTATTTAAGAAGTGTTTTTGGTGCTAATTCTCAAAGAGAATTACAAGGACAAGAAAAGACAGTTGAGGAAGAAGAAGAAGAGAATAATTCTAATAGCATTCATCCTTTTCATTCTCTATCAAATAAAGAAAATACACTCAAATCTTTGTCTTTTAGACTTATTAGAGTATTTTTTAAATTAAATAAAATTAAATAATATATTCTTTTAGTGTGTTTATCCACTACTAGCAGGAGAGAAAATTGTAATACTTGCTTCTCAACAACGTACTCCTACGGGTATTGACTTATTAAATAAACTTAACAAATTGCGTGTTGTGAAGAGAACAGAGGAAGTTAAATGGACTTTTGAAATTGAAAGGTTTTTTTTTTTAATTATTATTAAATTGTGAAATTATTTATTGCTAGAAATTTTAATATTTTTACGAAAATTTATCATATTTTAAGTAAATTCTTATTTTTAAAGTCAGCCATAAATTTAAATTTTCAGTCTAAATATTCTCTTATTTTTTTCTTAATTCGAAATAAGTTGGGTGACTTTATATAGAATGATAAGGAATTATTTAAAAAATATTAATAGTAATGTTTTTAATTTTTAAAAAATTTTTTAGATTAGAAAATGTTGTAAAAGAACATCAATTATCTGGAATTTCTTGTGATAAAGAATTATCTCTTAATTTAAGTGAAATTGATATTAGACATGAAATGACTATTTTAGATTTAAATAATCACAGAATTCGTTGTCGTGAATATCGAGGATTTTTATTAAAACAATTATCAGGAAAGAGATTATTTCCTTCAGATTGTTCTGTTATTGATTTTGTTATTACAATTATAACAGATATTTTTCAATTAATTATTCTTTCAAAATATATTACACCTCAAGTTGTGGCTAAAAATTTGGAATTAACTAGACAAGATAAAACAATTTTATATAATCTTTTAATTGAATTTAATTTGGCAAAATATATTCAAATGAAGACAAAAACTAAAGAACTTTTAATTAAAATACCTTATAAATTACGTCCTTTTTAATTTAAATTTTAAGCTAATTTAAAATAATAATGCAAAAAATTAAATTAATTTAATTTCTTTGTAAATTAGAGGACAGATATTAGGAAGAAATTTCATGATTTTTTGCGTTATCATACCTTCTATTGATTTTTTATAAATTTCCTTAAATGATATAATTAGCTCTCTTTTGTATATTTTAATTTTATTATTAAATAATTTTTTTAATTTAAATTTATTTTTTTATTTTGTAAATAATTAAAAACTATGTAATACTTATGTTTTTTTAATTTTTTTCAGATTATCTTTTATTTAGAAAAACAAAAAATATGATGTTAACAACAATAAGACGTTCAATATATTTTGGAATTAGATCTCGAAATGTGTTGCGAATTTTAGCAAATAAAAATTATTTAAATGTTTTACCAAAAATTCAAAGGAATTATTCTTCTGTTGGGACAGCAAAAAAGTTTGAATTTCAAGCAGAAATTGATAGTCTTTTGGATATTGTTGCAAAATCATTGTATTCAGATCAAGAGGTTATTTTTTTAATTTTACTTTTTTTGAATTAATTAAATTTTGTATTTCTGTTTGGTCCTTTTCCCGTAACTTCAAATTCTTAAATTAAACGTTTTAAGGTCTTCATTCGGGAATTAATTGCTAATGCATCTGATGCTTTAGAAAAGCGAAGATATCTTGAAATGGGTGATAAAGGTAATCCTGTTCAAGATGTTCCATTTGAAATACGCATTGAATGTGATTTAAAGAACCGTAAATTGGTTTTTACAGATTCAGGTATTTCTTTAAATATTATTTAATTATACATTTTTAGGAATTGGAATGAACGAAGAAGAATTAGTTGGACTTTTGGGAACAATAGCAAAGTCTGGTTCTAAGACTTTTCGTTCTGATGAGGAAAAAGCTGAATCACTTATAGGTTTGAAAATATTTATTTTTAAAGTTTTTTTATTCTTTTTAATAAAATTTTGATCTAAAGAATAAATTTGAAATCCAATTAATAATCCCTCAAATTTGTTATTTCATTTTATTAATTTTAAAATAGGACAATTTGGTGTTGGTTTTTACTCTGCATTTGTTGTTAGGTTATTTTTCAATTTATTTTTAAATAACTTTTTTTTTTATATTTAGTGACAAAGTTCGTGTTACAACTCGAAAAGTTGATGAAACAAACGGTCATATTTGGACTTGGTCTGGAGGAAAACAGTTTGAAGTAGTTGAGGATTCGACTGCCAATTTGGGAACAAAAATAGAATTATGGTTAAAAGATTCTGAAGCTGCTAAATTTGTACAAGCAGAAAAAGTTGCAGATGTTATTAATAAGTTTGTTTAGGAATTAAATAGTTCCCCTTGACTTTTTGGCATTTTTCCTTTTACTGGCGTTTTGTATTTATTTGTAATCGTCACATAAACTAAATCGCCTATTTGTGTCTAAAATGATTTAATTTTTAACTAAAAAAATATTTAGGTATTCCTACTTTATTTCTGTTCCCATATTCTTGAATGGTGAAAGAATTAATGTAATGTCAGCTCTTTGGATGATGAAACCAAGTGAAACAACTCAAGAAATGCATGATACTCTATTCAAGTATATTTAATTTTTAAATTAATTTTTGACAAGTATTTAACCATTAAATTTATATTTAATTTAAGGCATTTGATTAAGACACATCATCCTCATTTAAAAGATGATCGTCCTCAATATACAATTCAATACCAAACAGATTTTCCAATAAATATACGAGCACTTTTCTATGGTTTTTTAAATTTAATTAAACTAAAATTTATCCTTTTTGTTTTTTAAAGTTCCTTCAAGAAGAGTTTCTCAATTTGAATTTACTGCAGATTCTAAAAATGAGACTGGTATTTCTCTTTATAATCAAAGAGTTCTTATAAAACCAAATGCAAAAGAATTATTGCCAAATTTTTTGAGATTTATGATTGGAGTTGTTGATTCTGAGGTTTTTTTTATTTATTTTTAATTTTTTAAATTATTTTTTTCAGGATATTCCTTTAAATTTGTCTAGAGAAATGCTTCAAATGGATTTAATTATTGAGTAAGAAAATATAAAAAATAAAATTATTATTTTTTAATTTTTTAGAAAAATAAGAAATATTCTCAAAGATCGTTGTATTCATTTTCTCGTTGAACAACTCAAGAAAGATAGAATTAAATATTCTGAATTTTATAAAGGATATTCTTTGTTTCTTAAGGTTATCTTTTTTAATTAATTTTTAATAAATTTATTTTTTTTAATTTTTAGGAAGGAATTTTAACAGATCAATCAAATCAAACAAAAGTTTATTTAATTATTTTTTTAAACAATTTTTTATATTTTTTAAAGGAAGATATTGCTCAGCTTTTGCTTTTTGAATCATCTAATACTCGTTCTGGTGTTTTAACATCACTTTCTGAATATGTGGAGAATATGCAAGATGACCAAAAATGTATTTATTTTCTTTATGCACCAAGGTTTTTTTGTTTTTTATATTTTATTTATTTTTAAAGTCGTCAATTGGCTGAGACTTCTCCTTATTACGAAATGTTTAATAAACGTTACGAGGTTCTCTTTCTCAACGACCCTGTAGATGAACTTGTTTTTCTTTCAATGCCACAATTTAAAATGAAACAAATTCAATCAGTTGAACAATGGGTTAAAAATGAAGGAGTATCTAATGTTGAAGATACTAATTTGACTAGAGATCCTCTCAAAAAAGGTTTTTTGAAAACATTACTATAATACAAATATTTATTTTATAGAATTTCTTAACTGGTTGAAGGATTCTCTTGGTTCAGTACGTGTTAGTGATGTTAAACCAAACACAACACAATCAGAACACCCATTTATGGTTTTGTAATTTTATTTTAAATTATTATAACATTTTTATATATTTTTCTTCTTCTTAGATAACAATTTCTTCTGATGCTGGTGCAGCACGTCATATGCTTAGAATTTCTGAAATTAAAGAAGTAAAATATTTATAATAAAAATATTAGAATTTTTTAAATTATTTTTTAAGATGGAGCATCTTGTTTATTTAAATCCAGTACTTCATGTCAATTTCACTCATCCTCTTATTCAAGGATTACAGAAACTTTCAAAAAAAGAACCAGAATTGGCATTAAAAATTTCAGAACAAGTTTATGATAATGCTTTAATTTCTGCTGGACTTTTAAAAGATTCAAGTAAAATGGTTGGACGATTAAACAAAATTTTGGCTGATTTATTACAAATGAATACAGCAAAATCTCAAATACTTACTCCTTGAAATTCTTTTTTTGTTATTTTATTTGTTTTAAAAAAATAAATTAGACGTTATATTTTTTATATATTTTTCACAAATGTTTTTTCTCCTTCTGTTATTTTTTGTTTGTTTTTTATTTAGAAAAAAATAAATTTTATTTAGAAGAATGCAATCTCTTCTACAAGCCTATCAGGAGATGCCTACGGTTAATTTTTGTCAATTTTTATATTTATTTTTTAAGGTAACGAGAGCTTACAGCACTGCCTGTGTTTTGTGTACATTAGCTGTTCAACTTGATTTTGTGACACCCTTTCATTTATATTTTAATTGGCATTTAATTATACATGAATTACAAGTTTATATTTCTTTCTTTTTATTAATTTTATTATTTATTTAATTACTTAAAATAAAATCTTAAGTAAAAATCTTTAATTTTTTTTTAGTTGTGGAGGCTGTTTACTTCCTTTTGCTATTTTGGGTCAATTGGATTTACATTTCTCTTCAATATGATATTTACATACAGGTTTTTAGAATATTTTAATTAATTAAAAAATATTTTTAAATTATTTATATAAATTTATTTTAATTTAAAAAATTTAACTAGGCATTGTTCAATGTTAGAAGAAGGCTCATTTCGTGGAAAAACTGCTGATTTTATTTTTATGTTTCTCTTTGGATGGATATTTATGGTCTTTTCTTTCTTCTTTAAAAAAATTAATAAATAAATATTTTATTAGGTAATTTCTGCTTGTTTTGTTCATTTGGTTTTTCTTGGTCATGCATTTACAATAATGCTTGTATATGTTTGGAGTAGACGAAACCCTTTTGTTGGAATGAACTTTTTTGGAATGTTTTCTTTTTCTGCTCCATATTTGGTATTTATCTAAATTAATTATAAATATTTATTTATTTTTAAAGCCTTGGGTTTTACTTTTCTTTTCACTTCTGCTTGGTCAAAATGCGATGGTTGATGTTTTTGGTTTGTTTTATTTATTTTTAAAAAGATATATTTCTCTTTTAAGGCATTGCTTGTGGTCATCTTTACTTTTTCCTTGAAGATATTTTTCCTAATCAGCCTGGAGGTTTTCGAATACTTCAAACACCCCAAATTCTCAAACGATTTTTTGATCCTCCTCCATTGGTACGTGTACCTCCTGAAGAACGACCAGGAGGATTTAATTGGGGTGCTGAAGATCAACCAATAGAAAATAGAAATGAATAAAGAGATTTGTGTAAGATTTAAAACTTCTTGTGATTTTATTTGAATTTTCTTTTTTTTTCGGGTTTTTATGTAAAAAGGTTTTTGGGAACACGCCTTTGTCACAAATATTTTTTATTTGTTTGTTATTTGGCTTTATTTATTTTTTAAAAGTCAAAATATGCCTGAATAACTTGGAAATTAAAATATATATTTTGTTCGATTCCCAACAAATGTTAGTTTGTCGCCGAATGGCTAGATTGCTTGGGTCGGGCCACTTCAGTACCGCCATTTCATCCCAGCCATCAGTACGAGTCTTTTCCAAAAATGTTTTATATTTTATTGGTAATTCATACTAAAATTGAAAGATATAAAATAAAAAGATAAATTGATTTACAAAAATGAGAGAAGTATTTCTGTAAATACAAAAGTTTATTATGTCGGTACTGAAATGGGCCGTCCGAATAATTTCTTGTATTTTACTTTGAATTTTAACTATTTTTTCTCTCTATTTTACTTGTTTTGTATTTTATTTTTGTTAATCCAATGATTTATAACCGAAAAAAAATATTTTAAATTGAAATGTTATTTATTTATTTAGCTTTAAATATTTTAGTTATTTTTTCATTTATTTTGTTTAATTAAAATCTCTCATATTCTTTGTTCTCAAAAACATAAAATTTAAATTTAATAATTAAAAAATGGATGATGAAGAACAACAACAAAGTGATGAAGAAGAAGAAACTTTGATGTATGATGGTGGAAAAAAAGCAAAGATTTTTGTAATAGATTATGGAGAGCATATGTTTGAGGATGAAGAATGGCGTTTTCGTTTGGCTTTAAAGGTTTGTTCTTTTTTTAATTTTAAGGTTTTAAATAGAAGATAATTTATGGAAACCTTATACCACTTTTAATTCTTTACAAAATTAAAAATTGTTAATGGTTAAACATTTTTTCAAATTATAATAAAATATAGAAAAATTCAGAATTTTCCCAGGTCCATTTTTCTGCTTCTTTAAAATTGCTTTTTCTAAAAATATTTTAAACAATTTATATTTTATCAAGGCAGTTCGTGATCAAATAAATAAACTTTGTTGTATGGGAGATCCAAATGAATTATGTTCTGTTATTTTTGTGAATACAGCTAATTCAAATAATATTCGCAAACTTCATCGTATTTTTACTGACAGAGAATTGGGTTTAATTGATGCTGAATATGTTAAAAAACTTGATTTAATTATTAAATCAAAAAATATAAAAGAAATGTTAAAACCAACATTTGGCGATTCTGGAGGATGTGATTGGGCAGAACTTTTCTTATTATGTCAACTTACTTTTAAATATCCCAAGTTTTTTTAACATTTTTTAATTTAAATTTAATTGTTTTTTAAGTCTAAGATTTGTTTCTTATAAAAATTTTTATCAGATATTTTTTCTGATTTTTCAAGAATATTTTCATTTTTAAATTTCTTTTTTTTATATAGAAATCGTGTTTTTCGCAAAAAAGTAATTACAATTATAACAACAGATAAGGAACAAATTGGTCAAAAAATGCAGGTTTATTTTAAAAAAAATAAAAATTAAGAAAAAAAATTTTTAAGGAAAGTTGTAAAAAACGCATACGTTTGAATAGTGAATTTATTTGTACAGAAATTAAAGTTTTATTAATTGAAAAAGAAATTGAAGAAAATGAGACTACAGAATTTTGGGTAATTTTTAAAATATTTTTAATTAAAAAAATAAATTTAGAGACAATTGGATCCTTATTTTTCACGATTTTCAACTTTTGAGGATTATAATAAACAGTTTGGAATTTTATTTATTTTTTTAAATTGTTTTTTCTTTTTAGTATTTTCTTTTTCAAAGATTATATTAGACGTCCAACAATTTCTTTACCTTTTGAACTTGGTTATGATATGAAATTTGCTGTTGGAATTTATTATTTAATTAAGCCACAAGTAAAACCTACAGCAAAACATTTAGATTCTCAAACAAATGAAACGTTTTAAAAATAAATTAAAAAAAAATTAATTAAAATATTTTTTTAGAGTAGAATGTAAAACTCATTATATACCAAAAGAAGATGAACAAACTGAAGAAGATATGGATATTACAGAAGAAGAAAATGATTTAGATGATAAAATGTTAGAATATTTTGATAATAAATATTTTGAAGGAGAAATTAATTTTTCTATAAATATTGGGGGTGTTAATGTTATTTTGAATAGAGAAGAAAAGGAAAATTTAAAAAGATTTGATCAGCCTGGTATTTTTTTATTTTAATTTTTCAGAAGAAAAATAATAATAAAAATTAATTATAGGTATTAAAGTTATTGGATTTAAGCCATTACATTTATTAAAACCTTCGCATAGAATGGGCAATGCAAAGTTTATTTACCCGCTTGATAAGGTTTGTATTTTCTTTTTTTATTAAAAATGCTGATTTTATTTCTGTATTTTTTGTATTTTTATCAGAATATTTTCTAGCTATTACAAATCAGAATATTTGTATTTTAAAATAAATTTGTTTTTTTTAAAGGCAATTTCTGGTAGTTCTGATATTTACAGAGTTTTATTAAACCGATGTTTAGAAAGAAATCTTTTTATTGTTGTTAGATTTACACAAAGATCGAACACTGCACCTCAAATTTGTGCTTTAATTCCTCAATCATTGGGCGAGGGAAATGAAGAAAATGTTTGTATTTTTAATAAATGTGTTTTTGTTTTGTTTAAATTAAAATCAGAATTTGTGTTTTAAAATTTTTTTATATAATTCTGATTTTTTAATTTGTTATTTAATTTATCAGAATTCTGATTTTTGTGTTTTTTCTTTAATTATTTTTATTTACCAGAATTCTCTTAGTCGACACATATATGAAGGATTTCTTTTAATTGAATTACCTTTTACTGAAGAAGCAAGAGATTTAAGGTCTGCTGGTTGTTATAAGTCACAACCAATTTCATTTATTAATTCTTCTGAAGATATTAAAAAACAACAAATTACTGTAATGGAACAATTTGTAGATAAATTAACAACTAATTTTGAACCTGATCAATTTTTTAATCCAAAGCTACAAAAACATTATAAAACTGTTGAAAATGTTGCACTTGATTTAAATTTTAAAAATTTTGCTGAAGAAGCAGAAAAGTTGGATAAATTACGTTAGTTTATTTTCTTTTAATTTATTTACAATTTAATTTTTATTAAAAAATTAATTTTATTTTTAAGAGCCATATTTCAAATCTGAGGAAAATGTTAAAAGTGTAGCCGTTGAAATTGCTAAATTAAATGAATTATTTAGTGGACGTTTAAATTTAATTAGTGAAGAAGAGCCTATTATTTTTACTAAACCAAAGAGAGGGAGGAAGAAAAAAGATAATTAAAATATTTTATTTATTTATTGAATAAATATCACTTTTTGGTGATTAAAATGAATTTTATTAAATAAAATTAAATTTTTTTTTTAATAATTTTGTTTTATTTAAAAATACATTAATTTAATATTTAAATATTTTCCTAATTTTTTTATAAAATTATTTTTTCCATTCAACCTCTCTTTCTATTGAATTGGATCCAACATCATCATCCAAATTATATAAAAATCCTTCATTTTGTATTTGTTCTCCATCTTCTAAATTTTTATTTATTTTTTAAATTTTTTGGACACCTCCCTTTTAAAAAAATAAAAAAAATAATAAAAAATCTAATTTTAGGGAGGTGACCTTTTTTAATTATTTTTTTGTTTTCTATCAGCACTTCTAACACAAGCAGCACGGAAACGTCCATATGGAGGAATACAAGGATTAGAAGGAGAAGGGGCTATTGGATATGAGGCAACAACTGCTGATGGAATTAAAGGCATTGGGGCTGGGGCTATTGGAGCAGGCATAGGTGGTGGAAGTGGTGAAGGATACTAAATTAATTAATTTAATTTAAAATAGATTTTTTATTTTTTCAATTACATAAGCAACTGGAATTGGTGGCGGTGGAGCGGCAGCAGCAACAACTGGTGGAGGGGGCATAACACCATAAATTCTAGAAAATAATTAAATTGAGTTAATAAATAGAATTTATATTTAGTAGATTATATCAAGAAAAAATAAAATTTAAATTATATACGTTCTCGAAACGCATACAGTCCCCTCTTGAACTAATTCGGGCGGGCAGAGACCTTTAAATATTTTTATTTTAATTAATTAAAATTTATATAAATATATTTTTTAATAAAAATTACAAATTCCTTGTGAACAAACACTTCCACCTGTACATTCAACACCAGGTTCACATGGTGCACCTGGCAGTGCCTTAAAAAATAATATAAAAAATTAATTTAATTATTTAAAAAAATAAAAATTATATTTTTTAAATAATTTAAAATATTTATAATATAACCTGTGGAATTAATCTTCCAGTTGGCATTGGTGGAGCAGAAACTACTGGTGCTGGAGGAAGTGCTGCAACTGGCATTGGACTAAATTATTAGATAATTTATTTAAAAAATAAATATAAATCAGAATTTTATGTGTTTTTGTTTAATTTTAATATTTAATTAAAAGTTGAATTTTAATTTTAAAAATAATAAAAAAAAATTAATTTTTTAACCATCCATTAGGTAAAGGTCCTCCACATGTTGCTTGACCAATTACTTAAATTTAAAGAAAAGAAAATATATTTAAAAATATTAAAAACCTCCGAAAGCTTGTCTTTTTGAAGGTTCTATCCTCAAAGTTATATTTTTAGTAGTTAAACAGAATTTATTTAAATCAAAAATTAAAATAAGTGAAAATAATGTTAAAAAGTAATAAGTAGTCATTCTGATTTTTTATTTTATTTAAAATTCAGAATTTATTTAATACATTTTTTTTAATCTGAATTTATTTGTATATTTTACAGACCAGAATTTTTGTATTTTCTTATTTTAATTCAAATCAGAATTATTTTTATGGTATATTTAATTGTATTTTTGATAATCAGAATTTTATGTGTATTTTAAAAAAACAGAATATTAATTATTTCTGAAAAATGTATTTTTTAATTATAAATCAGAAT
Source organism: Meloidogyne chitwoodi (assembly GCA_015183035.1). Classification (NCBI taxonomy): domain Eukaryota; kingdom Metazoa; phylum Nematoda; class Chromadorea; order Rhabditida; family Meloidogynidae; genus Meloidogyne; species Meloidogyne chitwoodi. The sequence continues at coordinate 789,689 of JACZZP010000018.1, forward strand.
TTTTATGTATTTTTGTTTAAATTGTTTAATATTAAAATCAGAATATATTTGTATTTTTAAATAATTATGTACAAAATAAATTTCAGAATTTATATTTTTATTTCTGGAAAAATTAAGTGAAAATAATTATTTTTTAATTTTCTCTCATTAGTGACCACTTCTACAAAAGACTAAATAATTTTTTTTGATTTTTCTTTTTTCTTTGTTATAAGTTTTTTGTATTTTCTTTACAGCCAAATATTTAACGGACATACTAAGTGATTATTTTTTCAAAAGAAATTATTTTTATTTATTAAAAAAAGACCGGAAATGATTTTCTATGAAAAGAAAAATAAAAAACAAATAAATTATTTAACAATTTCCATTAAAAAGATTAATAATAAATAAATAATATATTTTTGTTAATTTTTATAGAATAGGACATAGGTGTACTTAGATTAATATTAAATTGAAGTTTTTCTTTTTAAATTAATTTTACAAATAATTTAGTTAATTAAACTTTTTTAATATTAACTAGCGAAGTTGGTCGCAATTCGGGCGTCCTACGCTAGCAAAAAATAAACACAATAAAGTTAAATAACCTGATGAATAAAATACATACTACAAAATAAACATTTCAAAGAACAAAACAAAAACATGAGTAACAAAATAATGGTTCAAACATTTCTTAACCAACACACATACTTTGTATAAAAAACAACAGCTTAGCTCAAAGAACTAAGGCCAACGAATATATAAAAATATAAAAAAAATAATATAAGAGGTCACCAACATCCCTGACCTCCCTTACCGCCATAAAACCACCCCCGGTGTAACATCAGCCACAACCAAACGGAGTAACTTCCCACCACCACTCAAGAATAATTAGAAAATTAGAGGTTTATATAGTATCCAACTGTCAAAAACTACTATAAAAGTCTAATTTCTCTTTCCCCAAATCCTTTCTATAAAAACCCTTTAAAATATTAAAATGAAATTCTTCTTCAATTCAAATAAAACTACAAACGTCGATTGTCGCCTTTTCTTCACAACTTCTTTGCTCTTCAAATAATGGCAGCTTTCCCTGTTACCTTGGAACCTAAAACTGTCAGTATTCCGGCAACTGGAGGGAGTGTCAATATTCAATTGACGAATGCTAGTAATGAGGTTATTTTTAAAGAAAATATTTTATTTTTTTATTTTATTTTTCAGATTCGCTATAGCTTCAAGTGCAAGTCTACGAACAATGAGTTCTATCGAGTCAACCCTGTCTATGGGTTTGTTGAATCTGGAACTAGCACACAAGTGGAAGTGCTTCGTCTGGTAAATATATTCTCTTTTTTCTTTTCTTTTCTTTTCTTTTTTATTTTAATTTTTAAAAATAGAATGGACCTCCAAAATCTGATGATCGAATGGAAATCTTGCTTGCACCTGTTGAGATGGACATCAATGATCCACGAACATCATTCCTTGATGGATCTGAGCCGGCACATAAGTTCGACCTTCCTTTGGCTGCTGTGTAAAGAGAGGAAAGAAAGAAAGTAATTCCAAAACGAGAAGAGACAATGAAAATATATAAAAGGAAAAGTAGATGAGTAGAATATAAATAAATAAATATTTGTAGGCTAATAATTAATATCTAAATAAATCTCTCTCTCTCTCTCTAATTGTTGTATATTCCCACAACTATATATTTATTGTTATATATCTATTGTAAATAAATAAATATATATTTTGGTATTGTTGTGTATATGAATAAATAAAATTATTTTTGTATTTTTTAATTCATCGGAAAGGGCCTTTTCATTATTGCCAGTTCAGTGTCACCGTTAACATAAGACTAAAAATCTTATACGAAATCGGGCCCTTAAAAATTAATTTTTAGGAAAGGAAAAAATTCTTTAAAAATTTTGAAAAAAATAATTTTATATCTAATTAAAAAAAATATTTAAAAAAAACAAATATTTATTTTAAACAACAGAATTTTTTTAAGTATCTTTTACTTCTTTTATTTTATTATTATTTTCTTCCAAATGTGCATTTAATATTTGAGGAAATTGACAAATAATTTTATTTAATGAATTTGAAAATTGATTAATAAAATTATTTAAAATTAATATTGTTTGTAGTTGAGCATTTTCTAAAGTTTTATATTCAGCTATTTGTTTTGTTTGTTCAATTGATAATATTTTATCATCAAATGTTACAACTGAAAATATTTAAATTATTTAAAGGTAAAAGAACTCTATATTTATTTTTAATTTTTAAAAAATTAATTAACCAAAAGGAAAAATCCAAGAATATTGCAAACATTCATTAAATAAATTTCCAATATTTTCTTCTTCTTTACCAAAAAGTAAGCAAGTACATTCATCAATAAGAAAATTGCTGAGATTTTTATATTGAGAATTTTCAAAAACTTTTTTGAGTATTTTACTTGGATAATTAATTAATTCAATTCCTTCCAAACGAAATCTAAAAATTAAATTATTTTTTTTAATAATTTAAAACTATTTTAGAAATTAAAAAAAAACAAACTTATTTTTAGCAAACCAAAGAACCTCTTCTTTAACAAAATTTGTATGACAAATTGCCATAACTCTAAATTGTTCAGTTTCAATCCATTCATTCAATTTTTTAATTAAAGCCAATTCATATAAACTTAACTTTAATTTAAATTTATTTATTATTTTTTAAATTAATTAAAAAAATAAAACTTCATTTTCATCAAAAAATTCTTTATGTGGAGAAGATGTTGCATAAATATTATATTTATTTTTTAAATCTTTCCATTCTTTTTCTAATTCATTTGGAATAATTGGTGCTAATGCTGCTTCATAAACTCTTCTTTTGTATGGTCGAGGATTTGGCCGTACATAATAATTTGAGACATAACGATAATTAATAAAATTATTATTTAATTTATTAAAATATAATTTAATCATTATATTTATTTAAATATATATATCTGTTTAATTAATTAGATAATTAAATTGAAAAAATAAAAATAATAAATCTTTGCTTCAAAAAAACAAGAATAACCAAAAAGTTTAACAACTCTCTTATTAACATTTATTTATTTAAAAAGAATAATTTTATTCAAAATTTAAAAATCTTCTCTGACTGTTAATCCAATCAGATAATTTTGAAAAAGATTCACCATTATTTATTTTCAGTTCATTCATATGTAGCAACTAAATAATTAAAATAAAATATATACTTTTTTTATTTACCAAAAGTTGAACAGAAACAATAAAATTTTGGCCTACATCTAATGGACTTTTTGCATAAATTTTTGTTTGAAGAACGAACCAATTTACTAAAAAAATATTAAAAAAAATAAAATATTCCCCTATTATTCATAAAACCAGCCGCTTCGCGACTGGAATAAAGAAACCGCTTCGCGCTTGTAACACTAATTCTAGAAAATTTTGGGTAAAATATAAGAAAATAACCCCTCAAAACCCCCTCTTAAAAATAAAACTTCAATTTAAAAATAAAAATCAACTTTAAAAATAACCCGCTCCTTAACCCCTGTAAAAAGGCAACCCCTCATTCCACAGCATAAAAACAATTACTCATTAAAATCTCAGTTAATAAAAACTCCCTTAAAACCGCCTAAAATACAAAAAAACTTAAAATCCATCCTGGTTAATCTTTAAGCATAACCCCCATTTTTAATATGAAAAGTGCTGCAATTTTTTTAACTGTACCTTTGTACAATTGTATATTTGTAATTTTTTACAGTCGTATTACTGTACAGTTGTACATTTGGATTAGCCGACATTTTTGCTAACTTTAGCCAAGCATTTGCCAAACTTGAGCCTAACTTGAGCCAAACTTGAGCCAAGGCCAAACTTTAGCCTAACATGAGCCAAACTTGGGTAAACTTGAGCCAAACTTGAGCCAAACTTAAGCAAAACTTGGGCCAAACTTGGGTAAACTTGAGCCAAGGTTGAGCCACACTTGAACAAAACCTGGGCCACATTTGAGCCAAGGTTGAGCCTAACTTGAGCCAAGGTTAAGCGAAGCATTTGCCAAACTTGATATTAACTTGACCCAAAATTGAGCCAAGCTTTTGCCAAACTTGATCCTAATTTGGGCCAAGCTTGAGCCTAACTTGAGCTTAACTTGAGCCAATTTTGAGCCTAACTTGAGCTAAACTTGACCCAAACCTGAGCCAAGATTGAGCCAAGGTTGAGACATACTTGAGCCTAACATGAGCCTAAATTGGGCCAAGCTTTTGCCAAACTTGAGCTTAATTTTTGTCAAACTTGAACAAAACTTGTCCAACTTAGCCTAACATGAGCCAAACTTGGGCTAAAATTGAGCCTAACTTGGTTCATCTCGAACTCATATAGAGCTTAAATTGAGCTCATATAGGCTTAAATCGAGCTCATCTTGAGCTTAAATCATGCTCATCTTGGGTTTAAATCGAGTTCATCTCGAGCTCATATAGAGCTTAAATCGAGCTCATATAGAGCTCAAATCGAGTACATCTCGAGCTCAAATCGAGCTTAAATTGAGCTCAAAGCGAGCACAATATGAGAACGATTTGAGCTCATTTTGAGCTCATCTTGAGCTCAATTTTACTGTCCGTGTATGTTTTAATTTAACTATTTTGTCCTACATGTTTTAAGGAGTTTCTTTAGCCCTTGCCATTTAGAATATTTTTCACTTTATTTAGAATCAGTGTTACAAGCGCGAAGAGCACTGGTTCCGTCCATAAGAGAAAAATAGGGCGTTTTTTTTAATTTTTTAAATAACGTTAAAATTTTATTTATATAAATGTATATGCATTCGATAGATTATGGAAAGGGCTATCGAATGTATATAAAAATTTTTGAAAAAAGCCGACAATGTCGAAAAAATGTCAAAAAAACATGCTTTTTTAACAAAAAATGGTTTTTTTAATGGATGAATTATGTATAATTCTAAAGAGATCGTCTAGCTGACAAGGGAACATCACAACATGCTACTCACCGATTTTGGCAAAACCTATGCAATTCGAAAGAGCTTTTTGAGTAGGTACAGAATCCGAATTTTTATGTGCCCTTTTAAGTTATTGTAAAGTTATGAGCATTTAAAATTTCAAAAAAAGTTCCTTATCCTGTTCAAAAGTGTCCCTTTCTCTCTACTATTTACTATGGCCCTAAGATCACCTCTCTTCTCTCTTTTCCTTTCCTAGCAGCGGCCGCTCCAAGAAAAAGAAGAGAAGGCAGGGCCTCTGCAAGGAAAGGACTGGAAAAGAGAGTATAAAGTGGTCTTAAGTGTGGAGAGCCTCTTTTTTAACTCGTAACTTTACAATACATTAAAACGGGCACATAAAAATTTGGATTCTGTACCTACTCAAAAAGCTCTTTCGAATGGTATAGGTTTTGTCAAAATCGGTAAGTAGCATGTTGTGATGTTCCCTTGTGAGTTGAATGACACAAATACAACTTGAGCTAAAATCATGCTCAAATCGAGCTCATCTTGAGCTTAAATCATGCTCAAATCGAGCTTATATTGAGCTTAAATCATGCTCAATCGAGCCCCTCTTGAACTCATACAGAGCTTAAATTGAGCTCAAATCATGCAAGATGGCCCCTTGCGATTACATGTCCTGCGTCTAGATGGCCCCTTGCGATTACATGTCCTGCGTCTAGATGGCCCCTTGCGATTACATGTCCTGCGTCTAGATGGCCCCTTGCGATTACATGTCCTGCGTCTAGATGGCCCCTTGCGATTACATGTCCTGCGTCTAGATGGCCCCTTGCGATTACATGTCCTGCGTCTAGATGGCCCCTTGCGATTACATGTCCTGCGTCTAGATGGCCCCTTGCGATTACATGTCCTGCGTCTAGATGGACCCTTGCGATTATTTGTCCTGCGTCTAGATGTCCCCTTGCGATTATTTGTCCTGCGTCTAGATGGCCCCTTGCGATTAATTGTCCTGCGTCTAGATGGCCTCTTGCGATTAATTGTCCTGCGTCTAGATGGCCTCTTGCGATTAATTGTCCTGCGTCTAGATGGCCTCTTGCGATTAATTGTCCTGCGTCTAGATGGCCTCTTGCGATTAATTGTCCTGCGTCTAGATGGCCTCTTGCGATTAATTGTCCTGCGTCTAGATGGCCCCTTACGATTAATTGTCCTGCGTCTAGATGGCCCCTTGCGATTACTTGTCTTGCGTCTAAATGGCCCCTTGCGATTAATTGTCCTGCGTCTAGATGGACCCTTGCGATTATTTGTCTTGCGTCTAAATGGCCCCTTGCGATTAATTGTCCTGCGTCTAGATGGCCCCTTGCGATTATTTGTCTTGCGTCTAAATGGCCCCTTGCGATTAATTGTCCTGCGTCTAGATGGACCCTTGCGATTATTTGTCTTGCGTCTAGATGGCCTTGAAACATTTTAAAAAAATATTTCCGACCTACGAGTTCGAACCCGCATTGGAATTAGCAAATCAAGCACATTACCACTACACCACAACTCATCTTATCCATTTTTCAATAAAAGTTCTTTTGTCTTTGCCTACCATCTCATAAATTTCAATTTTTAAATTCCATTCCAGAGGACATCTACCTTTTATCTTTATCCGATCTTTTTAATTTTTATACCATTCGATAGCCCAAAGTCTGAAGGTGTGCCCTACCGTTGGGACCAACTCTGTACCTTTATCCACAAAAAAGTTGTAGTCCAAAAACCACAGCTACTGCCCTTTTTCTCTTGAAAAAAAACATGTTTTTTGACATTTTTTCGACATTGTTCGACATTTTTCAAAAAACGTTTATATACATTCGATAGCCCTTTCCCTAATCTATCGAATGGATATAACTTTATATATATAAAAATCAAAATTTATAAAGTTATTATAAAAAAACTCAAAAAACACCCTATTTTATTCTTATAGGTGAAATAAAAAAACATTTACAAATGTGCTCAAGTTCTGAATCAGTTGAAATAGATAATATTGCTGCTGATGCTAGAGCTTTAATTGAATAAGCAGGTATAAATAGTAGTAATATTAACTAAAAAGAAATTTATTTTTTATTTATTAAAAAATAACCAAATTAGGTAAAAAAGGTTGTAAAGAATAATGAGAATTATCTGAAGATGGAAGATTAGGTCGAAGATGAGTAAGCGTAACAATCAATGGAAAGGAAAGAAATAATTGTTTACATCCAAATTGTTTCCGTGAATTATTTTTATAAGTAAATCCTTCAGATACATAAGCTATTTGCATCAAAAGAAATTTATAGAGCAACGGATATCTTAAATATTAAAAAATATATAAATGTAAATAATACCTTTTGAAAAATTCATTAGCTGTTTGTTTGCAACGAGGCTCAATGTGTAAAGTTCGTCTCTCAACTGCTGGTGTCCCAAAAATTCGTTTAACAAGTGCAGCAAATAGCTGCATATATGCATTTCTTACAGGCCAAATTTCTGATGAAGATCCGTTAATTGTTATTTTAAATGCACACTCAACATGAGGAAGAACGAGTTCGGAAAATTTTGAGTGCATGAAAAGAAGTCTGAGAACATTAATGCAATGAACTCTAAAAATAAAGAAAGTAAAAAACAATAAACTTTTTATTAAACTCTAATTCTGAATTTTGGCGCTCATTACAGGCTAGTAATTGTTTCATCGTTTGGTGAAATAAACCTTTTTCATCTTTCAGCTCGGTGCTTGGAGCATTTTCCAAAAGTGCTACAAACAAGTGCGGCAATCCAGCACTACGCCGAGTTACGCAAAGACGTTGATTGTCTTTAAAATAAATATAAAATTAAACAAAATATCTTTAAAAAACCATCTTTTCCAGTAAGAACTGCCAAAATTTGTGAAAGCCATTGCCTTGGATTATAAGGAAATATTATCTTGACATTTTCTTGTTGACATTCTTCGGTGTAAAGTGTCCAAAGACGTGGACATACAACCATAGAAAATTCATTAGAAGCAGCTTCAAAAGCCCCGCGGTGTCTACATTCTGTTAATTGTTGCCAGAAGAAATGAGCAATTTGTGAAATAAATTGGTTCAAATCATCTCCGAATATTGATAATGCTAATGGAGAAGTCAAGTATTGACTAAATATGTGCGAAAATATTCCACTAATTGACTTATGTGCTCGGAAACAAGTTCTTGAAAGTTGTTGTGCATAAATATTGTAATCTATAAAACAATTAATAAATTAATAAAAACAAATAAACCTTCAATAGATAGAGAAGCATCATTTAGGCAAGGCATAAAACCTTCAGGAGACAATGAATGCACAACTGGAGAGACAATTTTATCAACAAGTATACATAACGAGTGGATCCGTTTTATTAATAAATAATCTTATAATTATTATTAATTTATAATAAAAATTATAAATTTACTATTATTAATTTCAACATAGGGAAGTGATACTTTTAATGCATTAAGTGTTGCATGTAATTGAGGTGATTCCAAAAGTTCTGTCAAAATGTGTTGACTTATCCCTTCATTTTTCTGTGCTGCACGAGTGCAGCTTTCTTCAGCCATCTCTAACAATTTTTCAATAAAATTAAGCTTTGCCATAAACTTCATTTTAGGAAGAAGGAAATAAAGCCTTTTAAGGTAATGATAAATTTATTGACAAACTAAATAATAAATAACCTATATTTAATTGCTTGTTGATGTCGTGGCATGTTAGGTATTGTGTGCAAAAATAGCCATTCTTCGCTTGAAATTTGCGAACGAGAAGTTTGTAACCAACCAAGAGACTCAAAATTATTCAATAAATTTAAAGCGATTTTCTGGAATTTTTTTTTAAAAGTTTCTTTTTTAATTAAGATTTGATGTACCTGACAAGCTTCAAATTGATCATCTAATGATTCAATTAATTTTTGTTGCTCTTCAGAACCAATCCAATGCTTCATTCCTATAAATGAGAGTTATGCAAAAAGTTATGTTGCAAATAAAGTGCGTCACAAACGTCTGCATAAAAATGAATCCTGACCGTCGGAATCATTGAATGGAGTGAATAAAATAGATAAAAGAGTTAAAGCTGAAATCCTTGTCGAAAATGGAATTTTATTTTCTTCATCATTTTTTTCATATCCTTCATCTTGATCATTTTCTTCTTCAATATACTCGTTTTCTTCGATTCCTAGATATGAAATTAATTTTTAGTTTAACTTGAATCAAAAATGTTTACCATTTGTCTCCATCCGCAGAGAAGAGTCTACATCATTTTTTCTTACTTTCGTTTTTTCTGTATTAGTTGTTAAACTTTCCATTAATGTCCTATGCCAATCAGAATCCGCTAAAAATAATAAATTTAATTTTATCCAATAAATTATTATGACGAACATATCATTTCAAAAGCAAAATTGCTCAGCCATCGCAAAAATGAAAGGTATTCGTTAAGTTGGGTATTCTCTTTATCATCACATTTTAATGATTTTATTAAAGATTTCGAATGTTCTCTGATACGTGAAATAAGCTGAAAATATATTTAAAAAATTTTAAACAATATACCTTTGAGAATTGACAAAAAACCGCCTGTCGAGCGGCCGGTGTTGATAAATTCATTACACCAGACGACATGAATTCACGTGCAAATTCAAGTTCTGATAATGAAAATAGAAAATAAGAAATTGAAACAAATTAAACAAATATTATTAGCAATAAACTTGCCTGTACATGAGACCGGCTGCGAACCTTTTGGATGAAAGCAAAGCAATGACCAAGCGGTTAAACGAGTCTAGATAAAAAATTGAACAAATCATTTTTATTATATTAATGTTAAAACCTCAAAATCTCTGTCCATTAGTGCATCATACATATCCTTATCGGCCCTTTCGACACCTATACTTTTTGCTAATAATTCTTTCCATCCCTCGGATCCGTTTTGAATTTCGTATAAATGAACAATAGCTAGGCGGAGTAAAACACATAAGGCACGTCGTGAATGAGTAGAAGTACGAGAAAAATCTAAAAAGAATTATTTTCAAATTGTAATAAGAAGACTATCTCACTAATTAACATAGGAAATTCGGCAAAAAACCAGTTTCTAGTTTCAGGAGAGCGTAGTAATGCCGGTAATAATTTATTTTCTAATGCCTGCCTTGATCTTGACTAAAATTTACTATTGTCAAAAAATATATATATTGCAAACATGAATATTCTCACTAATGAAAAGAGTTTTGATCCAAGTTAAATGCAAATTCAGACGATTTTTCTGCCCCTCTTTTCCATCGCAATCAGCTTTTCTACTAATAAGTGAGGCACGAATATCATCAACCAATAAATTGCATATCTAAACCATTTTATAAAAATAAAGACGCAAAAAAACCTGTACAGTCGGAGGTTCATTTTCAATCCATTTGTATACATTAATTACAAACCCATCAGATATAATTAGTTGCCTCAGTTCTGGGTGTAAATGAAGCAAGCAGGTCTGAAATTGATTTTCATTTTTTATCCAAATTTAAATAGTAAGGGGAAAACCGTCACTAGACAACTAATGCATGTATAATAATTTTAATCCTGCGAAAAAAATGTTTTGATTTTTGGCGAAATAGAATCATCTTTAAAAGAGCCAAAAACATTAAAGTTACCAATGCCATTGCTCGTTGTTTAGTAATCGATGAATTCTTTTCATTTGCTTCTCCGATAATATTTCGTCCAAACGACAAAAGAAAATCACATAAAGTACTGCCATTTCTTTTGTAACATAAGGAGTGCTTACTGGAGGAATTTACATTATCTGAAAGATGATGAAAAAATCTTTACGATGGGAATCCTAAAAAACGATGCCTACTTTAAGAAAAAATGGCCTGACTACAGTTTCCGTACTTTTTTTATTTTCGGACGAGTTATATGTCATTCGAAAGAGCTCGTCGAGCTGAGTCGAATGACATAAAAACTAGTCCGCGGAAACAACTATGGGCCAAGTTATAGGTCCTCAAATTTGGAAAACCATAGGGGGGAGTAAGCTCATTTTTGGGGTGAAAAATTCGAATATGTGTATGATAGCTCATTCGACTCGGCTCTTCGAGACCTATCGAATGAGACCAAAATTGTCGAGATTGAACGATTTTGAAGAAAGTTATGAAGGATCGAAGTTTGATGGAAACACGCCAAACTTGGACCTATTAGGAGTGTTTTATGACTTCTTCGTGTGGGAGCCCATCTCTCGTTGGCTTTTGTTACATACGTTATTCTACAGCGCAAATTACAACAAAATAATTAATTCAGTGAAAATAATTTAGGAGCAGCCGCGGTAATCACCTCAAATGAGCTTACTCCCCTCTATGATTTTTCAATTTTCGGGGGTCTGTAACTTGGCCCATAGTTGTTTCCGCGGACTAGTTTTTATGTCATTCGACTCAGCTCGACGAGCTCTTTCGAATGACATATAAATCGTCCGAAAATAAAAAAAGTACGGAAACTGTAGTTTAGCCGAAAAAATTTTGCAGAACTAAAAACAAAATAAATTGCTAACCATGACAGTAAATTCTGTGAATTTCAAGAAGATTTTTTAGAATTGAAACTGCTTGGAATCCAACTGCATCCGCAAAAGGAAAATCCAAAAGGTAAAAGCAAAAATCAACAAGCTGAAGGAAATCATTTTGATGCAATGGCACTGAAAATTCGCTGCAATATTTCAAATAAACAATTTTAAATATGATATTCAAATAAACCTTAAAGTCGCAGAGAAACGGCAAAGTACTTTGGAACATTTAAGCAAATGGGAAGTATCGTTCCCGCGCTGGCAAATCTCGACCAGAATTAACCTCAAACAATGACCAATCAAGAATCCTAAAATTTAACATATTTATAATAAAAAAGATCAAATAAATTTACATCATTTCTTTAATTTTCATGATCTCCCTAATTTACTAACCTTGTTCACGGTGCTCTTCAAAATCATAACAACAAGGTTCTAACCATTTTGGGTCGGCTCGCAAGAAGAGAAACTTCATTTCATCAATAGAACTTACAATTGAACAGTCCATCCTGATATGAAAATTTATTTAATTTTTAAGCATTACAAGAAAATGAAAAAATAAATTTAATATTTAACAAAAGTACAAATATTTAATTTGTTTAATTTTAGAAATAATTAAACATTTATAAAAGTCAAGCTGAGTTGAATGATACAAAAATAGTTCGCGGAAACAGCAAAGGAGCAATACAGGTCACTGAAAATCGAAAAACTATTGGCGGGACCAAAAACTTTTGGGGTAAGAAAATTCAACTATGATTTGATGGCTCATTCGAAAGAGCTTCTCGAGCTGAGTATAAAGATATAAAAAACTAACGAAACAGAATAATATTTGTTTACATCCTAAAACAAAAATAAAGCACTGATCAAAGGATCGTTTTAAAAAATCTTATGTTAACACATTAATTAATATTCAGCTTCTCATTGATCTTCTTCAGATCCAACATCGTCTGCCTTTGTAGTTCGGTAAACCAGAATGCGTAGATTGTCATAAGCGTAATTATTGCAATAAATGCTGCCACGAAACCGGACCATGCGGAGAGGTTGTTACAAAAAGGCGAATTATCAACTAAAATTTAAATCTCAATTAAATTTTAAAGAAAAATAAACTAGACTTACAAGGGAGCATTTTTTACTGTAAGTGCGAATTTGATTTATTTTTTGGTACCAATGGATAGAGCAACCCCGACTTCCTATTGTGAAGTAAGTTTCTTTTTCTTGCAAAATGGCTTTGAACCGAGATATAGCCGTCCAAAGTTTCAGTCTGTGGGAGCGCTAAAGTATTGAAAAGGAAAGTAAAGAAGAGAGCGATTTTCTTCTTGTCTCTCTTTGCTTTTTCTTTCTCTGTTCTCTCTTAGCTTCCTTATAAGTGAAAATAGTGAGGTTAAACTTGGAGAGCCGGTTGACACGCATCCACTTGTTTTTAATTGAAAGGAAGAGAAAGAAAAAATTGTAAGCAGCGTGAAAGTTAAAAAATGGTCAATTAAAAAGAGTCTATCTTGCCTTCTCTCCTCTTTTCCCTCTTTCTACTCAGTACTCTTACGTTCCCAAATACTGAAACTTTGAACGGCTATAACTCGGTTCAAAGTCATTTTGCAAGAAAAAGAAACTTACTTCACAATAGTAAGTCGATGTTGCTCTATCTAATGCTACAAAAAAATAATCAAATACGCACATACAGTAAAAAATGTTCCCTTGTCTGAATAGTAAGGCATAGTTTAACGTTAAATTCACTTTTTCCTTTCAATTACTCAAAAGGACAAAAATTTGAACAAAAGAATATTTATTTTTCCCAATTTGATCGTAAAAATCTCCAATTTATTTTTTAATTTAATTAGCATTTTCACGCAATTTTTTCTTTCATCTTTTAGATTTTCTTTAATTAATTCCTAAGAGAAATGTCCGATGCTGCGGCAACTACATCACAAAGAATTCAAACAAAACGAGTAGAAAATGATTTTAATCCAGAATGGGAAAATCATTTAATTATAAGATTTCCACCAGAAATTGCAAATAAAGTTAAAGATTATTTGGATGAAGATGCACATCATATAAGTCAAACCAAAATGAATATAAATTTTAATCAAAATCTGCGTTCTGGAACTTTAAACTTTGGCAAATATGATATGGATTTTTCTTTGTATGATTTGCCTTGCATTTCTGAGGTTATATTTTTTTTACTTTTAAATAACCTGTTTATACTTTTATAAATTAAGAAAGGGCAAAAGGGTTATCTCTAAAAGGATTTGGTAAAATGTGAACAGGTTTTAATATGATGGATCAGAATACCTCTAGGATTTCAAATTTTATTTATTTTCTACAATATTTTAGGTTATGAAAACTCTTGATAAAAAGACAATATATAAAGTCGCTAATATTTCTCAAATGATTGTTTGTTCACCTTCTGTTGAGAGAAAAAAATTAGCAAAGTCTGATGGTTCAATTGACAATGAAGGACAAGAAAAGCATGAATGGCCACATGGTATATGCCCACCAATGCGATTTGCACAACGTAAAAGATTTAGAAAAATTAAGAGAAAGAAATATATGGATGCTTCTGATGTTGAGAGAGAATTAAAAAGACTTTTAAGGTTTGGAAGAGAATTGATTTTTTTGGAATTAATTTTTTACTTTAATTTCTCTCTTTACATATTTAGATCCGATTTGAATGCAGTAAATGTTAGATGGGAAGTTGTTTCCTTTGATGAAATGGAGAGAACAGAGAATGAAATGACACAAGAGTTGAAGGCTGGAATTAATGTAATACATAGGCGCTAAACAAATAAAATAAAATTTTCTAAAAATTTATTTATTTTAAGGAGGAGATTAATAACCAACAGCCAGCAACTGATGATTTTGATTATGGATTATTTTTATCTGATTCAGAGAATGAAGATTCTTAATTTTTTTAAATATATCAAAAGTTGAATATTCTCTTCTAAAGGTTTTTTTTATTTTTTGCTTTTTTTTCTATAATTAAAGAAACTGTCGGAATTAAATAATTCTATTTTTTTATTTTTCGAAAATCTTTTATGAGAACTTTATTTTTGTTGTAAATTCATTTTAAATGAAATGTATAAAATGTGATTTTATTTATATTTTGTAATTCTACTAAATTTATATATTTTTACAATATTTATAAATTTTATATTTAAAATAATTATTTTGGCCAAAGGGGAAATATGCCCCAAAGGCAAAGAAAGAAAATATTTCTTTTTTGTTTATTAACTGGTTTTGTTATTTGTTGTATTCTTTGGCTTAATTCTTTTGGTTGCTTTAAATTGGAACGGACTTTTTCTGAAATTAAATATTCAATTGATAACAGAAAATTAAATGAATTGGAAGTTTCTGATCCTTTTATTTTTATTGGAGGAATTCCAAGGTTTTTTTTTTAATTTATTAATTGTTTATAAATTTAATATTTTAAATTCTTTTTAAATATTTTAAAATTAAAGATCAGGAACTACATTAATGCGTGCAATGTTAGATGCCCATCCAGATGTTAGATGGTTTGTTTTTTTATTAAAAAAATATTTTTTTTAATTCAAGTGGAGAAGAAACTCGTGTAATTCCACGTATTTTGGCTTTACGAGCACAATGGAAAAAGAGCGAAAAGGAATGGAGACGACTTCAAGTATTTTTTTAACTTTTAAAGTCGTTAATTTCCACTTTTTTGATGGGGGACTGCTATATTCTTTAATACTTAATTTAACAATATTTTCAATAAATAATTAATTTTAAATTTTTAAAAAATTTAAGGAAGCTGGTGTTACTGAAAATGTCATTAATTCAGCAATTTCTGCTTTTATCGTTAATATAATAATTGGTCATGGTGATCCAGCACCTCGTTTATGCAATAAAGATCCTTTTACTTTAAAATCAACAGTTTATCTTTCTGGATTATTTCCAAAAGCTAAATTTATTTTTATGATAAGAGATGGAAGAGCAACTGTTCATTCAATTATTTCAAGAAAAATTACAATTACTGGATTTGATTTGAATGATTTTAAACAATGCCTTCAAAAATGGAATTCTGGAATTGAGGTTATTATTTTATTTATTTTTAATTTTTATTAAATCAATTTGACTTAGTTTTTGTGTTTAAAAGTGTTTAAAATTAACCAAAAATTACAGGTAATGAACGAACAATGTAAACAAGTTGGTGATGATAAATGTATTCGTGTTTACTATGAACAGGTTTTTTAATTTTATTTATTTTTCAAAATTTTTTTTTAAAGCTTGTTTTACATCCTGAACAAGAAATGCGTAAAATTTTGGCTTTTTTAAATTTACCTTGGAATATTTCTGTTCTTCATCATGAAATGTTTATTGGAAATAAAATATCTCTTTCTAAAACTGAAAGAAGTACTGATCAAGTAATTAAACCAGTTAATTTAGGTTTTTTTTATATTTTAAGAATAAGAAGTTAATTGATTTTTTAAGATGCTCTTTCTAAATGGGTTGGAAAAATACCTGAAGATGTAGTTAATCAAATGGATGAAATAGCTCCAATGCTAAGGATACTTGGATATGATCCTGTTAGTTTATATTAAATTATTTTATATTTATTAAAATTAAATAATTAAATATTTTTTAAATAAAAACAGAATGCCAATCCACCAAATTATGGTCAGGCAGATGAATTTGTAAAAATAAAAACAGATCAGATTCATAAAGACGAACAAAAATGGTATAATAAAGCTAAGGATATGGTTATTGACCCAGAAAGGATACAAAGGCCTCAACAAGAAATTAATTCTTTTAAACAAATTAATGTGACTATTTTGGCAGGCTAATAATAATTAATTAATTAACCTCATTTTTTAAAAGTTAATTTATAATAATTTAATATTTTTCGTTTTCTAAGCAATTTCAAAATAATTATTTTTTGGGTTTCCCTTTTTTAATATCTGTTGCAATTTTTTTATTTTGTTTTAAGAGAAGAGATCCATCTATTTAAGCAGGCAATAGTTATTAATATTTAAAAGATCTATTAAAAAGAAGTAAAAAATTTAACCGTTTGTCTCGGTGGCTCAGTTGGTAAAGCTTCTGATTATGATCAAGTAAAGTCGTGGGTTCGAGACCTGTCCTCTTCATTTTCTCTTACCTTATAAATAAAATAAAAATACTGCAACCTAAATCTTCAATAAACATTTTTTAATCCTTTATTTTTATTTACCCATTTATTGCGGGTATTTTTAAGGCATTCTCTTTTTTAATGTCGCATATTGATAATTTATATATGGTATTTTCTTTTATTTAAATAAATAGTCTGTCTCTTCTAATCTTGCCTTTTTTATTATTATTTTTTAATCTTTCTATTGGCAGTCCTGCTTTAATTTTAAAAAATATTCCCAAAAATTTTAAAAAATTTCAATTAAAAATGCTTAATTTTTAACAAAAATATTTTAATCTAACAAATTTCCTAGGACAGCTATTTATTAGAATGTTTATATACTCCTTTATCTTTCTTTTATCCCAAAATTTTTATAAAATCCTTTTAAACTTCTTTTATTGATTTTCTTTTTTTTAATTAAGCAATTAATTAATTTTTAAGCAAATAAACTTTAAATATTTTTTTTTAATATTAATAAATTTATTAAGAGAATTCTCTTTTCTTTTCCTAATAAGAATATCCCCTTCTCTCTTTTCTTAATTTTAGCCATTTTCTCGATTATGCTTGTTAAATACCGCTGGTTATCTTTTTTTAGTCTCTCTTTTATATTACTGGAATGACCCAAATCTAGTATTTCTATCATTTAAAAGCAAGAATATTTGGTTGTTTTTTTGGGTTTTTTTGTTAAAAAAGAGGTGAAAGAGAGGAAGGCTATATATTAAATTATTTTCTTTTTTTGGCGATTTATTTTATAATTAATTCTTTTCGAGATAAATGCTCAATTGAATTTTTTTGTGAAGGATATTGGGTTTAGATTAACTTTAAAAAAAGAATTTATATATCTGCATAATTTCATTGACTTTTTTTATAAATTTAATGAGGCGAGATGAACTTTTTTTAAAGAAGAAAATCTTGTTTTTTAATTAATTAATATTCAATAAATAAAAATTATTAAGGAAAATTGAGTCTTTTTTAATTATTTTTCGAATTTAAAATTAACACCTTTATTTTTATCCAATCACTATTTTTTCAATTTAATATTTTTTTAGTTTTTTCTTTTTTTTTTTTGTGATGGCATTGCCACCGCTAAATAGCCACAGAAATTCTTTTTTAATTTTTATTTATTTATTGGTCTTTTTATTAATTATTAAAGAAGGATTACCTTTAGATGGAAGAAATTTAAAACATAATAAACAATCTCATCATAAAAGACAAGGTATAATTTTTTAGGTAAATTTAAATTTCAATAAGAGGACAGTTTTATACTGTATAGAAGAATGTTGTTTTTAAAACAAAATAGGTATATATAAGAGAAAAAAGAAAGAGCGTATGGAGTCAATGTAGCTCAGTGGTTTAACGTTTGGTTATAACAAAAGATGTCGTGGGTTCGAACCTTTCCATATGCCATGACTGAGGAAAGATTGTTTTTTTATTTCTTCCTAAATTCCTTTTAATTTTTCTTTAGCTTTATAAATATTAAAAAATAATTAAATTTTATTATTTGTACAAGAAGACAAAAAAAACCAAACTAGGCCATAAAATATTTTACAGAATTTATTTTTCTTAATAGACATTTTTAGCACAACATCAAAATACTTCTGAAATAATTGTTCCAAAAATAACAAAACAATTAGATGGTTAATTTTTATTTTATTTATTTTAAATTTCTTCTTTCAGATTCACATCAATCTGTTCAACCAAATTTTGTTGCAAATAATGGACCTTTAATAAGAATGCCAGATGGACAATTTGTTTTAGCACCGGTTTTTAAATTAAATTTTTTTAGTTAAAAATTGTTAAAAAATTAAATTATTTTTAAAGTCTGAGCAACAACAATTTTCTCCTTCTAATATTCAACAACAAAACAAATTGTTTGAAACTGGTAAAAATTATTTTTTTAAAGTATACATAATATACCGTATTTTCTCTAATACAAGCGAATGTGCTTCTATTGAAGAATGTGCTTCAAATAGAGCGTGCGCCTTTATTTTTCAACATGTGTCTAATTCAATTTACCATCATTGATAATTAAAATAAATTTTTATCACATAATTTAAGTATAATGCTTAAAACAGTAGATTTCTTCATCTTCGGACAACACCTGGCTTAAAAAAATAATTTATAAATAATATGAATGAAAAATCTTTTAAACTAATATTTTATTTTATTCTGATTTATCTTAAATTTAAATTATTTTTCAGAATTTAAAACTTAAGTTTACTTTTATTATTTAGGCTATAAGTTTCTTTTTGTTTTCTGCTGTCTGCCTTTTCTCGAATGTATTAGACACTCATTTTTTAAAACTTTATTTCTCTCTTATATTCTCTCTTATTTTCTTTTGCTTCTTTTCTCTTCTAAAGCACACAAAATAATATATTTTTTCTTCATGTATTCTCCAACCTATTTATTAGTTTTTCTTTGTAATTTTGTTATGATTTTATTTTTTACTGTCATTTATCGCTTCTCGGCCTTTTGTTGCTTGTTTAGCAATCAATGATATTGGTGCTGGGATGAGCAAAAAAAATTTTTAAGTTGGAGATGTATATTAAATATTATTTTTTTAGTAGTTTAAAATACTTTAGCGATTGGCAAAGTATTTTTTTTTTAATTTTGAAAAGTAGTTAGTAATTACAATATTGTCCAAAAGAATGTTTTTTTTTAACTCGAACATTCTGAGGCGTTTATTCGCTGGCGGTTTCTCATCTCAAGGGCATCCTTCACCTTTACCGATTAAAAATTACCTATAGTTTATGTAACTACCGTCTATTAAAACCTCACAAATTAAAAATAGAAAAAATCCATTGTTTATACAAATGGATTTTCAATAATCATTATCATCATCACTTTCAAGCAAAAGTCCTTCTTTCATTCGTTTCGTTCCTTTATTATTTAGTTCAAATCTTATCCAATTTAATAATAACCATACGTCTTTCAAATATTTAACAGCCATTTTATGGAAGTTTAAAAGCTTAAAGGGGTTAAATTAGAAAAATTAACAGTTACTTACCTTATCCAAGAAATCTGTATCAAAATTTAGAATTGGCAAAATATTTTGAAATTCATAACGTTTATTAATTAAATTTGTTCCAATTATGTTGGAAAATATTATCAAAGCCTCAAAAAATTTTGCCAGTTCTTCAGAAATATCATCTAATATCTCTGCATAAGCAATATTATATCCATCAAAAGTTCCATAATATCTATGATCACTAAATCTAACACTAAGAGGCTCCTTTGTAACTCCTATATAAATAATATCCTCAATTGTTTCCAAGCTCGATTCCAAATTTTTAACAACGTAAACCTATATATAAAACATTTTTTAAGCCCGGCAAATATGCCAGGCAATTCCAAAATTTTTCCAATTTATTGCTCTATAAGAGCAGAGGTCAAAAACCCCAAAAAAAATTTTTTTAATTAAAAAATAATAATAGAAAGTATAATTTCAGCTGAGAAGTAAAAAAGAGAAAATGAATATGTAAGAAAGGAGAACATCTCTTACTTTTCCTTTTCTCTACTTGAACTAGTTTTTCGTGTACTAAAAAGGAGAAGAATATAGAACATTAAAAAAGAGTACGCGTTTCAAAAATTAATATTTTTTGCTCTACATCGAAAATTGTTAAATTTTCTTTATTATTATTTTTTATTTCGATCTTTTTGTTCCCTTGCAATTTGTTAAATAATGTTCGATAATTTGGAAAAAATTTGATAATTTTGGAAAATTTTTGGAAAATAAAAAATGTTAAAAATTTGCGGACCCAATTATTTTTTAAGATTTATTTAAATAGGTTGAATATAAAATAAATGTAAAATTATTGTTAATATTTAAAACTTTTTGGTTCTTTTCCGTTCTGCACCACCCCCCATTTCGGTGCCAAAGTGAGGTGTCATTCGAAAGAGCTCGGTGAGCTGAGTCGAACTAGCCCTGAACAAAGTCGGACCAACGAATCTGAGCCGGAATACAAACCTTCGAAAATCGAAAAACCATAGGGGGGACCAAGCTCTTCTAAATGATTACCGCGGCTGCTACTAAATTATTTTCACTGAATTAATTATTTTGTTATAATTCTAGCCGTAGATTAACGCATGTACCAAAAGCCTACGAGAGATGGGCTCCCAAATGAAGAAGTGATAAAACACTCCCAATAGGTCCAAGTTTGAGTGTTTCCAACAAACCACCTCACTTTGGCACCGAAATGGGGGGTGGTGCAGAACGGAAAAGAACCAACTTTTTTGTTAATTTAAAAAATGCTCTCAGTCATCAAATCTATTTTTTGCAATATAATTTTATTTTTTAAATTATTTTTTTTTTATTTGTTCGGGTCCGCAAGTTCATTTAACCAATAAAAATATTAAAAAGATACCCTATACTCTCCTTGTTGTGATCTTAATAAATTAATTAATTCTAATGTTTCCACTTCTTCTCCATTTAACACTTGTTCGAATTGATGACTCCAATGGTGTGGAGTATAAAAATTAAATATATTACAACTACGCGAGTTAAAATGTCTATTATATTTCAAGCAATTAAAAGATTTTTCGCAATAAACACAAATGCTTTTTCCTATAAATGAAGAATTAATAAAACACTTCCAAAAGGTCCAAGTTTGACTTGTTTCCAGCAAACTTCGGTCCTTCATAACCTTGTTCAAAATCGTTCAATCAAGACGATTTTTGTCTCATTCGACTCAGCTCAAAGAGCTCTTTCTAATGAGCTAAAAACTCAATTTTGGAATTTTTTACTTTAAAATGAGCTTACTCCCCCCTATAGTTTTTCAATTGTCGGGGACCTGTAACTCGGCCCAAAAATTTTTCCTAGAAATAAAACTTATGTATTCGTGCTCAGCTCTTCGAGAGGAATCGAATGATAAGTATTACATGATCCGAACTCGGCCCATCTACTAAAGCGACCCCAAAATAAAAACCTGCGAGTGTGACAGAAGGATCAATACTTGCAATAACATCGAGTTCCTCTTGATTGGCAGAATATTCGCCAAAAGAGCAAGACGTAACTTTTGTATAACCAAGCCGAGGTAGGGGTTGGCTAACCTCTTGTCGCATTTTCTCTGGAAGAGCAGCTAAAAAAACTGTATCTAAACATTCTTGTACACCAAAGGAAACACTCTCTACAGTATATGAACAAGATTGTTCATTCATTTCCTATAAAAGGAAACGTTTGAGAAAAAGAGAACAAATTAAAACGAAAAAAGAAAACTTGATATGTTGGGTCATCAATTGAAAGAGTTTCTCCTATAAATAATTAAAAAATATATAACCATTTTTACTAATTAATACCACTATCAATAATTCCTTGATTATCATCATTTGATTCCAAATTCTTTTCCAATAAATCAATTTTACTATTTATCTCATTAATTAACTGAAAATGCTGTTCTAGCACTTCATTTAATCTTATTTCATATTCCAAATATTCTTCAAAATAATAATTTCTAGAACAAATTAATTCCTCCAATTTTTCCTTAAAAGTATAAAAATTAGGGTTTTATTTAGATTTAATTAAAAAAAAATTCTTTTTAATTTACGGTAACCCATAAATGTTCTTTTTAAATACAACTTACAAGAGTGTCACTCACCGATTTTGACAAAACTTATAACATTCGAAAAAGCTTTTCGAGTAGATAAATTTTTTGTCCCGTTTTAAGGTATTGTAAAGTTACGAGCTTTTAAAGTTAAAAAATGTTCCTTTTCCTCTTCAAAGTGTCCTTTCTCTTCACTCTTTACTACTCCCTTATGATCACCTCTCTTCTCTTTTCCATTTCTTTCCTGCAGCGGCCGCTACTTCTCTTCTCTTCTCTTCTTTTCTTTCTTTTTTTTTTGATTGATAAGGAAGAAATTAAGAGAAGCCGCTGCAAGGAAAACAAAATGAAAAGAGAAAAGAGGTGATTAATAGCAAGAGAGCTTTTAATGTTTAAAAAATACTGTTATTTCCTCGCCAAATTCTCTTAAATTTTCATTTTTTTCAACATTTTCAAGCATTCTTCTATTTTCAATTAACAATTTTTCAACATTTTCCAATCTATTTTCAAATCGTTTTATTCTCCATTGTTCTAAATTTAACATAAATATTTAAAATGAAAAAAGAAACCTTCGGCAAAAAGCCTTCCATTTCCGCTCTTGACTGTCCGTTTATTTTCTAATTTTTCTCTAGCAATCTTACCTGATTCTCTATTAAACACCATTTTTAAAATCTTAAACAAAAGAAAAAATATTTATTAAAAAATGAAGGGTGCCAAAATCTGGGATTTATAAGATTCATGACTGTAAAAAAATTTTAAAATATTATAATCTGGGTTTTACCACAGTGTATCAAAACTATTTTTTTCTTTTTCTCTAATTTTAATATTTATACGTTATGCCAAAATATAAAAAAAAGCAAAAAATACAATATAAATTTCTGAACAATCATTCTCTATGTCAAAATTTTTTTAAAAATGGGTAAAGACCTGCTGATTTTTTTTTTAGTAAAAATACAATGCTTTTTTAATATAATAGACCCTATTTGATACCAAAGTTGACATAGGTTTTTTATTTATTATTTTTTTAACCACTATCCAATTTTCCCCTTGTATAATCGTTGCCTCTAAAATAAGCATTGAAACGACTAAAAATAAAGGGGCGTTGAAATGTATTTTACCAAAGTGTCGGAAACTTTAAAATGTTTATTTAATTCCTTTAATGCAGGTTTAGATAATCAATTTATAATTAATTTTGTAATTTATTTCATTTAATTTTTGTCTTATATTAATAACTTTTTATTTTTAACTTAAAAATTAAAAGATAATAAGGAATATTTATAAGCAATCTTTTTAGTAATCTTTAATATTAAAAAAATCCTATGTTGAGCTATAGAAGATATACCTATTTATTTTTAAAATTAAAAAATAAACAACCAACTCCACCACAATAAAAATAAAATTTATTCCTTTTAATATGACAATATCCATATCCTGAATATTTATTTTATTTTCAGAAATTAAGAAATTATTATCACAAATTAATATTTTATTTTTTCTCATTTTTAATATTTTCAACATTATTTTTTCAATTTATATAAATAAATACTTTAAAAAATCTAAACAATTTTAATCAAAATAAAATATTTGTATTATAACTTTAAATATAATTTTATCAGTTCAAATAATGTTAATAATTTAAAAAAAATAAATAATATTTAATTTTATTATTAATTTTTCTCTTCTTCTTCTTTACTAATTATTCTCTTTCTTTTTTAAATTGTTAATTTATCAATTCATCCTTTTGGCTAAGATCAAAGTGTAGTATCTGTTCTTTACGGCTTAATCTCCGTAACGACCCCAACCGGGGTCAAAGAGATTAACCAATTTTTGGAAAAGGGCGTGAGTTGGAAGCTTGCTTCTGCTCTGCCACGCGTCGGCCCGGTCTTGCACTTACCTCCGGGAACGGCGCATTCCTCCCTTTTGGGAGGATCAAAATCGGTTGAGTTTTAAGTGCGACAAGGAATGGAGTTTTAGGTGCAGGAAACGCTTGTATTAGAACATGCGCTTTTATTAGAGAATGCGCTTTATTAGAGAAAATACGATATACATATATTTCAATATTATTAAATTAAAAATTTCAGAAATAAAAAATATGACTTTTGTTGTAAAGAAAATAAATATAAGGAGACACTCGTTTCATTATAACGGGAGTTAACTATATTTTCATTTTTTAGATAATGAAAATACTACAACTACTTCTTCTTCTACGCAATTTATTACAACAACAACAATATTAAATTCTTTTACTGATAATTTTAATGAAAATACTTTATCTCCATTTTCTACAACAACAATAACAATTAATAATTTACCTAATAATAATAATCATATTCCTTCAGTTGATAAAAGTGTTGATTTAGATGGAGATGGAGCACTTTCTTTAAATGAAGTTCAATATGCTGCTGTTTGTTTTTTTTAATTAAATTTAAAATTATGTACCTAAAAAAGACTTTTACCTTTAGAGATTTTTACTTTTATTGATAAATTTCTGTTTAAGAGGGTAATAAGTGTGAGACTCTATTGTACTAGCACTTTATGTTAGTTAAGAACATAATTTATTATTCTAAAAGTTAATTAATCTCAATAGGCATCGAACCTTCATCATCCAGGGGTAGCCAAGCGCTTATCCAACTAAGCCAGATTGCACCTTTTTTGTTTTCCTTATTTTTTCTATTATATATTTTTTATTTTTAAAGTTTGTCCATCATGGATTAAGTTCTTCTGTTGTTGAAAATCTTTTCAAGTTTATTTATTTTTAATTTAATTTTTAATAAATTTATTTTAGTGATGTTGATTTTAATAAAGATGGATTTCTTTCTTCTATTGGTTTTTTAAATAAAAATATTTTTTATTTAATAAATTATTTTAGAATTTAATGAAATACGTCCTTTAGTTTTAGCAAAGGCAGAAAATGCTGCTTTAAGATATTTACAAGTTAATTAATTAAAATTAATTTTTTTAAATTAAATTTAGAATGTTGATTTAGATCATAATGGATTACTTAATTTAAATGAAGCAAAAACATATATTTTACGTGAATATGGAATTAGTAATAGAGATGTTGAGAGAATATGGCGTTTAGTAGTTTGTTAAAATTAAAAAATAATTATTTTTTAAATTTAATAAAAAAGGTTCCAAGTAGTGGAGATGAAATGGATGCTGTTTTGTTTAGTAAATTAAGAAGGTAGGTATATTTAATTAATTTATTTTTTAATTAATTTATTTATTTTAAGAAGAGTTCGTGGAATGAGTATTCGATTGGCTAGACAAATTATGAAAGTTTGTTTTTTTAAATTAAAAATTAAATAATTTTATAGACTGCTGATAGAGACCAGGATGGACATATTGATATGAGAGAGGCTGCTGTATGTTTTTTTAAATTAAGTAATTATATATTTTCTTTTAAAAAAAGATGATAGCATTTGAACAAGAAGGTATTGGAGCAGGGGAAGTAGTTGAAATGCTTGGTTTGAATTTTAGTTCTTTTTATTTTAATTATTTAAATTTAAAGCTAGTGTTGATGATAATAATGATGGACAATTAAATGCCCCAGAATTTGCTGATTTTGAAAGAATTGTAAAAAAATAATAATTATTATTTTTCAAAAATTAAATTAATTTAAATTTAAAAGGTTCGTGCCAAAGCAGTTGAAACATCTAAAAAAGCTTTAAAAGTAGTAGATACAGATGGAAGTGGAACTTTAACAATGGATGAAGCTAAAAAAATAGCTTTTGATCATTATGGTTTTGATGAAGCAACATTAGAACCTTTTTTTGCTCAAGCAGATGAAAATGAAGTTTTTTTATTTTTAAATAAAATAATATAATTTATTTAAAAAAAAGGATGGTCAATTAGATGCTGTTGAATTTGCTGGTTTTCGTTCTGTTATTAGAGGCAGAGCAGTTAAAAATGCATTAATGTTGCTTCCAGAAATGGATGAAGATGGTGATGGGGTAAATAAAAATACAAAAATATTTTTTAAAAATATTCTGAAATAAATCAGAATAATTCTGATTTAATTTAAATATATTCTGATTTTTCTTACTAACTTCTGATTATATTCTGATAATATTTTTATTAATTCTGATATTTTATTCTTTCTTTTTTTACTTAATTCTGATTATATTCTGAATTAATATAATATTTCCTTTCCCCTTTTGAGAGCATTAATGAAGCTGAGGCGGAGCAACGTGCTCGTCGTGAAGATGATATGAATGGTAATTCTTTTCCTTTAATATTTATTTTAATTTTTTAGCTGCTGAAACTCATAGTCTCTTTTCTGTTGCTGATCAAGACAGAAATGGATTACTTGATAAAGTTTTATTAATTTAAATTTAAAAATTAATTAATTAATTTAAATTTAGGTTGAATTGGCAGATTTTGTTCGTCTTGTAAGATTAACTTCAATTAAATTTGTTTCTGATCATTTTCGTGATTATGACACAAATAGAGATAAACAAATAACTTTGGATGAATTAGAACGTTTAGTTAAAGATCGTTATAAATTAGAACCTACGGTTATTTTTATTTTTAAATAATTATAATTTTTTTATATTTTTAGCTTATTAGACGATTTTTTGATAAAGTAGATGTTGATAGAAGTGGAGATTTAAATCCTGGTGAAATTGTTGATTTTAGACATGAAGTTAGAAGATTTGCACAAGACAGAGGTATTTTTTATTTATTTAATATTTCTAAATTTATTTTTATTATAATAAAAGTAATGCAAACTGAATTGGAAGAACAAAATCGTAAAGAAATGGCTGAAATTGAACAAAGATTGCGTCAAGAAGCTGTGGTAAAAGAAATTTAAAAAAAAATAATTAAATTTAAGGCTAAAAAACAACCATCATCATCACCACAACCTCCAACATTAATTGAAAGTCAACAACAACAAAAGACTCTAATAACAGAAGAAAGTAAAACAACAACTACAAAAACTATAGAAATTACAAATAAAGTAATAAAAACAGATATGTCTAACTCTCAAGAAGAAGAAGAAATTGAAAATATTGGAGAAGAGGGAAAAACAACAAACGAGAGAAAAGAAGAACAAAATGTTAGAGAACAACAAACAGCAACAAATCAAACAAACAATGTTGTTAATAATGTTATAGAAAACAACACAACAACTATATTAAAAACAAATGAAATTAATGAAAATGAGACAGTTAGACAGTCTTTAACAAATGATTCTCAACTTGTAGAAGAGAAACAAAATAATATTATTGATAAAAATGAAAGTCAAATTAATTCGAATACTCAACATACAACTTTATTATTAGACACTACTACTATTATTAATTTACAGACAACAAAAGAAATTATTTTACAAAATAGTAATATGACAATAGAGTCTAATACTAGTAAAGATATTGGAACATCTAAAAAACAAAAGAAAAGGCGTAAGAAAACTTCAACAACAACAACTGCCCCGACAACGACAACAACAATTGCTGGAGAAGAAAGTTATGGTTAGGAATTTTAAAAAAATTTAAAATTCATTTAATATTTAAATTGACTCAGTTTGAAAAAATTAAATAAATATTTCTTCATTATTTTAAAAAATATTTCAGAAGATCAAGAAGGAGAAGAGCAGCGACGATGAAAAATTGACAAAAGAGAGTGGAAATATTAATAATTTTGAAATATGCATAGTATTTGCCAATTTTTATTTAAAACGAGAATAGAATAAATTTACAAAATTCAAAGTCAATATTTTTTAATTTAAAAATTCCTTTAAAAATTATCTTCTTTTAAGTAATTCTCAATGCATAATATAAATAAATATAAAAATAAGACAAGTAGAAATAACTGCTGCTAATATTAAAGTATCTTTTCGTTTTTTCATTCTAATTTTGTTCATTAAATTATTAATTGCTGGATATTTTTCTCAAAAAAAAAATATTTTTAAAAATTAAATTTGAACTTTGTGTTTTTAATCTCAAAAATACCTCCCCCAATAAATTAAAATAAAAATTAACAAACTTGTCAATTGATGAACACGTTTATTTATGGCTCCAAGTCCACTACTTTGAGAATAGAGTCCTTCTCTTACTGACATTGCAATACTTATTTGATCATTTAGAAGACGATCACAACTAAATATTTATTTAAAAAAATAATTTAAATAAAAACAAACTCGCTAATACTTTCATTTTCTTTTGTTAAATAATCTGTTGTTCGACAACGATTATTTACAGTTGAAGTTATTTCCATTAATTCATCTCTTAAAAAGTTAAAGAATTAAAAACGTCCGTAAATATAATTTAAGGATAAAATTGTACATGTGTGTTAAAGAAAATTTTGTAAAAACCTTTGTAATTGATTTTTAATATTTTCATGAGTTTTTCTAAATTCTGCATTATAATCTCTAAGAATATCCTGATGCCTTCTAAGAATGTGTTGTTGAGGTGTTTTATTAAAAATATCTTTATCTTTGTCAAAACATTCTTGCATCTAGTATATTTTTTAATTAAAAAATATTTTAAAAACTAAATAAAAACCTGATAATTTATTTCACTTAATTTTGACAGTTTTGATTCAATTTCACTAGTAAGTGAATCAAATGCACGTCTAGAATGTGATTTACTTTGTATATCTGTTTGACCTAAATTTTAAATAAAATATTTATTTTTTAATTAATCAAACCAGTATTAGACATATGAAATTTATTAAGAGAAATAAGACGCATATCAATTTCATTTTCTAATAATCTAGCTTTTCGTTGAAGATCTTCCATTGTAATTATAATAAAATATCTCCTGTAAATTAAAAATTTAGCTAAAACAACAAATTAAAAGAATAAATAAAGTTAAATATAAGAAACGTGTAAATTTACTTATTAAATTGGTTAAATGAAGTATTAATAAATAGTTAACAAAATGAAATAATATCGCAATATTAATTCATAACGCCAAATCAACGATATACAAATGAACGTATTTATACAAAATGTCAACAAAAGTAAATGGAATAAAATGTCAGCAAGAACAAAATCATCGAATATCTCAAACAAACAAAACCAAATTTATTCAATTTTAATTAAGTTACAATATTAAAAAATAAAAATCACATTTTATATAAATTAAAAATATTACAATAATTAGTGAACAGAAATTAATTAATTAATATATTTTCCCCAAAATATTATTTTAAAGTAAAAACCAAAAAAACTAAAAAATATTTAAATAGTTTTTGACAGTCCAACAAGTGTAACACCTAAATAAAATTAAAAATAATTTTAAAAAATAAATAAATTAACCAAAAATAGTAACAAAACAAGCAGTTAAAAGTAATTTTAAATCTTCCATTTCAACTTCTTTAAAATAAAAAACAGACCAAAGACTAGCAATTAAACCAGGTAACATTGCATTAATTGGAAATGTTATTGCTTGTGATAACTACGTAGAATTAATATTTTTTAAAAATATTTAAGAATTACAATGTCATTAGCTAAAAACCAAGCAAGCATAGCCACAGCCCAAAGAACACCAGCCAACAAAGAAGGAAATACTAAAGCATTGTCCATATAAGGTTTATTTTGTTTATAAGCTCTAAAAATTATTTTATTTTATTTAAAAAATATATTTAAAATTAATAATATGTTTTACATATAAATAAGTAGCACAAAAGTTGATGTCAAATAAATTCCTGTAAAATGTGAAAAAACATAATCTATAGCATTTTTGGATGGATGTTTAAAATGTTCAGGATTATCTTGAATATAAATTACTGGAGTAAATCTTTAAAAAATTATATTTTATTTAAATATTTTTTAATTTTTACGTTGATCCATAACAAATACCACCAAAAACAGAAGCCAATATTGCTCTAAATTTATTTAAAAAATACTAAATTTTGTAAAATTCTTTCCCTTTTCTTTATATAACCTTTTCCTTTCATCCAATAAATTTTTTATTATTTAATTTTTAAAAAATAATTTAATATTTCCCTCTTACATTATTCGTTTTTTAAGAGCATTAGAAGAATTTATTAAATTATTATTTTCTGTTATTCGAACAGTTACTTCTTCTTCTTCATTTCTTTGTTGTTGTTGATCTTCTTCTTCCACTAAACTTTCATTTTCTTCAGTATTTAATTGTTGAGATTCTTCACGTCTTATAATTATATTATTTATTGGTTGTTGTAAAAGTGATGAATTTCTTCTTTCTGAAGAAGATTTTGGTCTAACAAAAGCAAAAAGAATTCCTCTAAAATAAAAAATAATTAATTTTTTATTAAAATAAAATTAAAATAACCCAATAATAACAAGAAAAAGTCCAATATAATTTAAAATAGGAGAAGATGGAATACTTGCATTTACCTTAATTTAAAAAATAAAAAAAAAATTTTAATAAATTAAAAAAAATTCTTACTCCAAAAAGTCCAAAACGACCAGTTGCCCATCCAACTAAATTAAAAAAATAAAAATTAATTAATTTATTTATTTACCAACACAATTAACACATCCCCATATTAAAATACCCATTCCTAAACCAATTGCTTTAATTATAGGAATAGCTGTTAAATTGCCTGAAAAATAATAAAACTTTTATTAAAAAAATAAATAAAAAATAAACCAATAGCCCAAAGAAATCCACCAAGCATTGCCAAAGGTTGAAATGGAGGTGCTCCAGTAGCAATATACTAAAAATTAAATTATTTAAAAAAATAAAGATTTTAATAATTAAAAGATTTTATATAAAAATAAATATATTAATTTATATAAATACTAGCGGAGAAGCTAGCAAAAACACACAAACTTAAAATAACATGAACAATAAAAACATACATACTTATAAACATTCCTTGAGAACAAAACACATAAACATAAATAAACTTATCCATAATTGGTTCAAAGACTTCTTTAATTCAAAACACCAAGCAAAATAAAACAAAAACATTAATTTAAAACATTTCGATAACAAAACAATACACCTATTGGCAAAAAACATAAGTTTAATCAAATTTCAAGTTTAATCCTTAATATCAACTTTATTTTCAAGTTCTAAGTTCAAGTTTATTTTCAAGTTGCAAACCTTACTATAAAAACCCCTCATTTTCACTCCCCCAATCACTTGTCTATAAAAACCGGACAAACACACTTTTTTCAATTAAATAATTAGATTTGTTAAGTTATAATGTTTAATTACTAGTAGAAGGTTAACTTTTTTGTTAAATTTAATCTAAAATTCTCCCAATAAAATTATATTTTTAATTATTAATAAGTCTTGGCAATTAAAATAAATAAATTAAAAAAAACTAACTGTGACAACGCCAGAGAGGAATATTGCAGAACAAACCTTAAAGAATATTATTATCTTTTCAAAATAAAATAAAAAACAAACAATCCATTGAACAACAATTCCATCACCAGGATCACCAGCAATTCTAACTCCCTTTTTTTAAAAAATATTATTAAAGAATAAAAAGACTTACAACATACATAGAACCAAAACAAAGAGAAGAAATTGCACAAGCTATTAATCCAGTTAATGTACTCATTTCTTTAAAATTATTATTAATTTTTGAATTTTTAATATTAATTAAATAATTAATAAAGAAAGTAATATTATTATTTTGATTTTTTTGATCAAATATTAAATATTTTAATAATGTTGACATTTACTAAATTTATTTAAAATATAATAAAAATTAAAAATTAGTAGAGCTAGGTAAAAAAAAAACAAAGAAATTTAAAAAATATTTCTTAAAAAATAAAAGAAGGAAAGTAAAAAGAGTTAAACAATTTTTGATAAAAAATAACAAAAATATAAAATTAATTTAATTATAACCCTCTGCTCTAATAATAATTAACAAATAAAAAATTTCTTAAAATTATTGTGGAAGATCATCTCCTAAAATAGACAAAGTTAATTGATCATTATCACTTGAAACATCATTAATTCCATCATATCGAAGAACATATTTTGCAATAGATCTTTTTATGTCACCAATAGGACTAAATATTTTATCACCTCCAATAACTAAATCTCTAAGTAATCTGAGAGAAAATTTTATTTTTTAATTTATTTTTGAGGAATAAATAAATAAATAAATAAACCTGTTTCTATTAAGGAATTTCATATAATATTCTTGACCTCCTTTAGTATGTTTTATTGAAAGATTTGCAGCCATTACATCTGCATGATATTCATTCACATAACTAAATAAAAGAAATAAATAAATAAAATTATAAAATATTATTTATTTATTTTTATAAATTAATTAAATTAATTATCTGACATTCCAAATTTATTCCATTCAAAAGCTGTAAATATTGCTATTGTTAAAAGAATTGGAAGAGCAATAATAAAAACAATTGAATCTCCTTTAAAAGAAAAAACATGAAGAGCATAAAAACAAAGCATAAATGTTAGAACCTAAAAAATAAAATCGATTAATGTTTAAAAAAATAAAACAAACGTGGCAAAACCAACTCAGTGCTTCCTTAACGGAAAAAATATAATATTTTTTTTAAAATATTTATTTAAATTATTACAAATAAATTAAATAAATATTTATTATTTTTAAAAATAATTTAATTAAAATAAACCTGAGTCAATAAATAAGGCCTTTGTACTCCATAAAGATCTCTGGCCACTAAAAAAGCTAAAGCTTCATCAGATAAAACAAATGTAGATAAAAGTTGTTTTCCAACATCTGATTCCCAAATAATACAAGAAGTTTTTCCCAAAACATTAAATGGCTTTAAAAAAAGTAATAAAAATAAAAATATCAAAAATTAGAATTTAAAATAAAAAATAATATTTTTAATAAAAAAATTCTTTACATTATTTTCCTTTCAGAATGATCTTTAGGTTTTATAACAAAATTTATATCGAATTATGTGTTTTTAACATAACCCCCAAAAGATCAATATCACAAAATTGTTTTAATTAAATAATTTTTTAGTGTTGATTGTTTGGATTAAAAAATATTAAATAAATAAATATTAAAAACCTCTAAATATTTTTTTGCATATTCTAATGCCTCTTGTTCATTTTTAAATTTAACATAAAAAGGCAAAGCAATTTGTGCACCTGTGGGGGAACTTAAAGTTCCCATTCTAAGAGAGTCCAAACTATCTTTAAAAAATAAATAAAAAATTAATTTAAATTAAGAATTTATTTCCGTTTTTAGTGGCAAACGTATGAATATTTAAAAATATTTTTTTTAATATCCCGTCTCCTTAAATTAAATTTTTCGTCTTAAAAATAAATAATATCCCAAGTCCAATTAATAATTTAAATCTATCTCCGCTCTCAATAAATATTAAAAACCAAAAATATATAAATTAATTACGTCTTGCATCCTGTTGGCATGTAAAAGAAAAGAATGTGTCACTTTCACCTCTTCCCTCTTTTTCCAACCAAAAAAATGATTGCTGAAAGAAAATATTTTTTAATTTATTTTAATTAATTAAAAAAGTAAAACCTGATCAATCGTTCTTTTTAATCGATCATTTAATCTAAAAAATTAATAAAAGATTGACAAAATGTTTTTAAAAAAAAGAACTTACTCATTATCAATTTTGTATCTCCATGGAAATAATGTGTTGAGTAATGGCCCAGAAAGAAGAACATTTGAAATTGGATATGCTTAAAATCACTCAATAGAAAATTTTATATAAATTGTTTTATTGCCAGTAAAATTGAAAAATTTTACAACTTTTCAACAAAAAAATAAATTTAAAAAAACCCAAAACTCATTCCACTAATTTTAAGTTAAAATTTATTAAAAAACAAACCTACAACCATTCCTCCAATAATACCCAAACGAATGAATGTCCCTTTTTTTGTAGTTAAAAATGTATCGGCATTGCCTTTAATTTGCCTAAAAATATTTTTAATTAAAAAAATTAAAAAAATAAAACCAAAATCTTTGATATAATTCATCGATGTTCACTTTTGGTCGAAACATTTAAAAATAATATTTTAAAAAATCTAAAAGATAATTTTTTAAATAGTTGAAATTTATTTTTTAATAATTAAATAAATTCTTATATTTTTAAATTATAATTAATTATAAATTTTTTCATCTTTGAATTAAAAGGAAATTAAATTTAAAAATAAATAAAAATAATAAAAAATATTTAAAAATAAAAAAATAATTTTTAAAATTTTTTAAAATAAAAAACTTTTTAATTTTAAAACTAAATTTATTAAAAATAAAAAAAAATTTTTCTTTAAATTTTAATTTTATTATCAATTTTAAATCTTTGTAATCTTTCAACATAAGAAGCTGCATGCCAAGTATAATTTCCATCTTCATCAAAATAAGATTTTCCTTTAGTTAATTTATTTATTAATTTACATAATTTAATACTGCTTTTCAAATAATCACTAAAATTAAAAAATAAATAAAAAAGAAAGAAAAAATAAAGAAAAAACAAACATGCATCCAGCTTTGTGATCCTCGTCTCTAAAATTAATTTAAAAAATATTTCAGTCAAATAATTTTTGTAAGAAAAAAGATTAATAAAAATTTATGGATAAATTCTTAAACAAAAAGATAATTTAAAAAGGACTCTCTTAACAAAACAATTTAAAAAATAAATAATTTAAAAACTAACAATTGAGATGCTTCATAATCCAATTTTAATGTTTCACTTTTATAATACATTAACATAAACAAATATACACATATAACACCTAAGATAGCAGAAGAAATTAATGCTATCCAATCATTTACTTTGTAATAACGTAAAAAGTAACATAAACCAAAACAAGGAAATGAAGAGAAAAACAAAACAACAACTGGCAAAATAAATTTTGAACTGAAAAATTGTTTTTTTTTTTAATTAAAAAAATAAAACCTTGAAGCATATAAAAGTTCTCTAGCTATTACAAATTTTTTGGCATTTTGACTTAGCAAAATACTTTCAAGATCATTATCTTTCAAAGTTTCAGTATCTAATGCATCATCACATTTGTTTAATCCACTTGATAAAAATGTGATTAAATTATTTTAAAGGTAAAAAATCATTATTTAAAAGAAAAAAGCATAAATCTGTAAAAAAAGAAATACCCTAAACTCCTCCTTATTAGAGATGTTAATATTTTATAATTTAAATTAAATTTAAAAAAATACTTTTCTTTAAACAATTTTAACAAATTTGGATAATTTTTTCTTATTGTTTGAACATCATTAAGAACTACTCTTGTTGATAAACTTAAAAGAGCATTATGTCTATGTTGAAAACCTCCATAAGTTTTTGATTCAATATTATCACAAACCATTATATTAAACTAAAAATTGGGAAAAAATTTAAATAAAAGATTGACTTTAATTAAAAAAATTAAACATTTGTTCGTTCCTGTGGATATTTATGTTTACTTGTAACTGTAAAAAGTTCTTGTTCTATTGACATCATTAAATCATCATTTATAGCATTCGGTAAATCTGAGTGCCTCAAACATTTTTCTATCCATGGAAAACCATGAGAATCTTTTTAAAGATATTTTTCTAATAAAATAAAAATAACTTAAAAATAACCTTTTAAAAATAAATATGAAGTGCCGATGACAAACCCACAACTAATTGTATTTATTGTCCAATGTGATTTCAAAGGATTTACTCCTAACATTGTAGAAAGCGGAAAACTAAAAAAATAAATATCAAAAATTTAAAAAGTAAATTTTAGAAAAAATGTTCAAAATTTAAAAGTATAAATATAACCAGAAAGTCTTGAAAGGCTAGATAAAAATCTTAGCGTCTTACAATAAAAAATTTTATAAAAGAAGAGGACAGAGAAAATCTCTTCTTTTATTATACTCTTTCTTATCGAAAGACGCTAAGAGACTCTCTAGAATAACCATCTTTGAAAATTAGGGTTCTATTGAGTCTCATAATTTTGAAATTTGATTTGGACGAAGAGAAATATGAAAAATAAACAACCATTTATGTAAAATTAATAAATTTCAAAAATAAGTTATAAAAATCAAATTATTGCAATATAAAATTAAAAATTTATCAAAATTTATAAAATTCTGTTTCTTTCATCTATTTGAGTTAAATTAAAAAGTATATGCCTGAATAAACAAATTTAAAAAAATTAAAAAATAAAATATTTCAAACGCATTTCTCGAGCCAAAAGATTCATTTAATATTTCTTCCAAAACAATAGAATAACCAAACTTATTATCTCTGTAATGTCTATGTTTTGGAGCTTTGATTAATTCAAAAGGTTCTCCTCTCTTCCATTTAAAAATTGTATCAGGTTCTTGACTATAATACAGTTCATCCTATAAAAAATATATATATTTATTAGAATAAGTAAAAAAACCATAAAACGAAAGAAAACTTTTGTTTTATTTTCATTTTCTTTTAATATTTCATCAAGGCTTTGAAAGAATTCATTTTGTTCCATCCATTCATTATCAATATAATAGCTATAATTTGTTAATGAACATAAAAATGTTTCTAATTCACTCAAATGCTTTAAAATTTTAAGTGCATATTTTTTAGCAAAGTTTAATGAATTAATATCAATAAATTCCAGGTTCTTTAAAAAATAAATTAAATATTAAAGTAGAATTAAATTTTACTTTTAGAGGAGTAATTGAATTTAAATTAAGAAGAAGTTGAAAGAGAAAATCATCAAAACGAAGTCCATCATCACAAAATAGCTAAAATTTAGTAATTTTTAAAATAATTTCTGTTATTGTTCTAATTAAATTTTAAACATTAAAGAAGCACTCATTGGACAAAAACTAATATTTAGCTTAGGACAGAACAGCAGGAGAAATCAGAATTGACTAAATTAAACTTTTCAATTAAAAGGGATAAAAATAGAAGGTGCTTCTATTATAAAAAATTTAATATTGATCACAAACCCGATGAAATGGCATTGATTCATTTGGACAATAACTATACATTATATATATTCCAAATGAAATTGATGAAAGTTTTTTGAATGAATAAAGTGCTTCTAATTGACGTGCATTTACAAAACCATCTAAATCATCAACAGAATTTTTCCAGACAAAATCAAAATGTTCCAAATTTGGGCAAGACGAGGCAATTTTCAATAAATCAGACTTAGAAAAAGATTTTAATTTAAAAATTAATTAAAAAATACCCCGGCAAGATCAAAGTTAATTTTTAAAGCACGTAAAGAATTCAAATTTGAATGAAGATCTAAATGCAAAAGATCCATAGTATAAAAAAAAGGAGTGCAAAAACTAAAAAAAGATTAAATATAAGAATCAACCATAATATAAAAAATACATAAGAGAATTTGTATCAATTATAAAATCATCATTTGAAATATAATAATTATAACTTTGAAAGAACAAAAAACAAAGTTTTGGACAAATTTTATGAAGTTCTCGTAGATAATTAATATTATTATAATAATAAATACTTAAATATTTTAATGTTGAAGGTAAACATTGATTTTGTCCAATTTCTAAAGATCTCTCAAAAATTGAATCGAATCTATTAATGCAAAGGCATTCAAGCTTTTGACATTTTAAAGATAATGACAAAAATGCATCGATAACTGTTTTCTTTATAAAATAAAAAAATTGTAAAGTTTTCCTAAAATTTAAAATTCTAGTTTATGAACATTATATCTTTGAATATTTTGTACGATAAACTAGATTCGAACCAAAAATTTCCCAAAAATTATGTTAAATTGTGAGAAAGCTAAGAAAATCATCAAACCTTTTTATTTAAAGATAAACTCAAAGAAAGAAGTGAAGGAGCCAAATGTTCTTCAATTTGATTCAAATGCCATTCATCAATTGGTTCCAACATAGAAAAATGTGTAAGAGAAGGTTTTAAAAAGTGAAAATAACGACCCAAACGAGTAGAGACATTAATACCTTCTTCAATAGAAAGAAATTCTAAATTTGGAGCACATCGACGAATTAAAGCACTTAATACACCTAACTAAATATTTAAAAATTAAAATTTATAACAATTTTATTGGAGATTCCCTAGTGGAAAATTGAAAGTTTAGAAATGAATGTGTAAATAAAAAGTATAGTAGAAAATCTTTTCAGATAATAAAATGACTAAGATACGTATTATGAGATTATAACCACACCCCAATCAGATAAAAATGTTAGAATTTAGATTAAATACCTTCTAAAAAGAAAAATGAAAAAGTACAGGAAAACAAAAAACTAACACTTCTAGAGGACCTCGGCTTCTTATAAATAACAGGATTGCTAAGCAATTCTCTGTGTTTATCCATTGAATTCTTTTGATTTATTCTTAAACTCATTTCATATTTGCCAAGATTTTTGCCGTTATTTGTATTTTTAGGACAATACTCGCAATCAGAATTATTTAAATAACAATTTTTATGAATTGTAATATATTCTTTTAATAATTGTTGAGTTATCTAAAAATGTTTTTTAATTTAATCTTAAAATAAATAGTTTTTTAAGTGCTCTTAAAGGACCCAATCCATCTTAATTTTAATACAAAGTAAGTTCAATATATATCTGACCATTAAGGATTGAGATTAAGGTCTGAACCCATAATGATCAGAGGGAGTAGTTTGAGCACTCAAAATAGAAGGACTTAATGTTAGCGTTAAAAAACCTTTGACTGCGCCTCATTCAATTTTTCGATTTCCTTATCAATTTCATCTTTATTCTTCCATCTCTCTAAAATCAAATCATTCCACGAGAATTTTAAATCTCGATAATCCAACCATGCATAATTCCAACATAAATATTTCCATTCTTTACATACACGTTCAATTTTAATTCTCTCTTTGAAATCAAGAAGCTCAAAAATATATTTCTTAAAAATAAATAATTTCTAGTAAATATTAGAAAAAAATCTAACCAAAATCTCTGGAGGTAAAACCTGAAATGACATTAAGAATAATAAAAGAAAGTTGTGAAAGTTTTCGATTATTTTGCTTTTAAATGTAGTAATCAGATTTCGAAAGTAAGTGAGTGACACACAACAAAACTAGTTTTAAAAAAAGGTAGTTTAAGAAAGAGTAAACAAATACACAGTCAGCTCTTTCATATATTTACTCTAATAACAATAAAACGTCGTCTCCTTTAGACTTTGAAGTGGCTACGCTTAATCACTAACTCTGAAACGGGCATACCTAAACACGATTTTGAATCGACTACTCTGAATCATCCATTATCCTGAAAATTTATCACAGGCCGATTAGTCGCGTGTCAACTTGTCCGTTTTTATCGTTTTTTATTATTTGTTTTTTATGCAAAATTGTTAACTTCGATAAAAGTAAACATCATACCATTAATTCTCTTCCGTATTTTTATTCGTCGTTCGACGACAATGTCTTTTTATCTGAATGAGAGGACAATAACCACCACAGAAAGTGAAGACGAAAAAGCAGCAGCAATTCCAACATCTGCTAATATTAAAATGATTAAAATTCAAACTGATTCAAATTATATAAAACATAACTCTTTTTTAAACGAACTTTCTCCTTTTGATAATGCCAAAAAAACTGCAGCAGTTTCTTGTGGAGAAGCGGAAGTTAAAAGTGGAATGAGTCTAGGAATTGGAAGTGGAACAACAATGAAGTTCTTCATTGATTGGTTACATGGAACAATTCAGAATGGACTCTTAGAAGATGTGAAATGTGTTCCAACTTCTTTTCAGGTTTTTAAAATTAATGAATAGATCATTCGTTGTATTTACGAATATGGAAGTTAACCAGTAATCCCTTTTCAAAATAAAATTATTTTTTATCTTTAAAAATTTTAATATTATAGACACGTGTTTGGTTAAATAATGCTAATTTGCCAGTTTACGGATTGGATCAACTAAATAATTTGGATTTGGCTATAGATGGAGCAGATGAAGTGGATCAACAATTAAATTGTAAATTTAAATTAATACAAAATTAAAACAAATTTAAGGTATAAAAGGCGCAGGAGGTTGTTTATTGCAAGAAAAGGTTGTTCAAACGTGTGCTAAGCGTTTTGTTGTTATTGGTGGATTAGACAAATATTCGAAGGCATTTGGTCATGTTGCAAAGAGTATTCCTATTGAAATTGCTCCTTTGTGTCTTATTCCTGTACAAAAATGGATTACAGAAAAACACGGTTTATTTTGGTTTCTGGCGCTATAAGATTATATTAAAGTTTTTTGAATATTAACTTAATTATTGTAAAATATTTATGTGTTTATTTTCAGTTTTTGAATGTCTTTTAGCATTTTTCTTTTGAATAATTATAAATTTATTAGTCAAAATATCTTCTAATTTTTTATTTTAAGGTGGAAGTTGTGTATTAAGAATGGATTCTAGAAAGTGTTTTCCAGTATTTACAGAAAATCATAATTATTTGGTTTTTTAAATAATTAGTTAATTTGTAATTTTTAAAAATATTTTACAGTTAGATTGGCATTTTCCAGTATCAGAGGCTAATAATTTTGATTGGGATGCGGTCAATCGTAGTTTATTGTGTATACCAGGTTTTTTTAATTTATTGTAAATTTTCAAAAAAATTATTTTAGGTGTAGCTGAGACTGGATTATTTATTAACGTTGTTAAGGCTGCTTATTTTGCTACTCCAAATGGCGAAATCCAAAAAGTTTTTAAAAAATAAAAATTTTGTAGTTTTGCTAATTGTCAAACATTCCTTGCCTTATTTTAATTTTTAATGCCTCAACCAAAATATATTAATTTTTGATTTAAAATATATTTAATACATATTTGTTTTCTATTTAAACCAAATTTTAAAAAATTTATATTAGACATTTATTCTTTTTAAAACTTCTTTTTGTTTATTTATGGCATGTTTCAATTACAAATTAGCGTGAAAAGGCAAATTATAAAATGATTAATTATTTTTAGTGATTTTTTTACATTTTTTTAAATAAAATTCTTTTCTTTCTTGTTTTTAAATTCTAAATAATTTGTTTTGAAAATAAAACATTTACTTTTTATATTTCTTTTTTTTATATTATATTAATTATTTTTTTAGATTAATTTATGTTTTTGAGTTTGGCTAGACTTTCAAGGCGACCTGATACAAGACCTTTATATCGTCGTTTACTTACTAATAGGCGTTTGGATATTTTACATTTAAGTGAGGTTTTTTTTTATATTAATATTATAAGTTTATGATTAATTAGAAATAGCTTTAATTTAAACTCCTATACTCCTATTTTTGGTGTTTTTCCATGTCTTTTAGGATTTTTTTAATTTACTTTATGTCGTATTTTTCCTGGACATTTTAGGAATTATTAGTTTGTTTATTGACTCCCAAATAATCAAAAAATTGTTTTCTTGCTAATATTTTTATTTTTTTAGCTTCTGTAAGGTTTATTACAATTATCCTTCTGCCTTATTTGACTTCTTTTTTGTTGACTACTGGAGTTATTTACTACGCTTTTGAAAAGCCAATTAAAAAACAAGAGAGACGCCGTTTAGAACTTGAAATTTTACAGGCACAATTGGCTGGATTTAAATTTAAAGAAGAGAATTAAATATTTTTAAAAATGAATAATATTGTTGGAGGAAAAGTATATATTTTTAAATATTTTTTAATTTAATTTATTTTTTAAGGTCAAAAAATTTGTTAGTATTTTTAATGGAATTAATCGTTGGAAAGGAAATATTTTTGTTGAATTATCTCATACATTTATGAAAAATGATTTATCACTCTTTTTTCTTGGAATTGGTTTAGGTTCAGCATTTGAATTAATTAAAAATCATTTAATTATTGGACAAACTTCTTTTTATAAAACATTTAGAGAAAAGAATGTACCTAGAGAATTGGAAGCTTTTGAAGAAAATTTACAAGAAAGAGAAAAAAGAATTTTAAAAAGTTTAGAAAGAATGCGTGAGGTAAATAATAATCAACAATAATATTTATGATGATAAATGTTAAATTATAAATTCATTCTTTGTTGCTTTAAAAAATGGCTTTTTCTGATTTATTAAACAAATTTTTAAAAATATTAAAAATAAAATTGAGGGATTTTTTGGAGGAATTTAAATAATAATTATTTAAATATTATATCTAATAATTTTATTTATTTTTTTTTCACCAAATATTTGCACAATTTTG
Organism: Meloidogyne chitwoodi; assembly: GCA_015183035.1. NCBI lineage: Eukaryota > Metazoa > Nematoda > Chromadorea > Rhabditida > Meloidogynidae > Meloidogyne > Meloidogyne chitwoodi. Next base: position 831,802 of record JACZZP010000018.1, read on the forward strand.
TTCTTTATTATTAGAAGAACCAAGTCGAAGTGTAAAAGAAGCTTTAATTTCATTTGTTGAATTTAAATTATTATTATTTTGTTTTCTATTATTTTCACCAAGTTCATCAAGAATTGCATCTAATGGATGATTATTACCATTAACTTGAGATTTTTGTTGTTGTTGTGTTATTGGTGGACGAAAATTACGAAGAGAAATTTGTCTAACTGTGAAAAATAAATAAATTATTAAAAGAAAATGTTTAGGCGTTATTTACCAGGAATTGCTCTCCTTTGTGTTTGTGGACATTCTTCATCTTGTATTATTGCCAATTTTTTCATTGTTACCTAATTTTATTTTTTTATTTATTTTATTTTTAAAATAATACCATCATATTTGCTAATGTTTTACATCTTCGTAAAAATCCATCTACTAATGGCACTTAAAAATTATTATTTTTTATTATAAAAAAACTTTAATTTTAATCACATTTTTCTTGCAGTAAATGTTCTTCTCTAGAAATTCTCTCCATTGTTTGTTTAATTTCCATTTCTATTTTCCTTTGTAGAATTGGAATTTCAACTTAAATTAAAAAAAACATTCTGATTAAATTAGAATTTGAGAAGAGGCTGCTTTTGTAAAAATTAAAAAGAACAAATTTTAAACATTAAAAGTAATTAAGAACTAAATCAAGTTTCAATTTCCAATAATTATAAAGGAGGGAAAAGAGTAGGAATCGAACCCACAACTAAAACAATCGAAAATCAAACATTTACCAACTACACCAAAGATACATACCAAGAATATCCTAAAAATTCTGCTTATATAATAATTAAAAAAACTTTTTAATTCAACAGCTTCCCGTCCAATTTCGCCTAAAGCTGCAGTCAATTCATTTACTTCATCTAATTTTAATCTTCTTGTAGAATTTAAAACAGCACTTCTAGTATCTTCTAAATTAGCTTCAAAGCTTTTTAATGCAGATTGGACATTAGATAATCGATTTATATGATTACCAATAATTGAACTTGTTTGAAATAAATTATTATTATTTGCAGCTATTTTTACTTGATTTAAAACATTTTTAATCATTTCATTTCCATTAAATGTATTTCTCTTTGAAAAAATAAAAAATTAATTTAATTAATTTCCTTTTTTGTGAGGGAATCGTAGAGGAAATAAATTAAAATATATAATTAAATATAACTGAGACTCTAATGGTACTTTTGAAAAAATACCTGAACATCTTGTTTAAGAATATTTAAATCTTCTTTAATTATTTCAAATTCATTAATTATATTTCCCCATTCTTTTTGTATTAAAATTGTAGAATTTGGTAAAGCTAAAGTTTTATTAAATTGAATTAATTGATTAGTATTTTCAGTAATTTTATTATTATTATTGTCTTTATTATAAAGAGCACAATGAACTAATGAACATAATGTAGCCATTTGCCTTTCCAAATTATCAACCTTTAAATTTAAAAAAAAGGTTAAATATATCTAAGACTTTAATGGATAAAATAACCATTAGAGTCTCAAAATTTTTTAAAAAATAATTTAAAAAAACCTTTCTTCGTGTTTCTTGTTGTTCAACAATTTCTTCTCTTGGAGTACTTGAACCAGATTTAGTATAATAAATAGAAGGTGATTGTTGTTGTATACCCCCAATAGTAGTAGAACAAGTAGAAGAATCACTTGTATGTCCACAACCTTCAATTATTCTTCTTTTTTTATTTTTTAAATTTTTATTATTAAAATCAATAACAGATGATGGTCTTAATTGTTTTTGTTGTATTAATTCTTCATTTCCTCTTTCCCATTCATTTAATTCTGGTTCACTAAGATATTCAATTATTGGAGGAATTTGTTGTTTTCTTTGATGATTAAAAGAAGAAGGAGAATATGAAGAAGGTAAATTTTGTTCAAAAAGTCTTTAAAAAATTATAAAATAAATTTTATATTTTTATAAATATAGAAGAGAATTTTGCAATAATGACTTTTTACCGAATTTAGGAATTTAACGGGACTTGACATTTCGTCTAACAAAATTGCACGACATTTCGCCTCTACGGCAAAAAACTACATTTCGTTTACACGAGCCCGATTTTTTGTCGTGTGACGAAATGTCGTGCAATTTCTGTCGACTAAATGTCTGGACACGATTATTTAACTGTTGAAAAGTTTTTGAAATATTTTACACAAAATATATTTTTTTTAATTTTTTCTTTAAATTTCTACAACATTTTTTACTTTTTAATTAAAAAAAAATAACCTTAAAATACAAGAATTTTCCAAATCTTCAATATTTTCCAATTCATAAAAAAGTCCTTGTGGAGAATCTCTTTTTTGTATATAAATTTTAATATTATTTGAATAAATATTTTTTGATTCTAATAAAGGAAATGAACGTAAAAATAAACTTTTTAAATGTTCAATAGAATGTAAATTTAATGGTAATATTGAACGTTTTGTTTCACCTTGATGTTCCAAAAATAAATAAATTTGTGAAGAAGATGAAGATAAATCTGTTTTTAATTTTTAAAATATTTTATTTAATTAAATATTAATAATAATTCTCTCCTTTTTAAAAATATTTTAACATTTTCAAAATAAAATTTAATTTTCTAATTTATTTAAATTAAATAACCTGTTCTATTTTTATTATTATTATATTCAATTTGTTCATCATATTCATTTGATTCAGAATTTCTCATTTGTCTTAATAATGAATTGGCTCTGTGACAATTCTTTTTTTTTTTAAATAAAAAGAATTATTTATTTATTAAAAATATTAACTCACTCGATTAGGGGGTGGTGATTGTTGTTCTAAATTATTTTCTTCAAAATTATTATTATTCCAACAATTATTGTCAGAATAATAAATATTATTATTTGATGAATTTATTTGTGAAAATGAACGTCTTGGAGCAGGTTGTGGAGATTTTGGTTTTGGAGGTAAAGCAGCAGCTGCAGAAGGAGGAAAAGAATTTGGTAACGGTGGACGAGGAGGAATTGCTTGACATTTATTATTATTTGGAGAATCTTTTAAAAAATTAAAAATTTAATTTTATCAGTTCCTATTACCCCATTTAATTCTTTTAAAAAAATTAAAATAAAATAAATAAAGTTCCCCCTAATATTAATAATTAAACCATCTCTTAATTGTTGTTGTTGTTGACCTTCACTGAAACGAACAGCTCTTTGTCTTCTTCCAGAATTATTTAATGACAACATTTTTGGTGCTGTTTCAATAATTTCTCCATCAAATAAAGGATTTGGAAATTTTTTAAATTCATTTTCTATTTCTTCATCTGTTGAGTCAGGGCCATCATCCAATCGAGGAAATTTTTTAAGTCGGACTTGTAATTTGGTAAAAAGAGAGGAAGGTTTAGGCATTTTATTATTATATAAGTGTAAAATGAAACCTAATAAATAAATGACCAACAAAAGTTTTAAGAAAAAGCTTTTTAAAAACAATTTAAATGGGAGAGGAAAAGAGAGAGAAATAAGAGAAACTTAAGAAAGAGACAAGGTAAAAAAGAGAGAAAAAAAGAAAAAGAGAAATAAAATCAGAAATTCTTTTAATGGATTATTGGTCTAGAAAATAAATAAATATTTATTAGTGATTTACTTTTTTAAAAAAAAAGAAAAGAAAAATTAAAGTTTTTGCAAAGGTATATAAAGCACACTTTACACAACAATATATATAATAAGATTATAAATAAATATATATTTGTGTTAAAAGAAGAAAAAAGAAAATATATTTATTTAAAAAAGGTTTAAGTGGATAAAAGAAATGAAAAAAAGAAGAGCTTTTTCTTTCTTAAATATTTATTACAAAATACTTTTAAATTGTTTTCTTTCTTTTTTAATAAATTGACCAAAGAAAAAGATAAAATAAGATAAATAATATATAAATATATACGTGGTAGAAAAAGAAAAGGTAAAAAAGTTTGGCAACATTAATTATTTAAAAAAATAAAAAATATTTTATATATAAATTAAATGAAAACAAAAGAGAGGGTAATTCAAAGTTAATTAGTCATTTTTTAAATTTAAAAAACCCAATTTATTCAAATTAGTTTAGTTTTTTGTCTTTTCTGTTTTTACAGGTTTTAGAATTATTAAATTTTTATAAATAAATTATTGGTCCTAAAAGACTTGTCTTATTTAAAATTTTTAATTTCTTTAACACAACTTTTATTTTTTATTTATTTCAATTGTAATAAATAATAAAGCTAACAAATAAATAATTTTTTAAAATTATTTTATACCTTTTTTTGTAATGTGCAAATTTCGTTGTTCTTGTTCATTTTTTATTTGAATACAACGTTCACATAAATCATCTCCAAAAGGTAAAGAAAATATTTCATTAATATCACAATAATAATCAGAACGCCAAGAAGTTACTGGTTTTTGTCTAATACAATTTAATAACATTTTTAACTAAATTTAGACTCTAATGTCCATTTTGTTAGAGACAAAAAATAAATTATTTAAAACAATAATGGTAAAATAATAAAATTTTATTTGTTAAAATTATTTTAAATAAAAATTAATTTATTTAATATTGATTTATTTTTTTTAAATAATTCATGAAAATTAAGATGAAAAATATTTAGACAAATTGTTTTTTTTCAAAATCAAAACCGCAAGTTAAATATGATGATTAGGCACAGTTGTTTATTTATTTTATTCAAAATATTTTTTTTAATTTTTAAAAAAACAATTTTGACATTTTTTTATTTGTTTAATAATTAATAAAAAATAAATAAAATAATATTTTTATTAAAAATTAATAAACATTTATATACAAATTGTTTTGTTTAATTATGCTTTTTATTTTTATTTATTTTTTATTCTTCATCAATAATTAAAGAATTTAAACATTCTTCTTCTGGTAAAGGTCTTCTTTTCCATCGTGGATTTGCTATTAATAAAAATATACAAAAACAAAAACCAATTAATGAAAATCCTAATAAATTTGAAATAAATTGACGACTACAAAGTTGTTTTTCAATTGTCCAGCAACTTTTAAAAAATAAATAAAATTAAATAAATATTTAATTATTTATTTAAATATACACCTATGATGCCAAGCAGAATATTCAGAAATACCCATTAAAGCAGTAATTGTACAAAATAATAAAATTAAAAGTCCACCCAATTGGTGAAAAGGTAAAATTGCTCTTCGAAAATCTTGTGATAAACTTGGCCAAAAAAATGTTAGAAAACCAGCACCAAACTTTAAAAAAAAAAATAAATAAATAAAAAAATAAAATTAAAATAAATACCTGAATAAAATAAAAAATTACAGAAAATATTCCAAGCCAAGAATGAAGAGAAATTAAATTAGGTAAAGGATTAATATTACCATTAGAATCACGATGTAAATCTATTATTATTTAATTTATTAAAAAAATATTAATAAATTTTTTATTTTTTAAACGTAAAGATGAGTAATTAATGCAAATAAAATAAATAAAAATAAAAAAAACCATGAGAATCCCAAACAGCTTTTAAAGCAATTAAAACAAGTAAAAGGGCTATAGAATGTGTTGACATGTGAAGAAGCTTTTTTTAAAAAGAAAAATAATTTTAAATTAATTAATTTAATATTTTATAATTTAATACTTTAGTAAATCGTTTTCGTTCATTTCTGTAAAAAGAAAAAACATTTTTGTAAAAATATTTAAAAATTACCTAAAAACTCGATAAACAATACTATAGAAAATAAAAAAAAATTTTAAAAATAAAATTTAAAAATCTGTCTCACATTGCCTCGCCTTGAAGAAAAATAACAGCAATCACCATAAACTAAAAAATTATTTTAATTTTTTAAAATTAAATACTCTAATAAAATAATTAAATATTATAGTACATTAGAGTATTAAAAATAATAAAAATAAAACCGTTGGATGATAATTAAATTGTTTAGAAGGGTTTTCAGTCCAAGCAAACCCTCCATCTTCAAATGCTCCCATCCAAATAGCAACACCAAAAACAGCAAAAATACCAAAACATTGAGAAAGAATAAAAATATAATTAAATAATTTAGCATTTTGTCTTTCATCCAAAAGTTGAGGAGATTCAAAAATTAATGTCATTTTTTTAAATTTAATTTCTAAAATAGTATATTAAAAAAATTAAAATAATAATTAATTAACTTTAAAAAAACAACAAAAAAAATAACTTAAAAATATTTATCAATAAAATATGTAAATTAAAACAAATAAAAATCCCTCCTTTTATTTGTTTTTGACAGTTAAAAATGTAAAAATAAAAATTAAATTTTATTTTTCCAAATAAAAATAAGAATGCGGCTGTATAATATATAGCCTAGTTGGAAGGTTTTATTAAAAAAAAAGTAAAAATAGAAAAGACATATAAGAGAATCGATGAGATGTTTATTTAAGAGAAAACTGCCTTTAATTTTTTTCTTGTTAAATTAAACAATATTATTATTATTAAATAAAAATATTTAAAAAAATTAAATTAATTAAAAAATATTTTTAATTAAAAAAGAAAACTACATTTATTCAATATAAAAATAAATAAAAATTATTTATTTGGTTTGTTTTTATTAAAAAAGGAAAAGACTAACATTTATTATTTACTACTATTTTAAGAGAAAAATTATTTAATTTGAGGCTAACCATGTCCATCAACAAAATAAATATATTATTTTGTTATGAATAATGAAAACTAAAAAAGTTTATTCCAAAAACAGTTCCAATTATTTATTTATAAAAAAATCCTTTATAGAATACCTATTCCTCGAATAAATATTTTTGTTTGTTTGATGAACATGTTTTATTAATTTAAAATATTTATTTATTTAGTTTTCTTTAAAATTTCCTTCCTAATTTTTATTTTTAAGTAAAAAGTACAGGCAAATCATCTTCTTCATTATCTAACAAACTACGAATTGGACGTCCATCATCTGGTTGTCTTTCATTAAATTCTTCTTCTTCTTTTGTAGCAGCTAAAGCTCTATCTCGCTTCTTTTTTGCCTGAATTTTTTTCATTCGAAAGAATTCTTCTCTTTCCATTTCATCCAATTCAGTTACTTTAAAAAAAAATATTTTTTTAATTTATTAAAAAAAACCAATATAAGTCAGAGTATTTTCAATTTTTGGAATAATAACATGTTCAATAGCATTAACACGTCGATTAGTAATTTTTATAGCTTCATCTAAAGTAATAAAACAAGTTTGTAAAGTTGCCAATTCAACTAATAATTCAATCGCTTTGTTATAATTCTAAAAAAATGAAAATTTAATATTTTTGTTTTGAGAGAATATTTAAAACAAAATAAATATTATAGAGCTTTTAAAGAAAGAATAAATAAAGAGAGAAGTTATTGATTATTTTTGAAGAAAATCTTTCTTAATTTGTTGAAGAAAATACATAAAAATCTATCCCTAAATTTATCAAAAAAAGTGAAACTTTTCCAAACTGAATAAATTTTAAGCAGTCACCCCAAGAATTATAACAAAACCAAAAAGTTTTTCTTATTAAAATAAATAAAAACCTTTTTTAACTTTCCAATATTAGCTCCACCTTTGCCAAGTCCTGTCAAATTATAAGCATCACCATCTAAACCTTCACGTCTATGTGCTTCAAATACAGGAAGAAAAACACCTAAAAAATTTAAATAAAATTTTAAAAAATAATTTAAAAAACAAACCAACAACATTATCCTTCCTCATTTTTATCTAAAAATTTCAATTTAATTAAAAATTTTAATTAAATTACAGTGTATTGAGCCTGTGTAGAAACATTCTGAACAACATGTGGCGAAAAATCACCAGCAGTGAATTTTGCTTCGGCCAATGAAAATGCCGCTTCTTTGAGTATTTCAGCCATCTTTTTCTTATTCTTTAAAATTAAAAAGTTGATAAAGTCTCAAAAATATAAACTAAAACCTCAGTTATTTTTTTCAAAATTTCACGAAAGCGGAAATTTAGTGCGTCTGCTTTTTTCTTCAGTAAACTGTGTCCTTTCTGAGCACCTTTAAGACGAGTTTTCATCACAGATTGTGCCCTATTTTTAAATAAAGTCAAAAATTAAAATAATAATAAAACTAACATTCGAGATGGGAAAACAGCAATTCGATCTTTACCTCCTCCAGACATTTTTTATTTTTTAAATATAATAATCTAAAAGAGATACATATATGTATTTAAATTAAATTAATTGTTATTTATAAATATAATAAATAAGATTAAAATAATAAAAAAAATATTTTTTATTTAATCTCCATTTTTTTAAAGGCCAAAAATCGTTAACTAAAAAATTTAAATTTCCGCTAAAAATAAAAGAAATCGTTTCAAAATTCTTTTTTTCATAAAAATAAATTTAGAAATCGATCAACGAAAATTAGAGCTCGGAAACATAATATTTTACCACTTAACCTTTTTTAATCTTTTAATTTTCAATAAATATGGATCCTTTTTTAATTTATTGTCGTTGAGAATCTTGTTTTTCAAAAATTTATTTGATTTAATAATCTTGTGTTTTTTTTAAAAATTTAGTGAAAAATCTGGCAATGAACGTTTTCTCGCGTCTGATGAGCTATGACCAATGTCGAGCATTACGTTTTCCCTGCAAACGTTATAATTTCTCTGTTCGTCACAACGGAGGTCAGAACTATGAGAATTATTATAATAATCATGTAAGTTATTAAATTTACAAGTATGATAAAATGTTATAAATTTCATTAATGCTAGATTAAAATTTAACATGACAGGTCTTAAGAAACTGATTTTAAAATTTTTAGAAGATGGGTACAAAAAAGATATGGCAGACCACCACCTTTTGGAAACAGCTTGCATTCGTTGTAACGATTCCTAGTTTATCTACTTATGCGTTGTAAGTTTAAAAAAATGTTATAATTAAAATTCCCTGATTTATTCAGCTATTGCTTTTTGGGTAATTTGCAAAAGAAGTTTCAGGCTGAACGAGATGAAGAGGCAAAACGTTATCAGGATCAGTAAGGAATAAAATTTAAAAAATTAAAATTCCTGATTTATACAGAATTTGCTATTTGAATAATTTGCAAAAGAACTTTCAGGCTAAACTAGATGAGGATGCAATGACTAGGATCAGTAAGAGATAAAAGTATTCTATATTCGGTATTCTTTAATTTTTCATTTATGAATTTTATGGAATATCCAATAAATTTATATAAAACCTCAGCGTGTTATTCTATTAAGTTTTATTTTATTGTTTAAATTAAAATACAGAATTGAGCAACCTATTCAATTTTCATTGAATATCGTTTAACAATTTATGCAAGACATCCATAAATTCTTTTATAATTAGGTGATCCACTTTGACTGGTCCCTGCTTGTTCACTACATTCATTTAAATATGAAGAAATAACATAGCAGATTGATCTCCAATTCTTCAACTTTTTCATTCGTTCAATTAAGGATGTTCAATTTGGATAAATATTTGGGATTTGATTGCTAATTTCAATTTCTGGTTTGCTTAGTTCTTCTAAACGAAATCCTTGTTCTAATTTTCGATTATCTTGCATTGATTTACAATCCATACATAACCTGTTATAAAAAATAGGCGATGGAGAATCGATCCCTACTCGACTGTCTTAATATTTCAATAATTTAAGATTGTTTAGAAATATATTTTTAGATGTTTCGATTTCAGATGAAACAAGAGCAAAAACGTCAAAAGCAATGGAGTTAAAGAAAGAAGGCTAAACAACAATAAAAAATAAATTTCTGCTAGACCTATTTTTCATGCGTTAGAGATATGTATAACTAAAATCAAAAAATATATTTTATTAACAAAATATTTATATATTATAGAGAAATCGAATTTTGTCAACATCTACCACCAGGATTTCTTAAGTTCGTACTTAACTCCCAACAATTCTATCTTCGACTCCAACTCCATCTTCATCACAATCCCCTCTTTTTTCAAACTCTCTAATTCTTTTGAGATTTTATTGAGGTTCCCAGACGCATAATAGGCAAATGTGATGAACAATCCAACGAACAGGCCAAAGTTTGTAAGTATTAAAACTATAAAACTAGTCCAATTATGGATGCTAGGTATTTTCTACAAAATATTAACTATAATTAAGCGAGTAGTATTTGAAGAAATAACCTGAATTTCTTTAGCATAACTCCTTTTTTGACCATAGAAAGTTTTTCGACCGAATTGACCACGTTCATCGATTTGTTCACCAACAACATTCGTATTACGTTCAAGAGTTTCAGATCCAATTGGAATCATAGGGTCGCCAGTGTCCTCTTGTCCACGAATATGACCTTCAGTTTCTTGCGTACTCTTAGTACGAAGAACATTATCACCTATGATAGTTTATCATTTAAATAATGAAAAAATTAAAATACCCAAATTCTTAGAAACTTTCAAGATCAATTTCGGTCCTTTGCGACTCTGAACATCAAAAGAATTCAAAAAAGGTCCATTAGTAGACGAAAAATTTAATGATTTATTGATCGTCTGATGAATACGAGCTAAAATTAATATTTTATTAAAGTAGATATGTAACTAAAAAATTAAACCTGAAAGACAGATATTTGTAACACGGAAACCGATATAACCAAGCATGCTTGTATTCCTCTAAAAGTCATGTGATTTAAAGAATAGGAATAAAAACTAAAGAAAATTAAAAATTTAAATATATAAAAAGTAAAAAAGCGGAGAATGTCCTTAAAAACTAAGTCACAAATCTAAAAGTAAAAACAATGTAAATGATAAAAAAATGAACGATTAATCTATTTATATTTAAGTACAAGAAGAGGGACACGCCTGGGTAGGCGCAGCCAGATGGGCGCAAGTAGTCCATCTTCCTTTTTATTTCTAAATCTTTTTATTTAACATTCTATTTTGCGCCTAAACGAGCCTAGCCTACCTGGCGAGCTGCAGAACAGGTCAGTTGAATATCGCCAGTTGAGTACCTCCCTGAAGGGGCCGGTTGAGTACCAATAAATGTTAAAAATTCCTATTTTGACAAATTTTTTTGTCTTATAAAATGAACTCCCTATTCCCTCCCGAATTTGCTCAACGAAACTCCAACCGAATTTTTCCATAAAAACAGTGTAAAAAGTTAAAAACAAATTGGTACTCAACCGGTTGTACTCAACAGACCCCAACCAGAGCGAGGAAAAATCGATTTGCAGGATCCAAGACAGGGTTTTAAAATGTTTATAGAACCGGATTTACAGGACTAGACCTGTAAAATCCTGTAAATCTTAAAAATAACAAGATTTTGACACAGGATCCTGTAAAATTATGCCAGGATCCGTTCCGCGTTCTAATGAAAATTATAAGGAAAATCAATAAATTAAAATTTTAATAAAATTTAATTATTCTATGGCTTAATTTTATGGATTTACATAAATAAATTATGGATTGTTTTATTAAATAAAAATATATTTTAAATTTTTATTCTTTTTATTTTAGAGATAAAATAAATTTTAAAAATTAAAATTCTGAGATTTAAAAAAATAATTTCCAATTTTAATAAAAATTAACATCACTTAATTTATGGATTTGGCCACACCAGGCGATCCTCCGCCTAACAACGATTTTATTCAGAGAATACAGGTTTTTGGGGAATTAAATATTAGGAAAACAAAATATTAAAAAAAAATTTACCAGAAACTTGGATCTTCATTTACCTCTAATATTGAAATATGTCAACAACATATCCTTTCTTTACTTGGCGATATGCCATTAGATGCTTTTTCTACAGCAAAAATAGTTAGTATTTAATTAAATTATTTTTAAAATTAATTAAAAAAAAGATAACTGCAATGATTGCATCAACATCAGAATCTTTATCTTCAATTGAAAAAAATAGTTGGGATATGCTTTTAACTGGACCAAATGTAAATTCATCAGCAATTCCTTTTGAATCAAATATTTCTTTTGATGGAACTATTTTTGTATCTTCCCTTCGTGCTATGGTTAATAAAAAAATTTTTTAAATATTTTTAAAAAAATATTTAAAGTCTCCGTCTTTGGATTGGTCAGAAGTTCTTCAATCATTAGATAATCCACATTTTTGGGTAAAATCAAAAACGGCCTTACAATTACTTATGATTATTTTAATAACGGGAATTTCTCCAAATCCTTTCCCTATTGGACTAATTTATCGATTATGGGCTGGAAATAAAGCTGGACAACTTTCTTTACTTAGTCAAATTATTCATCATCCTGATATGGTAAATTTTATTTTAATTAAATAGTTTATGTATTTAATAATATTTTTGTTCTACGTTCTTGATTACCCTCATCATCCAGTTGGCAATTTGGGATGTTTAAAAGTATTTCCAGATGAATCAAATAGATCAATAGGAATGTGGAAATGTTTAGATCTTGTTGAAATTATTTTCCGATTAGGAGATATTCCTTCTTTGAGTAATCAAGTATTGGCATTATTGAGAAGAAGGTTTATTTTTTTTAATTATGTAAAAAATTAAAAATATTTTTTAATTTTTTTAGTCCAGGACCAATGGTTCTATGCCCTGATTTACTCTTTCTTGGTGTTTTACAAATAAGTGTATGTATTTAAAAATTAAAAAGCAAATTAATTTAAATAATAATTCTACCTTTATTTAATAAAATATATTCTGATTAAAAAATTAAATTTGATAAATAAATATAATATTTTGTCTAAATTTTTAAAGAATTCTTTTTCTAAATTAAAGAAATATTTAGATGCAAATGACTCAATTTCGTGCTCATGTACTCAAATACCTTGTCTCAGTTTTATTATCTGGTCATTCAAATGCTGTTCCAATACTTCAATTTTCCTGGAATTTTGAAAATCATCGTGTTCAAATGCGTCAAATTTTATTTGCTTCAATGGCTGCTTATTATTCACAAAATCCTGAAGATCAAAGCCGTTTAACAAGAATTTTAGAAATTACACATGAATTAAAAGGATTAAGTGAATTGTTAAGTATTAATCAATTTTCATTTGTTATTGATTTGGCTATTTTGGCAGCAAGAAGGGATTTTCTTAAATTGGATAAATTTATTGAAGACAAATTAACTGAACATGGTAAGAGAAAGGAGAAGAAAATATAATATATTTAATAAAAATTAATAATAATTTGAGCATTTCAGGAGAACGATTTGCACAAGATTTATGTCAAGCAATGAAAAGAAGATGTCCTGGCCTAGGAACAAATAATCCTTTATCAACTGATACTTTTCAATTAATATTCTCAGCGTTACAGCCACGAGTAGCTGCTTGGCCAATAATAGCAACAGAATTAACACAATTAATTGGACAACTTAGGAACAAGGCATCTAAATTATTTTTTTAAAAATATTAAATAATAATTTTAAGGCAAGAACAGGTACTTCTGCAACATCAACAACAACTCCTTATATGACAGGAGGTGCTCCTCCATTTATGCCAATAAAAATGTCTGAGGGAAGAACATCTGGTTTTTAAATAAATTTTGTTAAATTATTTTATTAAAATTTAGCAGGAACACCAGTTATTGGAGGCACATCTGTTCTTCCAATTGGAGCTCCAACAACTCCAACCTCAAATCCTTTTACACTTTTTCAACAAAGAGAACAAATTATGCGTAATTTACGTTCAACTCCTGGAAATGAATTTCGTAGTCCTGACTTTAGAAATTTATCTCATTTGCATAGTGGATCACCTAGCCATGGAAATATAGATTTTGGAGGTTTGTTTGTTGATAATTTTTGTTAAAATAATCAAAAAAAGTAATTTTACACAATACGGTTCCAAATTAATGTAAAATTAAGTCCTAGTAAGATTCGCTTCAGAGTTTGCGATTCAGTGCTCTCTACTCTGAAATGTCTACTTTGACTTACTCTAAACTGTCTGACTCTGAAACGACCCATACCTAAAAATCCCGTTAATTAGTTGTTTAAAAAATATTTGGCATTATGTCCTTTGCCAATTAGTCCTTGTTATTTTCAATTTCATTTTTCTTTTGTTGCTTTTTGTTTTAAGGAATTTTTTTTGGTAATTTTAGAAAATTAAAACTGTTTAATTATGTATTATTCCTAAATTCAAATGCTACAGCCAATAAATCAATACCAAATCTATTTAGATGACTTGAGCACAGTTGTATTTGGAGAAGAAATTCAGGAGGAGGCTAATTCATATTTTCAACAAGTTAGTTTTTATTTTTAAATTTAATAATTGCTAATTTTTAAGATCTATGCTCCAAATGGGCGAATGTCTGTTGCTGAATTCATTTCTAAGCTTAAGTCATTCAAACTTTCTGCCGATCCACGTGATAGGGTAAATTCACAATTCTTATGTTTTTGATTTAAATTTCATTCTTAAAACTATCGCGGAGTCTTTTATTAAATTTTAGGAGCTTCTCCTTTGCGTTATAAAAAATCTGTTCGATGAATACAGATTTTTTCGTGAATATCCAGATCGAGAATTGAGGACAACTGCTGAAGTTTATGGTGGAATTATTAGAGAAGAAATTGTTGAGTAAGTTTTTAACTTTTTATTTTTGACTAGTTTAATAGTTATAGACAAATACAATTTGCTACGGCTGTTCGCCGAGTTATTGAGTCATTAAATGACGAACCAGGAAGTATGCTTTGGACTTTTGGGATTACTGCTTTGACCAGTTGTAGAGCAATTCTTCATAAATATCCAAAGTTTTGCGAAATGGTTGTTGCTCTTGAAACTTTCAATCGCTTTCCTTCTGGACTTAAAGACTATTTAACATTTGGAGTAAAAGGTCAACTTCCTCCAATGCACACTACTGACAGAGATATTTCATGGAGTTCTGGTCAATCATTTATTCCATCTTCAATGATTCCACCTTCTCCTTTTAATATGCCAATGATTGGATCAACTCAACCATTTACGATTCCGCCAAATATTGGAAGTATGAAGTTTTCTGCTCCGAGAGGCCTTACTACTGTAAGAATTTTTGAAAAATTTTTGAAAAATTCTTCAATTTTTGCTTAATTTTTCGATTATCTTAAATACTAAACTATTCAATTTTAGGGGAATTCTATGTTGAACGTTACCAATGTCGACATTCTTGTTAGTGCCACCGAGCGTGATGGTAGTCAAGTCAAACAACCTCCACAAGTTGTGTTTGAGAAAGTTGCTTTTACTTGTAACAATCTCTGTACTAATAACTTAATGGAAAAGGTTTAACTTTTTTAAAACATTCAACAATATTTTTGGAAATTTTTAGACTCAAGAAATTAATGAACTCGTAAAAGATGGTGGAAATGACTTCAATATGTGGCTCGCTCAATATTTGGTTATGAAACGAGTTACTGTAGAACAGAATTTTCAACCTCTATATAACAGTTTTTTAATGTTAATAAACAACGAATCTTTGGACGAGTTTATTCGTAAAGAAACTTTTCGTAATATTGGCATTCTTCTAAAAAGCGACAAACGCCAAGCTGTTTCTAATTTTGGTGATCGTCAATTGCTTAAAAATCTTGGACATTGGTTGGGAATAATTACAATAGGACGAGATCAGCCTGTGCTAGCAAAGAATATAGATTTAAAATATCTTCTAATTGAAGCTTTTTATAAAGGACAACAAGAACTTCTTTATATTATTCCTTTTGTTGTTAAATGTTTAACTGCAAGCGCTAAAAGCACGGTTATTTTTTGAATTTATTATTGACATTTTTTAATTATTGGAAGATTTAATGCTTTTAATTTTCTTTGTAGATTTTTTGAGAATTTATGAAAATAATTTAGATTTTTGGACCTAAATGTGCTTGGATTTACTCTCTCCTAAAGGTGCTAGTCGAAATTCACAATGAACCAGATCTCAAATTAAACTTAAAATTTGAAATTGAAGTTCTTTGCAAAGAACTTAGCATTGACTTACGCAGCGTTGAAGTTGGAAATTATTTGAAAGAATCTAGCAGACTGGTCAATTTTTCTTTAAATTTTTAATCTAAATTTCTTTGAAATTTTTAGCCGAAACTTTTACCAGTCAAGCCAGAAGGTCCTTCACCAGTTCCTTCCTCTTCTATTGCTCCACTTCAACAACCATTTCCTCCCGGAGTGTCAATGTTTGGCGGAGGTGGAAATAGACCTGCATCTGCTTCTGAAATGCTTTCTAACTTAAATATTTCTACTACTGGTGGAAGAGATTCCGCGTTTTCTGCGTCTCCTGCTTTTTCACAGCAAGCTTTGCAAATTGCACCAAAAAATGCAGTACAAGCTCCGACAATTCCTGCATTTAATTATGCTGATTTGAATATTTTCACACAATCAGGTTTATTTGAAATTTTATTTTTAAATTATTGAAATACTTGTCAAACCATAGATTTTAAAATTAATCTGATTTTTATTTTAGTTCAATTTAAATTTTTATTTTTGAGAAAAAAATATGATGGTTCTTTTTATTAAATTTATTTTTGTTTAGGTCTCATGCAGAATACAACGATTCCACAGCATCTTATTATTTTCCAAATGCATCCAAATCTTAAATATTTATGTAAAAATGCTATTTTGCATTCAATCAAGGAACTTATTGGTTTATATTTAAAAAATTTTAAACTTTTTTTTTAATTTAGGCGGAATTGCCGATCGTGCTATTAGCGTTGCAATAACTGCTACTGAACATGTCTGCCGTAAAGATTTTTGTTTTGATCCATCAGAACAAAATATTCGTCGAGCAGCACATCAAATGATGCGTGCAATGACTGCTGGAATGGCTGCAATAACTTGTAGAGAGCCTTTGGCTACAACAATGCTTGGAATGCTTAAACAAGCACTTTGTAATGCTATTGGAAATATTTTATCAGGAAGTGATCAAGCAAAAATGATTGATGAAACAGCAATTGCTGTTACTGAAGCAAATATAACTCTTGCAACAAATTTTATTGTAAAAAGTTCTTGTGAGAAGGCTGTTATAGAAATTGAGAAACGTTTGGATTCTGAATTTGCTGCACGTAAATCGGCAATGAAAGAAGGTAGAACATTCCAAGGTAGTACTGAACTTACTGCTATATTGGAAAAAGTTCCTGAAGCGATAAGAATTAAAAATGGATTTACTTCAGAGTTAAATATGAAGATTTATGACGACTTTTCTGCGTATGTGAATTTTTTAAATAATTTACTTGATTTTTAAATAAATTTAGAAAGATTTGTGGCTTCAAGCCTTTAGTTCCAGAGGAACGTTTCATTGAGTTTACTCGTCGTGGTCAAATGACAACACCTGCAGTTGGTAGTGGACCTAGCCGAACACCTACAAATGCTTTTTCTACTCCATTTGTTCCAGCTACCAATATTTCATCTTTACCTGATGGACGTCCTCCAACAATTACTTTGCCAAATATGCTTCCTTCTCACTCATCACAAATGTCACATCAAACATCAATTATGGGTGGTGGTGATCGAATGCAAATTAATCTATTTTCTGATGAAAATAATTTTAATTCTACAAATATTGGAATCAGAAAAATGAATGAAGAACAATTATTACAAAGTAAAGTTGAGACTATTTTGAGAGAATGGATTACTATTTGTTATACTCCAATGGCACAACGTGATCCACAACATGCGTTGGCATGTATTGTACAAATGGTTTTTTTTTTTATTTTATTTTTTTGGACATTTTTAAATTATAGATGCATGACAATGGAGTGTTAGCAACTGATGAAATGATCACAAAATTCTTTAAAATCTGTGCAGATATTTGTTTTGATGTTTCCTATCGTTTACTTAAAAATGAAAGTACTGGTCAATCGACAGTTGTTCGTCAACGTTGTTATTATACATTAGATGCTTTTACTAAATTGACATGGTTTTTTTTAATCTATTATAATTTTAATATAAATTTTTTTTAATAGTCTAATGGTTAAATACAGCGATGGCCAACATCATTCAACGAAAGTTAATTTACTCAAAAAAGTTTTAAACATTTTGAGCAGCGCTGTTCATAAAGATCATGAACAACGAAAATCTGAATTTAATGGAATGCCATTTCATCGAATTTTGATTATTATGTTCAATGAATTGACTGCTCCAGATCCTGTTTTGGATCCAATTCAGTGGCATATTCTTGAAGCTTTTGGGTATATAAGATATTAATTTTATATAAATTATTTACAATTTCTTTATTTAGACAAACTCTCTTTTTGTTACAACCTCGTCGTGTACCTGGTTTTGCATTTCATTGGCTTGATATTATTGGACATCGAAATTTTATTGGACGATTGCTTGCAGATAGTTTTGATTTGGGTCGAACTGGTGCTATGTATACTCAATTAATACTTTGCCATCTTAAATTCTTGGCACTCTTTCTTCGTAACGTACAACTTCCAAAGCCTATTTCCTTTATTTATAAAGGAACTTTGAGGGTTTTATTAGTTATTCTTCATGACTTTCCAGGTAAATTATGAAATATATATTATTTTTTGACATATTTTAGCTGATTAAATTTGCTTTTTTAAAATCCTTTTTATTTTTTTTATTTTTAGAAATTCTTTGTGAATATCACTATGTTCTCTGTGATACTGTTCCACCAAATTGTGTACAGCTGCGCAATTTGATTTTAAGTGCGTATCCAAGAGACATGAGACTTCCAGATCCTTTTGCAGAGAATTTTTCGAAGGTTAAAAATTAATTATTTAAATTTTTTATAAAAATTTATATTTTTAGATTGAAAACGTTCCTGAAATGAGCACAAATCCTAAAACACATGGAGAAATTAATAATATAATTTCTCAAGATTTGCGTAAACGTTTAGATGATTATTTTGAAACTCGTACTTCAATTAGTCTTCTTTCTGATTTACCAACTTTTCTTGAATCATCATTACAACAACAAACAACATCACCAAGTCAAAAATATAATATTAGTGTTATTAATTCTGTTGTTATGTATGTTGGTGTTAGAGCAATTGATTCAATTGATGAGAAAAAACAAAGAATTTCAATGGAAACAATTGCACATACAGCTTTTATGGACATTTTTCAGAATTTGGCTGTTTCTCTTTGCACTGAAGGTTTTTTTTAATTAAACATAATGTTTAAAAAATTTTACAAGAATATATACTTTTGATAATTTTAAAATAATTATAAATTTAGGAAAATATTTGCTTTTTAATGCAATGGCTAACCAACTGCGTTATCCAAATTCGCATACGCATTACTTCAGTTGCACGTTACTTTACCTCTTTTTGGAGGCAAATTCTGAACAAATTCAAGAACAGATTACGCGGTATGATTTTTACTTTATTTTAAAAAATATATTTATGCACTAGTTCTTGGTTATGGTAATTAGAATTTTATTGTTAATCACTAAATCTTTCCTTCTATTTATTTAATTAGTACCATAAAAATAACATTATTCTTAAATAAGTTACTTTTGGTGTATTATTGTCACTTTCTTTTAATATATTTACTTTTTTCAGAATTCTCTTTGAACGACTTGTAGCACTTCGACCACATCCTTGGGGTCTTCTTATCACTTTTATTGAACTCTTCAGAAATCAGCGTTACAGTTTTTGGAATCATGACTATGTCCGTTGTGCACCAGAAATTGAACGGTTTATTTTTAGTTAAAATATAATAATCCAATTCTTTCAATTTAGACTTTTTAAAAGTGTTGCAAATTCATGTGGTATTACTTCGATACCAACGGAACTTCAATCTAATGGAACTTAATAAAAATATTTTAAACAAAATAAAAAAGAAAAAATGTTCTTAAATATTAAGGTATATTTATAATAATGAATTTAAATTAAAAAATAAATATTATATTTGTTTAATTAATGGGATAATTCACAGTAAAAAGAAGATAATTCACCCAATAAATAATAAAATTGCTCTATTTTTTTTGAAAACTTTTCTGTTATATTATTTCTTTATTTTCTAAAGGTGAATATTATTATTTTTCTTTTGTGTGAATTATTCTTTTACACAATTATATATATATATTATTATAATTATTAATTGTGTATTTTTGTTTCACATTTGCTATTTTTATGTTTTTATTAATTTTTTGTTCTTTGATTTATCGACACAACTATTACATATTTACTTGTTTTTTCTTTTCCACTCTCCCGGGTAATTATTACTATATTATATTTGGATTTTTTAACTCTCATTTATTGTTCTCTCTCTCCTTAAATAATTTTTTTTGATTTTATGTTATAAATAAAATAAATATGTAAAAAATTAAAAATTATTTTTTAGTATATTTCAATAAATAAATTCATTTAAATATTTCTCTAATTTTAAGTAAAAAGTCGTCATCATTATATCTTCGCACATTCAAAGAAATAAGCCACAAACATTTTCATTCCATTTATGTAATTGTAGACATCCAACTTTTCGTTCTAAAAAAAAATTTTTTAGAACAAAATTTAAACAACTAGAACATAAAAATTAAAAAAACCTGAGAATGTGCCATATCATCAGAACGACCCATAGGCAAAAGCATAACATTTTTCCCAGTTATATTCTTTTTAAAAAATATTATTTTAAATATAAATAATTTAAAAAAAACCTGAAATGTTAAAGTCACAGGAATACTTCCACCTTCTCTAGTAAAGTCTGGTTCAACACCATATACTTAATAAATATATTAATATTTAAATATATTTTAAATATTATACCTTTTTTAACAGCATTAGATCCAGCTTTATAATGAGCATGTCGAAAGTCACCCAACCAAGCCAAAGCACCACCACTTGGAATTACTCTATAAATAAATAAATTATATAAAAACATTTATTAATTTTTGGAGTTTACTTAATTTTATTAGCAGTTTCTCTTTGAGCAAAGATTTTGGTCAACTGGTCAATAACAACTTTGTTTACTTCATCGGGAATCATATCTGGCACTAATCTGAAAATATTTTTAAATTTTTAAAGTTTTTAAATTTTCTAAAACCGAATGCTAAATTTTCCAATAACTTTTGCGGGAATAACAGTTTTTGTTCCTTTTCCATAAAAAGCACCTTCAATACCTAAAAAAAGAAAATAAATACAAACAAATAAATATTTTATTTTTAAATTAACCATGAACTGAAAGAGAAGGTTGACGCCATCTACGCATTAAAATTTCCTTTGGATTTGTAGACATTAGCTTTTCAACTCCAATATCTTTTTTAAATGCTTCCTATAATTTTTATATAATTTTTATTTAAAAATTAAAAAAATAACCATGTCAAATGATGTAATTTTGTCATAAAGCTTAAAAATAAAAATATTTTTTTTAATTATTTTTTTAATTATAAGTTAATTCACTCCAATTTTTAAATTATTAAAAATCCCAAAATGTGTAAAATAAAAATTAGAAAAATAAATATATACCTCAGACTCTTCCTTTGTTAATTCTGCTACCATTTTATCTAAACCTCTACAAAAATAATAATTTATTATTATTTTTTAGTTAAAAAATATTTTTTACTTGATAAGAATATTTCCCTTATTATCAGTTAATTGACTTAAAATCCAACAAAGATCAATCATTGGTTCATGTCTTAAAAATAAATAAATTATTAAAAAATAATAAAATATTATTTATTTATTTACATTGCCCCTCCATACGTTCCTGAATGAAGATCTTGTTTTGGTGAAGTAACTTCTAATTGATAAGAACAAATACCTCTATTTTAAAATATTATAAAAAATTAATTTAGTCAAATCTAATTTTATAAAATAATAATAATCGAATAATTCAACTCTAGAAAAAGTTTTTCTCCTTTATTATTACATTAATGCACCCCTTAACAATTATTTTTTAAAAATATAACCTAAGTCCATAAGTAATACAAGGTTTTTCTTTTCCAAGCCAATAATTGTCTGAAATACAAGTAAAATCAATATCTTCAAGAAATTCTTTTTTATGTTTCTCTAGAATTGAATCTAATCCTAAAGAACCACTTTCTTCCATTCCTTCAAAGACAAACTTTAAAAAAATAAAATAAATAATTTTAATAAAATAAAAAATAAAACCTTTAAATTAATTGGAATTTCAATTTTTAATTTTTGAAGAGTTTCAATAACATTAAGCCATCCAAGTACTGGGCCTTTATCATCTGTAGAACCTCTACCAAATAATTTCCCATTAATTTCAGTTAATTTAAATGGTTCAGTATTCCTTAATATTTTAATAAATAAATAAAATAATAATTAAAAAATAACCATCCATCATCTAAATTTGCTGGTTGAACATCCAAATGACCATAAATAAGTAAAGTTTTTTTATTTTTATCATTCCCTAATGTTCCAAAAATAACTGGTGGAAGTGGAATTGTTGTTCCATCAGGTAATGTTTGTATATCATTTTTTATTTGTTTACAAACAATTCCAAGTTTTGTCATAAGCTTAAGAAAATAGTTTGGTATTTTTCTGACATAACAGAAAAGTACAAGAAAATAAATAAATAATTTTTACTTTTTCAGTCCAGTCAATCATTCTGTAAAAAATAAAATTTATTTTAAAAAATATTTAAAATTGAAAAATTTGATAATATTTTTCCTCCTTTTTTTAAGCTTTAAAATATTTTTTTAAAACTTTTTTTACCTGAAAACATCTTCCCGATGTTCAGCAGTTGCAGAAACACTTGGAATTGCAACAGCTTCACGTAAACGTTCAATCCAAATATTTTTGTTTGTTTCAATATATCTAAATATTAAAAAATTATTTTATTTTTTTTAAATTTACTGAAAAACAGAATCATAAATTTTATCCTCTTTAGTAGACATTTTCTTTTATTTTTTAATAAAAATTAATATTATAGAATGTTCTGTTTTCTTTTAAAAAATTATATAAAAATAAAATGTGCAAAAATGAAGACAATTTTAATTAAATAAATACATATATTTATATAAAATAAAATTTGATAAAAATATTTACTCTTTGGCTCTTCTTTATTTAATTATTAAGATAAGAATTGCTAAATTACTTTACTCTTTTAAATATTTAAATGATGTAAATATTTATCAGAAAAATTTATGGGTATTTGACTGGAGGTACGACAATTGTACAGAGGACAATTGTACAGTGAAGGTGGTAAGGGGTTTGATGGTTTGATTTTTCATTGAAGATTGTATTCTTATCTAAATATGTCAAGGAGTAGGTCATCTTTTTGAGAGATGTTCTTTTTTTTTTATTTCGAGACATCTTTTAAAATATTGAAAATTAAATTAGAGAGAATAGATATTAGGTTATTAACAAATTAAACTAAATGAAATCCAATTAATATTGAAAATAAATTTATTCAACAATTTTAGAAACGATATAAATTTCTAATTTATCATGAAAGTTCCATTCCTGTAAAAAGTTTGTCTGCCAAATTCTCAGTCTTTTTCGCTAAAAAGTTTAAATATAAATAAATATATCAAAACATTAAAAAAATACCCATTTTTCTTTGCTGCTTTTTTCTTTTCTTTATCGCTTTCTTAATTACAAGACCAACTTGGGCATTTCCATCGGTATTTTTTAAAGTTTCAGAAGAAATAAATGGACCATTCTCTTCACAAATTTTATTGTTTTTATTTTGATCATCAACTTCCATTCCGGCATCTCCAACTTCATTTTCAACAATTTCTTCTATATTACCACCAGAAATTGGAATAGAGGCATTATAAGTAGATTGAGAGACCATTCTCTGTTCTGGTAGAGCTAAAATAAGCAATTAATTTGATTTTTGTTTATCAAACTCACAGTCTACAAGAATTTGTATATTCTCATCTAAATTGTCTAAATCAAATTCTTTATTAAATTCAGCGACCAATTCAGGCTGAAATTCTGAAAAAATTTGCTGTTCTGGAGGTTCTGTGAAATAACGCAACTTCCCACTATTCCAGTCATTTAAAACCTAAAAATTTTATTTCAGAACAAAAAATTTTTTTTCATTTATTTAATTTTAGATTCACAAAAAAATCATAAATTTAAATATACATACCTGCTTTGCTGCTGCATTCAAGTCTGGCCTTCCACCTTTCTTCATACGTCCGGAACGGCGTGCAATTAAAGCAAGAAAACTGTCACAATCATCAAATTCAGGAATGTTATAGTGAAGAATTAACTGATTTTAATAGCAAATAATTTTTTTAAAAGAAAAGTTTACCATTTTAACAGAACAACGACGGAGCACTGCCTTAACTGGTGTGCAAGGATCAGAAAGTGTCTCGACTCTGACTGCATTTCGAAGCGCCAATTCAGCTAAATCAAAGTTACAACCATCCTTATTAGACTCTAACACAACGCCAGGCGAATCAATTAACCGAATGTGTTTATCCAACTGAATTTCTTGCATTTGTCTAATGAAAGAAAAATTATAAATTCAATTAAAAATCAAAAACCTTGTCAATCCTGGCGTTGC
Organism: Meloidogyne chitwoodi; assembly: GCA_015183035.1. Lineage (NCBI taxonomy): Eukaryota > Metazoa > Nematoda > Chromadorea > Rhabditida > Meloidogynidae > Meloidogyne > Meloidogyne chitwoodi. The sequence goes on from JACZZP010000018.1 coordinate 856,119, forward strand.
ACCTGTCTGGCATGAACGTTTTCTTTTGAGACTGTTAATTACACTACTTTTGCCTACATTTGGAAATCCTTAATACATAAATAAACTTTAGTTAAAATTAAAATTTAAAAAAAAAACCAATCATTCCAACACGAATAGAAGTTTTTATATCCTTGACACGACAGTAATTAGATAAAAGTTTCATAACCAAGTCTGCGCCAACACATTTTGAGGAATTAGACGATGACATCAAATTAGAATGCAGAAAACGTCCCTAATTTTAATTAAAAAAATTTAAATATTTAAAAAACCAATTTTTGATTTTGTTCTTGCACAGATGCCTTGAAAGCAATTGTAGGAAGCTGGTTACGAAAGTATAAGAGCCATTTCTTTACGTTCTCTTTTGGTACCAAATCAATTTTGTTTAATAACAAAACTAGGCGTTTGCCTCGTTCAATGACAAGTTTTTCAATTTTAGGACTGCGACTTCCAATAGGATCTCGAGCATCGAGAACCTGAAAATTTTCCAAAATATATTTTTACAGAATATTACTATTCCATTTTCTGATTATTAAATGTATTATCTTTAAAATTAATACTTAAAATTAAAAAACCTCAATAAGGATATCCGAATTCTCAATGGTCTTTCGTACCTCAGAGGCATAGGTCTTTACAGATTTTCCATCATTTTCTACAACTTCAGGCAGAGACTCGACCAAATATTGATCTTGTTCAGATTCAAAGAGAACCTTTGAAAGAGAAAAAACATTTAAAATATAGGTTAGAAATTAGCTAATGTAAGTAGATTGAAAAATTATTAAAGAAAACTAACGTCGTCATTTTCAGCTTTCTTTACAAAATCTATCAAAGATTTCTTCACATTATTACTCACTTGTTTCCCACTTTTTTTTAATTTAAGAGATGCTTTAACTTGAAGTTTCTTTTCACGTGTCTCATCCTTAACTTGTTCCCTTCTAGTCTCGGCTTCTTTTAATAAATCCTCTTTAAAAGGACATTTATTAGGTACCGAAATTGGCTTTTCACCTTTCCTTCCTTTCTTTCTTCCAGAAGCTGAATGAAAAAATAATACTAAATTATAAATAAAAGCAAACCTTTGTCTAACTTTTTTATTTTCTTTGAATGTTCACGGACTTTACGTTGAATTTTGTATTTCTTTTTGCATGCCAAACGCCTGCTTGGTTTTTCTGAATAATTTATAAGTTAAATTAAGTTTAACGTAGTGAATATAAACATACTCAAACAATATTTAGCCATTTATCACAGAAATAACCTAAATTTAATTTTAATTAAAACATAACAACTTAAAAGTCAAATTTAATAATTAAAAAATGCTTCTCGTTTTTAGCATTTTATTGACCATTTTATAACTTTTCTCCTTGCTGGCTTTTTTTATTTTCTTTTATGTAGTCAAGCTCGAGACACGCCCGACTAGGCGCCGGTTTTAACTTTACCTTTTTGACATTTGGCATTTTATATTTATTTTAAATTTTTACGAAATATCTAAATGATGACTGAACTATTTTTAATAAAATTTAATTTGTTTTTTTAACAATTTTATTTCGTTCTTTATTTTTAGATAAAGTATTTAAGAAAATTAAAATGGAAGTTGACCAATCAATTGATCTAGATACTAGTATTCCAAGTGAAATAGAAACTCTTGTTGGCGAAGACGATTATTTAACTTTAAAGAAATTGGAGAATAAATTAGCACATTTAGATGTTATGGAAACGGTTTTTTCAAAAAGATTTTTAAATTTAAACTTCTTTTTTAGTATTTGAAATTGGATATGCGTAATTTGGAGAAAGAGTTGGTACACGCACAAGAAGAGGTTTTATTGTTTAAAATTATATATATTTTTTATATAAATTATAGGTTAAACGTATTCAATCTGTTCCTTTAATTATTGGACAATTTCTTGAAGCTGTTGATTATGACCATGCAATTGTTAGCTCAACTACAGGTTCTTTTTTTAATTGGCTTTTATTAATTTTTAATGAATGTAGGATCAAGTTATTATGTTCGTGTTCTTTCTATTCTTGATCGTGAATTGTTAAAACCAGGATGTAGCGTTGCTTTGCATAAATACAGTAATGCTTTGGTTGATGTTCTTCCACCTGAATCTGATTCTTCAATTCAAATGCTTCGTTCAGATGAAAAACCTGACGTTTCTTATTCAGATATTGGTGGTTTAGACACACAAAAGCAAGAAGTGAGAGAAGCTGTTGAACTTCCACTTACTAACCGTGAACTTTATGAACAGGCAAGAATTTATTTTTTTTCATTTATTTTGTGAAATTCTCTTTTCATCTTAAATATTTCGAATGTTTATATTTTTTAATTTTAGATCGGAATTGATCCTCCTCGTGGAGTACTTCTTTTCGGACCTCCTGGATGTGGTAAAACAATGCTTGCTAAAGCAGTTGCTCATCACACAAAAGCTTCTTTTATTAAAGTTGTTGGAAGTGAATTTGTTCAAAAATATTTGGGAGAAGGTTTAATTATTATTTTTAAATTTTAAATTGTTTTGTTAGGTCCTCGAATGGTCCGTGATGTCTTTCGTTTGGCAAAAGAGAATAGTCCTTGTATTATTTTCATTGATGAAATTGATGCTATTGCCACTAGACGTTTTGATGCTCAAACTGGTGCCGATAGAGAAGTTCAACGAATTTTGTTAGAATTATTAAATCAAATGGATGGTTTTGATCAGAATACAAATGTTAAGGTAAGAAAAAATATTCATATAAACGCATACTACTATTGAAAAAATAATTTTAAGGTTATTATGGCAACAAACCGTCAAGACACTCTCGATCCTGCTTTACTTCGTCCAGGAAGATTGGATAGAAAAATTGAATTTCCTATGCCTGATCGTCGACAAAAACGTTTGGTTTTCTCTACTGTGACTGCAAAAATGAATTTGAGTGATGAAATTGATCTTGAAGATTTTGTTTCCCGTCCAGATAAAATTTCGTGTGCAGAAATTTCTTCAATCTGTCAAGAGGTTTTATTTTATTTGGATTTAAAATTATAATAAAACAAAAATAATTTAATTTTTAAAGGCTGGAATGTATGCTGTCAGGGAGAATCGTTATATGGTCCTTAGCAAAGATTTTAACAAAGCATATAAGCAAGTGGTCAAGAAAGACAGTGATACTTTTGATTTTTATAAATAATTAAAATGTTTTTTTCTTGAGGAGAGGTTATTTTTTAATAATAAAATGTCAATTTTTATGATAATAAATTTGTAAAAAAATGTAGAATTTTTCTTTAATGGATATTTATATATTTTAAGTTTATATTTATATTATTGTTTTATTTTAATTAAATTTAAAAAAATGAAATATGCACAATTAATTATTGGCCCTGCAGGAAGTGGAAAGGTTTAAGAAAAAATTAATTTTTTAAATAAAAATAATATAGTCGACATATTGTGCAACAATTCAAGATCATTGCAAAACAATAGGAAGGAATGTTTTTGTTGTTAATCTTGACCCTGCTGCGGAAACTTTTGCTTATGATTGTGCTGTTGGTTTGTTATTTAATTAAATTTTTGTAATTTGTAAATCGTTTGTGGTCCGGTGGTAGGCCTTTGGATTTTTCTTTAAGATGGTTGTGGGTTCGAATCCCATAGTTGAAAATTATTTTTAATTGGCCTGGGAAAGGAAGTACATAAAAGTTTGTTTTTTTAATTTTCAAAGATATTCGAGAATTAATAAGTGTTGAAGATGTATTAGATGATAAAGAAATCAAAATGGGTCCAAATGGTGCATTAATATTTTGCATGGAATATTTAGTAAAAAATTTGGAATGGTTAAAAGAACAATTACAAGAAGGAGAAGATGATTATTTTCTTTTTGATTGTCCAGGCCAAATAGAATTATATAGCCATTTACCTATAATGCAACAAATTATAACAACTTTACAAGAATGGGAATTTTGTGTTTGTAGTATTTTTATTTTAAATTCAAATTTTTGTTTGGATTCAAATAAATTTATTTCTGCAAGTTTTACAGCACTTTCAACAATTGTGTCACTTACAGCACCTTCTATTAATGTTTTAAGTAAAGTTGATTTATTAAATAAAGAAGAAAAAATTTTTATAAGAGATTTTCTTAATGGGGAATTAACAGATATTTTTGAAGAAGAGGTTTATTTTTAATTTTAAAAATTTTTAAATATTTTTATTTTAAGCAAGAAAAAAATGAATGGACAAAAAAATACAAAAACTTAACAGACGCATTAATGATTGTTTTAAATGATTATAATCTTGTTAAATTTTTACCTTTGGATATTAGTGATGAAGATTCAATTCAAGGTTTTTAATTTATTTATTTTTAATAATTTTTTATTTTAAAGAACTTTTATCAGTAATTGATGTAACAATTCAATATGGTGAAGATTCAGATGTTAAAGACAGATTTCCACAATTTCCATTGGATGAATAATTTTTTGTTTAATTTTATTTTTTTGATTAAATTAAATTTTCTTTAATGAACGTGTTCGTTTACTGAAGACAGATCCTTTATAATTTAACTAGACAAAAAATAGAGGTGTTAAACACACAGGACACGCTCACGAGAGATATATTTAACTGATTTTTTATTTGTGTTCGTCTAGTTCGTCTGGTGTGCACCAAAGTTATTTTACAACGCGTAAAACGCCAAAAAAGTCAATTAGCGAAAGAAGACCTGCTGTGCACCAAACAAAAATCTCCATTCTTTTGCTAGTTTTTTGAACTTTTTCTCTGCACTTTTACACCCAATACTCTATCATTTTCTTCTTCTCTTATTTTTTTCATTTTGAAAAATAGTCAAAAGACCAAAAGGATGGAATGGTCAGGCATAAAAACGAAGCGTAATTTTAGAGTATAATGCTTTGTTTATTTATCAATATAATTCCTTTTTCTTAAATCTAAACTGTTTTTTAAATTCTAAACAATTGTAAATGAAAGGTTTTCATCAAGACCTCAAAAAATCAAATTCGAAATAAGCAGAATATAAAAGATTATTATTTATTTTTTAATTTTCAAAACATTTAAATAATTTAATATGATCTTAAATTAGTTAAATATGTTCTTTGTTCATGTAAAATTCGATTTCCTAGCCAACAAGAATTAAATATACATTTTCTACATTGAAAAACATCAAATTTTTCAGTAGTAGATTTTCTCTCAATTTGCATTACCAAACGGTCAAAACATCTTTTATCTTTTACAGTAACAGATCCAGCAATATTTTGACCTGCATGTAGTCCAAAATGACTTTAAATATAAGTAATTTTTAAAATTATATTTAAATTAATTAATAATATTTACCCAACACAACTTCTCTCAGGTATTTGTGTGTAAAAATCCCAATATCCAAGTCCAACCGCTCTTCTCCTTTTTTTTAATTAAAAAAAAAATAAATTAATATTTTACCTATAAAGATTAAACCAAGCATGATCTTGTCTTATTGAAAGCTATAAAAATTATTTAAATTTATTTTTCTATTTTTTTTTAATTTTACTGTTCCAATCCTGTACCAACCTCTATAAAAATAAATAAAAAAATTAATAAATAATTTTAATTTTTAACCTTGGCAATTTTGTATCAATTCCATTTTCTTCTTTAAATATTGGAGTAGGAATGTGTGTTTCACATGTTACAGAACTAATTAATAATTAATTAATTTAATAAAAATATAATTAAATTACCCGCAAGTTATTTCATTTGTTTCTCTTTAAAAAATAAAAAATTAATTTAATTAATTTAAAATTTAGAATCTGGTGAAGTATAGGTGGTTTTTTTTGTAGCGGTTCAATTTACACAAGTGAGGTGTCATTCGAAAGAGCTCGGCGAGCTGAGTCGAACTAGCCCTGAACGAAGTCGAACCAACTACTCTGAGCCGAGATACAGACCCCCGAAAATCGAAAAACCATAGGGGGGAGTAAGCTCAGTTTTGGGGTGGAAAAGTCGAATATGAGTATGATAGCTCATTCGATAGGTCTCTTTGAGACCTATCGAATGAGACCAAAATTGTCGAGATTGAACGATTTTGAACAAAGTTATGAAAGATCGAAGTTTGCTGGAAACACGCCAAACTTGAACCTACAGAGTGTTTTATCACTTCTTCGTGTGAGAGCCCATCCCTGGTTGGCTTTTTGGTACATGCGTTATTCTACGGCGCAAATTACAACAAAATAATTCAGTGAAAATAATTTAGTAGCAGCCGCGGTAATCACTAATAAGAGCTTACTCCCCCCTATGGTTTTTCAATTTTCGGGGGTCTGTATCTCGGCTCAGAGTAGTTGGTTCGACTTCGTTCAGGGCTAGTTCGACTCAGCTCGCCGAGCTCTTTCGAATAACACCTCACTTGTGTAAATTGAACCGCTACAAAAAAACCACCTATACTTCACCAGATCCAAAATTTATATATTTTTTAACACAAAAATTGTCTTTTTCATATTAAATAATTAATTAAAAATTAAATTACCTATAATATGTACAATAAACATTTCTAAAAATTAAATTATTAATTTAAATAAATAAATAAATAAACTTAACTCAGCTATAACAATTAAATTAAAACTTTTTAAAATTAAAATAATTCCGATTAAAATCATTAAAAGAGTAAAAAAAGGAAAGAATTGATTTAGAATAATAAAATAAATAATTTCTTCTTCTTCTTCTTCTACTCTTTTACAAGCAAAAAAGAAAGGGAAGGGAAGGGGATATTCTCTCCAATAAAATAATATAAATATGTCCTTCATTTATTTTCTTATTTTTAAATTAATTTAAAGAAAAAATAAAAATAAGTTTTATTTTTAACAAAAAAATCAAAAATTAATTAATTAATTAAATTTTTAATATTTTTAATTAATTGTTTAAATTCTTCATCTTCAGATCGTTTACAATTTTCATCAAATTCTTTTTCAAAAAATTTAATAATTGGATTTATTCTTAATTTAAGTTGAGAATTTATCTTTTTTTTTAAAGAAAATAAAAATTAAAAAAAATTATTTTAAAAAAAAACCTCTATTTTTTGTAAATTTTGTATTTTCCAAAGAATTTTAAATTCAGCAATTAATTCCAAAAATTGATTTAATAAATCTTTATAATTTTTATTTAACTAAAAATTAAATTAAATAAATATATTTATTAAATTAAAAAAAAACCTTTTCTAAAGTAATTCTGTCAAATTCTTTTTTAAATGATTTTTCTAATAAAAAAATAAAATTTAAATATTGAGTACAATTATCTTCATTTTCTGGTTTTTTTAAAAGTGCATAAAAACGTTGTAACTTAAAATAAAAATTAAAATAATTTATTAATTAAATAAAAAAACCTTTCCATTTAATGATTGTCTTGTACTTACTCTTCCCAAAACTTTTATAATTAAATTTTTTAATTCTAAAATAATATTTTCTTCAGAATTATTTAAAATTTCAAAACAAATAATTTCTAAAGGTAATTCATCTATTTTTAAATTTTTATCTAAATCCATTAATTTATCAAAAGAAGAAATTGCATTTTTAAAATCTCCAATATCAACACAAATTAAAAGATAATTTGTCCAAAGAAAAGTATTTTCCCAACTTAATTTTAAGGCTTCCTTTTTTTATAAAAATTAAATTAAAATAAATAAATTAAATAAAAAAACTTGTAAAATTTTATGAGCTCTGTGTTTTTGATTTAATTGAATATAACAAGCAGCTGAAAAATTAATTTTAATTAAATTTTAAAAAATAAATAAAGTCTAATAAATGTACAACATTTACGTTAAAAACATTCTCTAATAATTAAGTAAATATATTGAAATGTTAAAAAGAATATTATTATTAAATTATTTTAATAAATAAATACTTCGGTGAAATACTTATAAATATTAGAGAATTTAAGCTATTTATTTAATTATTAATTTTAAATTTATTTTTAACAAAACATTTTGTTATAAATGTTAAAGTATTTCTTCAATTGTTAATTTATTTTTAAAAATAACCTAAATTATTCCAAGCCTCAAAATGTTCAGGTTCAATACTTACACAACGATGAAAAGCTTTTACTGAAGTCTTTAAATTTAATAAAATTTAAAGAATAATTAATTTAAAAATAACCTCAAAATCTCCAATTTTCATTGCAGAATAACCATAATTAAAATAAACTCCAGACTAAAATAATTAAAAATTAATTAAAAAAAAGAAAAACCTGTAATGGCTGAATATCCAAAGATCTTTTAAAATGTTTAATCGCTTCAGAAAAATTTTTTCTTTTTAAAAATAAATTTCCTAGTGAAGTTCTGGCAAGTGAATTTTCATCATTTGATACCTTTTTTAAAAATAAATATTTAAAAAAATAAATTAAAAAAACTTCAATAGCTTTAAAATAATAAAATTCTTTATTTGTAATATTTCCTAAAAGACAATAATAAAAAGAATCTTCTTTTTCTTTTAAAAGTCTTTTTATAATAAATTCAGCTTTTTCAGTTTGTCCACAATTTAAATAACAATTTACAACATTTTCCCATAAATTTAATTTTTCAAATATTTTTATAGCATTCGAAAAACATCCAAGAGAAAATAATATTTCTGCATGTAATTTATTTATTTTCCAAAAAGGAAGAGGAGAAGAAGTAAAAATTAAATTTAAACGTTCTTTTTTAATTGACTAAAAATTTAATTTAAATTTTTATTTATTTTTTCTTATAAAAATAAAATAAAAAAACCTCATTTTTTACAACAGTTTCATTCACTATTTTAGCCAATATTTCCATTTGTGAACAAGCTCTTTCAATTTTTCTAGAATTATTTATTTCTAATTTTGATCGTTCAATAAGTGCTCTCATTTGAAGTGACCAACAAGGACTTTGATTTATTACCTTTTTATTTTAATTAATTTAAATTTAAATTTAAAAAAGAAAAGAAAACTTCTTCTAAAAAAATCATTGTTTTTTCATTTCCTTGTTGTTCAAATTTATTTTCATTTATTTCCAAAAGTGCACTAATTAAAATACAAGCTGTTTGGTGTGAATTAAGTCTTTCATTTTCTACAATTTTTTCATCAAAAATAATTTTATCTAATAAAGTATCATCTTCATTTTTTTTATTTTGAATAATTTCTGTTGGTAATTCTTCAAAAGAATTATTATTAGAATTTATTTCAAACTATTTAAAAAAAATAATTAAAATATTAAAAATAAAATAAAAACCTCTACAAAAAGTTGAGGAAGACTTTTTACTTGAAATTGAGTTCTTTTTCCTTAAATTTATTTAAAAATATATTTTATTTTTAATTTTAACCTAATGCTCCATTTAATTTTAATTTTTTAAATCCAGCCATTTTACTAGCTTTTTCTAAACATTTTTTAGAAGAAGAAAATTCAAAAGAATTTAAAAGTGAAATTGATCTTTCCAAAAGAAATTCAATAAAATAAATATTATTATTTTGATTAATTGAAGAAGAAGAATAAATAATATTTAATAAAATATTTGACTAAAAAATTAAATTAAATAATTAAAAAAATTAACCAATTCATCAATTTGTTTAATTAATTCTTCAATTTGTTTATTATCATTTAATATATTTAACCAAATATTTAAAAATCTATATTTCCAAAAAATATTAATAAATTGTTCATCTGAAGAAGAAAAAGATATTTGATAAAAAGCTTCTTTTGCTGCCCATAAATGTTCAATTAAACTAAAAAATAAAATAAAACAAAATTATCTATTAGAATTGAAGTCAGAAATCTAAGTTTTTCCGGTCTGTTAATCATTAAAAATTTTATTTATTTAATGAAAGGAAATAAAACTAAAAATTCCTTTTATTATTTTTCTCTCAAGTACTTAATATTTAAAAATTAAAAAAAAACAAACCGAGTATCATAAAAAGGTTTATTTAATCCAAAAGATAATTCATTAAATGAAATCTCTCTTAAATGTTCATCATTTAATTCAAAATCTTCAATTAAATTTTGAGAAGTAAATAATGATTGTTGTTGATCTTTTTAATTAATTTTAAATAAATTTAAATTAAATAAAAAAAATACTTTCAAAACCAGCAAAATTAGCTCCAACAAAAGTTAATAAATGAGAAACAGCAGAATCAAATAATTCATTTTCCTTTAAATTTTTAATTCTTTTTTGTAAAATTGATTTAAAATCGTTGTTGACAGTTTCCATTTATTCTTTTTTTAAATATTAAAATAAAAATTTTATGTACTTAAAATATAAATATTATTTAAAAAGTTTACAATTTATTTAATAAAATCATATAAAAAAAAGAAAATATTTATATTGGGTATACTTTTTTATTTGATTGAGAATAGAGAAAATAGATTTGTGTTTTTTATTAATAAATAAAAAATTAATTTATTAATTTTCCTTTAAAAAAACTAAAATTTCTAGCTAATAATAAATCTATTAGTTTAAATAGATAAATAAAGTATAGACTATTAAATTTAATTAAAAATATTTTTAATTAATATGCTGCCCTTTTTCCAAAATAAATTTCTTATCTACGCCTATAAGTATTTTAAAAATTAATAAAATATATGTAAAAATAAATTTGATAGAATTACAATTTTTTAATTAAAATGTATACTAAATTGACACAAAAAATTTAAAAATATTTTTATTTCTTGAATCCTTTCAAAATTGGATAAATCTTTAAAAAAAATTAAATTAAAAAAAAAATAATAAACCTGATTAAAAGCTTCGTCAATATCACTTTTATATTTTGCTCCAGTTATAACAACTTTACCACTAACAAAAATAAGTAAAACAACACGGGGCTTTAAAAAAAAAGAAAATAATTATAAAAAAAAAAAAATAAATTTAAAATAAAAGAATATACCTTAACCATTCGATAAATCAAACCAGGGAAAAGCTCTGGTTCATAAGTACTGAATTGAGCGTGAGTTATACAAAGACCTAAAAAACAAATAAAACAATAATATAAAATAATGTTTTTAAAAAAACCTTCCAATTGAATTGGAAATTTAACATCACAAGATCCAACCATATTTTGAACTTTAAATTCTGTAAATTTTGCATTAAATCCCAATTTTTGTACAATTCTAGCATATTTTCTAGCTGCTAAACGACTCATTTCTTCTGATCTAATTTTTAAAATAATAATTAAAAATATAATTAATAAATAACTTTGCTCCAGTGCAAACCATTTTTCCGGAAGAGAAAATTAATGCCGTTGTTCTTGGATCACGAATACGCATTATAACGGCAGCAAAACGTCTAAAAATTATTTAAAAAATCTTTAAATATATATTTTTTAATTAAATTTACTTTGGATTATATTCAGCATTACGAGCTCTTAAAGCAATTTGTTTAAGATCCAATTGGACACCTAAATATTTGTTAGTGTTAAAAAGCGAAAAATTAAATTAAAATTTTTAAGAGAAAAAATTATTCTTTTGATGTAATTTTATCAAAAATAATATTAAAATTGCTATAAATTTCAAAAAAAACCTAAATTAACAGTAGAAACAATATTTTGAAGTGTAGGTGAGGGTACTTCTGCTGGTGTACTAAAAGGAGTAGCAGGAATAATTGTAGGAATATTTGAAGCTGGTAAATGAGAGCCAATATGTGAATCTCTAACAGAATATCCTCCTTGAAGTGGAGTCATTGGCACAGCCAAATTATTTACACTTTCAGGTCCATCTGTATAATTACTTGCAGATGCTGGAATTCCAGCTAAATTTACAACACTTGATGGCCCTTTATATTCATTTCCAGCATTTGAAGAAAAAGGATTGAGTACTGAACCGGGGCCTTGGCTGTTAAATACAGACGCTGTTTTGAAAAATTAAGGTATTAATTAAAAAATAAAAATACACAAATTTTATATTTAACAATTGTTTTTCAAATAAAATATTTTATTAAAAAAAACCTGGTCCTCCAACAGAATGAATAGACTGAGCTCCAATATTTATTGTAGAACCAGGACCTCCTACACTTCCAAAAAGACTCTGATAATTAGATAGAGGCTGTTGAGTTACTGATCCAGGACCATTAGAACCATAATTCAAAACACTACTGTGCATAGGTAGTTGGCCACCACTTAAAAGATTTAATAAAGATTGAGGATTAGCAGGTGAAGTGCCAAATTGATCCATAATTGAGTAAAGTCAAAATAAATTTATTAAGTCCTTTAAATTAAAAAAAATATTAGATATAAATATAATTCGATAAAAATTAAAGAATTGTATAGCTTACAGACAGTAGAGTCACTGATTATATTTTTATTCACATAATACACAATAAATAAAAGAAAAATACTCTAAAGAAGAATTAACAATTTTGGAGAATAAAACTAAAAGAATAAATTATGTAAAATTTTAAAAGTTTTTCTTAAATTAAATTATTAAAATTATTAAATTCTTAGAGGATTTAATTAAAAAAAGAATCATCATCTTCGTCTTCTTCAATAATTTCAATACTAATATTATTATTATCTTCAACAAAAATTGTTTCTTCTACACAATTAATTTCTTTTTCTTCTTGTTGTTGTTCTAATAAATTTTCTTCTTCTTCCTCTTCTTCAAAAATAATTATTTCTTTATGATTAGTAGTAATATGTTCAAATATAGTTTCATCAACTACTAAATTTGTTTCATTTTTTTCTTCATTTTTAGATTTTTCATCATTCCATAATTCTGGTAATTTTATTGGTAAAAGATCTGATAATAAACATCCTGATCTTAAATTTATATAAACCTAAAAAAGTTAATTAATAAATATTAATAATAATAATAACCTCTTCTGAACGTTCTACAATATCTTTAGGAATTCCCATTTTTAAAGCAGTAAAAGTAGCATAAGAAAAATCAGTAATTCCATCAACTAAATTAAAATGAAAATCTAAAGTATCATCATCAACTCTGCTAACACCCATTGTTTGATATTTTAAAAGTTTATTTGGATCTATTAATAATTCTGGAAGTGCATAAAAATGAGAAGCAACAATTACATGAGGACATTTTTCTATTGGTCCTTCAAGCCAATAATTTAAACAGCTAGCTAATAAAGAAAGACCAACTTCCTTAAAATTAAAAACATTATAAATATATTAACACAAATATATAGAATTTATAACAAAAATATTTATTTTGGGAGGAATATGTGTAGAAAAGAAGTTGTAGTACTGGAAAATAAACTAAAGGAATTATAAAGGGATAAAACCTTTCAAAATATTGAATTTCATTTAAGAAATTAAGGTAATATTTTTATTAATTTTCACAAACCGTTTGTGTTCCTTTCCCAAACTCGTCAATTATAAGTAAAGAATTTTGATCACTACAAGCAACTGCCCTCGACATCTAAATATTTTTAAATAAATAATTTTTTAAAATAAAAACTTGTTTCAAATCATTAGCAAATGAAGACATTCCATCCAATACAGAATCAACGGTATAAAGCCTTGACATTATTCTATTAATTTTTCCAATAGTTGCACGATAAGCAGGTACAAAAGAGCCAACACATGCTAAGTAAACTATTGCTCCAATCTAAAAATTATATTAAAAGAAAAAAGATATTTTAAAATATATACCCAACCATTTTAAGATAAACACTTTTTCCAGATGAATTAGGGCCAAATAATACTTTAATTTTTCCATCTTCCGTTGAACTACTTAAAAAAAATTAATAAAATATTATTTTAATTTTAAATAAAAAAAACATTATAGGATTAGACACATATGTCCCTAATTTACATAAATGTTCAGCTATTGGATGTCTAGCCTCTTTAATTGACAAAATAGGTTCTTCAACAAATTTAGGACATATCCAATTGTATTTACGAGCAACTTGTGAACTAATATTTTGAAATAATTTAAATAAATTAATTAATAATATTTTATTACAGTGAAACAAAACAATCCAAAGTAGCAGCCAAATCGATTGCATCAATCACAATTTGACGAGATCCAAGTATTCGTTTTTGCAAACTAAAAAAAAGTAAAATAATATTCAAGTAAAATAATATAAATACTTTAAAACAATATTAGTTTCAGCATCAATAATTTCCATTTTAATATCACCAACAGTTTCATCAAGTAAACGCATACGTTTTGTTTTAAAATAAGACATTCCTTCTGAAGTGAAAATCTGAAAAATAAATAAAAAATTATTTTTATCTTGCAAGGCAATATTAAATAAGGTCGCAATTATAATAAAAATTGAAAGAAGAATATTTTTCTTTTAAAAAACTCTTATTACCAATTCAACAATTGCACTTGTACTTGCAGGTATTTCAATAGTTTCTGGAGTCATTAATAAATAACCAATAATAGGTAAATAAGCAACTGTACATGTTTCAATTGAAATTTCATCTGCTTGTTTTCTAGCTACAGCAGTTAATTCATCAGGTAAACTATCATATTGCTTCTTTTCTTAAAAAATTAAACAAAATTAAAAGAAAATAATTAACTATTATCCAATTCCTCGTCTAATCCTTGTTTTATTACAACACGGTTTTCAGCAAGTGTTTCTTGAAAGTCTATCTAATAAAAAATAATTATTATAAGAGAAACCCTCAAGACGAGTTTTATACAATCTTTTTAAGAGAGGCAATAAATAAATAAATTTATAATAAATTAAAAAATATCAAAACAAACAAACCACTTCAGAAATTAAACAAGCAACTTGTTGAAGTCTTGCTCCAAAAAGACTTAATTTGCCCCTTAAAAAAGACAAGTTAACTTCCTTTTCAGTCAAAAATTCACCAATTTTTATCATTGCACAAATACTCTAAAAATATAAATTTAAAAAATTAAATTTGCAAAAAATTTAAATAAAACCGAAAAAAGATTTTTCCAGTCAGAAACAGGCAAATTACCACGACGTATTCGACGAAAAATTGGCTAAAAAATTAAAAACAATTTTTTGATTATTATTAAAAAAACCTTAACAGAAAATATATCTTTAATATAATTATATAAAAATGAAGTAATTTCTAAATTACAATCTTGATGAAAATAAGTAATTGCTTCATGACGTTCAGAAAGTAATTTTAAATTATTTGTAGGTCTTTCAAACCAAATTCTTAAAATTTTTAAATAATTTAAAAAATTTAAAAAACCTAAGTTTTTGTTTTCCAGGTGTAGAACGGCAGAGATTACAAAGTTTAAAAATACTCATTCCTTCACGTCTGTTGTTGCCCCAAACAAATTTTTTTCGAATTGTTTCTGGAGTATAATCAGAATAAAAAATCTCTAAGGCACGCAATGTTGTTGAATCAACTTCAATGCAATCCTCACTTAAAAAAAGCTTTAAAATTTTGATAAAATTTTTAATATTTTAGATTTTCTGTTTAAAATATTTAAAACATAATATTGGGAAGGAAGTTAAATAAAGGAATAAAATTAATATCTTCAAGTTCTTAAAGGAAAATTAAAAATTATACAAAACAAGTGTTGTCATCTTTTCTACGCTCAAATTATCAAAAGTTTGGCCTCCAATTCCATGCTGTTCCATAAATCTTAAAAGTGCACCCAATGACCGAATCTAAAATTATCGAAAAAAAAAAATATAATTAAATAAAACCATATTTGTAGCAGTAAAATCTAATCGAAATGAAGCAATTATTTGTTTATTTCTTACGCCAACACCAAATATTTGTTCTAATTTTTTACAAGCTAATCCAAAACCTTAGAATAATATTAAAAAAATATTTTTCATAAAAAATTAATTTAATAAAATTAAATACTAAATGCAATATCTGGTAAAAAAGTAATAGAAGGTTGCCATAAGGGAGAATCATTACTATCATCATCCAATTCTCCTTCTTCTTTTAAATTTTTATCAGATTCTTTTTCATCTATAGTATTTATAAAAGTCATTTGTGTTTGAGCAAATTGAGAATTATTTGAATCTCTTAAATTTGATCTTTCAGAAATTTCTTCTTCCATACCAGAAACCATACTACCTAAAAATTTAATTAAAAAAATGTTATTATTATTATTAAAACTTTACATTCTTTACGCAAACGCATTTGATATTCAGAATTTTGTGATCGATTAACAAGAATATGTGTTGGCCTTATTTCTCGTAATACTGAAAAAGAAAATAATTTAAATTATAATCTAAATTATTAAATTTACATCTCTCAAGTATTAAAAAATCATCATCTTCAGCTATATCCAACAGTTTAATTTCTTTCTCATCATCATCGTAAATCGCAGCACCCAACCGTCTACCACTATAAGAAATAGCACAAATCTGTGACATAACTCTAAATTTAAGGAAAAAATTAAAAAAAAATTTAAATTATATTTAAAATTATTTTATAATAACGACAAAAATCATTTATAAATAAATATCAAAATTAAATAAAAAATTTATTATTAAATTATGGGAAAATCACAAGAAAAAATTAAACGGCCCTCACTTTTAAACAACAACAAAATTATGACAATATAAAAAAATAAAAAAAATTAAAACATTATTTGCACCAACGATGACGAAAACCAATATAAGGCGGGAGCACATGTGCTAAAAAAAATATTTTAAATTTATAAATAGATAAGGTATTCTAAAAAACTTTTTCAATTTTCGATACATTTTTTAGCTTCATATAAATGGTATATTTTATTAACCTTTAGTAATTTTTCCAGAAAAAGATGGCGAAGGACGATGAAAAATTGGCCCTGTAGCAGAAGGTCTCTGAGAATAAGCAACAGATGCCGGTACAAAAGAATTGTTTGAAGACTGTGAATGATTATATTGAGCTAAAATATCTTAAATTAAAATATAATAAATTAATATATTTATTTAATATTAACCTTTGTTGGTGTTTCTTGCAGAAAATGTAGGAGAAGGACGATGAATAATTGACCCCATAGCTGATCTTTGGATGGAAATATTTGATGCCAGAGCAAAAGAATTATTAACTGGAGAAGAATGCGTCTGACTGTTAACTTGACTAAGCAATTTTTTGTACTAGAAAAAATTATAAATTTAAATAAAATTGTCAATTCTTAATCAAATATTGAATCAAGATAACAACCTTAAAAAGATTGGACTTTCACCTAAAATTTTCTCTTTCTAGGGCTTTCGATCTTTTAATCATTTACTATTCATCATTATAAAACCATACCTGTTCATCTTTATATTTCGTTAAATGTCCGCGCTGAGCTGATTGGAATGCAAGAGTAGTGCTAAGACGATTCAAATACTCAGTTAGAAGAGCTTTAGGCGGTTTGAAGAAATCCATAATATCAGGACGCATTTTTCGATTAATTTGCATATACCCTGAATCAATAAGACAAACAGTGCAACGCTTGCGTTTTTGATTTGCATCCGCTTAAAATTAAAAAGTTCATTTTGTGAAAAATGCAATTAAAATTTAAATCTGTAAGAATTACGTGGTTCAGCACATCCTTCACAAAGTATATGCCCACATGAAGTAAACCAAAAATTTGATGTAGTTGTTGGTAGAATATAACATTTATTGCCTAAACTTTTAAATTAAAAAAGTCCATTAACGATAATTATTTTAAGAAAAATTACAGTGTATCCAAGGATCCATTTTGGAGATTATTTTTGAGGCAAATGCAAATAATTACAAAAAAATGAATTTCTGAGATAAAGAAAAACTGTAAAAAAATTAAAAAAAAAGCGAGAAAATTTTAAATATTTTTAAATATTATTTTTCTGGCATAATGTTCCATGACTTTTTGTCAACGGACTTTACGTCAACAGACCATCCATCTATAATTTATGTTAATGGACTTTAAGTCGACGGACTTTTCGTCAATGACTAAAAATATTAATAATATGTAATTGAGGAGTTTATGTTTGTCCGAGTTTTTATACTAAACTGATTGGGGAAGTAGAAGTGGGGGCTTTTATAGTAAGTTTTTAAAAGTTCGATACTATATAAACAGCGTATTTTACCATTCTCCTGTTCTACGAGCAGCGCCAACTATCTGTCCGACTTCTACAAGCAACGTCAACGGTCTACGAGCTACGCTATCGGTGATTGTTCTATGGGCTAAGGTTCTGCGAGCTACGCTAACGGCGGTGGTGCTTGAGACTAAGGTTTGGCGAGCTACGCTAACGGCGTTGGTTCTAGAGACTAAGGTTTGGCGAGCTACGCTAACGGCGTTGGTTCTAGAGACTTAGGTCTTAGGAGCTAAGCTAAGGCGTTTGTTCAATAAACTGGTGTCTTAGGAGCTAAGCTAAGGCGTTTATTCAATAAACTGGTGTCTTAGGAGCCACGCTAAGGCGTTAGTTCTATGAGCCAAGGTTCTAAGAACAGTGCCAACTGTCTGTGAGCTACGCCAACGTCTACGAGCAACGTCAACGGTCTACGAGCTACGCTAACAGCGATTGTTCTATGGGCCAAGGTTCTGCGAGCTACGCTAACGGCGGTGGTGCTTGAGACTAAGGTTTGGCGAGCTACGCTAACGGCGTTGGTTCTAGAGACTAAGGTTTGGCGAGCTACGCTAACGGCGTTGGTTCTAGAGACTTAGATCTTAGGAGCTAAGCTAAGGCGTTTGTTCAATAAACTGGTGTCTTAGGAGCTAAGCTAAGGCGTTTGTTCAATAAACTGGTGTCTTAGGAGCCACGCTAAGGCGTTAGTTCTATGGGCCAAGGTTCTAGGAGCTATGTTAACATCTACAAGCTACGACAACGGTGATGGTTCTGTGATGGTGGTGTGTAAGGTCAGGGAAAGTAGGAAATCGACTTCCTTTATTATCTCTTTTTTATTGTTGTATATTATTTGGCGCGGTTTTCGGAGCCAGTGTCGACAGCTTGAACTTAAAACTTGACTCATGCTTGATCATGTTTTAATTTCTCTATGTATTGTTTTGTTTGTAAATGTTTTAATTATGTTATAGTCTGTTCTTTGGTAAAGTTTTTGCTGTGTTAGACGATTGTTTTTGTTATAGTAATTTGCAGAGACCGGATTTTTATGCATTAAAAATTGGAAAATATGCACTATAATATGCGCAAAAAAATGCCTAAATATGCGCAAAAATATGCAAGAAAAATAAAATTTTAACTACAAATTTGTTAAATTTTAACTTCATTTTCATTCAAAACATTCATAATTATTTACACAATAACAAATTAAAAGCATTTCAATGTTTTCTGGAAGAAGTTTTGTTCTTTTATCAGTTAGTATCGACTTATATGCAGAGAAACTACGCTCCACATCTACGGATGATGGCTCAAATTTTAAAGCTGCCATCTTGTCAGGATCAAATTCAATTTTAGACACACCGTTAGATTTTTGCAACGTCTATCAAAATACTGAGATCTAGAACGAAATTTTATTTTTTCTCTTGCTTTAACAAAAAACCTAGATTTTTTTTCTAGCACGTTACTGAACTTTTGGAGCACACATTCTGCAATTACTCCTTTTGCTTGTGCAATTTTTCTCCGTAATTCACCCAAAATATCAAATGATTCTGCAAGAGTAAGACCACGATGCAATTTTTGAATTGTAATTGGAATGAAATTAAAGTTTGCTTGAATATTGGCACGTTGTGAACTAATATTAGGACTGTTGAGAGCTTCTTGTGTTTTTTGAATAGAACGAGCATCCTCCTTATCAAAATTATTAAAGCAGATTTGATCTTTTCGAAGTTTATTGAATGAAAGACGACTGAATTAATCCAGGTTCCCCATCTGGTTAGGACAGCACGTGGTGGAAGTTGAAGTTCAGGGCAAAGTTGTTTGTATATAGCAACCCTGAAGGAGTCTTTCGAAAAACCTACGTGAAGTAGATTATCAAATTTTAAATATTAAGAGAATATAACCTTTTTAGATTTTGCTATAAATGAAGTAACATCAGGAAAACTCGATCTAACCTCCTCTGCCCACGGATTTTGATTGAATTTTAGGCATTTTTCTGGTTATTTTTGCTAAAAACCTTAAAATATGCATTAAAATATGCATTATGCACCAATATCCGAAATATGCAAAAATATGCATTATATGCAAATAGAAACCCCCTCTATAATGCACAAAACAAGCGGAAAGTGTGTTTTTCGTGCATTATACATTATGACATGTTTGCAAAAAAATATGCATTTGCATAAAAATCCGGTCTCTGGTAATTTGGGTATTTGAAGATTATTTCGTTAACTCGTTTGTTTATTTTTTTGGAAATGGGCAATCCTTAACAATTGGGGCTCCACCCCAAATATTCGCAGTGGCATAGTAAAAACGTGTTTTTAGGGGTTATCGAGGTCGCTGATTACGAATCTGATATTAGTTTTTTCTTATCACTACTTTTAAAAATCATAGATTTTCTCGGGATTTTCGCCCATTTGCTGATTACATGATGGGCATAATGGAGGTACAGACCATAAAATGTTACGTTGTTGTAAAAATTGAATAGCAGATTCGTTTGTATTAATAAGTTGAGTAATTTGGAAAATATCCATGATAAAATCTTTGATTTTTAAAATTAGTGATAAAATGATAAGGATTAGTGATAAGAAAAAACTGATATCAGATTCGTAATCAGCGACCTCGATAACCCCTAAAAACACGTTTTTACTATGCCACTGCGAATATTTGGGGTGGAGCCCCAATTGTTAAGGATTGCCTGGAAATGTTTATATTTATGTATGACTTTATTGTTTAGATTAGGTATTTTAAGTTTTTTTTATTTTTTGCTAGCAAAGGACACCCCGTTTAACTAAAAAAAATTTGTTTATTGACGAAAAGTCCGTTGGCATAAAGTCCAATGACGAAAAGTATTGACGAATGGTCCATTGTCGTAAATTCCGTTGACGAAAAGTCGTGCCACCATTTTAAAAACTTAAATTTCTCTTTAATGAACTAGTGTTCTGAACAGGCTTTTGTTCTCAATATTTTTGCATAAGTGTTTTGTTATTGATCATCCCATTTCCTTTTTTTCACGTGAAAATTTTTCAAGAGTATGGCGTTATATTTTACATATTTTAGTTCTATTTTACACTTTTAACTTTTGTTTATTTTAAAATTTATTTTTTTTAGTTTTTAAAAAAGGTGAGGGAATGTCTTTTGATGGAAAAGAAACAAATGTTAATTCTAATATAATTTCCGGATATCGAAGGTAAACTAAAATTTAATATCTAAATTTTTTTTCAAAAATTTCTAGATTTTTGCCATCAGATAAGACAACTAAAGGGATAATCATTGGTGGTGTTACTGGAGGAATTGAGATTTGTATTACATACCCTACTGAATATGTTAAAACTCAATTACAATTAGATGAACGTTCTGCTGTCCCAAGATTTAAGGTTTTATTTAAATAAAATTATTGAATATTAATTATTTGGATTTAGGGTCCAGTTGATTGTGTTAAACAAACATACAGCAATCGTGGATTTTTTGGATTTTATAGAGGGCTTTCTGTCCTTTTGTTTGTTTTTTATTTAATTAGTATTTATTTCGTTTTATACATTAATCTTAACATTTTATTATCATTTTAATACAAATCACAATTCAATAATAAATTTAGATATGGTTCAGTTCCAAAATCTGCCGTTCGTTTTGGTGCTTTTGAATCGCTGAAAAGCCGGGCTGCTGATGAACGTGGAAATTTATCTCCTCTTCTAAGACTTGCGTGTGGACTTGGTGCTGGAATATCAGAAGCTATTTTTGTTGTTACTCCAATGGAAACAGTTAAAGTGAAATTTATACATGACCAAACATTGGAGAAACCACGTTTTCGAGGATTTACTCATGGGCTTGGAGTTATTGTTAAAACTGAAGGATTCAAGGTTTTTTTTTAATTATTTTACTTTTTATACAAAAAATAAAACTTTTGCTTAGGGACTTTATCAAGGATTAACTGCCACAATGGCAAAACAAGGAAGTAATCAAGCAATTCGTTTTTTTGTTATGGAAACATTAAAGGATTGGTATCGTGGTGGTGACAATAGCAAGTCTGTTAGCAAACCAGTTGTTGGATTATTTGGTGCAATTGCTGGTGCAGCAAGCGTGTAATAAATTTAAAATAATTATTTTAGGAACAATTTTTGGAAAACTATTTAATATTTTGTTTAAATTTTTCAGTTATGGAAACACACCTATTGATGTTGTAAAAACTAGAATGCAAGGCTTGGAGGCAAAAAAATATAAAAATACATTTGACTGTGCCCGACAAATATGGGTGAAAGAAGGCTTTTTTGCGTATGTTTTTTAAAAAAAAATTAATTTTTTAATTTATTTTTAGTTTTTATAAGGGAACAGTTCCTCGATTGAGTAGAGTGTATGTTTTTGTAATTTGATTTAAATTTTTTTTAATTTATTTTTTTAGTTGTTTGGATGTGGCAATTACTTTTATGATTTACGATTCCGTTAGTTTATTTTTTTTTTAATTTTCGGAATATTTTTTAATAAAAATAACTATATAATTTTTAAGATTATGGAAGCATTCAACAAGTACTGGAAATAAAATTATGTTAGATAGAACTTTAATAATAATACATATAGACCTTTTTTCCATTATTTATTTGGTGATTTGTTTAATTTTTATTGTTTAATTAATTTCTAAAAACTAGGTGACAGCTACTTATTTTTCCCTTATTTTTGTTGTTGTAAAACATTCCTTTTTTTAATCACTTGCACAAAATGTTCACTTTTAAAAGTTAAAATGTGTGCAATATATTAAATTGACATAATTTTATTAATATAAATTTCTTTAATCTTTTTGTTTTTATTTCTGACTTTCTTTTTGTTCAACATAACCTTCGGCTGGGCCGACGGGAGTATCATCGTAATCCAGATCTTAACAGAGTTAAAGTTAATAAATATAAGTATATTAAAGTTTCTTCAAGAAATAAAAACTATTTTCCGAGACAATATTCGAACCCTCAACATTCTACAGGGAAATGTTAGCACTATCCAACTACACCATAAGACTTGCTTTACCTATTTATTTTCTTTAAATATACCTGGTCGACCAGGATGAGTTTTCTTGATTTCCTGTTTTCAGATTAATTTAGAAAATAATAAACAAATAAATTACTACCTTCTCCTTTGGTGGAACTGATTCACTATCAACATTTTTTAAATCTGGCGTATATTCTTTTTCACCTGACATTTCGAAATTTAAAGAAACTGAATGGCTGAGTGATGAATTTTAAAGAATGATTAAATGAATGTGGAATAACTTGAGAACTTATATAAAAACGTATCCATGCACATGTTGGGCTTCTTTGTTTCTAAGGGAAACAAACACTAAAAGGGTAAACAATGTCATGTTTTTTTGGTTTCTAAGTAATAAGTTTGTCATTTAAATCCGACCAAAAATAGACGTTTTAACAGAAAATTTATAATATTTAATTATGTATGTACATATTTAAAATAGAACAGTAAAGCTAGAATGATATAAAATATATAAATAAATAATAAAATGTTAAACTGCACATGAAAAATAGATGAAAATAAATTATAAAAAATGTCCATTTCAGCAAAAAAAAAATGAATAAAAATATAAGTATTGATTAGAGTTAGGAATTTTGTAAAAATCGGGATCGGGAATCGGGAAATTTTAGAATGGAACGACCGGGAGGGATCCCGGACCGGGAAAATCGGGAATTCCCGCTTTTTTCCAGTTCCAAAAATCACCGGGTCCCGACCGGGAAAACCGGGAATTGGAAATTTAATGACCGGCCGGGACCCGAACCGGGAAAACCGGGTATTCCCGATCCCGTTTTCATCCCG
This sequence comes from Meloidogyne chitwoodi, assembly GCA_015183035.1. Lineage (NCBI taxonomy): Eukaryota > Metazoa > Nematoda > Chromadorea > Rhabditida > Meloidogynidae > Meloidogyne > Meloidogyne chitwoodi. The sequence goes on from JACZZP010000018.1 coordinate 879,790, forward strand.
GTTTCTCAAAAAAACCGGGAAAAGGGATCGGGAAATCGGGAAACGGGATCGGGACCCGATCCCGTTCCTAACTCTAGTATTGATCCTCACATATTTACTAATTTTAAATTTGATTTTAGAATGTATTATTTTCATTTAAATGATCAACTATATGATGCGATTAGAAAATCAAGTTTTAATTTCATAACTTGAAAAAATATTTTAAAATAAGTTAACAATTAGATTTACAATTAAATGCACAAATTCGGATCCTCAAATTATTGTAGATATTTTTCACCGAAGAATCATCCATTTGTATTATAGTAAGCAAAAAAGCAATGAATAGATTAGTTAAACTTTTTTATTTTTAATCGTATTTTATAGTTGATCATTTAAATTAAAATAATATATTCTAAAATAAAAATGGTAACTGCACATGAAAAATAAATAAAGAAAAAATATTTTTTAAATTATAGTAGCTAGAAATGGACATACTAAATAAATATATAAATTCTTCAAAAAGCTCAGAGAATCTTCCAATATATTTAAACAGGGAGATCTAGTCTGTAAGGATCAGAGAAAAGTGAAGGTGATTCACGAAGTTCCAAATTACTTCCAGGATTTCCAGAATCTGCAGAAGCTGGTGGTGGTACTGACCAATTTGTTGGTGTTGATCTATCCTCCTCTAAAATTTAAAGAATATATTAATAAAGAATAAAAAGAGGTTATGTCATCGAGAATTACTTGAATTTATTTAACTTAATAAAAACCTCAAAAGTCCCAAATGTCCATCTTAAAATTAATTTAAAAAAAACCTGTTGTTGTTCCTTCAAGTTTACGCATTAATAAGCTTATATTTGCAAGACGAGGACCAAAAGGTGAATTAAAAAGGATTGCTTCTTCTTCTATATCACCTCCTTCAGATAAAGGTAAAGATGTTTCAGCAATATTTATATTCTCATCTCTTTTTGAAAAGAAAATTCCTATAATATTATTATTTTATTGATAATTATTTAAATTTTTGTATACCTGGTGAATGTTGTTGAAGACTTTGAGATTGAGAACAAACTGATGTTCTTCCACTGTTTGTTTGTTGTTGATAATATTCAGAATTAATTGGATTAATATTTAAACAAGTTTGTTGTTGAGGAATTATTGTTGAATTATTTATTGCATTTGAAGATTCTCTTGATTTTAATGACAAAGTATCCATCTTTTGATAAATAAAAGTATGTTTATTTTAATTATTTTATTTAAGGTAGAGGAATTATACAAAATTCAATTTTTACAAAAATTAATTACATCCCGGACATTTGGGAAAATATAATGGAAACTTGACAAAATTTTAAAGGATATAAAACAGGAGATTGGTCCCATTTGTTTTTTAATTTTCTTCTGTAAAACCTTGCAATTATTCCCTTTTATTTAAAAAATACTCCAATTATTTTTATTATTTAATGTTTTAACCTCATTTGCTTCAGTAATTCTTTGTAAAGCATCATAAACTCTTTTATTTGTTTTTCTTTTACGTTTTTCTTCTCTCCAACTTGGCATTTGTCCAAATTTAATTGTTCTAATATTATTTTCTTCTTTTTCATTTTCTTCTTTAATATTATTATTATTACAACAATCTTCTTCATCTGCTATAATTGTTTGCTTATTAAATTGATTTGCATGATGAAATGGAACAGCAGAACTTCTTCGATAAAAAAGTAAAAGAAATAATAAAAATAATAATAAAAGTAATCCAACAAAAAGAAGAATAATTAATAATGTTGCAGTTTCCAAAACAATTTTTCCATCACTAACACCAACAAAACGTGTTGAAATATCACGAAAAGAAGAAAATTCTAATTTAGGAGTATTTTCTGTTTTTCTAATTGGTGAACGAATATCACATGATTTACCAGTCCAACCATCAAAACACAAACAATTTCCAATACTTGTACAATCCTTTAAATACCAAAAATTAATTAACAAAAAAAAACTAACTCCATGTCCAGAACATTGGGAAAAATTAGAATTGCTACTAGTTGGGCAATTAACAGGTGGAGATACTTGATCAAGTGGAAGACATACAGTTTTAATACAAATACGACCTTCACCACAGGAAGTTCCATCGCGAACAAAACCAAGAGGTGAGTTCGTAACAACTCTTAAATGTTTTTTTAATTTTATCTAAAACACACTTCAAATAAATCAAAATATTACTTGCACTGAATTGGCCTTTCTTCTTGTACAAATTGAAAAGCAAAAGAAGTAGCGTTTGGTATTGTTGGATTTGCTGATCCTTCATGACATTGAAGTAATCCACATTTCTCATTTTCTGGAGAACATTCAATAAATCGGCCCTCTGAATCACGCCCACAATTGCCATATTCCAGAGCATGTCCATTTTTGCTGAAGCAAAGTGCTTCTGCTACTCGAGAACCTAACAAAATAAAATATTATAAACAATTTTTAAAGGTATTTAAATTTGTAAATAATTTTTAATTAATTTTTTGACAATGCTAAAGGGACAGTTTGGTGCCAGGTCCTTTTTATGTCAAATATTTAAAAAATCCCTATTTATTTTTTCACATTTTTTTCGCCCAATTTATTTTTATTTTCCAATACCTTGTCCCCAAAGTTGCCTGCATTGAGCATCACTATCTAAACACTCTCCTTGCCAACATTGTCCGTTATTTCCTAATCCACATTGTATACCATCAAGTAAATGACTGTCAGGAGGACATTCTCCACTTTGTCCATCACATCTTTCCGCTACATCGCAAATTGAGCGAGTTGGTCTACATAAATATCCAGATGGACGAAAATGACAACGATGACAACATTCCTCATGAGCTAAAAAATAATAATTGACAAAAAACGGTCAATTATGTTTCTAAATAATAAGCCAGTTTATTTATATTTTAGTTAATTTAATTTGGTAAAAAGAAAGGAGAATTTTACATTTTTTGTTAACTAGCTATTTTTCAGAAAACTCAGTTTTAGATGAAAATATTTTTAAAAAGAAAAAATTAAAAAAAAAAAGTTATTTATTTTAAATAAATATAAACCTGCACAATTAGCATGTGGACGTAATTTACAAGTTAAAGGATCACAGCAAGGATCATCATTACATTGATCTCTTCTTCCACAATCACATTCTTCTCCTTTATCTAAATAACCATTTCCACATAAAAATGAAGAAGAAGAAAATTGAAAAAATGATTGTTGGGATTTAAATAAACAATTATTTGTAGGTAATTTTAAATTAAAATATTTTCTTTCAAAACGTGCTGATGAACAAGCAGAAAAATGCCAAGGGAAGATATCAAAGTGATTACTAAATAATTGTTTTTTGGTTGATACACTTTTAAAAAAACCTTTTTTGATTATCATTCATTATACAATTATTCATATCACAACCACATTCTGTTAAATCATGTTCTAAACCAAGAAGATGACTCAAAGAATGAACAAATGTTAATGCTGCCATCTGAGGACCATATAAATTAGAGACCTTTAAAAAGTAAAAAATAATTAAAACAACACTTTTGTAAGAAAAATTAAAAAAAAGAAGTTTGTTATCTCATTTTCTATACTATTTTTTAAGCAAAATTCTAATCTATTTTTATTTAATTAAAAATATTTATTTATTTAAAATATGTAATTTTAAAAATAAAAAAACCTTAGTTAAACCAATTGCTTCATTTGTACAAATACTATCATTTACTCCAAAAGCAATAAATGATTGATTTGTTGAATTAGTTAAAAATAATGTTAAATCTTTTTCTTCTTCTTTAATAATATTTTTTGTAAAATTAAATAATTCATCAAAAGAATTATTAAATTTTAAATTTTTTAAAATTAATAATGTTAAAGATAAACGTATATTAAGTCCTCTTTTAAATATTAAGTCAGCAATATTTATAGCATTTAATGAATATTGTAATAATTTTGGCTGACCAATATTAAAAATATATTGCTGAAAAAATTAATAAAATTTAATTTTTTATATTAATTAATTTAATTTTTTTAAATACCATTTCTTTATTAATAATTAAAGCAATGTCCAAAAATAGTCTTTGCTGTCTCAAATTTTTTAAATTTTCTTCAGATCCTTTTTCATTTTCAATTTTTCTTTTTCCTCTCATTTTTCTTTTTCTTCTTTTTTTGATAAATTTTTTAATAATTTTATGTTGTTGTCCTTCAATATCAAAAGAAGAACATTTTATTTTATTTCCAAGAGCACGAAATAATACATGAGGATGTCTTTTTCCTTTATCTCCTCCTTCTAATGGCCATATTCCCAAAGCACTTCCATTTGCAAAAGCCAGCAATCCCCAAAGGCCATCACAAGTTGACAAAGTGACCATTGACCCAGGCTCTCCAATGACCGAGCCCTTTTTAAAATGAAAAGAAAATATATTATCGATCTTATGCAAATTTTATATTGTGAATAAAAATAAAGGACATTTTGAAATTGTTATAAATAAAACATTTCTTTTCAAAAATAAATATATCAAAATTTAGGAAAAAATAATTTTGATAAAATATAATTAAAGAAAAATTAAAAAAAATTTGAGAATTTTTTTTAATTTTTAAACGACTGAAATGCCCCGAACCGAAACGTCCAAAAAAATGAAATAATTTAAAATATACTTGGTAATAGCAATTTTCAACATCATCAAGTTTAATTGATTCAATATCATTTTGTTCAGAATCCTCTAAAGTAAATTGTTTTGTTTTATCAAATATTGCCTAAAATTTAAAATAAAAACAAAAAATAAAAAAATAAACTTCATTTTGTTGCTTTCCTTTAAATAAATGTTCATTTAAATTTAATAATATTCTCAATCTTTGATGTAAAAGTACACTGCTTCTTAATACAAAACTAACTTGTCGAAAATGTTGAATTGGTGTTGTATTTAAAAAATATTCTCTTGTATCTATTCCCATTCTTTCTCTTGACTTTTCACGTAATTGAAAAGGATGAATAATCTGAAAAATTAAAATTTATTTTTAAAAATATTTTTTTAATCTTAAGAGTAATATCTTTTTTAGTTTTAATTCCTCTACATAAAAAAGAGATAAAATCTAAAATTATACAATAACCTCTGATTTTTTTAAAGATTTTTATCTTTTTAAAAAATATTAAAAACCTCATAAGATCCTTCAGTTAATTGATCAATAAATTGTTTATTAACCAATGAATTCCTCAATTGATTTGCATTAGTAATTAATGGGCCGATTAAAATAATGGAAAAAAGTGAAAACATTTTAAAAAAAATTTAAATAATGTTGCTGAAAGGAAAAGAAAAAGTTAAAATGAGTTGTTTGGGTTTAAAGCACGCTTTTGCTTGAAAAATGGCCAAACAAATAAAAAGGGGGGGAGTACTGGTTATATATATGTACATGTAGAAAAAAGGGAAGAGAGGGTGGAGGTTGTACATCATTGGAATATATATAAATATAATATTTATATTTAGTAAATTGGAAGAGAAGAAAGAAAACACAGAGGGACGCCATCATTGAGAGAGTGGACGAATAGAAGATTGAAAAAGAGAGGTTATGGAAGAACCTAAAGAGAGTAATAGTGTAAAGGGGAAAAAAGATGAATGGCGCAAGTGAATGAGTGACCATTACAAAGTAAAAAAAAAAAGAATTTATTCTCTTCAATTTTCCTCACACAACCCTTTCCTTATATTCGTTCTTGTAATTTTCTGAAAAAGAAGATAGATAAACCGGTAAAAAAAATAAATATATGTAAGAGAGGAATAAATTTGAAAAATAATGGCAGATGGAAAAAGAATTTTTTTTTAATGGGGGAATGGCATGTTCATAAATTAATGATTATTTTATGTATATTTAAGAGAATATTGTTCTTTTGTTCTTATTTTGACCCAATTTACTAGTATTTAATTAATCATAAATTGTTGCCAAAACATTAAAAAATTTTAATTAAATATTCAAAAATTATAAAAGAAAATATTTATGGTTTCCTCCCAAAATTTCCATGTTTTGGCTTTCATTTTATATTTATAAAAACTTTTTATCGTTCACAACAAAAACAAAATCTTAAATGTTTTCACTCTTTCTCTTCTGTAAAAATACCTAATTTTGTGTAAACCATCAAATATCAAAATATTTTACCCTAATTATTAAAGGAATAATTCACAATTAATTAAATATTTAAATTTTATAAACAAAAATATTTACATTTCTATTAGCTTTTTTTTCATTATTTATTTTCTCATTTTTTTATATTTATTCTAATAAAAGTTATTTATTAGTGTTGTAAAGATAATTTAAAATTTGTGATTAAAATTTTGTTCTAGACTCAAAGTGTTTATCATCATTTATTTTTTAATTTTTTTAAATTCTCATACTTTTTTCTTAAATTTCCAGATTTTCCCTTATTTTTTAATGCCCCCTTATATTTTTTTCATTCTTTTCAACTCCCCACTTCTTTTTCTTTTTTTCTCTCTCTTATTTTTTTCTTCTGCATCTGACCCCATCTTTTTTTTCTTCTCTTTTACAATATTTCTCTCTCACTTCATTTCTTTTATTTTTCTTCTTTTTCAGTTCCAACCATTTCTTCTAATATATCCAATCCTTCCCTTCCATCACTTCAAAATAAATAAATATACAAAACAGCAGGAGAGGAAAATAAAAATATATTCTTTTTCTCTCTTCTTTTTTTTCATTTACCCCCCTTTTCTATCCCATTTCTTCTCTTTTATGTGAAAGAAGAAAGAAAAAAAAGAGGGGAAAGAAAGGCCGGTCGACAGAAAGAGCTCTCTTCTCTTCTTTTTTATAAATATATTTTATTCGTTGACTGCTTCCTTTCAAACTGCTTTTTCCTTCATTTGCTCCGTCAGCCCCGCTAAAATCAATAAAATTGTATTCATTTTTCTTCTTTTATTTTTTTTTCTTATATTCTCCCCTTTTTATTCTTTCTTTTTTTTCTTTCTATTTTTACCATCGTCTTGTCAAATGGCCGTCATCCGCCCCCGGTCGTCGCCCTTTGCCTTTTCTTTTTTTTTAAAACTCCCTTTGCTTTTATTCTTTCAGTTTATCCTTTTCTCTTTTTTTTTATTTCTTTCCCTTCATTTTTAGTAGTCCATTGACGGTCTGTCCTTTTTGCCATCTTCTTTCTTTTTTATTTTTTTCCTTCTTTGCCACTTTCTTTTAAAAAGAAGAAGCATTCTTTTTATTTTATTTTTTACAATTGAGTAGTAAATGGCCACAATTTTACAAAAATTAATTTTTCAGGTGCTAAAATATATTAGCTCAATATCGGTGCTTATTAAACCTATTTTTAAATTTAAAATGATTTCTCCTGAAAATAATGAAAGTCTTTGCAATGATTCACAATGCGATGAGAGTGTAAGTTAATTTAAAAGAAAAAATTCAAGAAAATTAAAAAAAAATCTCAGACTCTAATGGAGATTTTTGTTCAGTATAAATATAGAAAACGGGTAAATAGAGTAAATTTTAAAAAATTGTTTTTTAAAACAAAATAATAAGTCATTTATTTTTTAGGCATCTCCTTCTTCTTTGAGAGATATTGACAACCAATCTAGGGCATCAACGCACGAACACAATAATCACTCACCACATCGAAATGATGATCTTTCATCGTATGTTGAAAATTTTATAATTATTATATGGTAGAAAATATTTTTTTTTGAAATTTATTTCAAAAATGACAATTATTATTTTGGCATTTTTAAATAAATTTTTTTGGCACCTTGCCCAAAAAAAGATTTTTTCAAATAAAATTTATAGTGATGATCCAGCTGAATTTTCTTCTTTACGATCTCATTCTTCATTAGCAAATATTTCTGCTAATATAGAATTACATCCTCAAAATGATGCATTGGGTGGAGGAACTTCAAAGAATAAATTTATTAAACGTCCATTAAATGCTTATATGATTTGGACAAGACAAGAACGTAAAAGAATTTTGGCAGATGATCCTAAAATGAAAATGAATGAAGTTAGTAAAGCTGTAAGTTTTTTATTTTTTAAAATATTTGTTGTTTTGGTCATTGTTTGGTTTTGTGTTGTGGTGTGTGGGGGAAATAAAAAATTATTACACATCAGATTCAGATGGGAGAGAGATGGAAGAAGATGAGTGACAAAGAGAAGAAACCTTACTTTGAATTGGCTAAAAAATATTCTGAGGAACATAAACAGGTTTAAAATTATTTAAATTTTTTATTTTTTGATAAAATTGGTAGGAGTGGTCGTTTCGATGCTGGGGAAGAAAAATTTTTTAAATATAATTTAATTTTTACTTGCATTTAAAAATTAAAAAAAACATTATAAAATATTTAATAGTTTTATAATACCTGGCACCAAAATGTCCACTTCTCTAATTTTTTTTAATTTAAAGGTTCTTCAAGATCATCCAGAATTTCAATATGCTCCTTCAAAAAAGAAAGGACCTAAAAAAGCAATTGAAGGATCAATAAAGGGAGGAGGAATACAACAACAATCTATGGCTGATTCTTCCTCTTTAAAATCGTGTACAGCTACACCTGAAGCTTCACGTAGTACAACACCTAGAGGAGCTGCTAATTTAATTGCTCCTCAACGTAAATTTAAATGATTAATTAATTTTTTTAAATTTCAATTTTAGCAATTTCACAAAATCAAGTATTCTCGCCATTTCAATGTATTTTTATTTATAATAATCTTTGACAATTTATTTTTTAATTTTTAAAGCACCGCTTGCCTCACAAATGGCACAAGTTTTGGCACAACGTGTTGGAAATCCAGGTGGTCATTTTGGACAAACAAATATTTCTGCACCAAATTCTTCAATGCCTGGATCTATTTTGACACCTGCAACAGCTTTTCCTCAAGCTTTTCTTCCACAAGGATTTCCTCAACGAGTGGCTGCTACTTCTGCTTCATTATTAGGAGGAATTTCTCAAGCTAGTGGTGGTGGTGGAGGTTCTGTTTCTACTAATTCAAATGCTGGAGGTGTCAGAACAACACCTGGGCAAATGCTTGATCTTTATTATACTTCGCTTTGTCAGCCTTCTTTTCCGAATATTACTGAAAATCCGGTTAGAAATTTTGGATAATTTTAAGGAATAATATATAATTTTATTGACTTTTTTTTAACATTTTTTGACATTATTAAAATTTTTATAAATATTTAATTTAAATATATATCTTCCTTTATATTTTTTAATTTTTTAGGTTAATCCATTAGGAATGTATCCTCCACATTATTTTCTTGAGCAATATAATCAACAACTTACCCAACAACAGCAACAACAGGGTGGAGGTCAATCTGGAGGTGGAGGCAATTCAAATGCAAATGGGGGTGGACAATTTGGCTGATTTTTTTAAGAAAAAGAAATTTTAAAAATTTTGACAAATTGGAATACTCGCTTAAATATTTCTTTTAATATAGGGGTTGTTGAGTTAAAGTCAATTTGTTTATGAAATTGTTTTTCTTTGCTGAACCTTTCATTAAATATATTTTTAATTTTAAGACTCAAACAACCCCTTATATATTTTTTAACATTTATTTTTACGTATATTTGAATCTCCCACATTTTTCACCGTGCTTTTCAACTTAAAAAAAGTTTTTTAGGCTGGGATTGGTATCCAATTTTTTATTTAAAAATTTTCATCACTGGCCAAATAAATATAAAGACATTTTATTATTATCTCTTTTAATTAAATTTGCCCTTTTATCTCATAAAAATTTTCTTTTTATTAAAAAAATTTGGGCGCAACAATTGTTGTTTTTTTAATTTACCACAATTACCTTCATTTTATTATTATTTTTCATTTGAAAAAAGGTGCATGCAGTGTTTTTAAAATAATAAAAGCCTCATTTTCTTTTTCTATAAAACAAAAATTCACTACAAAAATATTTTTAAGAATTGTCAATTTTAAAATTTATTTTTATTATTTTTTTTTGCAAATAAAATTTTAAAAAAATATATAAATTTTTTAATAAACAATGAAAATTAATTTGGGAAATATGCAAATTGTGCCTTTAGTTGATGTTACTGAATTTATTGAAGAAAGCATTGAATTACTTAATGAGGTTTTTATAAAAATTAAAAAATATTAAATATTTAAATCTAAAATATTTCTTTCAGGAATGGCCTCGTAGCCTTAATATTAGAAGAATTAGCCTTGAAAAAACATTAAATGACAAAGTATTTTTTTTCAAATTTTAATAAATATTTTAAAAATAGCGGGTATTGTGACTTATAACGGGTTTTTTGTTTATGGACCGATTTGGACAAGTGAGGTGTCATTCGAAAGAGCTCCGAAAACTGAGTCGAACTAGGGGTGGGGGAAGTTGGTCCGACAATTAGGGACCGAGTTACGAAAAATCATAGGGGGGAGTAAGCTCATTGAGGTGATTACCGCGGCTGCTCCTAAATTATTTTCACTGAATTAATTATTTTGTTGTAATTTGCGCCGTAGAATGACGCATGTACACAAAAGCCAACGAGAGATGAGCTCCCAAATGAAGAAGTCATAAAACACTCCCAATAGGTCCAAGTTTTGCTTGTTTCCAGCAAACTTCGATCCTTCATAACTTTCTTCAAAATCGTTCAATCTCGACAATTTTGGTCTCATTCGATAGGTCTCGAAGAGCCGAGTCGAATGAGCTATCATACTCATATTTGAATTTTTACCGCCAAGAAGAGCTTGGTCCCCCCTATGATTTTTCAATTTTCTGGGGTCTGTAACTCGGTCCCTAATTGTCGGACCAACTTCCCCCACCCCTAGTTCGACTCAGTTTTCGAAGCTCTTTCGAATGACACCTCACTTGTCCAAATCGGTCCATAAACAAAAAACCCGTTATAAGTCACAACCAGGGTTGGGTCGAAATTGGAAAAAGTTCGAAATCGAAATTCCTTCGAAATCGAAATTTTTTAATTTCGCGAAATCGAAATAATTCGAAATAAAAACCTCGAAATTTCGGTTTTCGAAATCGAAATTATTCGAAATTCTCAAAAATATGATAAAAAAAGTGAAACCTTAATTATAATTGTAATTTTTGCACTTGGCATCAGGGTTGTTACGAGTTGAACTCAAATGTCTGATTAGGTTAATTTTTATAAAGTTCAGATTATTTTAGCGCCGCAGGCGAAAAATTTTGAAAAATTTTAAACCTATGCGTTGAAAATTAAGCTTTTTTAGTGCCATTGATGAGAATTTTTTAAATCCCTTTGCAAAACAATTACCTTTTAGCGCCGCAGGCGAAAAATTTTTAAAATAATTGTACTTTAGCTGCCAAAAATTCACCTTTTTAGCACCGCAAGATAAAAATATAGGACTTATATTTTTCTTATAAATTTAAAATGTTTCAAAACTAAGGAAAAATTAATTAAATAATAATTAATGTCTCAAGATATTTTGCACTTATCATAGGAATCGAACCCACATAAATATCACTATCATAAACTAACCCACTAACCACTCAACCACACTCGTACCAGGAAGGAAGACGTTTTTAATTATAATAAATCTTTCCTTTTAATATTTTTCTTTTCCTTGAATCAAAGTAAAACACCCGCCCCTTGGATGCATTTTCTCAAAAAATACAATCTTTAGGGGTGTAAAAAATACTCGTATTGTATCGAAATTTGGAAAAGTTCGAAATCGAAATTCCTTCGAAATCGAAATTTTTTAATTTCGCGAAATCGAAATAATTCGAAATAAAAACCTCGAAATTTCGGTTTTCGAAATCGAAATCGAAATTTCGACCCAACTCTGGTCACAACATTCAAAATAGCCTCCATTATCACTTATTTTAATTAATAAAGAAGAAAATAAATTAATTGGATATTCACGTCTTTGTCCTTTACCGCCTCAAAATGATAATAACGGTTGTTGGATTGAATCCGTAGTTATTTGGAAAGATTTACGAGGAAAAGGTTTTGGAAAAATTTTAATGAATGGAATAGAAGAATGTGCAAAAGAATTTGGATTTAAAGAGGTTATATTCTATGTATTATAAAATAAATCCGCTAGTGGGATTCGAACCTCTAACCCTTAGATAATGAAAACCCAACCATTCACCACTGCACTAAAGTTACATTAAAATTCTCACAAATAAGTTTTATTATAATTTTTTAATTTTCTTTCAGATTTTCCTTTCTACAACAGATAAGGTCAATTTCTATATTTGTTGTGGTTATTCTAAATGCTCTCCAATTTTTAATTTTGGATCAAATGCAAAACTTTTTGAAAGAAATGGATTAATTAATTTACTTAATAAAAGTAATTTAAGAATTAATGAAAATAAAATTATTAAAAATAATTCAAATATTTTAACAAAACCTTCCCTTATTTCTCCACCACCACCTTTAATTCCTCCTCCAATTATTCCAAACAATAATTCTCAAAAAGATCAAAAAATTTATTTAACAAAAATTATTTAAAATAAAGGCATCAACACATTTTTTGTTTTTAAAATTTAATATTATAATAGCAAGAAAGATGCATTTTTTAATACAAGGCATAAATAAAGGATTGCTATATAAAATAAATTTGAAAAAATAAAAAAATTTTTTTCGTCTTTTAAAAAGCTAAATTCAATGATTATTTATTTATTATCTAACTTAATTTTTATATTTAATTATTTTTTTAATTTTATGACAACCCTTTGTAATATGCCTTAATTATAAGAGGAATGATTAAAAAAACTTTTAATATAATGTTCTGTTGTCTGTTCATTTCGTCTCATCATCCTTTTCCTTAGTTCCATGTTTTAACATACGAGTGAACTCAACATAATCAAAACGTCCATTCTTTATTGGAGCATCACGAAAGAGTTCATCAACCTAAATTTTTTAATATTAAAAATAATAAAAAAAGACCTGTTCATCCGTATATCTATCCCCCATTGTAGTTAATAATTCTCTAAGCCTTTCTTCTGAAATAGTCCCACTATTATCATCATCAAAACATTGAAAAGCATTTTTTATGACCTAAAAAATATTTTTTAAAACATAAATTCCTGGAACTGAGAGGTAGAAGAAAAATGTAAGAAAAAGTAGGCTAGGACCCTAAATACAAAAAAACTCTAGAATTAGTTCGCTATATATTGATCTCTATTGTAATATCAAATGATTATTATGAAAAAGATTTTGGAATTTAAATTTAGAGAAAAACTTATGAAATTTCTTCTTTTGGGAAAAGACTAAATGAACTATTATTTAAAAATTAAGGCAAAAATATTTATATTAACCTCTTCTGGATCAGTGCCAGTTAATTTTTCTCCAAAAAGAGTCAAAAACATTGTAAAATTAATAGTTCCAGATGCTTCATTAATCATATCCTCAATAAACTTTTCGCTAACTTCTTTTCCTAATGAAGCAAACATATCCTTCAAATCATGTTCATCAATAAAATTATCATGATTTTGATCAATCATATTAAAAGCTTCTTTAAATTCCTTAAAAAATTAACAATATCTTAAATTTATTTTAAAAAACCTGTATTTGAGCTTGGTCAAACATGGCAAAAACATTACTTGTAGCTCTTTGAGGTCTTGCTCTACGTGTTACAGTTTTTCTAGCAGCCATTTTTATAGACAATATAAGTATTTAAATAAAAGATATAACTAAAGATTAAATTTAAAAAGTTAAATTTGAAAAAAACTATCAATAAAAACGATCATATTAACGCTTACAGCATAAAATTATTTTTATTAAACCCATAAATATCTGAAATTTTATGTTTGCGAATTTATGGACTATTAATAGAAATTAAATAACATTTCGCCATAACGTTTAAATTTATCAAATTTTAAACAAATAATGGAAATAACTAGAGATGGGAACGGGTCCGGGCCCCGTTACCCGGTTTTTTCGGAGTCACCGGGTTGAAATCGGGACCCGGAATTCCGGGTTTACCCGGTTCGGGCCTAGGCCGGTCATTTCATATTTCAAAAAACCGGACCCGATTTTTCCAAAATTCCCAACACTAGAAATAACTAAAAAAAAAGTGGAACAAAAAAAGATCAAGATAAAAAATAAATTTTATTTTAAATGTAACAAAGGAATTTTCCAGACTTTTTTATATTTAAACAACGAACATTTCTATATTTTATAAAAAAAAGAATGAAAGAAAGTAAAGTGACTCATTGAAATTTTGTTATGTTAGCGATAACATTGACTGTTTTTAAAATAAATAAAACACATTTTTAGAAAAAACAATGAATAAATTAAATCTTTTTTTAGTGATGGTAAAAAATTCCAAAAATTTAATAAATATTATTTGGAAAATAAAATAATTATTTTAAAAGGTATAATACTTAAATAAATAACTTTTATTTCTAATTTATTTAACTCTTTAATTACTTCTTAATTCTAATCTCAATGTTTTTGCTTATTTTCTTGTTCAAACTTAATTGATTAATACATATAAAGAGAAAAAAAGAAAATTTACTTAATTTTTATTTATTAAAATTTAATTATTTTTAAACAAATTTATCAAATAATTGAGATATTAAAATCATTTAATTATATATATATTTGTAAATAACATTAAAATCAGATTTTCTCATTTTTCAAAACACATACATATGTATTTATTATTTATTTATTCGATCGAAGTATATTTCTGCCTTCTTTCGTTCATTTATAAAAAGTTGTCATTACTTAACAAACAGCCGTTGCTAACTAAAGTATTAAAAAAAGAAAGAGATTGTTTTCTTCTATCTTTTACACAAAAATCTTTTTTCTATTTTTCACATAATTACAACTAAATAAATCTTTAAAACAGATCACATTGTAAACAAATATTCCAAAACTCAATTTTTTTCACTTCCTCATTTATATATCAATTTATTTAAAAGTAAATCTTATAGTTTAATATTGATTTTAAAAATCAAATTAAAAATATTAACTAATTTATGATAAATTAAAAATCAGATTTTAGAATATTTAAATTTTGAATAGTCTGGGTAACTCCGAATCTTAAAAAGAAAATTTAAATTTAAAAAAATAATGATATATATTTTCAGATAAATAAATATTAAAAAAAATGCCAGGATTTAAACCTCCAGTACAATCAAAATGTCCAAAATGTGGAAAATCAGTTTATGCAGCAGAAAAAATGGTTGCAGGTGGATGTAAGTTTATTTAATTTAAAAAAATAAAAATATATTTAATTAGATGATTGGCATAAAATGTGTTTCAAATGTGGTAAGAAAATATATTTTTTAATTAAATCAAAATGTTAGAATGAAAAAAAAAGAAATTTCCATTAGTTTTTTTTTGTCTCGGTTTTTAGAACTTTGTAATAAAGCATTGGATTCAACAAATGTTTCACCACATGAAGCTCAATTATTTTGTTGTAAATGTCATTTAAGAAAATATGGTCCAAAAGGGGTTGGATTTGGAGTAGGAGGAGGTGTTTTAACAATGGACATGGGAGAACGATTTGGAAATAGACAAGTGGAAATGACGTAAAAAGTTAAAAAGAAAATATCCCTTTTATATACTAACAAAATTTAATATTATTTACCCTTAAAAAAGAAGTCTTTTCCCTTGTTAGGTATGTGTAGCAAATTACTTGATTCAACTAATGCATGTCCACATGAAGCAGAACTTTTTTGTAAACAATGCCATGGACGTAAATTTGGACCTAAGGTTTAAAAGAAAATTAAATAATTTCAAAAATAAAAAAAAACTTTAAGGGTGTTGGCTTTGGACTTGGAGCTGGTTCATTAACTATGGATAGTGGAGAACGTTTTGGTGGAAAAAGTGGAGAGTAATAAAATATATTTATTTAACATATTTCCCTAAATTTAAAAATATATTTTCCATTCCTTTTTAAATATTTAATTTTTATTTAATTTTATAGTAATAGAACATTAACTGCTGAAGCCTTCACTGCTCCAATAAATCCACAGCAGCGTTAATTATAATAAAAAAGAAAAAAAAGAAAATTATTTTGATTAAAATTAATTTTTAAAAATTAATCTTTTTTTTGTATTTAATTAAAATAATAATAAAATAAAATGTCACTTAAATCTCTCAACATTTTTTAACAGAAAAAAGGACAATTTTCTATTTAAATTATTTTACAAATATTCCCTACAATAATTCTTTATTTCTCTTTTTGTCTAGGCAAACTGTTCATATCCAGGCATTTTAGTATAGCCATAATCTTTGTACCTTAAAAAGAATATTTAAATAAATTTTTAATTTTGGGGAAAGAAATGTCTTATCTTCCTTTATATAAAGAATGAGAATTAACGAATATCTGATACTTAACTTTATAAATATTTAATTTAAAAGTCTGATAATATTTAAATATTAATTTTAAAATATTTAATTACCACTTTCTCTCCCAATAATGTTCAGTATATGGATGGAAATATTCTGGCTTGTCATATCCCAATTCTTCAGGAGTAGGAATTCCCAATTCATCAAGAACTGGCTTTACCTAAATAAATATATTTGAAAGTAAAAATAAAAAAAGATAAAAAAAAACTTCTTGAATAATATAAGGATAAACAAGTTTTCGAGTTTTGGCGCTTCCGCATTTAATCTTCATATTCTCAAGGAAGCGAACAGCAAGCGAAAGATCATTTACACGTCGACAAGCACGCAATCCAGCTTCAACAATTTTTGGATCAGGAATGTTGTCAAAATTGAAAAGTTCAGTAAATGCTTAAAAACATAATATTATTAATAAAGACAATATTTATAATTCAAATAAAAAAATTTTAGAGCGAATACTCATGTTAATGAAATTTAATGGAAAATATTTCACATAAAAAAATAAAGTTTTTAGGTTATTTTTGACAAGACTACTCGTTAATAAATTGTTTGATAATATATTTTTTGGTCAAAGATAAAGAACTGGTATTAATTCGAAAAATTGAATAAGGTAAAAACCTTTGCGAACTTCCCATCCATCAATTTCCGGTCGACTCAAATAATCAATAAAATGCTTATCAAATTCTAAATGAAAACTTAAGAAAAAATTATCTTTAAATTTTCAAACTTTCTGGAGGCCAATTAAACATAATTTCTTCTCTTCCAAGTCCAGAATAAGCAGCACGATTAACAAAATTTCGTCCTACTGCAGAAACAAAGCGAAGTTTATTATAACCAATAATAGAACTCATTTTCTTTTTAAAAATTAAATTTTTATCTAAATAAAATTTTAAACTTGAAAATACAACAGTATCAACATTTTAATGAATCAGTGAGATAAGACTGCGAGTTTTACGAAAACAAAACCTTTCACAAATGGTGTAGTTAAACGAAATAGAAAAATTTGCTTGCACAGAGAAAAACGGGAATATCTCGACTAGGCACTGGCCATCTAGGCGCGCAATAATTCATCTAATGAAGAGAATTAGAGATAAAAAGGAAGCGAGAGACTAATGCACCTAATCGGCCGACGCCTAGTCGGACGCGACGCTCTATTACAATTAGCTAAACGTTTTCATTCAAAATTGAAAGTTACAAAATTTGAGGCCAAAATTCAACTGCAAATTTAAATTTATTGTAGAGAAGTCTTTAATTAATATTTAGGCAAAAAGACAAAAAATTAGAAAAATTATGCCTTTGTAAAAGAGTACAAATTAAAAAAGATATATAATTCTTAATAAAATATATTTTAATTTAAATAAAAAATTAACATTTTTAAATCTTTATCAATATTTTAACAGTTGTCATTATTGCATAATATAATTATGAATAAAAGCATCAAACATATAAATTCATCTGAGTCCCAAATGGATGGCTTCCACCGCCAAATGAACGTCCTCCTCCAAATGAACGACCTCCTCCATATTGACGTCGAACACCACGTCGCTGAAAGAAAAATGAGCGAACAGCAGAATATCCAAAAGTCTCTTGGTTGGTTTGACGCTCTCTTTTCCAATCAGGACGAACATTCTTCCTAAAATATTTTTTTTACAAATACCAATAGATCATTAGAAAAAATCAAAGAAAATCAAAATTTGAACATTTAACTAACCCAGCTTCCTTCTCAAGCGCATCGCAAGAAATATTGTCAAAGAATGAATTGTGTTTATTATAAAATTCTGAGTATGTGTCATTTGTATTAGTTATAGCCAAAGGTAAATTGGCTGTATTTCCTTCACCAATGCAACCATCATCATCTTTATTTGTTTTCTCCTCAAATTGCTCCAAATTGTTGCCTTCTCCACCTTTCAAGTCTTCACAGAATTGCTCATTCGCTTTCTCAAAATCGTAATCCTTGTCAAAAACTAAAAAATATTAAAATAAATTGTTTTAATTCGATGAAAACCTTCAATAGCATCTGAATTATTCACTTGTTTAACACGTTGTTGAGATTGAAAATTCGGATAACGATAATTGAAACGAGTTGGCTCTCCTGTCAAAAGACAAGAGTTTTTAAATTAATTTGAAAACTGGAAATCAATAGATAAAATTTGAAGCTAATCGTGAAACTTTACATAATCCTTAGGATTAAAAGAAAACCTGTAATTGTATGTCCTCCAGTATTTCCATTCATTACACCAACTCTAGAAGTACCCATAATATTATTAAATTTAGAAGACATTTTAGGTTCCGGGGGTGGATTCATAGAAATCGAAACAATAGCAGGATCATATGGAAGACCTCCAGAAATGTTGCTATGCATATTCATTGCATTTGGTTGCTCACAAACAATCAAATCCTTGATATCGCTCGCCTTGAAAACAATGTAGTGATATAATTCATTCCTCTTAGGGACGAAAACAGGTGTCAAACGATCCTCAGTTCCATAAGAATAGACTAAATAATAAAAATATAAATAAAAACAACAATAAAATATAAATACCATCCCGCAATGAAATTGTAGATTCAACTGGGTCAACAGTGTGTAAGGTCCCTTCATAACTAAAATTTAAGTTTAAAGGTAAATTTTGAAAAATTGAAGTATTATATTAATTGTTAAATATTTTTAGTTTTTACCGAATATCTAATTTTGAAATGAGGCTAATTTTACTTCCAATGTAAGGTGGAGGTTGCATACGCTGACGCGAAAAGTCGGTTGAACTCATTTTATTTTTAATAGAAAAAGCTGAAAATTGCATAAATAAGAAATGATTGAAGAAAAAATAATAAACTAAACAACAAAAATATTCAAAAACAAGATTTCATTTAATAAAATATTCAAATTTAATGAATAACCGCCTTTGGCTTAGTGATATTTAATTGACTTTTTATCCAAACTTTAACTACCCCTCTTAAATACAACACTTCTTTTTGGGTTTGAGTGAATAATCTCAAAGGATCTCGTCCCACAAAAAAAGTAATCACTAGGTTAAGCATTTATTCAAATATACAAACACAAGACAAAATATATTATTAGATAATAATGAATTTTAAATATATTAAGCATATATAGTCATAAGAAAATTTAGATATATAATAGGAGATTAAACAAGATTATACATATATTAGCTAGGAATTATTATTTTTAAGGGACAAATACATTATTTAGACATTATAATAATTATATTATATATATACATCTCTTCCACAATTTTAGCATTTCTTTATGGCATTTCAAGGTCTAGGTTGGTAGGTTCCATTTATGATTGCCAGCTGCAACAATTGTTCACGTTTGTAAGCATCGAATCGTGGTGTCAACAAATTTTTGATGCAATGAACAGCTTAAATTTAAGGATTTTTGAAATTCTAATATTTAAAAGAACCGTAATGAAGCAGATGAGAACACGAAAACTGATCAGGATTTTGTGCAGTAATCATCACATGCAACGATTCGTTCAGATGCTCCCAGCCAGGAAGACCTCGCAAACGCCTCTCCTTGTTCTTATCCTAAATTTTATTTAATTTAACATAATTTAAAGTATAATTTCCAAACCTTAACAGAACCCTTTCCACGGATAACAATTCGACAGCGAGTCTCAGCCTCCAATTGGCGCAAAGAGTTGCCACGTGGTCCTAGAATTCGTCCAATGATCTTGAAACTTGGATTTTCCGGCAAATAGATTCTTTCTTGCATGATATACTGATCATTATCGTAACGCTAAAAAACAAAATTTCAAAACAAATTAATATTTTGTTTACCACGTGTTGAGCATAGTCACACCTATATGGGTACATAAAGCCTTTTCTGTTGAATCCACCTCCATTGCAACCAATAGCCATTAGAGAACAGGCAGAACCACAACTATGATCAGTATAGTAGCTAACCTTTGTTCCTTCCAAAAGTGAAGGAATTGAAGCACAAAGACGACGATGAAAATGCTGCTGTTGTTGTCCATTAGAAGATCGACCCCGAAGGCGAGCACTAGCAGAAGAATCAATTTTTGTTACACCCTTAGTTGCATCACTTTCTGTAACAACCCGACGCTGTCGAACACTTCTTGCATTTCCTTCTTCTGCCTCCTCTCTAAGAAACTTTTCATTAACAGTTCTTGCCGAAGATGTTCCGACGCGATTGTTATTGCTGTTCCACTTGCGAACCTTTAGAATTTTTAATGAGTAAATTAAATATTAAGGTAAAACTAGACTAACTTGTACTCCAATCGTAGACTCCAAATCTGGAATCGAGCCGGTAGTTTTCCCAATAGTACCTTGAAAAGCCTTCTTGCTTATTGGCACACAAACAATCCGCTTCATCGTCGAAGGCATTTGCGAGGCATAACGTCGTTTCAAATAGATCGGTAGCAATCCATGCAATTTGTGGATTTCGTGGACCAACTAAGGAAAATAATTGTTTTCTAAAAAACTAAGAATTTTTTTACCAACGATCGGACATGCGCCAAATCATTAGACAAAACACCACCTCTAACGGCCAGATCAAGCTGTTGCAGTTCTGAGAGCAATTCTTCAAGTCTACTAAAAAGTGTTAAAGTTTTTGTGAGTTATATTAAAAAACATTTCTTCATACATTGCATTTTGCTGGTGGGAATGATTAGACGGAGAAGTTCGCTTGTTTTGAAGAGTAAAAAACTGTTCCGTAACTGGAGACAATTCTTTTGGAAAGTTTTGTTGTTCTTCTCTAACATATTCCTTCTCCAATGATCCAACAGTAACACTACTCACAGTACGTGCAGTCGAGAGCTGATGGCAAAGATCTTGACTTTCTTCATTGCTTTGAATGCCCATTGTTGTTTTGTTGTGGGTTTTTGTATAATATTAGACGTTTGTTGTTTGTTATTAAACAAAAAAAAAGATTAGATATGTCATAATGACTATTTTCCGACCTTTTTATATAGTAATTTTGTTTTTAGATAAGTTTTAATGATTTTCAAGTTCGTCATTCGATGAAATGAAAAAACTCCAATTGCTTTTCTTTATTTTCTTTTACTGACTACTCAAGACATCATACAAAAGTGCATCGTCCCAAAAATAATATTCTATATAAATCCCATCAAATATTTTCTAAAGTAGAGCCCTTTTTTTCAGAAAACAATGTATTATTTAAAAACATTTTCTAAATTGAGAAACTTCTTCCTCATTGTGAGTTGAAGTTAGTTAAGTTTATACAAATATATTTAAACTAAACTATTTCCTATTTTCTCCTTATTCAGGTACATAGAAATCTTAAATTCATGATAATAAAAATATCAAAAGATAAATATTTTTTACTAAAAATGGAATAAACATTTATTATACATATTTCACATTAAATATTACAAAATATAATCTATTTTGAACGTTTTGACTTTCCTTGTGAAGATTTTCCCGGATTTCTTGTTTTTAAAGAAGATGAATTGGGACGAGGTTCTGATTTATTTGTCTCTAAAATATATTTAAATTAATTAAAGAATTAATTAAAAAAACCTTCTTCAACAAGATCAAGTTCAGGAACAACTGGCACAAACCAAAGTGATTTTCCATTTTCAAGGTCAGTCGAAAAATCCTCTAAATCCTCTTCATCTGAAGAATGAAGGTAATCTGGTGCTTGCACAGTAACTACATCAATATCTATTTCGTCTTCTTCCTAGATTATAATTTAAAAAAAGTTAAAAATAAATAATTATATTAAAAATACCTTTTTTTCAGTTTCCATCTCAGTATCACTGGCATCTTCATCATAAGTGTCGAATTCACCTTCCTTTTCCACATATTTTAAATTTTCCTCTAATTCAGTAAAATCGGGTGCAAACGCACTCCAATTCTCAACGTGTGCCTTTAAAATTTATTTTTAATTATATAAAAATTTGTAAAAAAACTTGTGTCCAAACAGTCACTGTCCCAACTCCAGCAGAAACAGATATAATTACAGGCCTAGTTGGATGCCATTGTACATCAGAAAGCAATTCTCCTTTATGTCCGTGTAATATTTTCACCAATGCACCAGTGCTTCGTTCCCAAATATTTAATGAATGACTTTTACTGCTTCCACCACAAATATAGTCACCATCGCCAGAAGTACAAATACACTTCCAAAGTGTCTAAAATACAAAAAATAAAATGATAAATTTGAAAAAAACTACTAACCTTATTTACAATATCTTGAAATCGCTGTATTGGCTGTAGAGTACCTCCTGACTTAATATTTAACATGTCCTGAAGTCGATAACAGCGAATGACGCGATCTTGTGAGTTTGTTATGATATAATCATTGCGCCTCGAAATAGAGAAACTTTTGATCTGAATATTTTGAAAACTGGGGAATTTGAGAATTTTTCTCCTCCAATAGAATTAAAAAAATTTTCTTGTCAACTCTTAACGCCATAAATTCCCTATGTCCTACCTCAGTGGGGGACAATCATAATAAAAAAAGTTAGAAACAAAAACCTGCTGTTGGTTTCCTTGTTGACGACAATGTGAAACAGATTTTAACGTAATTGCATCATAAACAATTATTTGACCCTGTTAAATTTGAGAATTTGCAAAATTTAATTTTAAAACAAATATAGAATATTATTGATTAAAGACCTGCCTTTGTACTACCCGTAATAATAAAATGACCGCGACGATCAAATATAGCAGAAGAAATTGGCTCATCAGCAGCATCAGATCTATTTCCTATTGGGGCAAGCCTTGTTTCTTGTCCCGTGATTAAATTTCGAACAATTGGTGAACATATACTTGAATTCAAAAGTACAAGAAAAACAAGAACTTGTTGTTCATTTCTTTAAAAATTATATGAAAAATATTTATTTTAAATTTAAAACCTGGGATTAAATAATGCGCATTGAGTTGTTGAGCCAATGCCAAAACTAAGGCGATGAAGAGGTTGTGTTGTATTTAAAACATCCCATATAGCCACAGAACCATCCACACTAGATGAAAGTAAACGCTTGCCATTACGCGACCAAGATAATGAAATAATTGGTTTTACATGTGCATTCCATGACTATTTAAAATGTCATATATTTCATTAAAAGAAAAATAATAAACTAACCTTAACAACTCCTTTTGTTGCAAAATCATAAATAAACACTCTACCATCAGTACTTCCAACGGCAATTAAAGTTCCAAGTCTATTAAATTTACATATAGTTGCAGCAGCTCCATTACTGTCCAATGTACAATCTCTTTCTTCTGGATATGAATTAGAAAAATGTTTTTGAAATAAATCGCCAATGTTCATTTTATTCGATTACACAATTTTCTAAAATTTAAAAAGGGTACAGTCCGAAAAGGTGCCGGCCGATTAGGCGCGCAATAGTATATCTAATGAAAAGAATTAGAGATAAAAAGGAAGCGAGATACTACATGCGCCTAATCGGCCGGCGCCTTTTCGGACGTGTCCCATTTAAAAAATTAAACAAAAGAACAAGAAAACAGCAGGACTTTAGAGAATGATTTTTAAAGCTATAAATAGTTGACTAAAATTTAGGCTTCAGTCAATCAGAAAATAATTCAGTTGTATTTTTGGCACTTTGCTCAAATATCTAAAAAACAATAAATTCAAAGTAAAACAATTTTTATTTATTAAAAAAATAAATTTAAATTGACTAAATCTTTCAAATATTCATCTAATTTATCAAAAAATATGCAAATAATAAAATTAATCTTATTTTAAATAATATATATTTATCAATTTTATATTACAATTACTCAAAATATACACACAAATAGCACAAGATGTACAATAAATACATCAAACAATACATACATATATATATAATGTTACAAGTGATAGAGAATTGGTAAGGATCACTTTTTATATTTTCTCTTTATTCCTCTAATGATTCTTCTGAGTCCTCCTCTTTAACTTCGTTCACATCAACTTCATCTTTTTTGATGCCATTTAGCTCTTCCGCTGTATTAGCAATCTCAGATTTTGATATTTCAACTTCCTTCTTTTTAGAACTCGATGAGGAACTCGCAGACTTAGTTTTGCTCACATCGTCACATAAGTAGAGCAAATTGCCCGCTTCGTTTAGTTTGGCAACTGAAATAAAATAACTTTAAGAGGAACTTTAAGGCCAGAAGAACAACACCACTCTCAACAGAGAATATATTTCTCTATGAAAGGGTTTTTATTTAAAAGCAACTCGAGTTTTAATCGTCTAGTTTACTTACCATGTCCAGCCTTAGGAGCTCGAGTGGTATATCTGTATGCAGGCGTGTCGAAAGTATGATCAGCTGTGAATGCAACAGCCAGATGTCCCTCAACCTTAGTTTCAATTTGTTTGTCCAAATTTCCCATTGCATTTCCTGTTGGTGGTCCATTCCTTCCCGTATAAGCAAGCATCTTTCTGGTGGCAGCAATTTTCTCCTCAAGTGTTTTAAACCTTCTTTGAGATATTCCTCTTTTCACTTCGCTCTTCATTGGCGGCATCTTACTTTTCATATCGCTTGGTGCCTCGACCATAGCACTAAAAAATAAATATTCAAAAATAAGAAAAAGTAAACCTTTTTGAGAAAGTAGCAGCAGAACTTTTTGTTGTTGTTTTTGAAACACTTCTAGCCGTCATTTCATCCTTTCCTGAACTCTTTCGATGTTTCGTCACTGGGAAGACAGATTTTTTCTGTCCAGGTTCCATTGTAACAGCAGTCTTCACTCCATCAAATTTAGACTTAAATGCCGACGGTTTTGTATTATCACTCTTTGAAGAATTCCGCCGTTTTTCCACCTTTTCAGAGCTTTTCTTTCTTGACCCAGAAAGTTTTGTATCGGATAACTTCTTCTTTGAAACATGTGGACGAGAATTTGAAGACCTTTTTGATCCACCTCCCCCTTCCTTCTTTGAACCACAACACGTTATTGAAACGAATGGAATGACCAACAAAGCAAAGAAGAAGAAATTATACAGCATTTGAAGATGTTGGGCTAAAATAACAAAATTAAATAATTAAAAGAATTTATGTATACATACCTTGGAACACAAAAACCATCACACACAGTCAGAATAAAGATAAAGAAGAAAAATTATAAGTGTATAAAGACAGTAATATAAATTTAAAAAAATAACACTTAAATATTAAAATTATTTTCATCGCGACAAAACGCCTAAATTTGAAAGTTAAAATCTCATTTGAGAGCGGATCTTAGTGCGAGAAAATAAATATACTGTGAATAAAAATTAATTCTTTTTAAATAATTTAATAAAAATATTATTATAATTAAATTATTTATTTACACATTTTTATTAAAAAAAATTCTAAAATATTTATTTTTAAAAACAAAAAACAACAACATTTGTTAAAATATATATAAAAGTGTTCTTCTCTTTTTTTCTTTAAATCTTTAATTTTTTAGTGTCTCAAATATCTTTCTAGAAATTAAAAAAAAAGAAAATACAATTTTATTTTTATTAAAAATAAAAAGTTTTATTTATTTTTTACCTTAAAAATATTTTAAAAAGTTATTTATCATGAATTGATGGACAATAAATAAATAAATAAATTATTTGGTCAATAATATATTTATATTTTTAACACTAAAAAATAATTATTTATTTGTGTCAGCTGATCTTTTTTTTTTGTAAAAAAAAAATAAAAATAAATATATTTTTTAAATTTTCTTCCAAAAACTTATTATCCACCCTCACTTTTATTTTCTTCATTTTCTTTACCACCACCTGCTATTAAAAGTAAATAAAAAGAGAAAGGAAATTTATATTTATTTTTATATATTTTTTAAAAAAAAGAAGAAAGTTAAAGAAAAATAAGGTTTTTTTTTCTTAGGTCCACCAATCCTTTGACATAATCCGATTTTGATGCCCAACAGACTACAACATTTTTTTATTGTTTTAACAACTGAATTATTTGACCCTCTCTTCTTTTTTTTTGAATTACAAATTAGTATTTTTTTTATTTTTTTGTTCTTTTATTGCCAAAAAAAAATAAAATATATATTTTTATTATTTAAAAAAAAAATAAATTAATTAAATTTATTATTATTTATTTTTTGAATTAAAATGAATAATCAAATTTGTCTTCCTTATGAACTTCTTCGTTTACATGAATCTTCAATTGAAGTATTTTTATTTATTTTAATATTTTTTTATTAATTTTTTGAGAGTTTTTTCTTTGTTTGGATATTTCCTTGGCTTTTTTTACTTGGAATTTTGGGCAATTCTTTAAATCTTTTGGTTCTTTTAGGCCCAAAATGGTCTCTTCGAAGGTTAAAAAAATGTTTTTTTTTAATAATTTAATTTATTTTTATTTATTTTTAAAGAGCAGATTCATTATTACAAGCATTAGCTATTTGTGATATAATATTTCTTTTTTTACTTGTTCCATCTTCACTTGCACAATTTGACCAATTTGGTCAACAAAAACATTTTAGAGTTTTTTATTTATCTCTCAGAGTTCATTTAATTGGTTTTGCTAATTGGTGTTCTGCTGTTGCTATTTGGTTAATAATAGCAATAAGCACAGACAGATTACTTGGTATTCGTTCTCTTAGAAGACATAGACATGGAAATACTGGACGTTTAGTTTTTTGTATTATTTTAATTAGTGGACTACTTACTTCTTATAATCATTTTTCGTTAGTTAAATTAAATTAATTTAATATTTATTTTTAAATTAATAAAAGTTATCATTGTGTATTAAAATGGCTTTGTAATGGAGGTCAAGTTATTGGCAAATGTTTTGATATTTTACAAGAAAGTTGGCCAGGCAATCATACAAATAAAACACCTCATCCTTTACGTGCTTATGTTCGTTTAAGTTTAGCAGCAAATGCTTTTTTAGTTGTTTTGGTAATTTTTAAATTAAATTATTTTTTAAAAATTATTTAAAAAGTTACCAGTTTTATTAATGTTTTTATTAAATGCTGGATTATTATTTATTGTTAGAAGACGGTCTTTTTCACTTACAACAGTTAAATGTTCAAATGATTTTAGAAGACCAATAAATAGATTTGCTAATCAACAAGTTATTATTATTTAAATATTTATTTTAAAAAAATATATTTTTAATATAAATGAAAGACCTAAATAAATGTTTTGTTCCGAAACAGACCTGTGCGAAACACTGAAATTTTTTCCAACGAAACGAAACGAAACAAAAATTTTTGAAAAGTGTTTCGTTAACAAAACGAAATGAATCACTCGTGTTTCGTCACGAAACGAAACGAAACATTAAAATTATAAAAACTACTGTATTTCTTTAAATTTTCAATTTGAAACTCATTTTTATGTAATACCGATGCAAAATTTTAAAAAATTTATGCAGTAGGCAAGAATTTTGAGAATTTTTGAACTTTAGAGCATATAAAAATAAATTTTCAGCGCTACAGAAACTGTAACAGGTATAACCAAAAAATTAAAAAATATGAAAACTAGTTAGAAAATTAGCCGAAAAGTCCTAATAATTTTTTATTTACAAAAGTCGGAAGCAGAAATCCTGCCAAATAGTCCTAAAATTGAGAATTAAATTATTTGTCGGGAGTTTCTTAACCAGAGTACTCAGACATGCGAATTTATCCTCATTATGAGATTTTTAGGATGTGATGCGGATTTTTTAATAAGATCAGGATTTCTGTATTTTTGTTGTCTTTTTTGAAATTATTAAAAACTTTGACTATTTTTACTTAAAAGGTGAATTTTTGGCAGCTAGATTACATAAACTTATCAAAATTTTTATTTTTTCGTCTGAGTACTCTGGTCTTAACCACTCAATCAAAATTGAATGGAACTGGGTTGCGCCGAATTGAGTGCAAGTGTTAGGTCGGGCTTCTGGTCTGACTAAAATTTCTCGTGTTGGGCAAATTTTAACAAATTTCGGGTTGTTTTAGCGCCGCAGGCAAAAAATTTTTGAAAAATTATTGACTATTGTAGTAAAAATCTCAAAAATTTTACTCAAAACTGGAAATTTTTTAATAAATTTTGTTTCGTACGTTTCGTGATAAATTTGAGTGTTTCGTCACGAAACGAAACGAAACATTTTAAATTTGTGTTTCGTGACGAAACGAAATTAAACGGAAAAAAAGTAACGAAACTAACGAAACAGCGAAACGAAACGAAACGTTTCGCACAGGTCTGTTCCGAAAGGAATCGAACCCACGACCTTAATAAAGCAAACCAAACTCTTTACCGACTGAACTACAAAACCTTCTTTCATTTTCCTTTTAATATAAATTAAATTCTCACCTAATTGTTTATTTTTCTTTCTTTATAGGTATCAGAGCAACATATTACTGTATCTATAGCAGCAATAGTCTCAGCCTTTACATTAACTCAAGGCCCTTCTGCATTAGTTTTGTTAGCAAGACTTTTTCTTGTTGGAACAAATTCAAAATCATCATTAAATAATTATTGGGCATTACTTGGATCTTTGACTGGTTTTTTAGTTATTTTGGGTAAATCATTAAATTGTATATTATTATGTCTTTCTTCTGCTTCTTTTCGTAAAAGATTATCAAAAACAATTAGAGAAGATAAAAAATTATTATTTTTTAATAAAAAAAGAAGAAAAAAAAGAAAAAGTTGTTATTCATATTCAGCAACTTCTAAAATTATTATTCAAACAAATAATCAGCAAAGAGGAGGAAGAGGAGGAGCTACTAATTTTATTGAAAGAAAACATTTAAATAATAAAAATAAAAAACTTTTTTCAATTAAAAATAGATCACATTCATTACCTTAATTTTATTTATTAAAATAATATATTATATTTTTGGGGGATCTTTAATTAAAATAAATTAAACAATTAATTTGTCTCTCCAATCTCTCTCTCTTTACCAATTTAAATAATATTAAAAATAAATAAAATTAATTAAAAACAATTTTATTTAATTAAATATTCTTTAACTTTTTATTTATTTAAATTTATACATTTATTTTCATTCCATACCTCTTCTTTTTTTTTATAAAAATTCTTTCCTTTAATTTCCTCAATTTTAAAATTAAGTATTTTATTTAATAAATTTTATTTTTTAAATAATAATAATTCTAAAAATTAATATAATTTTATTTTATTTTAAAATATATATCTAATTTCGTCTTAAAAATAAAGATTTTATTTAAAAAAAGATTAAGAAAAATAAAATATATATACCAATAAAAATATATAATTATTATACCTATATCTTTTAATATTTTCCAATAAATAAATAAATAAATATATTTATATTTATTTATTTTAACAAAAATCATTTAAAATATACGTCTTTTCTCTCTTTTAATTTTTATATTTTCATGTTATCTGCCAACTGTTTTAAATTATTTTAAATCTTTTATTAAAGGCCAACCAATTTAATATTTTTTATTTTTTTGTGTCTGATGACCCTCTCCTCTCTTAAAAACCAAAAATCTTTTTTAAAACATTCTGCCGCCAGAATGTTTTATTTTTTTAACAAAAACGTCAATAATTATTTTTTATATAATTAAACCTTTTTTTCCTTTAAAATTATTATTTTATTTTTGCAAAGTATTTTAATTAAAAATTAAAAATATTTTTCATTTGCTTTTAATCTCTCTTTTTAAGTTTTTAAGGCTATGATTTATTTGCAATTATTTTTAAATTAAATAAATTAAAAAGTTAATTAATTATATTTACATTTTATTTATATTTTTTGATCAAACTTTTTTTAATTAATTAATTTAAAAAAAATAATGGGGAAAACAAAAATTAAATTAATTAATTTTTTTATTTTATATAAAATAATAATAATTAAAATGATGATATAAAACAACAAAATAAATAAATAATAAATAAAATTCTAAAAGAAATGGCAATGTTTAATAATGATTTTGTTGTTACCTCAAATTGTTCATCAACAGTTCCTTCTCCAACATCTTCACCTTCATCTGCTAGGGCTTTATCTGAAGGAAATGATA
Organism: Meloidogyne chitwoodi; assembly: GCA_015183035.1. Taxonomy (NCBI): domain Eukaryota; kingdom Metazoa; phylum Nematoda; class Chromadorea; order Rhabditida; family Meloidogynidae; genus Meloidogyne; species Meloidogyne chitwoodi. The sequence continues at coordinate 909,968 of JACZZP010000018.1, forward strand.
TAAAAAAGGGAAGAGGTAGTTCTATCAGTCATTATGAAAATGTTGTTAGCAGTATTGCTGGAATTCGGGTTTTTCTTTTTAAATTATTTTGAGATATTTCACTTAAGAAATTTAGTGAAATATTTATTGAGTTTTTTAAAACAATTGTCTATTTTTATAACTAAAAGGTATATAAAGTATTCCTCTTTAAAGACATAAAAACCAAACTTTATTTTTTTTTCAGTGAATTTTCTTTAATTTAAATTTCAAAAATATATTTAATTGTTTTTTATCTTTTTTTGGTAGCCAAATAGATCACGTTCTATTTTTATTCATTTTCATCATCATCACAATCATCATTCACCTATAACAATTGGAAATAAAGATTCATTACCTCCAAGTCCTCCATTAAGTCCTGGAGCTATTTCAATTAAATCAACAAGAAAAGCTTTATCTTTGACCAGTCCAAACAGTTGTTTTAATAGAGTAATATATATATACTTAATTTTATTTTTTATAAAAATATTTTTTATATTTTTTTTTAATTTATTTTTTGAGAATGTAAAATTAAAATATATTTACCATTTATTTTTAAAAGAAATTAAAAATATACTGTAATTATTGAAATAAGTCAGTTCAGTGTGAGTTCGCATTGAACTGACTTTTTCTTTAATAAAAATTAATTAAAATTTTAAAAATTAAAAAATATTTTTTAGGCTAAAAAATGTTATCAAAAATCTCCACTTCGTCATATTGGTCCATGGATGTTATTATTACTTTATGCTCTTTTTGGTGCTTTTTTATTTTTTTGGTTAGAATCAGAAAATGAAAAATTACTTTTACGAAAAGAATGGAATCAATTAGAAAGATTAAGACAACAAACAATTAAAAGATTATATCGAGTTGAAAGACATCATCAAAAAGAAGTTTTATTACAATTTGAAAAAGAATTAATTAAAACTAAATTACCTGAAGCTTTGGGTTGTTTTTTTTTAAATTATTATTTAAATTAATTTTATTTTTTTTAAAGTTTGGGACTTTTGGGGTGCTCTTTATTATGGTAAAGTTATTTTTTGGAATAAAAAAGTATTAATATTATAAGATTTTGCAAAAGTATTTGATTTTTTAGATTTTTTTTAAATAGAAAAAATTCTATCATTTTATTTAAAAAAATAATTATTAAAATATCTTTTAAATATTTTATTAAAAAAATATTTTTTAAAGTTCAAACAGTATTTACAACAATTGGTTATGGAAATATAACACCTAGAACTACAGCTGGACAAGCATTTTCAATTTTATATGCAATTGTAGGAATTCCTTTAGTATTAGCTTTATTAAATCAAACAAGTAGAAGAATGACTAGATGGTTAAGTTTAAAATGGATTAAGTTAGTTTATTTTTAAATTATAAAAGATAAATTAAATCAATATTTTTTAGTTATAGACATAAAATAAATCAACAGAAAAAACAAAAAATAAATAATGAAAATTCAATAAATACCTCAAAAGAAGGAAGAGATGTTGAAGAAGGAAAAAAAGTTGTTTTTGATTTAAAAAAAGATGGAGAATTTACTACAACAGAAAGCAGGTTATTTTATTTTCTTTTTTAATTATTATTTTTTGTATTAGAACAATTCCAATTTGGATGGCATTGGCTTTAGTAGGTGGTTATGTTTGTACTATTGCTGCTATTTTTTTAGCTTGGGAAAATCGGTAAAGAAAAAGTTATTTTTTAATTTAAATTTTAATTTTATAAATAGTTGGTCATATTTTACTTCATTTTATTTTATTTGTATTTCTTGTTTAACTATTGGACTAGGTAAATTAATTTAAATAATTAATAATTAATAATTTTATTAATTAAAAAAAAGGTGATGTTGTGCCTGATCATCCACATATGCTTATTTTAATGGTTTTTTTAATTAAAATTAAATAAATTTTATTTTTTAAAGTTTGTTTTTGTTATTTTTGGCCTTTCATTTGTTTCAATGCTTATTTCTGTTATACAAATAAAAATGGAAGAATGGCTTTACAGAATGCTTATTAGAATGCAGGTTAATTATCTAATAAATTAATTTATTTAAATAAATAGAAAGAATATCAAAAAGCATTACAATCAACAACAGACCCAGAAGAACGTAATAAAATATTAGAAGATTTATTATCTAAAGAACCTTGGTATATGCGTGAATTAGCTCCTCTTTGTGTTAGTGAAAAACAAACTGTTAAATTAGAAAATTTGGTATTAAATATTTATTTAAGAATTTAAAAATAATTTAAATTTATTTAAAAAATAAAAAGGCAGATAAATATGAAAGAGTTTTTCTTCCAACAAATACAAAAGGAATACAAACTGATGAAATTAATAATAGACCAATAACTATAAAAGAAGAAGAAATAGAAAAAGAAGAAGAAGAAAGAATAATAATAGAAAATAAATTAAAATCTTCTAAATGTGATGGTGACAATTTAAAAAGGTTTATTATTTATTTTTTAAATTAAAATTATTAAAATTATTTATTTACTAGAAATGACTCTTTTCAATCTTTTAATTCTGTTTCTGATGCAACTTCTCTTCCAATGGATCCTTCAAGTATTACAATTTCTTCTCCTATTCCAACACTACAAAAATATTATTGTAAATCTATACAAACTGATGAAACTTCTGAAAGGTTTTATTTTTTAATTTAAATATATTTTATTTTTTTAAAAGATTTATTAAAAAAGAAATTAAAGAAATTGGAATAAATACAATAATAAATAATAAAACAATTTCAAAAGGAACACAATATAAACTTGAAACTTTTGTAAATTTAAAAAAATCAAAATTTTTTTAAATTTTCTTTTTAGAATAAAAGGTTAGATACTCAAGGATTAATAATTTATGAAGAAAAAGAAATTGGCTTTGAATTACCTTTTACAAAAACAAAAATGGTACAAACTGGAAGAAAAATTAAAAAAGATAATAAATTTAATGATAGTGATGAATCTTTAGATGATTGGCTTATAAATAAAAGGTTAATTATTTTATTTATTTAAAAAATAATTATTATTTATTTTAAATAGTTGTCAAAATTCTCCAACAATTTTTAATAATTTTGAATGCCAAACAGATCCAATGACCATTTGTGATGCAATAGAAACACTTTTTGGTCCTTCATTGCAATTAGAACGTAGTGAAAGTGTTCAAGTACTTGTTGGGGAAGATGAAAATGAAATGGGGGAAATGCTTGGGTATATTTTTTTAAATATTATAATTTAATTAATTATTTAAGAGAATTATCTACAAATCAAGATAAAAAGGCAGAAAAACATGATTTGGTTATTCAAGTAAATTTTAATTTTAAAATAAAAACAAATAATATTTTATTTTTTAGACAGATGACAGTTATTTAAGAATTGCTCGTAGATTGGATACTCTTAGAACTGGAAAGTCAGAAACAAATGTTTTTGCTAATGTAATAATTAAATTATAATTAAATTAAAATATAAAGGTTTATTGTACTGGTGTTGGAATACCTAAAAAAGTAAATACTGGTCGTAGAAAATCTTTGAGATTTTTGGAACCTGCTAGTGATTTTATGAAAGAAAAGTTTGGGTAATTATTTTATTATAATTTATTTTTGTATTTTCTAAAACTATTTTTAAAAAATTTCAGAAATATTTCTGTATTTTCCGGAAATATTTGAAAATACTTTTCAGAATATTTAAATATATTTCTCTTATTAAAAATCAGAAATTTTATTTTTGAGTTATATTAAAAATAATAATTATACAGGGTGCGGCAAATTGGGAGCGGGTTTTATTTTTTGAATAACTTTTTTCAAACTTATCGAAAATCGATAATTCTTTTTTTATTCGATTCACAACCCCTTGAGAATTTTTTGATACCAAATTCAGCTAATAAACTTTTTTAGAAAAAAATCTATAAAATTTTTATAAAAAAATTTGGTACTCTTTAAGTATGGGAATTTTTTGTTTGTTTGATTCAATCGGGTCAAATGATGCGTCATTGAAAAGAGCTCTTCAAAATGAGTTAAATTATGTTTTTTTGAAGTCATACGAATGCCTACGAGCCGAGATACAGGTCTTAGAAAGTCGAAAACCAAAAAAAGGAATTAGCTAATTTTTTGAGGTGAAAAATTCAAATATGAGTATGATAGCTCTTTCGAAAGAGCTCTTCGAGCTGAGTTGAATGAGATCAAAATTAGCTCAATTGGACAAATTTGGAAAAAGTTATAAATTTTTGAAAAACGCTCATTTAGGTGATTACCGCGGCTGCTCCAAATTAATCTTTTCCCACTACGGTTTAAAATAAGTTTTTTAAGCTGAATTTGGTATCAAAAAATTCTCAAGGGGTTGTGAATCGAATAAAATAAGAATTATCAATTTTCATTAAGTTTAAAAAAAGTTATTCAAAAAATAAAACCCGCTCCCAATTTGCCGCACCCTGTATTTTATTAGTAACTCAAAACTTGGTATTTTTAAAAAAAACATTTTTAGTTGGCATAATAAAAATTCTGAAGAAGAAGAAAAGAAAGAAAATAATGAGGAAAGAGAAGAAGAAGAAAAACAATTTTATTTAAATAATAAAACATCTTCTTCTTCAACTAATCAAGAAGACAGATTAAATAAAAGAAAAAGGATAAGAAAACATGTACAATTACCACCAGAAGAAGAAGAAAATTAAAATTAATGAAAATAATATTTTATTTTTTTTAATTAAAATGGGTATGTAAATAAATAAATAAATATTTAATTTTTTTCCTCTCGACTAAAAAATTATTTTTAAAAGAATAATAGAAATTAAATAATTTCTACTTTATAAAGAAAATAACCTAAATAAAATATTTATCCAATAAATTAAATAATAATATTTTTTAATAACTACTATTTTCTTAAAATTAATTAATTAATTTAAAAATCACTTTTCAATTAAAGGAAAAAAAAACATTTAAAAAATATAGAAAAGATTACAGAAAAAGTATTTAAATTTCCTAATAATTATTTTAATTTCTCCTTTTTATTCTCTCTTCTTTTGTTTAATTATTTATGATGTTCTAAAATAATTTAAATTATTTTTTTAAAAAATTCCTAATTTCTATTATATAATTAAATATATTTTAAAATACTTACGAGGATCAGGTCCACCTGGAGATAGTCGACATTCTGCAGTCAAATAAAGAACTGACATTATAATAATTAAAGGAATAAATAATTTAGTAATTATATTTTTAATAGTAGATTGGAAGAACATTTTTTAAAGTTAAATTAATTAAATATCTTTTAAAATATAAATATTTATTTATTTTTATTATTTATTTACTCTTAAAAAATTAATATTTTTATACCTAATTTTCTTTTTACTTTAATTAAAAAATTAAAAGAACAAAAAACAACAGATTTATTTATAAAAAGGATTTATTTAAACTTGGATTTGTTGATATTTCCAAAATAAAATTAAATTTTTTAATTAAATAAAAAAAGGTCAAAAAAGAGTTGAGGAAAATAAAAATATATTTAAATGAATAAAATATTTAATATTTCAGTTAAAATAAACTCCGCTTTTATATCTCGCATAAATGCAAAAAAAATTATTTATGTGCAAGAAAAATTATTATAATTATTTAAATCTCTAGCATTATTATATTAAATGAACATTTAATATTTTACAATTAATATATGTACAATAATAAAGAGGGTTATTCCATTACATCACTTGTCTAATAATCACCAATATTATTATTATATTGTAGTAATTAGTAGTTATGTAGAAAGTGTTGATATTTACGAAAGTAATATTTAGGGTATTTTATTTAGGAAAGTGATTTATGATGAAAATTAAAAAAAGGAAAACCACTTTTGACATGTTCAGAAAAAAGATTAAAAATGGCAAAAGAACCACGAGGTTTGAACATTAAAATAATTGTTGGAAAAATTAAAAATACAAATTAACTATAACAAACAATTTTTAATAAAATATTAGTTATCTAAAACACATAAAGGCTATTAAGGATTAATTTTAACATTTTGGGCTTTCCTGCAGAATTTAATATTTTCATTTTTTTACAAAATAACCTTCAGTTTTTTAATAAAAATATTTTTAAATTAAAATTATAAACAAAATATTTTAATCAATTTTCTTGTTAAAAATCTTTTTTTTTCTAAAATATTTATATTTATTTTAAAGTCCCTGAATTGATATAAATTTATATTAAAAAAATTAATTTATTTTAAATTTAATTATAATAAATAAATAATTAAATAAATTAATATTTTTTTGAATACATTTATTTTAAAAATATTATCCTCTTTTTTATTCAAAAATATTTAATTAAAATCTTCTGATAAATAAAAATTATTTTTTTCCTCTTTCTCCTTCTCTGGAGCTAACGGAGCTCCAGGGATGTGTTCACATAAAAATGTTTTTGGATTTGGTCTAAAAGGAAAACAACAACAACGACAAACTTTTTTTGGAAATTGTTTATTATTTTCTTCTTTTTTTATTTCTTCTTCAGTAATTGCCAAACAATTGTACCATTGAAGATTTTGTATTTGTTCACGAAATCCTAATTCTATAGATGACAGATCAACCCTATTAGTAGGCCAAAGTCTTTATTAAATTAATTAAATAAATTTATTTTATTTAATTAAATTAAATTAATTTACTTGCATTCCTCTCCTTCAAAACTAATTAATTGATTATAGTCAAGACGACAACTTTCATGTTGATCATAACCTTTAAGACTTTTTTTACTACAAATTCGTTCTGATACATAAAATGGGATTACTGGTCTTCCTCCTTGAATACTTTTAAAAAATATTTTAAAATATTTTTAATTTAATTTACTGAAAAGGACTTGAATGACAATTCTTTTCTCCACCAAAACCACAACTTTGTTGATAACTACACATTCCACAAGGATTATTATCCAAAATAAGACTTTTAAAATACTATAAAATTAATTTAAATAATTTATTTTTTTTAACTTCAAAAAATGAATTTAATGCTGGAGAATAACGACCACCTATAAAACGAAAAAACCAATGACTTTGACAAAGAGGACTAAGTTGTTCCAAATAAGAAAGCTAAAATTAAATTAAAATATTTATTTATTTATTATTTATACATTATTCTCTGGATCTGGCCATCTATTTTTTAAATTTAAAAATAAATTATTAAATTATTTATTTTATACATGCAATTTCCCCAAGAAGACCAAGAAGCACAATCACTAGAACGATTAATATCTGAATAAATAGCAGCTAATTGTCCAAATGAATAAAATTTAAAAAAAGAATAAATAAAAATATAAATAAATAATAAATACATTTTTAAATAAATAAATAAAGAAAAGAGGTTTTTTTTAAGATTTGTTCTGTTAAAAAATAAAATAATATTTATTTATTTACAAATTCACAACCAAAAATAGGTAAAACATATTCTAAAAATATTAAGTGAATGGAATGAAAAGAAGATTTTTAATCCAATAAATCAAAATAAAATAAATATAAATAATTAATTAATTAAAATAATAATAAACAAAATATAAGTTTATATATTTTATCCAAATATTCTTTTTTTTTTAATAATTTATGATTTTAATTAATTAAACCATTTTTTGGATATTTAAAAAAATTATTAAATAATAAAGTTAATAAATTCTTTTGAAGGCAAATTAGTTCTTATATAAAAGTATTTTAATTATTTATTTTTATATAAAAATATATTGGATTAAGAATTATTTAAATAAAAGAAAAATAGGATAAGTGGAAATAAAATGTGTAGTGTAAAAAATAAGAAAATGGATTAAAATAAATATATAGAGAGAAAACTAATATTTTTCTTTTTAAAATAATTAATTAAAAATAAATAAATAAATAAGTAGTAGTAGCACTTAACACAAATTAAATTAAACCCAATTATTATATTCATCATAAAATATTGCTGAAGGTTTTGATTTTCCTATTTTCTTTTTTTGAAAATTATTATTATTATTTTTGTCGTTGTATTGATGATAAATAGATGATTGATAATAATTATTTTTATTTTTATTATTATTATTAGAATTTTCCAAATAATTTTGGTGGATTTGGTGGGGCTGAGAAGAAGGTATTAAATCTTTAAAAAAAGAAAGAAATTATTTATTATTATTTTATAAAAAAATTAAATTAAATTAAAAGATTATAATAAGGTTTTTTTCTCAATAAAATATTAATTAAAATATTTAATGAATTATTATTTACGAGTTGTAATAGTCAAAGGGAACAGTTGTTGTTGGCGAGGATGGATTTGTTGATGCCACCGCAAATTGTTTTCTCCTTGCCGACAATGGAGCACTTCGACGGGCCCATGCCCAGGTGATGGGTTGTTGAATGAAGGATTGGGACATCTAAAAAAATTAAAAATAAATTAAAATATAAAAATAAATAAATTAAAACATAATAATAGAAAATAAAAGAAAATAAACAAAACAAAATAAACAAAAAATAAAAACAATTAAATACCGAAAAGATTGGGTCCAATGTAATATTCCGGGAGGAGCAATTGATGAAGAAAGTGGAGAAGAACATGGACGATTAGTGCAACTCTGAAACAAACAGAGCCGGTATTAATTTAGATAATAATGGGTAAAAGTAAATTTTTAGGAGAATCCTTTAAGGGTTTAAAAAATTAAATAATATTAAAATAGGGCCAAATAATTAATTTAAAATTATTTTCAAGTTTTATAAAGGAAAATTAAAAAAAAACATTATTTAATTAATACCGGCCAAAATAATAGACTAAGGACATTTAAAAGTGCAAATGACAGATAATTTTAAATTAAAAATTTTTTAAAAAAAAAGAAAGTGCATAATAAAATAATATATTTAAAAAAAAATAACTTGATTAAAGCTCTGTGGAACAGGAGGAGGAAAACAATTATTAGGCCAAAAGCCATAAGCTGCGTATGGCGGTGATTTTGGAGTGTGATTAAAATGTGGAGGTGGAGAAGGAGTGTATTGCTGTTTTTGTTGATTTTGTAAAGAAGTTTTATTTCTAAAAATATAAATAAAAAATTAAAAAAAAATAAAATAAATTACTTTGGTGAATCTTCTTTACAACTATGAGTTCGAGAAAAAAATTTGAAAAGTCCACTACCGAGAGATCCTCTTCTTTTTCCATTATTATATTTTTGTTGTTGAGTTTTTGTTGGAATAAAAAGATTATCAGGTTGAGATTTACTATTTGAAAGAACTTTTGGAGGAAACTTTCTTTGTGGAGAATAACTGCCAGGACATAAAACAACTTTTTGTTGATTTTTAGGTGAAGGAAGAGTTTTTGATTGAATTTCTTTTTTTTTTTAATTTTAAAATAAATATTTAAAATAATTTAAATTTACCAATATTATTATTATAAAAATCACCACCATCATAAAAAGTAGTTTTTGGCCTATTTTTCCTTTTATCATTACGAGATTCTTCTTCTTCTGGACTGCTACTAATATTTAAAGGTTCATGAAGTGAACGTCTAGCACGGAATACTGAACTTACTGCTGGAGCTAATTAATTAATAAAATTATTTTTTGTTTGTTTCAGTTCAATAATTAAAATAAAAATATACCACTAGTCTGTCTCTGATGTAAAATTTGTTGATAAGTACGTAAATGTGAAGGATCATTGTGTTGACCTAATGGACGTTTTTCAGATATTGACCTTTTTTTAAAAAAATAATAAATTAATTAATAAAAAACCTTCTTGTCACAGAATCTCTAACAAATTGTTCAGAATGACTTAATTCAGAATCATCTCCTCCCCAACGACTTTGATGTTCTCCTAGAGATTGTTGTTGTTTTTTATTAATTTTATTTTCTTCTTTAATTCTTGCAATAAATAATAAAACTGTTTTTTTATTTATTGGAATTTGTGATAATGTTCCCATAAAAGAATCCAAAGCTTCTCCATTAAGAGTAAAATTTAATAAATTAACTTTTTCAATTCCTGCAAGACGATCATTTACTTTAAGTCTTCCATCTTTATAAGCAGCTGATCCATGTAATATCTTTAAAAAAATAAAATAAAAATTAAATTTTAAAATAAAAATAAATATTTATTAATTTACACTTCTAACATAAAGTCCCATATCATTACATCCAACTCTTTGTGCTTTAACAGAAATTCCTAAACCAGCACCAGGTGTTTCATTTAAGGGAATTATCATTTGAATAATTTCTTGTTTTTCTCCACCAATCATTTGTAATAATTCTTCAAAAAGATTTTTTGGTTTTTCTTCTTTTTTTAAATTATTATTTTCTTTTTCTTCATTATTTTGTTCTTCTTTTTCAGTCATTTTTTCTTCATTTTGGCTAATCATTAAAGAAATTGTTTCTCCAATAGGAATTTTCTTTAAAAGTGTGGTAACTTGTGATTGATTAAGTGTTGAAAGGTCAATTCCATTTATCTAAAAAAGAAAATTTAAAAGTTTTTTTTTAATTTAAAATAATTAAAGGTGAATGCCTATAGAAAGAAAAAAAGTTTTAGAGGAATTTTTATACCAAAATTTTTTTTTGAAAGCCTAGTTAATAAGGATATTTATAAAAAGCTTCGGATACATATTCTTTTAATTTCTAATTTTATAAATTTTAATATCTTTCAGAAAAAATTAATTTAAATAAATACCCAAAAATTAATATATTAATTGTTTTTTTTTTAATTTGAAAAAAAACCTTTAAAATTCTGTCTCCTAAAGACAAATCCAAATCTTTTCGTAAACCTTTAACATAATAAAGATGTTTTTCAAAAGCATTTAATCTACCAGCATAACTAAATCCAAAACCATCTTCTCCTAATAAAATTATTATTTTTAAATTTAATAATAAATAATTTAAGAAAAGAAAACCTTTTATTAATTTAATTTCTTTACAAAAACCAACACGAGAAGTATTTTCTCCTTTTTTTAATTTAAATTGATCATTTTTTGGACTAACTATTTTCTTTGAATTAATTCGTCGGAAAAATGAAAGTGAAGGTTCAGGTACTGATTGAAGATCTCTAAGATAAAGACGTGCTCGAGCAAATGAAATCTTTATTAAAGAAAAATAAGAATTTAAAAATTTGAAATAGAAATAATTTATTTATTTACTTGATCACAAGGAGTACCATTAATTTCAACAATTTGATCACAAACTCGAAGTTGCCCATCTTCAGCTATTCTTCCTCTTTGTTCAATTTTTCTAACTTCAACAGCCAATAAATGACTTGGTCTTTGAGGATTTGGAACAGCAGAAATCTGAAAAACAAAAAAATAAGAATTTTATTTAAAAGTAAATTAATTATTAAAACCTCCAATCCCATTGACAAATCTTTAGTTTCAGATGAAAGAACAATTCTCTAATTAAAAAAAGAATAAATAATCTAATAAAAATAAAAAAGTAACCTGAAAACGATAATTTGAAGGATCTACTTGTAGAAAAGATGACCATTTCTTTAATTCAGAATGTTCCAAATCTATTTTCTCTTTTGCATCCAAAAAAGTATCACCAATTTTTGATTTCCTCGACTTATTTTGACGCCAATTATCTTCTTTAAAATTTTTGTCTGGATCTGTAAAAAATTGAAATTATTAAAAATTATTTTGAAAAAAAAAGAAAAGTTGTTTGCACATCTGTATAAATAATACAAAATATTAGGAGTTTAATAAAAAGAAAATATAAAATTGAAACTTTCTCTAATTTAAACAAATATAAATAAATTTATAATTTAAATAACCTTTTTTTGGAGTTGGAGCAAAGTGGACAGACATTGCTTCGCCATGTTGTTTTTTATAATTTTTCTCAACAAATGATTTTGTTAAATTAGAGAATTTCTCATATGGTTGTTGTACTTGAAGACCAGTACCTATAAAAGAAAAAATTTTTTAATAAATAAAATTAACATACTACTAGGAGGCATATCCAAAGACTTTACATCAATAAAAAGATTTCCATCAATCTGTTTTTGAGAAGATTGAATTGGAAATTCATGTTTATTTGCAAGTTCAACTTTTAATTGTTTTTTTGATTTCTCTTCTTGTATTGTTGAAGATTTTGATGGAGGAGGATCATCATAAATAGCTAATATCTAAAAGGAATAATAATATGTGTATTTTTTAAAATAAAATAACATTAATTTAGTAAATAAAACTAACCGTAACATAATCCTGTTTTGATGGAGAATGAGTAAAAGCCATTATTAAAAAGTAAATTTATTATAATTAATCACTATTAATCAATCACTAAAATTAAAAAAAATAAAAACAGCTGCGAAGAATCAACACAGTTGCTCCGCGCCTAAGTGGTAGTATTCAAGTGGGAACGCCCGATTAGGCGCCGGCCGACTGACCGCAAGTACTCTAGTTTCCACATTATCTCTAATTCTCTTTGTTTAACATACTATTGCGCGTCAATCGACCCGCGACTAGTCGGTCGGCGACAAGTCGGGCTGTACCCTATTCAAGTGCATTTCATTTTCTTTCTTTTCTCGTTATACTCTTTATTTTCATACTCTCTATATTCTAACTCTAATTGGGGTACAGCCCAAGAAGTCGCGGACCATCTAATGCGCGATAGTATATCAAATGAAAAGAATGAGATATTTATGTAAAAATGAGTCTTGAGACTACTTGCGACTTCTTGGCCTCCAACTTCTCGGGCGTGTCCCCTCCAATTGATTCTATTTTTTTAATTTTTTAAATTCTATAATTTAGATAAATACATATATTAAATTAAAGCATGCCAAGAGAAGAAAACAGAGAAATTGAAGAAGAAAGGTATATTTCAAATTTTATTACTAAATACTTTTTTTTTCATTAAGGCGTGCAAAGAATGCTTATGACTTAATTCGAATTCGTTTGAATAGACTTGAAAAAAATATTGTTTGTGTTTTATTTATCTGTTTTCTTTTTTTTATTTTACACTTTTTAAGGACAAACCAATTATAATTCCACAACGTAAAGATGATCCAAAGCCAAAACCTCCGCCTGATTTTATTCGAAATATTGTTGGTTCATCTGCAGCCGCTGGAAGTTCTGAATTTCATATTTTTCGTAATAATAAACGTCGTGAACAAGAAAGGCTAGAATTTATTAAAAAAGAAGCTGAAAAAGAAGATTTGGACAAAGAATTTGAAGAAAGACAGATGGCAAGGAGGGATGCTGAAGAACAAAAAACTTCTCGAAAGCGAGAGAAAAGGCAACGGCAGAAAGAACGTCAAAAAGCAAAACGAGCTGTATGTTTTTTTTTAATTTTAAAATGTTTTTTTATATATATTTTTTAAGAAAAAAAGTAGAGGAAAAAATGAATCGTCTTCAGAAGACTCTGATTCAGAAGAAAGTGTTTATGAAGAGGTGAATAAAGAAGGAGAAGAGATTATAGTAAAAGAAAATCAAAACACATAATTTTATTTAAAGATTAAAATTTTATTTGATTTTACATACATAAATATTAAATATTTTCTTTGTTTTTTGTTTATGTACATTTGGGCTCCACTAAAAAATATTTATATTTTTTTATAAAAGTACATTTTGGGTTGTTTATTTAAAAAATATAAACTTAAATTTTACAAATGTCAAATACCAAGAGTTTTCAGTCCTTGATTTTACAAGTTATTTAATGTTTTTTTCATTATTTTCCTTATCAAATTTATAAAGATTCATTCAATGGTAGTTAAGTCTGAGGCATCACCCCCTCATTTGAATCGATTAAGGTGACTCAATTTTTATTTTTCTTGTTTGGCATTGTGTATACATTAGGTATTTATTCTGAATGTTTTGTTTAGAATTTTTGGAAAAATTTCTTTTATAAAACAAAATTATTTAAATAAATGGTACATCAACTAAATATTAGCGATTTTCATACAATATTTAGAAGGTAATACAAGTGTGAGGCTGTCGACGCCTTTTGGCTGCGACTATTTGGCCACTTTCTCTTTCTAATTTTTTTCTCCAAAATTTTGTTTATAGATTTTTGTGTGAACAGTTATTTACGTGAGTTTTTGTTGTAAACGTGATAAAATTTTATTTTTCAAAAAAATCTAAAAATTCTAACACGATTGCTGTCCTATTACATATACTCCCTTTTTTCTCTTAATTCAGACAGTCATTTGATACAAGATTATTTAGTAGTCTTACATTTATTTCTATTGGACAAATGCGTTTATTAATTCCTTCCATATTCAAATTTCCTTGTTAATTTATAATTTCTCTTAATTTTATTGACGAATATATTTATAGGAAAAACATTTTTATAATTTATTTACTAATTTTTGAATTTTATAACCTAAACAAATTCTGAAAACTAAATTCATATTTTTTGTTAACTATTTAACTTGATTACTTATGTATATTTTTTATATAATCTATTTTTTTCAGGCAATACTCTTTAAGGATTTTTAACTTTAAATAATTTTATGAGCGAAAGGCAGAATCCAGTCAACTCGTCGGTCACATTTGCTAAGGTTGTATCTGGTGGCAACATTCCTACTGAAGACCAACCTGTGGGAAGAGAAGTAAATTCATCAGAATCAGCTACGGAAAATGAAGTTAAATCACCAGATGATTGGCCTACTCTAGAGGTTGTAGCTCAGCAGAAATGTGAAGAAAATAAATCAATCAATAAGTCATATGTAAAAAAAACCACAAATAATTCAAAAGACAAAATACAGGAAACGACCGGCGAGGAGACGGAGATCAAAGTATTTATCTTAAATTTTATATAGAAAAAATAAGGTTTTCTTAGTTTATTTCCTTTATTTTTGGTTAAGGCCTAATCTTTCTAAGTTGTCTGAGTTATGGATAAATATCAAAAGGTTTATAATTCCTTATGTTCGACTCATATTTAATACAAAATTTAAGAAATTATATTTAAAATGTATGGGTTTCAATCCTGTTCCAAACCAATGACTATAACACAATCAATACTTCACATTTAGCTTTTAGGAAATACAATATTTATATTTACATATATGGAATGTTCAATAAAATTGTTTAATTAAAAATTCTAATTTAGGCGGAAGAAGTTCCTGCACTTTCGCCAACAGCAATTAATAGTCCTGCTGGTGGAAGCTGCAAAAAAATGTCTAAAAATAATTGGAAAAAATTGGATATTGAAGTAGATTATAATACTGCTCGCGAAGTTTCTGCCAGAAGGCGTGAACATGAACGCAGAAGGGACTTTGAAAGACGAGAAAGACCTCAACGAAGGAACACAGTTTGTGGACGTGATTGGAAGGAAAATGGAAGAGAAACGCATGGAGTTGGAAGAGATGGGAGAGATGTTGGAAAAGAAAATAATAATTGTTCTGAGCCAAAAAATGATAAAAATTGTTTTGTTCCAAGACAGTTTAGAACTGATAGAAACAAATTTGACA
This sequence comes from Meloidogyne chitwoodi, assembly GCA_015183035.1. Lineage (NCBI taxonomy): Eukaryota > Metazoa > Nematoda > Chromadorea > Rhabditida > Meloidogynidae > Meloidogyne > Meloidogyne chitwoodi. Next base: position 925,333 of record JACZZP010000018.1, read on the forward strand.
ACAACCATCGCCGGCAAATCTCGAAAGAAGACAATGAAAATTTTGTGGGTAAAACTGAAAGGAATAATAGAGAAGATGTGCAGATAAGTCCACCTTTGAATGCTGCTAACAATAATAGTAATAATAATAATGAGCAATCTCAGGATCAGTCTTATTGGTATTTTTTAATTTATTTTTTTTTAATTAAGTTTTTTGGAATTGCTAACATTTATATGGAGGTTAGAACAGAGAAAACAATTTATATATTTTTATTGGAAAACCGATCTTTAATATAAAACATGATAAGATTTCTTTAAACTTTTTAAATATTAAAATAATATATTTATTTTATTTTTGTAGGTATTTTGATGATATTTCGAATGGATATTACTATCAACATTCTGGATCACAGGGATGGAAGAAAAACTCAAAACAGAGACAACACTCAAATAATAATAATAATTATAGACCACAACGACAACATTCGCCAAATCAAGGCAGATATCCGATTAATAGGTTTATATATTTTTAAAATTTAACTTTTGATCCCTCAAGTTCTTAAAATTAAACCAAGTACATTTAAGCTTATTTTTTTTAATCTTCAGACAAAAATATTTTAAAAATTCCACATCAACGCAAACTGAGCAAACAAATAATGTGACTGGAATGGTATAATTTTTAAAGTTTTTAAATAAATTTTTATTTAATTTTTAGAATAATTCGCAAATTGGACAACGTTCTGTAGGAGGATATCAACCAAGATCTCATCATCATGTTGGAGGAGGGCATCGTTATAATAATGGCCCTAATAATGCTTATAAATATAATAATAATATTAATAATAAACGAATGGATGAACAGCTTTTCTCAAATTCGTATTTTTGCTCAAACAATGTTATTAATCATCATTGGACTTCATCTCTTCAGCAATTAAATATTTCGGTTAATAATTTTATAAAATAATCCTCTAACTATTATTATTTCTATTGAAATATTTTTTATTAATTTTTAGGGTATTTCACCGACCGTTGTTACTGCTGTGCCTTCTACACCTTCTACTTCGCTTCTTTCTCCCGATGGACTCATCCCATTCCCACTTGTCGTTGCTAATACTCTTCAAACAGCTGCTGTTGTTGTTGCTACAACGGATCAAGTGCCTACAACCACTGCTACACAATTTGCCCCAACAATTATTACTACTCAATTTCCTCAAAATGCAATTTTTGTGGCACCTATAACTACTCCTTATGTGCCAGTAGATGAATATAAACTAGGAGAGCTTGTACGTGGACAAATGTAAATTATTATTAATTTTTTTTTAATTATTTTTTTTTTAGTGAATATTATTTCTCAGCGGATAATTTACAAAAAGATTTCTTTTTACGAAGAAAGATGGATGTTGAAGGCTTTTTGCCACTTAGTCTAATTGCCAGTTTTCCGCGTATTCGTTCACTCACTGATGATGTGTCATTCATTTTGAGTTGTCTTCGTGGCAGCGAAAGGATTGAATTTAGTGTGGACGAGCTTAAAGTAAAAACTTTTATAAAATTGTAAATGTTTAATTAAATTATTTTTAAAAGATTCGTCCTCGTATTAATCCACAATATTGGCCTTTACACGAATCTAGTCCTCAATCTGAAATCGAAGCACCGCTGCCAACAATAATAAGTGACGATAATGGTAATTAAATGAAAAATAAGTAAAGGGGAATAAATACACTATTATTATTATATCTCTTCTCTCATAGCCGACCAACTTATATATTTTGTTTGACGTATCTGGGCGCGAGAAATATCCAAGAATTTCTATTGCCCAACTCTTTTAAAGAATCTTTCATTCTCTAAAACCCAATTTTTAAATCTAAAAACCCATTTTTTCTTTAAATCGATTTTCTTGGTGCGCTTTTGCTATTGAACGATTGATTATTCTTAATTTTAATGTCTCAATCAAGGGAGTATCAAAAGAGAGAAAATTGCTGTTCTTGGGAAATTAATATATTTTATTTCCTTTATTTTTATGAGTGAAGAAAATTCTTTTAATTAAGGCAATTATCTCCCGCTTTCTTAACTACGCCCTTGATTTTCATTTTATGTTCAGAAAAGTAGCGTTTTCGTTTTATACCCCGCTGTGACTCGATTGTTTTAATTCTGATTTTATTTAAATACAATATTATAAAACGGGCGCAGAATTATCTTTAAAAGAGTAAAAAACAAGTTTTTAATTCAATGTCTAGATGCTGCGATTACTGCATTTAATTTTCTTCTAGCATCACTTCCTTCAGGGAAAGAATGCACATCATAATATTGTGGTGCAATTTGAATCTAAAAAATATTTTTTAAAGTTTAAGAATTTTTAGAAGAAAAAATATTTTTTAATCTCACCAGCCATTCTGGACGAACATCGGTAACAGTTCGAATATAATTTTTAGTTGTAAGAACAAATTCATTATACAAAGCCCATTCTGGTTTGTGATCAAGAACAGATGATGGATGTAAATTAACAATTTGATTATCCTTTATAGTTACATAATGACCACTTTTCTCTAAATGAGCAACCTTAAATAGAGATTTTTGTTTTTATAATATTTTTACTTAAGTAAAAGAAACCTGCATGAAGAATCCCGCAACAAGTGCCTTTCTTATATTTATGTAATAATCTCTTGAATTAAAATCGGCGGAAACTCGCTAAAAAAATTTTTTTGTGAATTACTTTTAAAAAATTGAGCTATGATTTTTAATTTTAATAATTTAACTACTATACCTTTAAGTTAAACTTGTCCATAATCCTAGCTAATTGAGACCTCACATCATCAGCATTTTTTAATGATCGGTAATTTATAAAATTTTGATAACACCATTGTGGATCATCTTTATCTTTTAAATAATTATAAATAAATAATTAAAAAAGAAAATTAGTTACTTTGCTTAAATGCGTGATAAACATTAAGAAATGTTAAATGATCCCCATCAATATGAGCAAATCGTGATTTAGCTTCATCTGCTTGTTTTTTAATTTCATTTGGACGAACAAAGCATTGGGGAACAGAAAGCATAGCTTAAGAGATAAATTATTTATTAAATTTAAAATACAAAAAAAACCTGTAATACTTAATATTTCATTAGAACAATTTAAATCAGTTGAGGCTATAAGCATTTTTGCCATTTGCGGATCTAAAGGGAATTCGGCCATCAATGATCCAAGTTGTGTTAATTCACCATTATCTTTAAAAAAAATTTTCTAATTTTATTTTCATAACCTAAAAAATAAAGACAGCGGTCGTTCGGTCTAAATTTTTTTAAGAAAATTATGTACCATCAATTGCAATCAAATAATTTAACAATTCAAGAGCTCGCATAAGAGTTTCTGGTGCAGGTGGGTCCATAAAATCGAAATGCACAAGATCTTCAATTCCTAATTTTTTTAATTGCAAAACTACCGAAGCCAAATTTGAACGAAGAATCTAATACAACAAATATTTGTTTAACAAAATAAAAAAACCTCAGGATAAGTTTGCTCTTGCATATCAGTTTTATAAGCTTTTTCTGTATAAAGTCGAAAACACTTTCCTGGTTTTGTTCGACCAGCTCGTCCTGCCCTTTGCATTGCAGAAGCTTTTGATATTGGGCAAACCAGAAGACTCTTTAAATTATTTTTTATTTTTATTATATTTAAAAAAAATTAAAAAAACCTCAACACGAATTCGTGGATTATATACTTTTTGTTTAGAAAAACCAGGATCAATTACAAAAACAACACCATCAATTGTAAGAGAAGTTTCAGCAATATTAGTAGAAACAACACATTTTCGACCTTAAAAATATAAAAAAATATTGTAAAATTATGAAATAATAATAAAAAAATGCTTAAAATATAACAATCTTCTCCTCATTCATTTGATCAAAATAAACATTTAAAATAACTTACTTATTCCACCAGAAGGTTTATTTGGAGGAGGAGGATCGAATATTCGTTGTTGCATATTTGGCGGTAGTGTTGAGTATAAAGGAATACAAACCAAGTCTCCAGCTTCTGGACCAAGATTTTGAACTTCTTTTCGAATTCTTTTACAAGCATCCTCAATTTCCTAAAAAATAAAATGTAATATTTTTTAATTAAAAAGAAAAATTAACCTCTTGTCCAGTTAGAAAAAGTAAAATATCTCCTTGAGTTTCCTCACAAATATGAATCTGAAGTACAGTACGAACAGCTGCTTCTAAATAATCTCTTTCTGGTTCAGGGGTATACTTAAAAAGAATTTTAATAAATTTTAATAATTAAAAAAAAATTATTACAAAGATTTCAACTGGGAAAGTTCGCCCAGGAACAGAGAGAAGAGGACAACTATCAAAATAATTTTGGAATTTTCCAGCGTCTAACGTAGCGCTCATGACAACAATCTTCATGTCCTTACGTTGTTTTACAATTTCCTAAAAAATGTTTGATAAAAAGGAAAGCAAAACATTAAATTCTTTAATTTCAAAGAAAGTGAACAGGTTTAAATAAAGTTAAATAAACCTTAATCAATCCCATAAGAATATCCGTTGCAAGAGTTCTTTCGTGAGCTTCATCAAGTAAAATAACTTCATATTGTTCAAGTAATGGATTATTCATTGCTTCCCTCAAAAGCATACCATCTGTGCAATATTTTAAGATAGTACGATCACTAACACAATCCTCAAAACGAATAGAATATCCAACTTCTTGACCAAGCTATTAAGAGAAAAATTAAAGATAAAAGACCAATTAAAAAAAATTGAATATCAAATTAAAATTAGTATCTATTTAAGAAAATATCATTCGTAAGAAAAGATCAATTTTTTAAAACAGCAAACCGAAACATCCAATTCATCTGCAACACGAGTAGCAACACTCATAGCAGCAACACGTCTTGGTTGTGTACAAGCCACCATATATTTTTTATTCATCATAACCCCTTTCTCTCGTGCATAATCCAAACACCATTGAGGGATTTGTGTTGTTTTTCCACTTCCAGTTTCTCCAACAAGTACCAAACATTGATTTTTATTAAGAAGTTCAAGAAACTTTTCGCGATAATCCCAAACAGGTAAAGACATTCGTTTTCTCAATAAATCCCAAAAACGTTGAGAGTAAGGTCTCCCATTAAATGGATTTGATTTATTCTAAAATTTTAAAACTTTTAAAATCAAATTACATTTTAATTTACCAAATCAAACTTATAATTCATTGTTGTAGCATTAGATTCTACTATACTTCGCTTTTTTACATCTAATAGATCAGATGGAGGTGAATGTGTGCGTTTAAGAGTTGATTCTCCTATACTACGCTTTTTTGCATCTAATAGATCATAGGTAGGTGAATGTGTGCGTTTTCGACTTTGTGAAACGTCATTAATCTCCTAAAGTAAAACAAAAAATCCTAAATCAAATTAGTAAAATATACCTTTTTATCGATACAAGCAATTTCTTTATCCTTTTTGCTCATTGATGTAATTTCTTAATATGTCAAAGCAGAAAATATTTTAACTTCAATTCTGAAAGAATCTAAAAACGTAAGTATTAAAACAAATAAATAAAAAAACAAAACAGAAAAAACAAAACAATACAGTCATCGAAAACTAAGTTTGTGGCAGTCTCAAAAAATCTACTGTTAACAATGACAAGTACCTAAATTTTTTGAAGGAAGAAAAGAAAAAATCCGCACTCAAACTGCTTGTGATACAGAGAGCAAAAGAAAGAAAATAGTGTTAAATTTGAATGTAAGCTTTTTGGCGCACCTGTAAAACATTTCGCCATAAAAATTTCCTTTTTCTGCAAGCGGTAAATTTTCACATATTTGTAAACTTATATTTAGGAGTTCGCTTATTACTTTTACGATTTTCTAGTTATTTTATATATTTTTAGATATAAACATTTCACTTTATTTTATTGTTAAAAAATGACTGGGGAAGCTATTCTTTCGACCGCAGTAATAACCTTTATTAATTTTATTTTGATTGCTTATTTTTATATTAATCAAAACATTTTAAGAATATTCTGTCTACATGGGCAGCATTGGTATCGATTTGCATCGCAATCCTGACTCTTATTTTTGTTATTGGCAGTTTTTTGCATGAAAAAGTGGTGTCGTTCGCACGTGATATGCAATCGTTCGCACGTGATATGCAACAGATGAAAACGGACATGACTCAATTAAAGCAAAAGTTCAACATTGAGTGATGATTTGACTGTGAAGAGTATTATCTTTAAAGTGACTTATTTAAAACGATCTCTTTTGTTGTTGCTCATAATATCTTTGTGATAAACCAGATTGACTAATTATTTGTTTGCTAATTTAAGATTTTATATTTTCATATTACTTATTTCGAACTATTTTTACAAAGTTTTCGTAATTCTTTATCCAAAAGTTGTTTTTGCCGTGTAAAATTTTATCATTCTCAACTTTTAAATGAAAGTCATTAAAATTTTATCAAGATGTTCAAAAAATGATTATACTTGGATAAAGCGATCTCTCTCCACAGCATTATTTGAAACTAATCAAAATGTTGACTTGTCACACAAAACACCGGTGCTTCCAAAAAAGTCAAGATCAACAGGCGAACCTCTCGACTTTATCGACTACCAAAAAATACTTTGTTATGGTGGAAACGGCGGTAATGGAATGATTTCTTTTCTACGCGAGAAGAACATAGAATTCGGTTTTTTATTTAAATAGTTAAATTATTTCAAATTTGATTTAGGAGGACCGGATGGCGGAAATGGTGGAAACGGAGGCCATATCATCTTCAGAGGTATTTTACATATTTATACTGTTATTTTCATCTAAATTTAGCGAATTCAAAAGTTAGTGATTTATCGAAAGTAGATTTGCTTATGAAAGCAGAAAATGGACAACCTGGTAAAATTTAAATCTTTTTAATTTAATTTGTAATATAAACTTTTAAGGACAAGAAAAATGTTGTCATGGTAAAAATGGTGGGCACCTATATGTAGATGTGCCATTAAATACACTTATTAAACGACCAAGTGATGATGAACTTTGTCCTGTAAAAGATTCAATATGGGAACTAACTCGTGAAGGAGAAATGTTTATTGCTGCTAGAGGTGGTGCTGGCGGACATGGAAATGCCTTTTACTTATCTAATATGACGCGGAAACCATTAAAGGCTGAAGAAGGAGGTCGTGGTGAAAAGGTTAAATATAAAAAAGACACTAATAAAAGAATATATATAATATGTAAATAAAAATTTTAATCCGTTGGAAATAAATTTTCTTTTGATGAAAAGTTGTTGCCAGAAGTAAAAATATAATATATAAAATTATAATAAAATCAAAAGACATATATTAAATTAATTCGAAAATTTTAGATTGCCTACGACATAGAAATGCGTGTAATGGCAACCGCTGGTTTTGTTGGCTTTCCAAACGCGGGTAAATCGTAGGTTTTTGTTTTCTTGTTTTGAAACTCAATTTTCTCATTTTCAGTACACTTCTCAGGTCAATATCTCGTGCTAAACCAAAGGTGGCAGCTTATCCTTTTACAACACTTAAACCTAGTGTTGGAATGGTTCAATATTCGGACTACTTTCAAGTCGCCGGTTTATTTAATATTTATTTTTTGAATAGAAAAATTTATAGTTGCCGATATACCCGGTTTAGTAAAAGGAGCACATAAAAATGAAGGACTTGGTTTCAGTTTTTTGAGGCATATTCTTCGTTGCGAATGCATACTTTATGTTATTGATTGTTCTCAATCAGATTTGCGAAATCAATGGATTTCATTAAGAAGAGAATTAGAATTGTACGATGAAGATTTAAAGAAAAAAGAAAATGCAATTGTTTTCAACAAAATAGACGCAGTGAAGAACAGAGTATTTTTTCAAATTTTTATTAAAATTTAATAATAAAATATATTTATTCAGGAAGAATTTGAAAAAGATGTTGCAAAAACATTTGCTGGTGAAAGGCTATTTTTCATTTCTGGCAAATATAGATTAGACCTTGATCCTTTATTAATGTATTTACGTGAAAAACATGAAAGATTTTTACTTGAAAGGGAAGCTTTATCGAAAAAAGAAGAAGAACAAATGATGATGTAACTTTTTTATAGCAAAAATAAAATTGATTTTCTTTGTATTTCTTTTAAAAAATTATAATAAATAATTTAAGTTAAAGGAATAAGTTTTGATTTAAGAAATCCATCTCTCCTATTTAATATTCTTCCCCAATTTAATAAATGTTTTTCTGACTGCCGTACTCTTTCAGCTTTCCTTAGCAATAATGGAAAATCTTTTCCAGGTAGTGGAAGACGTGCTGCTAAATTTGCATCAAATAAACATCCATTATTTAAATTTTGACCAGAATTAATATCCAAATTAAAATACAACACGGAAAACCCAGTCATAAAAGCATCAACTCCTATAATTTGTTAAATTTATTAATATTAAAAAGCAGAATATACCAGCTCGATGCCTTCCTCTGCTCTCAAAAGAGTCTAAATGGCTCAAAGATGCTATTGATTTTGATGTAGTTGCTTTAATACAATGTTCATTATTTTCATAAATTAATTCTTCACTCGTCTTTTCAGGCTTTGTTTTAAATTTTTTTGTTCCATTAAGTTGAATATTCTTAAATTATTATTGATTTTAAAGAGAAAGACAAGAAGAGAATTATTCTTCAATTTAAATTGTTATCCTCAAATTTTATTTGAATTCAGTTAATTTTTAATCTATAATAATAAAAATACCGATTTGCACTTTAATTCTTCATTGTCATTATTCAATTCATTTTCATCGCTATAAGATTTCCGCTTTCTTTTTCGTCGTCTCTTCTCTTTTTCCCTTCTGATTATCTCACGTTTATCCTCATAATCTATTAAAAGATCAACATCATGTTCTTTTTGACAATTTTGACGATTTTTGCAGCTACCAAAATTCTAATTATAATAATGCAAAATTTTTTTTAAATTGTCTAATAAAACCTTGTAGTTTTCACATAATTCCTCATATTGAATATTTGTTGTATTTTTTTTTAGAAAATTTTCACTTAGTCCAACATTTATTCTACTAAAAAGAATTTCACTTTTAACATCTTTTGGTAGCTTGGAAAACTTAATAGACACAAAAGATTTGTTTAGAGTTTCCATCCGAAGATGATTTAAACGTTGAGCTTTTCTAAAGACATATTCCAAATATGACTTTTCAAACTAAATTATAAAATATTTATATAATTCTTAATATGAACAATATATAAGATATTCTTCTCTCAAAGACCACCTTGGGATAATTCATAATTAGATACTGAGAATTTCAGAGGAATAAATAATTAATTTATCAATAATATTTGTAAAAGAACCTCTTCACTCCTTAACGCTAAGTATTTTGAATCCAAAATGGTAGGAGATTCAATGTTAACAAAATTTGATCCGTCAGTAATTCCAAACCAATCTGCTACATTTGCGACAAATTCATCCACACATTCTGGTAATGATGTATAAAAATGTTCATAAATAAATAACAAATCATTAAGTCCATTATGAAATGCAAGAGATACACCAGACGCAAGAATTTCTTCGAAAAGTGACTTGAAAATATTTTCTCTACCATTTGCCTTAATTTTAACAATTATCAGAGTATGTCAATTAATTTATTATTATTGTCAAAACTTACTGATTTTGTATATCTGATACCATGACTAAACAAACGGTTGAAGTCAAATCCGTGCGAAGAAAGAAATACAAACGCCTCAGGATCAGCAACAAAAGGTTTTGATTCAAGCGAAAGTAGATCAAAAATCTAAATAAAATTGAAAACATTACTATCACAAACTCTTCCTAGTATTTTTTAAAATAATTTTTTAGTTTTTATATTTAACCTTGCATTTGTAAGAAATATTCCAAGGATCGTTTGACTGTTTCCTTCGGAATGTGGCAATTCCCATAGACAAAATAGTACGAGTTCTTACAGTTTCTTTCGCAACTTTGTACCGATCAGAAAATGCTTTCTTGTTGGGAGCATCACCAAGACCACTAAATTCCTAAAAATAAAAGTAGAGTAAAATATATAACAAAAAAACCAAGTCAATTGCGACGATATGTGCTTGTTGAATCGAATTTAAAAGCTGTGGCCATACTATACCAATATTTTCTCGGTTTATTTCAGCGACCGGTATTTTACTTTTAAAAGACATAATCCTTAATTAAAAAATAAATACGTACACACAAAAAAGAACTAGTTAAAATATAAATTAAAATTATTAAATAATTATAAATATATCCTTTAACAAAAATAAAATGTCACCAAACAAATATTTTGACTAACACAAAATATTGAAGAAATTAATACATTTTAATCATTTCATCTTTCTTTATAAAAACAATAATTATAACAGAAACATTATCGCCACATCCACGTCTTATTGCATCTGCACAAATTTCATCTGAGATATATGACCATAAAGATGTCTCATCTTCATTTAAATTTGATGCTGTTCTACGTTTGAAACAATTCAAAACAAATTGGATAGCAGAATCTGGAGTAAAACTTTTCCAAAGTCCATCACATGCCAAAATTAAAAACCTAAAAATTAAAAAAGTTAAATTAATAATAAAAAAGGAATTTACGAACATATCATTCAAACCAATTGTTAACTTTTTAATATCAGGTGTACAAATAACTCCATGTGATTTCATTTGTCCATCTCCAATTGAACGTGACACCTCTAAAATTCCCATAACACGACCATCTCTAAAATTATTATTCAATTTATTAGTTAAAAAAACATTCTCAATTTAAATATGTTCGCCTCCCAATTCTAAATTTTGTTAATAAAAAGAATTAAACTTACTTAACAGACCCTCCTGCTTTCTGTATACGCATTCTTTCTTCAAAAATCATTGGACTATGATCAACAGTTAATTGTAGTGCCATACTTTCCTTTTTATCAGGTTTATATCGACAAATAACAGCCTACAATTAGACTGAAAAATTAATACAAAAAAACATTTTAACCTTTGAATCACCAATATTTGCACAAAAAATTGATTCATTTAAAAGCAATATTGTTGTACAAGTAGTACCATCTCTCAAAGTTGGCTTACTTAAATTATAAAATTAATTTAAAAAAAAAATAAAAAAAACCTCTTCTTGGCTTGAGTAAGAAAATCATCATCAACAGATTTATATGTTTCTATGAAAATCTTTTTTATAAACCTTTCAAAAAGAGCAATATCAGAATTTTGTTTAACATCTTAATTTTATATAAATTTATTGTTATCGTAAAAATAATTAAATAAAGTACATTTTCTGGAGACATCAACAAATTTCAAAACAAAGTTTTTTGTACAATATTCGGCTGCACGTTCACCAGCATGACCATCAAAAAGTGCATAAAAGGCGAAACGTCCATTACTAAAATTTTGGATCCAAAATATGAATCAATTTATTGATTCCATGAGCCCATACACTCCTTGTGGTTTCAGCAAAGTTTCCATCTGACTCTGTAATGAATCAATTAAAAGATGTCGATCATGCATTTCTTCCCGTTCTCCTTTCCTGGCTGCACAAACGCTCAAAAGGTAATTCGCTGCCACAGATTCGACTAAAGATAATTAAATTTTTTTAAATATAACACCAATTCCCGGAAAAGAAAATTACCTGAAGTACTGGATCCTACAAAAAACGAGACATTTGTTCCATCCACTCCATCAGCCTTAATTCTTTTTGGTTCAGAATCTGAAATAAAACTCCCATTTCCCCCAGAATCTTCATCGTCTGATCCATATAATGAGAAAATCGGAGTATTTGATTTCCTTTTTTGAGAAATACTATCGTTGGAATTCATTTCTAAAATTAATTACAGTTACAAAATAAAATCTTATAAAATAAAAAATATATAATGTGATTTAATACAAAATGTAATAAAATAAATAAATAAAACAAAATTTTTATTTAAATGTCAAAAATAAATGGAAATGAATAGCTTAGGGAGATCAAAATTTTAATAAAATAATTTAAAAACAAATAGAAAAAGATTTAATTGAGATTGTAATTTTTGTTAAAATTTATTGCCGAATATTTTCTTGTCTTGATATGATTGAACGTCCATCTTTAAACTGAACACGATATACAACATTAGCATTATCAAAAAATCCTTGCTTCAAAGACACAACAATAAACTAAAAAAATCTTTATTAAAAAATATAAAAATAAATTTACCTGACTCTGACTAAAATGATTTTTGATCATTTTTCCAATATTTTCAGTATGTGAAATATCTAATGCTGCATCAATTTCATCAAGAATATAAAAAGGTGCTGGTTTAAATTTTAACATCGACAAAATTAAAGAAAGGGCAATAAGAGAGCGTTGTCCACCAGAAAGTTCACTAATACTCTAAAATTTAACACATTTTGTTGAGATTTACATTAATTATTTTCAAATTTATTTAATTAATAAATATAATGACCTTATATTTCTCATTAAATGCGACTCGAACTTCCAATCCTGAAAGACAATTTTCAGCTCCGGCAGAAGGAACAAGTTCTGCGCTTGCACCAGGAAGAAGAGTTGAATAAATAGAACAAAAATCCTTAAAAATTATGAATAAATGGAATAAAATTTATTTATATTACAATGCTAATCTGTTTATGCGCAGCAATAATTTCTCTCTTTTTTCTTTCATCAAGTTGTTCAATTGTTTCGTAAAGTTGATTTTTATCTTTAACTAACTGAGAACGTTTAGCATCTAATTCTTGACATTGTTCTTCTGCAGTATCCAATAAATGTATTGCTCTAGAAAAATATTAATTATACTAATAATAAAATTAAAAAATAAAGAAGTTAACCCTCTAATCATTGAAAATTTACTTTTTGTTTATTGTACGTGAGAGTTCTTTAATCCTATCCTTGCGCTGTTCAATTTCTATTTTCGCAAGATCAAATGTAAAGTTGGTAAAATCATAATCACTTCCTTGTATTCCAAAATTTTCCTTCTCTTCTAAAATCCAATGGTGTGTTCGTTCCAATTGCTGAGCCTGAATAATATAAAATTTATTAAAATATAAATAAATTTAAACTCTTTTGGAAAATTCCTTTGAATCTTTAAGAGCTTTCAGTTCATCTCTATTATTTGATTGTTGTTTGTTCTCCAATTGACTTATTCTTTTCTTTAATTCACTAATTTCAGCAGCCTTTGCACGGAATGTTTTGTCTTTAGAACGAATATCTTTATTATAATTGTCCAACTCATCTTGAAGATTACGAACAGTCTCCTTTATTAAATTAAATATTAGCATGGTATTAATTAAAAAAAAATAAACATTTGCTTCGGCAACTTTTATGTTAAATGCTTCAAGTTCTGCAATCTTTTCTTCATAGGATCTGTCCATTTGTTCAAGCTCTTTTCCATCATTTTCAATTGATTTTTCTAATGAATTAATTTCTTCTCTGAAATTTAAAATTAATACTAAAAGTATAAAATAAAAAAACCTCAGACTTGCAAGACTTTCTTTTGCATTAATAAAAGTGTCTTTTATTCTCTCAAGTTCTTTTTTAGCATTATCTAATTCAGTTTGTGCATTTCTCTTTTCTTTTTCCTGTAAAACGAAGTTATATAAAAAAATAAAGAAAAATTAAATACTAGGAAATTTTCGTCTTTCTTCTGCTGTTCTAGTTCACATATGTGTTGTTTCAGTATATCAACATCAGATAGACCATTTGCTATTACTTCTTTTGCATTTTTCATTTCAAGCTCCAGACGTTCAATTTCCTCAGTTAACACTTCAAAGGTATTAAATTTAAGCGCCGAATTTGCTGCATCCAAATGTTGTTTCATATCCCGTAACTTTGTAGTTAAATCTTCAAAACGATTTTGGATTGGACGAAGAGAAGCAAGTTTTGCTATAAAAAAAGGTTTGCAAAAAAACATTTAAAAATACAAATTAAAGAATTAATCTCTTGATTAATAGCAACAATTCTTTCATATTTGCCAAAAATATTGTGAAGTGCATGTAAGACAGATACTTTTTGACTTCGTGAACCGCCGGTTAAAATTCCACGAGGATTAAAATCTTCTCCATTCAACGTTACCGTTCGACAATTTACGTTTTTATTTTTATAAGTTAACATATCTGCTTGTTCCATCGTTAAACAAATCTAAAAAAAATCTTACAATTAACTCCTCAAAATAAATAAATATATTAAAAATACCAAAGAATTTCCAAAGACATAGTTTATGACTGGTTCCAATTCTGGTGGATATTCAATTAAATCTCGAGGCACGAAAACATTATCATCACCAACCATGCATTTTGCCTCTTGAATTTTAGACAGACTAACAACACCGCGGACTTCAATTTTATCCATGGGAAGCATAGTTACACGATTTTGAATACATTTTTTGTCAATAAGAATTTTAGCAAATTCAGCTTTATTAACCACAATATTATAAATCTGTAATGGAAGATAAATTAAATATGTTAAAAATAAGTTTAAAATAGTATAATTTTGAGCAAAAAATTCCTCTAAACAAATCAAAAAAAACAAACCCTTCCTCCCCCGACAACTTCTAGTGCTGTTGCAAATTTAGGATCCTTCAATTTGAATAATTTAGCAACAATTCCTCTAACATTTTTACGATCAAATCCATCATAAGGATCTTTGTAATTAAATTGTAAATTGAAATATCTAAAAAGTAAAATAAGTATATATAAATCAGATAATTAAATATTACTTTGCCTCAAAACCGTCAATTTCGTTGGTAATTTCAGCATGTTCTTGGCATAAACGTCTACGTTGATTTTCTAAATTTTTTTCAAACTCGGGATTAAAATTTAATGAATGAAGTTCTTGCTGAAATGTAATGAATAAAAAATTTTTTAAATAAAACTAAAAACCTCAATTTTAGTAATATCGGTCTCTATTTTCTTTTTCAATTCATGACTTCCAGTGGAACGACGTTTAGAAGAGGCAAGTTCCAAACGCTTTTTCTCGATAATTTTTCCCGACTGTGTTATTTGCATCTCTAATTTTTGTAAATTTGTTTGTTGCTCAGAAAGTTTTGTTCTTGTAACTAAAATTGTTTAAAATAAGCTAACTCTTGTAATCTGACGTAAAAATAAACCTATCTAGGATTTCTATTTATTATATTCTCATATTAAAAACTAACAGACAATCTAATATGTTTTAATAAATAAATAAAATTTACATATCAAGTTTAAACATATAAATAATAAAATATTCACCTGTCAGTTGTGCCTCTAAAGTAACAGCATTTCCCATCTCATCAGTAGTCATCCCAAGAGCCAGTGCTTCTAGCTTCTGGCGTGCTTTTTGAACAGCTTCTTCTGCTGATAAACCACACTGTTCCACTGTTCCATTTTCAGATAGAGCAGTGGCAAGTTGTTTTTTCTTTGTTTCCAAATGTTGTCTATCACTAAGTAATGATTCATTTTTACGCTTGATAGATATCTGTAGCTCGTTTAAATTAGCCTGTAAAAAGTAAAGTTTATAAACTTTTTTAAAATAAAAAACTTCTTTTCCATCTTTTTCAGACTCAATCCTTGCAAGAGAATTCTGTTTTTCTTTAAGTAATTTTTCCAAATTCTGCAATTCAGGAGCCATATTTTTAGTTCTTTCTGATTCCATTTGTTGTAAAGTTTGTTCCTCACGTTTTGTTTCTGCTTTTAATTCAGTAATTTCTTTTTCTAGTTCCTTGATACGTTGTCGAAATGTTTGAGTCTTATTTTCAAGTTCTTTTATTTGAAGCTAAAGTGGAAAAATATCAATTCTTTTAAAAAATAACGAAGTTTGATAAATGTTTTGTCCAATTTTTTAATAAATTTTTAATTCCATGTTCTTATATCTAAATATAATACCTGACTATTATGATAATCGTACGCATTAAACTTCCGTTCAAGAACTTCCAGTTCACGTTCAATCCTCTGGTATTCCAAATAATTTTCTCGGTCCTTCTTTAACCGCTCAACACGAGGAAATATGTCTTCATCAAATAGCTAAACTAAAAAATTAAAAGAAAAGTCGCGAAAAAACCCTGCTAATCTCTTCAACTTTGGCATCCTTTTTTTCAATTACGCGAATGGCATTTTGTTTTTTACATTCATACATACGTACACCAGCCGCTTCTTCTAACATTGAAAGAATCTAAATAAAATTAAATAAATAAAGAACTAGTTAAATTAACCTCTAATGGCTTCATTCCGAGAACTTTAGTTATACGTCCTTGCATGATTAAAAAATGTGGATTGTTCACATTTATACCAACCATTCGAAAGAGATCAGAAACACGCTGATTAGTTGCAATTGTTCCATTAATCTGATAAGTATTCCTTCCATTTATAATTATCTAAAAATTTAATGTCGAATTTTATTTAGTTTTAAAATACCTGTCTTTTAACAACAATCTCTTTACACTTGCTGTACCCAGCTGGCTGCTGATCGCTATTATCAAAAACAATAGTAACCGTTGCACGATTTACACCAGCTTGGCCTTGTTTATAAACGAGATCAGTCAGAGTGTGTGCACGGACATTTGCCTTAAACAGATTAATAATTTCAATTTTCTTAAAATTAAAAGAAACGGTACTTTTTTGGTTTGGGGGGCATTCTGCGGACATTTTTTGCGGACAATTATTATTATATATTTTAGTAGTCTATATTATTTGATTTTTGCCTTAAGGCATATATTGACTTTATTCACACAAATAAGAATCATGATTGACAAATACATTAGAAATATCACGAAAAGCACAGTTGGACCTATTGGGTGTGTTTTATTACTTCTCCATTTTTGGGTCCATTGCTAGTTGGTCTTGGAGCAAACTTGGACCTATTCGTTGAAATTTATTCTAAATATTTTATTGTTCGTGTAAAGGCAATCAGACCAAAATACCTTCTACACATTAGAGTAAATTTCACCGAATAGGTCCAAGTTTGCTCCAAGACCAACCAGCCATGGGCACAAAAATGGAGAAGTAATAAAACACACCCAGTAGGTCCAACTGTGCTTTTTGGTGATATTTCTAATGTACTACCAACCATTGCTGAAGCCCTTCTTTTTGTAAGCTGATCTTGTTGTATAATTGTGACAAAGTAAAATTTTGAAGAGTTTGAATCATTTTTCTAAATAATCGATTGACAAAAATGTAAATGATTTACACCTTTTTGTTAGTCTATGTACTCCTTTTATATGCCTTAAGGCAAAAATCAAATAATATAGACTACTAAAATATATAATAATAATTGTCCGCAAAAAATGTCCGCAGAATGCCCCCCAAACCAAAAAAGTACCAAAGAAACTCTTACCAAATTAGTTATGCCAAGTAGAAAACAAATTGCATCCAAAATGTTTGATTTACCAGAGCCATTTAAACCAGTTATGGCGTTAAACTGTGGATCTAGTTTGTCTACTATCTCACGTTGAGAATATGATTTAAATCCTTCGATTTCAATCTTTTTAATACGCATTCTGTTAAAAAAAGATAGTTAGCACAGCGGGTCAACCCAGTTAACAGGCACGACTTAGGTTAGAGAAAAGATTTGCAGTGTTGTTATGTCTTAGTATGGTAGATCTGGGAAGTTAGGCAGCGGTGGTGAGAAATGTGGGAAAGAAAAGAAGAGAGAAGGAGAAATGGTCAGAAGCGTAAAAAGTTGCAAAATGGTCAGTATGAAAAGGGTCAATGAGAGAAATTTCTCTCTTGTATAAGGGGAATTAGTAGGAACTTATAGTATGAGAATATCATAATCGAATTTTTTCAAATTTTGTATAGTTGTAGCATTATATCTTTACTACAATTATACAAATTTTGAGCTGCGAACAAACTTAAATAACTGAGTTATAATTTTTTGAAAATCGACGAAAATTGCCATATTTTTGGCCATAACTTCCTTCAAAGATTTCCAATCTCTTTTATTTTAATTTCAATCGACTAAGCGTTGCTTTCTGCTTTTTTCATCATTCCCTATTTTGCTTCTTTCACGGAAAAAACGCATTTCTGTAGTTTCCTATAGAAAAAAAATTCAATTTATAGAAAATTTTTCTAATTTTTTTCTTATAATATTCTTAAAACTATAATCTATGAAATTGTTAGACAAAATTAAAATCTGTTAACTAAAAGTTGAGATATTGGATTTTAAAGTTGGTAACCTCATTTCTGGGT
This sequence comes from Meloidogyne chitwoodi, assembly GCA_015183035.1. Classification (NCBI taxonomy): domain Eukaryota; kingdom Metazoa; phylum Nematoda; class Chromadorea; order Rhabditida; family Meloidogynidae; genus Meloidogyne; species Meloidogyne chitwoodi. The sequence continues at coordinate 943,465 of JACZZP010000018.1, forward strand.
AAAATGAAAAACAAGAGTAATGATTAAAACGAGAGAGCGAATTATAGAAAGAAAGAAAACGAGACACTTCATTAAGTCCGCCTTAACCCGCTGTGAGTTAGTTTAATCAATTTAGAAATGGTTTTTGATATTTACACTGTACGTACATATTTGGCTCTACTACTTTTCGTCAATGGACTTTCCGTCAACGGACCATTCGTCAATACCTTTCGTCAACGGACTTTTCGATAAGACTTTTCGTCAACGGACTTTTCGTCAATGAATAAAATTTGAAAAATAAGAGAAAAATACTAATTAAAAACGATAAAGGTGTCGTTTCAGAATAGCTAGCTTAACTTTTTTTTTATTTTAAACCGTTTCAAATAGTTTTGATATCAATCGAGAGAGCTCGAAAAGTGGATTCTTTACACTAATGGACAGATCACAAAAGTTGGGACTAAAAAAGACGCTCGAAAAAACGAATCGCGATCTTCCACTTTATCATGCTATAACTTTTACTGGGATGATATCTGCTCGGATTTATCAAATTGGTAAAAATAATCCGCTTATCGAGAGCTTTTGATTAATAAAAGAACTGTTCAGATCGGTTTACTACTCTGAAACAGCTGACTCCGAAACGACCTTTATCGTTTTGAAATTTTGTCATAGAATGGATAAATAATTTTTTACAATTTTAGATGGAGGTTTATAAAACAATTAAAAGATCTGTGTCTTCTGCAACCAGCGTGATTGGTTCTTCTCGATTTTCTAATCAAAATTCATTTGTACCTGAACCAAGAAATGAACCAATTTATACTTGGATTCATCCACCAGGTTTTTTCTAATTAAAAAATTTAATTCTCCTTTCCCATTTATCAGATTTATTAATAAAAGGGCGTGTTGAATATACAGTAAAAATGCTTGGACATGTTGAAGTTGGTAATCAAAAAGGATTAGCGGTTGTGCGAGATGCTATTGCTAAAATTCGTCAACAGGCTATAACAAAACAAAATGACACTGGTCAAATTCCAAAATCAAGAAAGGTTTTTTTTATTTTTTATTATCTAATTAATCTAAATTAAAGGTAATTATTCAAATTAATATTAATGAAGTTAATGTAATTGATTTTAAAACTAGAGGAATTCAATTTAAGGTTTTGCTAATTTTTTATTTGAAATATTTTTTTTAATTTAAGCATCCAATAAATCACATTTCTTATTGTGCTAAAGACAAGGTTAAAAAATTTAGTTATAAAATATTCATTGAACTTCTTTAAGAAAATGCTTACTTATATTGCTAAAAACGATGTTGATAAACTTCAATGTTTTGTATTTATGAGTGATAAAATGGCTGAAAATATTGAACAAACAATTTGTCAAGCCTTTGATCTCATTCATGAAGTTTTAAATTTTAAATATTTCTTTATTAATTTTTAATGTTAAAAGCGTTATGCAAAAAAGAAGGTACAAGCATTTGAAGATCAAAATCAAATAATTCTTTTATTGAGGAAAAAAGTTTCTGAATTGGAAAATTATTCTTCTCAATTAGAAACTAAATTGTCACGTTGTGTTTGTACAAAAAGTAATAAGGTTGTTATTTTTTGTCTTTTTTAAGAAATATTTTTGTTATATTTTTTAGTTTAATATTTATGTGAAATATTAACTTAAAATTAGTCTTATCTTTTTAAATATAATTTTTTCATTTTATTTTTAGGATGTGCTAATTCCTCTTTCTCCAATTCCGCCTGTTCCCCCTCAAGGAGGCAGTTCTAATATTTGCAATGTTTATTCTTCTTTCCCTTCAAAATCTTTTTCTTCCCCTCCTCCTTTGCCCTTAGCTCCACCGCCACGCCGAGCAAGTGCTACACATACTGATACAAATAGAATATTGGCAGAAGTTTTTGAACAACAACAAAGACAGAACGGCCCTCTTTATGATCCTCCTAATAAAAAAGACCTTTTTGATGTTTTTATTAATTTTTCTTCTTTAAAAATATTTTTATATATTTAGAATGATTTTGATCCACGAGCGAATGAAAAAAAGAATGAAATTGGCTCGGCTGATTCAGAAGAAACAACAAAGTCGAATACACCGCAAGATCTTGACGCATTACTTAATCGACATGATTTTCAGTATTTTTTAAATATTAATTTAATTTATAAAATGACATCTTCTGGCTTTTGTTTTCTAAGCAATTTATCAAAATATTATTTCGTTCATTTTACCAAATTTGCTTTTCTGTCCTTTTTTCTTTGACCGGGTTATGATAACTTAATTTGAAATTTTTTTTTTAAATTTTTATTTCTTTTTTTAGAAGTAAAGAAGCAAAAAATGATCAATTTCATTCGGATAGAGGAGATCTTGGGGAGGATGCTTTTAAAGATTGGGCTGAAAATCAAGAAGACGAATCAGATGATAATTGCAGTCAACTTCCTGGGCCATCATCTTCAAAAGATTAATAAAATTTTAATTAATAAAAAAATTTCTTTAAAATACTTAATTCTTTTTTTGGGTTTACTGGGTCATAAACCACTCTTTCTTAATTTTTAAATTTTCAGTGATTTTTTAAAAAATAATTATTATCTTGTGATTTACAGATTTTCATGTGTTCTTTTTTTAATTTGTATTCTTACCTTATTTTATTCCTAAATTTATTTTAAAAATCTCTTATTATTTTTGTACTTAAAAATAACTTGTATAAAATAATATTTTTTTAACAAAATTTTCGGGTACACCTCAACTGAGTCTGCATGATTGAGTCTGACTCAACTGAGTCATGATTTGTTCAAAGTCAAGTAAATTCGTTTATTTTCATTTCATTCGATTCAGCTCGAAGAGCTCTTTCAAATGAGCTATCATTTGTATTTTTATATAATTCGTATCTATTTAGGAAAGAACTTGAGTTAAGTTTTAAAACGGTGACTCGAGTCTGATCCAGACTCAGTTGGACTGCTCCTTTATAATTCTATAAAAGTTTACTCCGGCCTCCACGTCTCATTATTATTCCTAATTTCCATTTCCCCAACTTCATCTTATTGATTTTATAATAAATATTTTAAATTTAAGATTTAACAAAAACATTGGATGGATATGATTCTTTTAATTTCTGCAATGTTTGGTCCAAGGCTTTATCGTTTAATAGATCAAAGAAGATTATATGAACCAAATATATTAGAATCTATTGGAAATAAAATGTTTTCTGTTGCTAAATGTGTTAATGGAATAACTATTGCAATGTCACCATTAATTATTCCTTATGTTTTATTTTCATGGTCACCTGCCAGTTATTCATCAACAGCAAAATTTATTGCAATATTTTATTTTTCGGCTTTTGTGTTAAGAACTTGTGGACGTTTAACAAAGTTTGAGATTTTTTAAAATTATTTTTTTAATTTAAATTTTAGCAATGAATATTCAAAATTTATTAATGCTCTTGATCGTGCAAAAATTCGTCCAAATTCAGAAAACAAAGATCGTTTAAAACGTTATGATTATGAGGTAATTTTTTGATTTAATTTTTTTGTTTTTTCACAAAAAAATAATACATATTTAAAAATTATATTTTTTAATTTAAAAAAAAAGATATTTGCTGCACCAATTGATTTTTCTGCTTCAACTGTTTCCAATTCAAAATGGTTTGCTCCACCCTTTGTTCAAAAAAATGATTTAATTGAACCATTTAATACAATAAGAAGTTGGTCTTCATGGATTATTGCTAATACTTTTGGTCGTAGAATTCTTTATCCTGGATCTTTAACAATTTTACATATTCTTGCACAAAATCAATTATTAGAAGGACGTAGTAAACTTTTGGAAAAAGTAAAAATAAATTTAAATTTTAAATTATATTTTAATTTTTAGGGTGGTCGAAGAAATATTTTATTAACAGAAGATAAAAATAAAATTGATACAATTTTTATTGATAATCGTTCATCTGAAGAAAATGAAAATGGAAAAACTTTAGTGTAAGTGATTTCTTTTAATTTTTTTTGAGTTTTGATTTTATAATAATATGTTCAGAGATTATAATAAATTGTTTAAAATTTATTTATTTTTGGCCTTAATTTTCATTTTAATTTTTTTTTCAGAATTTGCTGTGAAGGGAATGCTGGTTTTTATGAAATGGGAATACTGATGACACCATTAAGTCTTAATTATTCAGTTCTAGGATGGAATATACCTGGTTTTATTTTTCTCTTTTTTATAAAAAAATGTTCTCGTTTTTATAGGTTTTGCTGAAAGTACAGGAATTCCAAAACCAAGGGCAGTTCTTATTGCAATGCAGGCAGTTATGAAATTTGCAATTAGAAATCTTGAATTTGAACCTGAACAAATTGTCCTTTTTGGGTGGTCTATTGGAGGTTTTTCTTTTATAAAAAATTATAAAAAATTTTTAAAGGTTTTCCTGCTACTTGGGCAGCAGCGAATCATCCAGATGTTCGAGCTCTTATTTTAGATGCTAGTTTTGATGATTTGGTTTTTTTTAATATTTTTGAGGGGAAATTTTCTTTATTTTTTAGGCAGAATTAGCAGTTGCTAAAATGCCGTCTGCTTTAAGTTCCTTTGTGAGATATACAGTTCGTAAATATTTGAATTTACCTATTTCTTTACAGGTTTAATTTTATATTTTTAATATTTTTTTAATTAAAACTTTTTTCTAGCTAAATCGTTATCAAGGTCCTGTACTAATAATAAGACGTTGGGATGATGAAATAATTGTAACTAATGATGAAAGTGATGAAGCAAGGAGAAGCTCAAACCGTGCAAATTGGATATTAATTAAATTGCTTAAAAATAGATATCCTGGTCTTATAAATGATGAAGAAGATGAAGAAATTGTTAATGAATGGTTTTTATTATTTTAAATAGATGTATTTAAATTAAATTCTAGGCTTGCTAAAGAACCTCAGCAACGTTTATTGGATTATCCTCCAGAGAGTTCTGCAGACCCTGAGAATATTCCAAGTGAAGATGAACTTATTGAACTTGAACCAGAAGAAAGGCAACGGTTAATTTAACATTTTTTAGATTATTTTTTTTTGTAAATTTTAGTTTAATCCATCAATTGTGCACTAAATATTTTGTTGATTTTATGGATGCAACTCATAGTGTTCCTCTTGATCCGCTTCATTTTAATATTCCAAATAGAATTGCAGAATAAATTATTATAAAATTAAAAATAATAAATTATTTTATGGATCTCTCCTCCATTATTCTCTTAATTTTTATTATGTTATTGTGTAAAATTTGTAATAAAAAATGATTTTTATGGAGGTAGAAAAATGTTCTTTTTATTAAACATAATAAGCATTTGTAAAAACTGTTGGTTGCCGAATTGCTTAATTTTTGAGATTAATTTAATATATTTATTGAGAATTTAGCATCCGTATAAACAAACATATATTAAACAAAATTTAGTTATTATAAAAATAATTAAAATTCTCTTATTAAAAAAAGAAATGTTATATTTTAAAGCAATTTATAAATTCCAAACAAATAAAAAATATTTATAATAGAATTAGCGTATTATATAATATAAAAATTACAATCATACAAAGACAACAGAAAAATAAATTTTAGAATTGTTACTAATTTTTAAAAGAAAATGAAGTTATTAAATAAAAAATAAAATAATATAGAGACGAATCACAACACAAACATTATTTTTTTTAGTATTTTAGATATATAAATAAATGTTAAATGGAAGAAAAGCTACACAATCTGGGGTTATTTTTTTAATTTTAAACCTTCACGAGTCTTTAACAGCAACAAAAACAACCGGTAGGAGAAAGTATTTTTTGTTATGTTGTTAAGATTGTCCAACTGAAAAGAGGGAAAACTAAGCAAACAAACAAATAAATATTTTTAAAGAGGATTATTTTCAAAATTTAAGGAATTAAAATTAATTTATAAGGTTTAAAAAAATGGCAATAAAAACACCCTTAATTCAGGAACTAAAAATATATCCAGATAATTGAATAACAATTTAGTAAAATATTTAAATACCCCAATAAACTATCAAAATTTTAAAGAAACAAAAATTAATAAAATAATTTTACCGTTTTGAGGACGAACAATGTTTGAACCATAATGTTGTCCAGGACGAATTGGTTTTGCTTAAAAATATAAAAATTATTTAAAATAATTAAATAAAAAAAGAAAACCAATTTGAAGTCCTCTTCGTGCCAAATTCCTTTGCCTAACAGCTTCTTTAATACGTTCAACCTCAAATTGATATTTTTTGCGGTCTCTCATTGCATTTTCCTTAGTTTCTCGAAGTGCAGCCTCCAAACTTTTAATTCTCTCTGTACAAGCTCTATAACGCTTTTCTAGTTTGGGTAATTCACAACGCAAATCAGCATTGTCTCGAACAAGCTATTGTTATAAAAAATTAAAATAATTAAATTTTATTAACCTGTTTATGAACACTAGTTAATTGCTCCAAATTATTTTCCAAAAATATAATTTTTTGTTTCTGTATTGGACTTGAAAGAAATTCATCTTCCACTTCAGGTCCACTTGCTCGTTTAATTCTTGCTGACAAGTCTTGAGCAAAAGCTTTTCGAAGATTATGAAGTGCAAATAATTCTTTATTTACTGTTTCCTCTAAACCTTTCAAATCTTGTTTTGCTTGTTCTCTTTTATCTGAAAGTGCAGATAAACTTTTTAGACGTTTTTCTTTTTCTGATTCATCATTTTTAAGACGTTCATAATCTTGTTGAAGTTTTTCACGTGCAAGTTGCATTTCTTGAATTGATTCCTTAAAAAATAATTAACTCAAAAAATATTTTAAAATTTTGTAAAAAACCGTCAATCCTTTTATTTGACTATTTTTAAGTGCAATTTGATCTCTTAATTGAGCAACTAATTTTTGATGTTGTTCTTGTATATTTTCATTATTTATGCCAGAACTGTTAACATTTGCAAGTTTAGCATTTAATGCATCCATTTCATCTTCTAGTTGACGTTTTTGTGCTTCTTGTGATTCAATAGTTGAATGCAAAGATTTATTTTTAACATCAAGTTGTTGAACTTGCAATTTACAATCATCAAGTTCTTTTGCCAATTCACCTGCCTTCTTATGAACATCATCTGAACCACTTTCTAATTGCAAAATTTTCTAAAAAATAGATAAATAAAACTTTATTAAAAAAAAGTTTATTTAACCTGTTGATTAGCTTTAAAATCATTACTCAATTTAGAAATACAAATACGAGCATGTGCTAATAATTCTTCATCAATCGGTTTATCACTTTGATCCAAATCATTTGTGAACTAAATTATTTTAATATTTTATTTTTAATTATAAAAAATAACCTTTTCAGCAAGAGTGAAATTAGCCTCTCCAAGCTCAGACATTTCTTTGATCATATTCTGAACACTTTCATAAACTCTTTTCTAAAATATAAAGGTTATTACCAAACACAAAAATATTTTAAATAAAAAAACAAACTTTCTGAGTCAAACAAATTTCACGCATTTCCTCCAATTTTGTGTTCAAAAGAGTTGCTTCCAATTTTTTCTTATTAATTTCATCACTAAGCTGATCTAAAATAACCAAATTTTAAACATATATTTTACATCTAAAAAATTACCATGATCTGTCGCCAATTGTGTACATTCATTTTTCTTTTGTTCAAGATTTAAAGCAATTTCTTGAATTGCAGAAAATAATTCTTCTGTTTCTTCTTGGGATTTGGCAATTTGTTCTAAAATTAAAAAAATAATTATTGGAAATTTCTTAAAAAAACCTTGTGCTTTTTGAATTTCTGTCAATAAATTTCCATTATCCAAAGTTCTCTGTTTAATAACTTCTTCCTAAAATTTTATTATTGAATTTAATTAAATTAAAAACTCCAACTTGTTCCATTAATTGCTGTTTCTGTCTTTCGACTTGTTGTGATTGCGATTGGATTTCATCTTCTTTTTCATCAATTTGTGCATACAATTTTGTTCTTTCTTCTTCATATTTTCGTCGTTCATCATCGCTTATTGGGCCAACACGAGAACTTAATAAAGGCTGAGGAATTGGACGATCAGGCATAGGAAACATCATTGATTCAGTCATTGAAGTTGGTGTCACTTAATTTAAAAAGAAATTATTTTTAAATTAAAAAACAAACTACTGTCAGAATTAGATGTTAAATTAGCAGATAAATCAGCAAGTGAAGACGTCCATTCAGATTCTGCCAACTTTTCACCAGCTCTCCAGCGTTTTATTTCTTGATCCATAATTAACATGTGCTGTCGAAGACGGTTAACTTTTTCCCTCTCCCGTTCGAAACGACGCTTCCACTCTTCAGCAGTTAATTCCTCATTAACAACCACAACATTTTTGATTGTTTTAGCTCTAAAATAAAATCTTATTATTGCCATAATGAAATTAACCTTTGTCCAAAAAGAAGAGTTGATTTGGTTTCAGCTTCATTATAAGAAGCAGGAGAGCAACAAATCTTTTAAAGAAACAAAATCATCAAAATAGACTAAATTTTAAATAATACCACAATGGTTGTGCGTGAATTACCACCAAGGGATTCTTGAAGAATTCTTGTTAATTTACTGTCTCTGTAGGGAACGTGGCTTTTCTAAATTAAATAAAAGTATTTTGCTTTAAAAAATTAAAATACCGTTCCTTCAGCTAAAGCAGAAATAACATTTCCCAAAGCCGAAAGTGACTTATTAATGTTCTTTGCTTCTTCGAGAACAGAGCCTTCTGCTCCCGTTTTGCTAACCTAAAATTAAATAAAAATTAAAAAAATAAGCAAAAAAAACCTTTTCACTTCCAGCAAGATCGACTAAATAAAGTTTTCCGGAGAGTTTTTTTTGTGTTGATTTATTTTCCTGGTCTACTTGAATTTGGAAAACACTGTGAGAACGAGAACTGTGTTCATTCATATCTGCAAAACAAAAATATTATTTATTTTAATAAAAATTAAGAGGTTTTTAAAGGTTTCTCCGCTCGAATGGAAATTATGGGAAGAGATGCAACCCACAATTACAAATATCTTTTTTTCTAAAGAAAAAACAAACTTGTAACAGCAACTTGTCGATTAGTCTTCCCATCTTCAATTGCTGCTAATACTTCATCAGGACTTGAAACGAATAATTCAGTAACATTCTTTACAAAAGGAACACGATTTTTGTCTTCGTGAATTGTTAAATTAGTTTTGGTGACATCCAATAAATCTTTAATGCGTTCATTGTAAATTTCAAAATAGGAAACTTTGATGTGAAATTCCAAATTCTCATCATCCTAAATCTATTTATAAAAAAATTATTTTTATAAAATCAGACCAAATTAAATATGTGAGTAAAAATATCATTTATAATTCTTGGAATAATTCCTTGCTTGTCAGAATCGCCAATTACTCCCTAAAATTAAAATAATTTGATACAAAAATTGTTAAAAAAAACCTCCATTGTATGTGTTTTGCCTGATGAAGTCTGGCCATAAGCAAAAATTGTTCCATTATAGCCATTTAATACCTTAATGATTAAATATTTTATTTACTAAAAATATTAACTAAAACTGCTAAAAAATTAAATTTGAAGCAAAAATACCAATTTTTAAAAGATTTAAAAGTAATCAAAACTCACATCCTGAACAATATGATGTGCCGCTCCTTTATAAACATTTTCTTGAGTATCGTTTGGCTGAAAAACACTGTCAAATGCATAAGATTTGCCCTTCAAAAAATGAATGTAAAAAGTAATATTAAAAGAAATACCGTGACCATAACAGTATCTTTGGATTGAAACTTAACGACAGTTACAGACCCGTTTTTCCTTTCACTTTCATTTAATGGACGGACACGACAAACAACCTTAAATTAATTAATTATTAAAAAACAAAAATTAATTTTAATTCACTACCTGAATACAACATTCGGATGGATTTGCCATCCTTTTAAAGTTGAATGGTTAAAATAAGAAGTTAAATATTAGAGTCAGATAGTTACAAAAATATTAATTAATTAATTAAAATTAAATTTAAATAAAAAAGAATGAATTTATTTCTAACAAAAATAAAAGATTAAAATTAAAAAAAGATAAGAAAACTTTTCCTTTTACCAACAAAAAGGTTATTTGAGTAAATGGTGGATAAATGGTTTAGAAAATTGAAAATGTTAAATAATCATGAAATTTTATTGACTTGCAATTCTCATGTAATTTACGGATTATGAGCTTTTTGAGAGTAAACAAACAAACATATACATATATTTCTTTTTTCTTTTACTACAGGTAAATAATGTACATAAATAAATTGCGCATTTTTACGCCATGTACAATTTTAATATTTTTTTATATAAAAAGTAGAGAAAATTGGTTAGTTTGAATGAGGATTGTATGTATAAAGGAAGGGGGAGAAGGAGGCGCATAGCAAAATATCAAAGGGCTTTCTGATGGCCTTTTTTTACTTTAACCAATCTCTACTCAATTTGAGTATTTGTGTGTTAAGCAGCTGCGAGAGAAAATAAAAAGAAAAAATATTTTTGTTCTATTAGGTGAAAAAGATGAAAATTAGCAGACAAAAATGAAAACTTGTTCAGCCGTCTCCAATTTTCTTCCACATTCAAACACCACAGCTGTGTGGTGTTAGTGAACGTGGACATTTTTGCAATGAATAGAAAAAGGTTTTTTTAGACAATCAAAAAGCTAATTTAAAAGTGAAGGATAAATTTTAAAGTAAAAAAACTTTAAAATAATTATAATAAAATTTAAATAAATTCTCAAGTCTTTTACTAGAAACTTAAATTTTATAAAAAATGAAGAGTTGTGTGACCAAATATGAATATATTTATCAAACATTATTTAGATTGCTCTATTTTGCCCAATTCATATATTGAAATGACTGAAAGATTTAAATATTTGCTCGAAGACAATATTCGATTATTAAAAAAATAATATTAAAGATAAAAAGTATTAACTTTTACATAAATAATTAAAAAAAATAAAAATCATCTTTTACTCACACGAATAATTTTATAATAAAAGTCACATAATTTACTATGTAAATTAATTTTTAATTAATTTCAACTTCTCCTTCACTAATAACTTTTAAACTTAAAAGTTCAAGTCCAATTTGCTCAATTTTTTCCTTCTTATCTCCTTTAAGCAATTCTGCAATTATTTTATAATTTCCAGGTTCAATTAATCCAACCTAAAATTATTTAAATTAAAAAATACAAAATAAATTGGAATGACCCGAAGATTAAATTTTAATTTTTATGGGTTAAATCTAACAAAATTTTCTAAAAATTATTTGAAAAATCGACAGATATTATTTAACGGGGTTAGTCAAAATAAGCCTTAGAAATTTAAAAAGAGTGCCAAATTAGTTTTGAGTTACTAATTAGGAACAATTCTCCTATAATAAATAGTAAAAAAAATCAAACCATTTCCAAATTTCCCTTCTCCCAATCTTCAACTTCAACAGTCTCAAAGAATCCTTTAAGTTTTCCATGAATCGATTTTGCATGTTTTGCTGGAACAGAAACACGAACACGCATTTTTGCACGATCAATTTTTAAATTTTCTCGAAGTTTCGGAATCATTTCAAGAGCCTAAATATTATATAATTTTTAAAAATTTAAAAGAAAAACTTGTTGTTTGGCAGAATGGTTCGATTTTAATGAAAAATGTGCATCACGCAAAGCATTTTCTATTGTCTAAAAAGATTTATTTAAAAATTTTAAATTATGAACACTTTACAGCCAAAGAATAAGGCCTTTGAGTTTCCGGATTAACACACATATTAGCAATTAAATTAGCCACTTCCTAAAAAATAAAATATTAAATAAATTAAAAAATAACCTTAAAAGAGCTTTCCGATGTAAGTTGGCGTTCTTTATCAGAAACTTGTAAATCACCCTTTTCCAGAATCTAAAATTTTTTTTAAATATAATTCTAGAAAGTATTAAAGACACGCTTATCGTTCAGAATCTGAGTTTTGTAATTAAAAAATCATAGTTTATAAAACTCTAGGAATCAAAATCCAAATTATTATAATATAAAAATTAAAAAAATTTACAATTTTACAAATGTCAAGTTGATTGTCAATTTCAAAACATTCAACAAGATCATCTCTCTTTGCAAGTTGACCTTTAGCAACATTTACAAAAACATTTTGAGTTTGTAAAACTTCATCAATATTCTTTTCGCTAAATTATTTTTTAATTAAAATTAATTATTGTAAAAATATTATACGTTTTATTTCGCCAATTTAAAACTTTATTTTTATAGCAGGCAATTTCAAAACGTTTTCCACATTTTTTAATCCGAACTATAGCAACATTAGTTAAAAGTTTTTGATTTGTTGGTGTTTTTATTTGTCCAGGCATTTTATAAAAAAATTTTCTTTAACTAAATTCCTTGTTTAAATAATAAAAAATAAAGATTTTATAAAACAAAATTTAGGTATACATATTTATATGTAAAACAATATTAAAATTTTTAAAATCAAATATCTTAAAAATAATTTAGGTGGCCGAACCATTCGTCACTGAACCTTTCGCCACTAAAATCATATTTTTATAAATAACTGGTACTGTGACTTATAAATACTAGTTTCTTTTATTTCTGGACCGATTTGAACGAGTGAGGTGTCATTTGAAAGAGCTCCGAAAATTGAGTCAATCCAGATGTGGGAAAAGTTGGTCCGACAAATAGCAGCCGAGTTACAGACATTTGAAACTCAAAAACAATAGGGGGATAAATCTCATCTATTACCGCGGGGCTGTTCCCCAACTATCTTCGCGGAAAACTCCAAAAATATCAAATTATATAAAAGAGAATGTTTGTCAGTTTGTCTGTTTGTCTTTTATAGACAAATTATTGGGGGAAGTGAAAATGGGTTTTTTATATTAGTTTTTGACAGTTGGATACTATATAAACCGCTTATTTTCTCATCATTCTTGTGTTTGGTTGTGGCTTAGGTTACGCCGTTTGGTTGTGGCCGATGTTACGCCGTTTGGTTGTGGCTTAGGTTACGCCGTTTGGTTGTGGCCGATGTTACGCCGTTTGGTGGTGGTAAGGGAGGTCGGTGCTATGTGATTTGGGCAGTGGTGATTTGGGCATTGAGTTATTTGGGCAGTGATGATTTGGGCAGTAAATATTTCTTTTTAAAAATGATTTGTATTAGATTGGTAGGGCTCATATTATAATTACCAAAAACCTAGTCTTACCTGACAATAAGGTAGAGACCGGAACCGGACCCCTTTACCCGTTTTTTTTTGGAGTCACCGGGTTGAAATCGGGACCCGGAATTCCGGGTTTACCCGGTTGATCCCGGCCGGTCATTTATTTCCAAAAACCCGGACCCGATTTTTTCAAAATTCCGGTCTCTACAATAAGGAGCTTTTTTAACACAACACCAGTATTCGATCCCTTTACTAATTTTTGATTCAGCTTCAAAACTATAGTTAAAGCCTTGAAGTCAAAGTAAAGTTTTCCCTCTGATATTTTTTAACAAAAAGAAATGTTTACTGCCCAAATCACCACTGCCCAAATAACTCACTGTCAAAATCACCACTGCCCAAATCACCATCCACGCATCGAAGAGGAGCCGAAATTCCGTTCGCTGAGTCAACTAATCACCTTCTATGTAATTTTTCTCCTTTAAAAAAAATTTATAATTTAATTTTTAGGACATCTACGCGAAATTGGAAGACAATATGGAGCCGTTCCCTAGGAAAGGCTTAAATTCTGAGGAGACTAGCAAATAATTGTGCGGAACAACTACTGATTATAGAAGTCAGAAAGGATTGTAATGGGTATATGATGAGGATTTGTGTGATATATAATAATATATAAATAATAAAATAATAATTATAATGTAATAATCTCTTATTGTTTTTGTAAATAATGTAAATATTTATTATGTTGTTTTGTTAATTAAATGTTTATTAATTTTTTTGTTTCAATTTTTTAAGTGTAAGGGAAAATCTTAGAATCTCGCCTATAAATTCCAAAAGTCAATAAAAGATATCAAAAACTGGTTAGTCATTTTTCTAACATTTTATAAATTAATTAATCAATTTAAAACGAAAGTCATCTTTGTGAAAATAAAACTAAAAATCCAACAACTAACTAATGCTCTCTGATTGCTGTATTATTTGAATTGTATTATCTTCTGTGTTTTTTTAAATTTATATCCTTACAAGGGAACATATCAACATGATACTCACCGATTTGGTAAAAGTTATACCATTCGAAAGAGCTTATTTAGTAGGTACAGGAAGAGGATAAGGAACATTTTTTTGAAACTTTAAAAGCTCATAACTTTACAATACCTTAAAACGGGCACATAAAAATTTGGATTCTGTACCTACTAAATAAGCTCTTTCGAATGGTATAACTTTTACCAAAATCTGTGAGTATCATGTTGATATGTTCCCTTAACAGTTTTATTTTAATAATATTATTTTAACTTTAATAAAGAATGAACAATCTCTTATACATTAAAATAATGTTTTTATAATTTTTAACAATTGAAATAAATATTTTCTTTAAATTTATTTTATTATTAATGTTGTTTATATTCAATGGTATAACTTTCTAGAAGACTGTTAAATGTAAAAAAGCTTTAAATATTTATATTTAAAGCCAATTGCTTTTTCCTTTCTTTCTTTTTTATTTAAAGTTTTATGTTATATTTTTAATCAATTTTTTTCCAAGTAGATCAACTTTATAAAATAACACAACAGATTTAGTATTTTTATTACTACATATTTCTCATTTAAGTTTGTAACTTTTAATGGGTGGGAGAGAAAAACAATAAAAAAAGTTTTTTATTTTCAAGATGCAGCTGCTTGTTAGTTTATTTTTAATAAAATTCTTTTCTTTAAATATTATAAAGAATTTATTTTATTAATTATTAAAAAAATATTTTATTAAATAGTTTAAATTATTTCTTAAGCAATAATATACTAGTCAGATTTTTTAAGTATTTATTTTAATTTTCTTTAAAGTTAAAAATTTTTTTTTAGAATTTAATAAATTTCACAAAAAATGTCAGAAGAGGAATATACTGATGAAGAATATGAAGAAGAAGTAGAAGAAGAAATAGTAGAATCTGCTCCTCCATCTCCAGCTAAACCTAAACTTTCTAAAGAAGAAATTAAAGAAATTGATGAAAATATTAATCAAGAAGAAGAAGAAGAATTAAAATCGTAAATAAATATTTTTTAATCATTTAATTTTAAATACTTTGCTTTGGGTCTGGGATAATTTAGAAAAAAGGATTTGATTTTTAATTTCAATTATATTTTTTAATAAAAAAAATATAATTTAATTAATTTATTTTTTAAAGACCTTCTTTGGATAAAAAAGAAATTCCACAAATACAAGAAAAAGAAGATGAAAAAGAAATTCAAGAATTACATCCACAATTACGTAAAACAGAACAAAAACAAAAAGAGCCAGAAGAAAAAGAATTAACTGAAGCAGAAATAGCAATGATTGAAGCAAGAAAAAGACATGAAGCTGAAGAAGAAGCTAAAATGGTTGGATATGAAGAACGTAGAAAACAAGAAATGGAACAATTAGAAAAAGAATTAAATGAATTAAAAGAGCAACATAAAAGACGTTTAGAAGAAAGAAAAAAAGAAGAAGCTGAAATGGCTGCAATTAGAAAACAAGATGAAGAACGTAGACGAAAAGAAGAAGTAAGAGAAAAAGAGTTTTTTATTATTGGTTATACATACATAAAAGTTAGAGTATTTTTCATTTAGGTATATAAAAAAGAGTTTACCAGAGAATATCTCTCATACTTTTTTGTATCTTATTTGTTAGATGTTAAGTGGATATTTTTATTTATTATAGTATCTTCACTTTTGAGTCTGGAATAATTACCAACTTAAACCTTACCCTTATTCTTCCCATTCTTTCCCTAAATTTATTTTTTACCAACTTTTTAAGTAAAAACCCTTTATTAAAAAATTTAAATTAAAAATAATTTGTTTTTTAAAAAGGAACAAAGAAAAATTCGTGCTGATGAAGAAAAAGCAAAAAAAGAAGCTGAAAAACATAAAAGGCAAATGATGATGGCTGGTTCTTTTATTGGTGGTGCTACAGGAGAAAAGGGTGTTAAAAATTTTGTTATTGAGAAAAGAGGAGAAGGTGAAGATAAATCTGGATCAAAATCTGAAAGTGGGCCAAGACGTAAAGGCCCTTCAGCTGCTGAAGCTGCCGAAGCAAAGGTATGGATATACTCTTTTTTTAGACTTCAACTTTTAGAAATTTAAACAATAGTATTTATAATAGAGAAAGGATTTTTTATTTAAAATATTTTATTATTTGACATTTCCGGATATTGGTTAGAGATAAAGAGAGAGAGAGAGTAGTGAATTAAATAAACTTAAGTAAGAAAAAATCTGGAATTATTAAAAAGTTTATTTAGGTAGATCATTTAATTAATAATTTATTTGTTCTGTTTATTAATAATTTTTTTAAATTTAATTTTTTTAAAGCGTAATTATATGGCAATTGTTAATCGTCCAATTGATGTTTCTAATATGTTACCTAATGATATAAAAGCAAAAATTAAACAATTACATGCACGTATTGTAAAATTAGAAGGAGAAAAATATGATTTAGAAAAACGTAAAGGACGTCAAGAATATGATTTAAAAGAACTTAGTGAACGTCAAAAACAAGCAGCACGTCAAAAAGCATTAGATACTGGTGTTGATCCTACAGAAGTTGAGGATTCTAATTTTCCTGTAATTTTATAATTTAAATTGAGAATATTTTAGTTATTTTATTTAGCCT
The DNA here is from genome assembly GCA_015183035.1 of Meloidogyne chitwoodi. Lineage (NCBI taxonomy): Eukaryota > Metazoa > Nematoda > Chromadorea > Rhabditida > Meloidogynidae > Meloidogyne > Meloidogyne chitwoodi. The sequence continues at coordinate 960,214 of JACZZP010000018.1, forward strand.
TTTTGATTCTGAGATTAATCAGAAGGATTTTTAAAATAATAAGAGATGAAATTTTGGGTTATTAGGAACACATTGAATATATAAGTAAATAAATTATTGTACTATTCCCTTATACTTATCTTTCAACAATATTAATTAATTTATTATTATTTTTAGCCAAAAGTTAGAGTAGCTTCGAAATTTGATCGAAAAACTGATCGTAGAGAATATGGAGAACGTCGTGAAATGTTTGAAAATCCAAATGCTCCACCTGAACCAGAAATTGCCCATGGAAGTGGACGTCCCCCATCAGAATGGGGTCGAAAAGAATTTGAAGAATTGGAACAAATTAGAAAGAATTTAGAACCACCAAAATATGCTGAACAAATTAAAGCTGAAGGAGATGCTGCACGTCCACCTGTGCCTATTATTCCATTACAAATACCTGGAAATTGGAATTCTGAAAAAGAAAATATTAATAAAAAGAAGAAAAGAATATCTTTAAAAAATGAAGAAAATGATGAAGAAAATAATAATATTGTTGATAGTAGTGGTGGTGGTGGAGGTGGAAGTAGTTGGCGTGATAAAATTAAAGAAAAAGAGGTTTTTTTAAATTTTTTAAAATAAAAATATAATTATGGTCCTTTTGTTAGTAATTAATATAACATTAATTAGATAATTAAATTTTCTAAATAAATTAATTTTATAATTTATTTATATTTTTTAGTAAAATATGAATTTAAATTAATTTTTTTATTTTTAAGGCTCCTGCACCTCCACCTAAAACACGTGCCTGAATTTATAAGAAAAGAAAGAATATATTAATAATTAATTAATATTATTTAGTAAAATTAAATAATTATATACTTTCATTTTTTAAATTTTAGTTAATTAAATAAAAAATATTTTAATAATTTTCTTCACTTTTATAAATATTAGTTTTGTTAAAAAAGTAAACCTTTTTGATATAATTAAATAAAAATATTAAATTATCTGAGTTTTTTAAAAAAAAAAAGAAAATTCAGTTTAAAAATAAAAATTAATTTAATATTGAGTCTTTTATCCATTTAAATTATTGAACTTTTTCAATATATATACATATGTATGTATCCAAATAAAATGATAGAATATTTTTTTATTATAAAATCCTGGTGCGACGACATTTGCGCCGTTGACATTTGCGCCGCGACACTTGCGCTGCGACTTATGCGCCGACGACATTTGCGGCGACGACTTTTGCGCCGACGACTTTTGCGCCGGAAATATTTTAAAACGCGATATTTGCGCCGCCTTTAAATTTAAAAAAAAAGTAATATGTATTTATTAAAGGATTAAAAAATTATTAAAAAATTAAACTAAAATGTATCAACTAAATAAATCCGATTAAGATTCTAAATATTCATTCTTTTAAATATTTGGCTATTGTATGTTATAGCGGACTTTTTCTTTCTGTACCGATCCGGATGAGTGAGGTGTCATTCGAAAGCTCTTGCAAAACTTAGTCGAACTAGACATGGGGGAAGTTGATCCGACGTCTATAAGCCGAGTTACAGGTCCCCGAATATTGAAAAATTATAGGGGGGACCAAGCTCTACTAAGTGATTACTGCGGCTGCACTTTAATTATTTTCACTGATGTGAATTAATTATGTAATTTGCGCCGTAGAATAACGCATGTACCAAAAGCCAACGAGAGATGGGCTCTCAAATGAAGAAGTCATAAAACACTCCCAATTGGTCCAAGTTTGGCGTGTTTCTAGCAAACTTCGATCCTTCATAGCTTTGTTCAAAATCGTTCAATCAAAACGATTTTGGTCTCATTCGATAGGTCTCGAAGAGTTCTTTCGAATGAGCTATATACTCATATTCGAATTTTTCACCCCAAAAATGAGCTTACTCCCCCTATGATTTTTCAATTTTCGGGGACCTGTAACTCGGCTCTTAGACGTCGGATCAACTTCCCCCATGTCTGCAAGAGCTTTCGAATGACACCTCACTCATCCGGATCGGTACAGAAAGAAAAAGTCTCTATAACATACAATATTCAAATATTTAACTGCACAAATATAGCTGCAGTCTTTTTTCATTCATTAGAGCATAAAAAAGGAATTGATAATTGGGTTGATTAGTTGCTAATTAATATTTCAAACCTGTTAGGCTGTTGAAAATTTTAATAATATCATTTAAATAAATGATTAAATTTAATTTTAAAATCATTTTAGACTTAATTCTTTTTAAAATTTAATTTTTTAAATCTTTAATATTACTTTACTTTTTTAATTTAAAGGCGGCGCAAATGTCGCGTTTTAAAATATTTCCGGCGCAAAAGTCGTCGGCGCAAAAGTCGTCGCCGCAAATGTCGTCGGCGCATAAGTCGCAGCGCAAGTGTCGCGGCGCAAATGTCAACGGCGCAAATGTCCTGCAACCAAAATCCTATAGAAGAAAATCGTAAAGAAGTGAGATTATCTAATTTTATTTTTTTAAAAAGTAACAAATTTAATCTTGCCAAAATTTTAAAACGTTTAAAAACAAAGCTCACAAAAAAAAAACAATTAACCAACATTACCACACTTCAACAATCACAATTTAAGCTTCCCCGAAAGTAAAGCAATTCCAAAATTTTCCAAGCCGCCACTCCTGCGAGGGCTGAAGTTAACACAAACCTCAAACTTGGGTAATTAAACCGAAGCTGAAAAGAAAACTAAAACATATAAGCAAAAGTAACATTTAAATTTCAATCGCGAAATAAAAGAATAACATTTTCTGACATTGAAACAATAAAAGATAAATAAACATTTACCACTCTCTTCTTTTTTATTTCTCTAACTCAAAAGAAATTATTTAGTTTGAGTAAAAAATGTCAAATAGAAATAAAATAAACGAAACATCTAATTCTCTTTTACATTTAAAAATGTCCATAAGGGAAAATTATTTAAAATTGTCACGCAGCAATTGAACAATTGTTAATATTTATTTTCTTTAAGCAAATATAAAAAATTAAATGTAAAGAATATATAATTAATTAATTAAATAAGATAATTATTCTTTAATATAATTAAAATTAAAAAAACTTTTTTTTTATTTTAAAAATCATTAAAAAATTAATTTAATATTCTAATTTTGCCTTGTGTCTCTTAACTTTTATTACTTTTTTACTATTTATTTATTTTTTTTCTTAAAATTTTATATTTGAAATAATTTAATAAATATTATTAATAAGGGGCGGATTTTTAGTCAAATGACTTTTTTTTTGCGACATTGGCATAACGTAAAACGTTCAAAAAACGTGTTTTTAGCTCGGTTGGAAGAGTATTGAACGACTTTTATTTGACTATTTTGGACTATTTTAGACTTTTTATAACTTTTTGACTATTTTAGACTTTTTGGTATTATTTTTGACTTTTTTGTGCTTTTTCAAGATATTTATGCCTAAAAATCAGAAAAATTTATAAAAAGTTGGAAAACTTCTTAAGTTTAAACAATTTTTCAATTTTTCTTTCAACTTTTCTTAAAAATAAAAAAAAATTTATCTGGCATTTTGTCAATTTTTTCTTTGTGACATTTTGTCACTTTGTCGCTTACTGACATTTTTTCATAAGAAACGAATGCTTTACTAAGCCAATTTTGAGAAATATTTAATCTGCGTTTATAATTTAAAAAATGACAAAAAAATGACTAGTATTTTTTGTTTTGACCTTATTTAGATTAAAAAAATTTTTTTTATACACATTTTTGTATTTTAAACTTGATTTTTTGTGACTTTTTTGTGACTATTTTGGTGACTATTTTGGATTTTTAGTGACTATTTTAGGCGACTATTTTGCAATTTTATTTTGACTAAAAATCCGCCCCTTAATTATTAATTAAATATATATATTTTATTAAATAATTATATTTTTTTATTTAAATAATTTTAATTTTTTTTTTAATTTTTATTTTATATTTAAAACACAAAATCTTTTCTTTTTATAATTTATTATTTAAAAAAAAACCAAATGTTTTAGTAAATTGTTTGGTTTCCGTTCGTTTAAAAATAAAATTATATAAATAAATACTAAATATATTTGTCAGTTGTTTCAATAAATAAAAATTGTTCTTTTTTTTTAAAGATTTATATAAAATATATATTTTTTAAATAATTAAATATATTCTTTTTTTATTTTTTATATCTTCTACTATTTTCTTTACTTAAAAGTTCTTCTCTCAAAAAATTGCGTAGGCGATTCTAATCACTTAAAAAAAGAAGCATTTGCCTTTAAATTTTTTAAAAAACCTTAAAAGCTAAACCTAAGTTTTATATAAAAAGAGAGAAATAAAATAATATATTTTTTTAATAAAGAAAAAGACATCTGTCGTTAAAGATTTTTAAAAATATTTTATTTTTAATTTTCAAACATTTTCTTTTTCTTCTTCTAATAAATACACATAAATATATATTCTTTTTATTCCCGCCTTATTTTAGGTAAAAATCTTTTTCTTTATTTTCTAAATATTTTTTTAAAAATTTAGGTTCTCATTCATTATATCCAAAAAAGAAGAATATTTTAAAATAAAATATTAATATTTTAATATTTTTATTTCTTTTACTACTAAATTGGAAAATTATTAAATTAATTAATTAAATATTTAAGAGGTTAGTTTATTTTTAATTTTTATTTAAAAATTTAATAAAGAATTTTGCAATAAAAATTAATAAAAACAGGGCAAGATAATCTTTTAATAAAAATTTAAATTAAAAAGATATTAAACTTATACCAATTTAAATTTTATTTTTATTTTATAAAATTAGAAATATTTAAAAAATTAAAAAGTTTTTAATTATTTTTAAAAAATATCAACTTTATGAAAAAAAAGATTTTTTTCTAAAATAATTTTCAGCTAATCTAATTTAAGAAAAAATAATTTTATATAAATAAATTTATTTTTAGAAAATAATAATTTTACTACTTTTTTAGATTTTAATATTTTTCTTTAAATAAAAATTTACCAAATATTTTATTTTTAAAATTTTTCACGTTTTACGTATTTTTACAATTTTTAAGATGGAAAACGTTAATTTTGATTTTTAAAAAAAGGAACAGCTGTCTGTGCCTTCTATAAATCTGTTCAAAATTGGCAGAAAAAAAGGCGGAGGAGTAAAAAAATAAAAAGAAAAATCTAAAAACATAAATACTTTTAATTTTAAAGAAAATCTTTTCCCTTTTTTAAAATTGCGAAATCACCCTCGAATTTAAGTAACATAAACAAAAAAAATATTGCAAAATTCTTTATTAGGGTTATGATAATTCTGCGCTGAAAAAATAAATTATAAGGTCATTTCGGTGTTATAACATATTAATTTAAATAAAAGCAAAGAACTTATCAGCGCCGAATTGTCTTTGACTTTAATAATTTAAAAAAATTTCTGAATTACCAAAATTTTTAGTTTATCATCTTTTTATTTGAACATCAAAAAACAAAAACTAAAAAATAATGTCTGATCAGGAAGAGTAGTGAGTTATTTATATAATTGTGTTTTTTCTTATAAGATTTTCTTTTTCTCCTTTTTGTATCATTTTTTAAATTTCTTTTTTTTTTGTTATTTCTATAGCAATTTAAAAATATTTTATATATACATATTAAAAAATGTTTTCAAAAAATCGTTGTTCTCAAAATTCCAAAACTTCTTCTTCTATTTATTTTCCCTCATCATCATCATTATATTCAACAAAATCTTCTATTGGTCCAACAGTTGCAACAGCAGCAGCAGTCTCTTCTTCTTCTTCTACAAAAAATAATAGTTTAAAACCTTCATATCAACGTCCATCAAGTTATTCACCTAAAAGACATTCATTATTGTCAAAAGAAAAAGCAACAAAAAATCGTCTTTATTTTTCTTCACCTTTTCTTTTAAAAAGACAAAATGCCAAAGAAGAAAATGAAAAAGAAAATAAAAATTTTTTTGATAAATATTGGGCAAGTAAATATTTACGTGAAAGAAAACAACAAAAAGAAAATAGTGAAACATTTACTTCTCAACCGGAAAAAGAAAAAAAGAAAGAAGAAATAGTAGAAGAAAATATAAAAGATGATACATTCAAAAAGGTTTGAAATTATTTAAATAAACTTGACATTAGAGTATATGTACTATAATTTTTTAATAAGAAAAATGAGAATTAAATATATTTGTTAATATAATTGTTATATTTACTTTTAAATTTATTTTTAAATTTAATTAATTTAAAAATATTTAGAGACTTTTAACTGCACATAAAACTGTTGATCAGCTTCTTCAAAGAAGAGGACTTTCATCTCATAATGATTTACAAAGGGAAAGAGAATTGTTGCTAAAACAATATGAAAAATTATTGGAAGATGTTAAAAAAGAAGAAAAAGAGGAGAAAAGACAAAGAAATGAATCTTTAAATTCTTCAGATTCTGGATTATCTGAAGATTATTCTGAAAGGGAAAAGAGACCTGAGAATAATAAAATTGAAAGAGAAGAAGATGATGAAGAAGTGGAAGACGAAGAGGAGAGAAAAGAAGAAAATAATGAAAAAGGAAATGAAGAGAAGAAAAAAGATAAAAATAACCAAAATAACGAGGAATTGGAGGATAAAGATAATTGGGAGATAAAAAATTTATCACCAATTGCACCACTTGTAGAAGAAGAAGAAATAGAGGAAAATGAAGAAAAAATAAAAAAATCAAATAATACAAGACAAAATTCATTAACTTCTAATCAACAATTTCCTTCATTAAATAAAAGAGAGATAAGAGAAATATTACAATCTGCACGTTATAATTTAAGAAGAATGTCTGATAAAAATGAGAAAGAAAAAAGACCTTCAAAAAAGAAAAGTAAAGAAATTGAAAAAATAATTTTAAGAAAAAATAGTAGTGGAAAAGGGAGAAAACCTTGTAGAGTAGAGGCTGAATTACCTTCAATTATGAGAGCAGAAGAATTAATTGAAAGGTTAGAAATACTTGTGAAGAAAAGAGGGAAAGAAGAAAATAAAGAGAAGAAGGAAGAGAAAGAAACAGAAAAAAGAAAGAAAATAAATGAAAGAAGAGAAATGGAAGAAAATGAAGATGAAGAGAGAAAAGAAAAAAAGATAAAAAATATAAAAGAAATTATTTTTGAAGATAAAAATGAACAAAGTTGTTCAAATTTTATCAAAAATCCTTCAATATTTACTAATCGTATAAATTCATCTAATTTTGAAGCTCTTTGGTCTAAATTAACTTTAAATTTAAATGAAAAACAAAAAGAAGATTTAGATCGTCGATTAATTAATAATTATTTTGGTAATCGTCGTCCACCAGTACCTGAATGGTTATTTAGACCAGTTTATTGTACAAAATGTTGTTATTGTATTCATCGTAAAATTCCAAAAACAATCAAATCTTGGCCTTTATTTTTACAACTTTTAACACCAAAAGAAAAACAAAAAACAAATTGGAGATATGGAATTGAAAATATGGAAGATATGCAAGAATTATTAAGAGCTAAAAAAATATTATTAAAACAAATATCTTCTTTTGAAGAAAATGAAGAAGAAGAAGAAGAAAATAGAGGAAGAGGAAGAAGATTAATTGAAATTGAAGGAGAAGAAGAATTAAATTTAAAATGGAAAATAAAATCTTCAACTAAATTATCTCATTGTTTTTGTCCTTTATTAATTAAACATAGACATGGATTAAATCATATTAATATTAAAAGAGCAGCAAATTCAAAAAATAAAAAAAGAATTAAAAAAACAAATAATGGTTGGATACCTAGTTGGAGAAAAAAAGAAAATAATAAAAATTGGTTAATTAATTAAATTTTAAATATTAGATAATTTTATTTTTCAGGTTTTTCAGCAAAATAATTTTTCTTTTTATTTTTTTTTCTCTCTTCTTTTATTCTTATTCTCTTATCTTTTTTAATTTTATTTTAAATTATTATTTTTTTTAAACAAAATTTATTTTTTTAGTAGCGAAGAAGAGATCGAAGAGGAAGTCGAAGAAGGACAAGACGAAGTTAGTATTGCTGCTCAAGAAGTATCAAAACAAGAAGATGTACCACCACCTTCATCTCCTTTGAAAAGTCCACCGGCTTCTCCTCTAAAAAGTCCAAAAAGTGAAAAGCCTGAATCAGTACAGGCTGAAGAATTTGATGAAGAAGAAGGAGATGAACCACCTCTTTCACCTTCAAAGTAAGGAGAGATTTAAATAATATTTTTATTTAATTTATTGACTTGTTTGATGTTTAAACTCATAAATACCTATATTTAGTATATTTAATTTTTTTAAAGGGAAGTACGTCGTTCTAGTGTTAGTACTGATGTGACTGGACCACAGGCTCAGTAAGTTTTGATTAAAAAAATAATTTATGTACTAAAAATATTTTCTTCTTTTTTCTTTTTTAAAGACTTCGTAAAACAGAAATTAAACAAAAAGAGCCAGAAGAAAAAGAAATGACTGAGGCAGAGGCAGCAATGTTAGCAGCAAAGAAACGTCATGAAGAGGAAGAAGAAGCTAAAATGAGAGATAATGATGAACGTCGTCGTCAAGAAATGGTTGCCGTTGAACAAGAACTACAAGAATTAAAAGAACGTCAAATTCAACGAAAAGCTGAAAGAGAACAAGAAGAACGTGAATTAGCTGAACGTAGACGTCAAGATGAAGAACGTCGTCGTCAAGCAGAAGAAGAACGTAAAGCAAGAATTGAAGCTGAAAAATTACGTAGAGAAGAAGAAAAAAGAAAAAGACAATTAATGATGGCTGGATCTTTTGGTGGGGTTGTTCAAACTGAAGGAGAAGGAGGAAAAAATTTTGTTATTCCTGAAAAGGGTGCTGGAGGTCAAGCACCTGGATTACCTGGACAAGCTAGTAAACCACGTGGACTTTCAAAAGAACAACAAGAAGAAGCTAAAGTAAAAAATTAATAATTTTTTTAAATTTAATTTTTTTAAAGCGTAATTATATGGCAATTGTTAATCGTCCAATTGATGTTTCTAATATGTTACCTAATGATATAAAAGCAAAAATTAAACAATTACATGCACGTATTGTAAAATTAGAAGGAGAAAAATATGATTTAGAAAAACGTAAAGGACGTCAAGAATATGATTTAAAAGAACTTAGTGAACGTCAAAAACAAGCAGCACGTCAAAAAGCATTAGATACTGGTGTTGATCCTACAGAAGTTGAAAACACAAACCTCCCTGTGAGAAAATGAAAAACTCTTTAAAATTTTTAAAATTATTTTTTAGCCAAAAGTTCGAGTGGCTTCTAAATTTGACAGACAAACTGACCGCCGAGATTATGTTGAACGCCGTGATCTTTTTGAAAAACCACCACCAGAATTAATTCCAACAATTGCCCATGGAAGTGGACGTCCCCCATCAGAATGGGGTCGAAAAGAATTTGAAGAATTGGAACAAATTAGAAAGAATTTAGAACCACCAAAATATGTTGAACAAGTTAAAGCTGAAGGAGATGAAGCACGTCCACCTGTGCCTGTTATTCCATTACAAATACCCTCTGAGAAATTTATTAATGCCGATGGACCAATAGAAGCTGCTCCTGAACCCCCCGCAAAGGTAAATAATTGGAAAATAATATATTTTTATTTTTTCCAATTAAATTTTTAGCCTTCTCGCCGAATTGCTGCAAAATAAAAAGATGATTTTAATACTTTAAAAATGATAAGAAAATGAATGAGAGAATAATAAATGAAAAACAAATAAATAACAATTATATAATCAATAAAAAATCTATGTAGAACATTTGCCTTGTTTTTTAAAATTTATTCATAAAATCAGAATTTAAGAATAAAAATATATCAAGGCATTTCAAATAAATATTTTTTTTGTTTAATACATCTTTTCAGATTAACATTTATTTATTAGGTCCGAGAATTTCAAAAATTCGTTCTTTTAAATCAGGATCTTCTGTTAAGCATTTATTGAAGAATTTATGATCATGAAAAACTTTAACTAGAATCTAAAAAAGTTATAAATAAATTAACTAATATTATTTAAAAAAATAAATAAATAATGTTATACCTCATAGAGTGTTTCAATCTCTTCACAACATTGTTTTGAATAAGCTTTTTTTGAAGAATTATTTTCCATTGTATGTCAATTTAATTTTTTTCTGATTTAATTAATAAATAAATTTAAAAAATAATAAGACTCTAATGTCAAATATTAAACAATAATATAAGGACTTTTCATCACCAAAGTATCATCACCAAACTCTAACGGCCAATAAGTTTTCAAATAATACGATAAGTATAAGGATATATTTATTTATTTATTACAACAAATCTCTTTATTTAAAAGTATATAGATAGATATTATTCTTTTTCAGACAAATTGATTAACTTTAAATTTTAAAATTATTAAAAATACTAAATTTGTTTGTATTTAATTTAAAATTAAATATACCTAACCTTTTATTTTATAAGAAATTTAAAATATTAATTAAAAATATATAACCCACGCCTGTAGAAGCGAGCTTATTTGTCTTGGTGCAATAGATTTGCTTTTTACAAAACAAGCTTACACCACTACAAGTATGGATATATATATTTTCTTTATTTATTTAAGAAAAAAGTAAAATAATTTTAATAAAAAATAAATATAATTGAAAATAAAAGTACCCTTTTTAATAATATAATTTTTATTTTTTGATAAGAAAGTAAAAATATTTAGTAGGTCAAAATATATTAATATTAATTTATCATCTAAAAACTTATCTTTTATTTTTTATCTTAATAAAAATAATAATAATTAATTAATATTATTTTTTAGTAAATAAAAGAAAATATTTAAAAGAGAAAATAAAAATATATTTTAAATTAATAAATTAAATTTTTAACATTTTTATTAACAAAAATATACAAATAAATTAATTAATTTATTTTTTTTTCAATTCTGAAATTATTAATTAATATATAAATAAATTTTAATTATAAATAAAAATAAATAAACTTTAAAAAATTAAAAAATAAATATTTAAAATTTATTTTTTAAATATTTATAAGGGAAAAGGTAAAGAAAGGTGAGATGATTGGAAAGAAAAATATATTAATTAATTAAAATAATAATTATATTTTAGTAATTTGATGGGAGACCCGAAATTGATTTTTTATTTATTTTATTTTTATTTAAATAATAATAATAAATATTTAAATAATTTATTCTTTTTTTATCTCTCTAAAGAGAATGGTTAGTAATACCTATAGTCCACCCAATAATTTTTTTGGTTAAGGAAAATTTATTTTAATTAAAAATTAATTAATTAATTGAAGAAAGGAAATTTAAAAATTGCCAAAATTAATTATTTAATTAAATATATTTATTTATTTGATTGGGTGATATTAGTAAAGTTGGTTTTAATTGGCGAGAAAAAAAAAAAGAAAATCCAAAATATTTATAAAAAGAGGAAGAAAATCAAGTTAAAAATGGGAAATTAAAAGTCCGCCTTGTTATTCTTCTTTTTCTTTTTTTATCTAAAAAATCCTTCAATCTTTTTTGCTTCAAAACTGCTTCAAGTATTTATTTCTTTTTCTTCTTTTAGTTAGGCACATCACAACAAATAATTTATGGCGCGAGCGGTTATAAAATAAAAAAATATATATTTATATATAAGAATTTGGACAAAATTTTAGAGAAGAGAAATATTTTTATATATTTTAAAGAGAGGGGCGTGCTGTGAAAAAAAAGAAAAAGTTTTTATAAAATAAATATAATTATATTAAAAACGATTTATTATACATATATTAGCCTCTTTATATAGAAAAGTAAAATAAATATATTGATGAACTGATAAATAAATATATGGGAAAATAATTTTAATATTTTTTTATTTCGCCGCATCTCCCAGTTCAGTGCCAAAATTGAGTGTCCGATTAATAAATTAAATTAGAGAATATTTAATATAACTAAAAAAGTAATTATTATTTGACACTAAAATTTTGGCACCAAAGTGGAGGGGAAGTTTGCAAAGAAATATAAAATTTTAAATTAATTAAGGATTTGTTGCATTTTTTTCTTTCCAAATTTTTTATACAATTTTAACATCATTTATTGTTAAAAAGACCATAATAAATTAATTTTTTTTATTTTTTAAATATTTCTAAAAAATTCTTTTCTTTTCCTTTATTTATTTATTTCTTCTTATTCGCCAATTGGCCAAATATTTTATTTTATTTTAAACATTAATTTATCTAAACAGTTGTTTTATTTTAAATAAAAATATATTTATTTATATAAAACAATTCTCTTTTTATTTTTTATTATTTATTTACATTATATTACTACTATATATTTATTTATATAAAATAAATATTTAAATTTAATTATTTTATTTTTATTTTCTGTAAAAAATAAATAAATTTTAATTAATTAAATAAATAAATAAATAATTTAAATTAATTTAATTGTTTTATTTTTAATAAAAAAATTAAAAATAAATTGTCTAATATTATTAAATAAATTCAAAATAAATAAAAATAAATATTAATTTTATTAAAATATTTAAAAATAAAAATATTACAATTTCTTTTATTTTTACCTTCTGTTTTGGTAAAAATATTTTCTTTTTAAAGATTAAAATAAAATATATTTATTTATTTTTACTTTAAAGCAAACAAAATGAGAAGAAAAAAATATTAAAAAAAAAAAAAGATTAAAATAAAATAAAATTATTTTGGCATTTTTTATTATTTTTTTAATAAAAAGTTGTTAATTAATTAATTAATATATAATTAATTAATTATTATTTTAAATATTATTATTTAATTAAAACACAAAAATTAAGGCTCCTTTTAAATAATTGGGAGAGTTCTGAAACTGTTATATTTTGCTGGGTACTTTTGAGTGCTCATATCGGACAAATATAGACTTTGTGATCCGGGGGATCCTTACCGCCGAAACAGCTCCCGCTCAGAATCTATATAATGAATATATTCATTTATTTAAAATATCCCTATATAATATTTTTATAAAAATAAATAAATAATAATAAATTAAAAGTATTTGCTATTATACACAATATGGACAGAAAATGACAAATTACTTTTAAAAATAAATTTAAAAAATGGCCTTGCTAAATAAATAAAAGAAAAGAGAAACACAACGGATTTGCATAAAAAAGAAAAGAAATAAAGAAAGATCAAATCGAGAAAATAATAAATGTATTTATTTATTTATCTTATTTAAATTTAAAAAAAAAAAAGAAAATAAAAATTAATTATTTTATTTTAAATATAAATAATTAATATTATTTACTATTTCTCTTAATTTTTAAATTTAATTCAATTTTTTAATTTTAGTTAGCAGTAAAAAACAAATTTAAATTTTATAAAATAAATATTTATTTATTTTTAATAAAAAATCTCTTTTTTAATAGTTAACGATTTTTAAATAAAATTAAAAAAAAAAAGATTAATTAATTATAATTATATTTTAATTAATAAAATACCTAAATTAAAAAAAAAGAATTTTAAATTAAATTATTAATTTTTATTTATTTAATCAATTTATTTAATTTAAAATAATTAAAAAGCGTGTAAATATTCTCTTCTCTCTTTCAACTAATTTTACAGTAATAAATAAATACTCTTTTTATTTCTTTTTCTTACGCTGTCAGAATTTTTATTTTTATTTAATTTTTCAGTCAGTCACACATTTAAAGTAAATATTATTATTATATTTTTTAGTCTTTTCTATTCATCAAAAAAAAATATCATGCCCGCCCAGTCAGCCAATTGGAGATTTTTATTTAAAAATAAATAAATAAAAAAGTTTAGTCAAGGACAACTTTTTTGAATGAAAATATTTAAAAAATAAAAAGAAGATATAATTCTCGTGAGAATAAAAATAAAAAGTGAGAAAAGAAAAATAAAAAAGTTAAAGAAAAGACACAAGTGAAGTCAATCAGAAAAAGTCAGAAACTGTCTATTTGATTTATGGCCAACAAAAGAAGGAATTTATAAATAAATATATTTTCTTTTTCTCTCTTCTCAAGAACGTTAGACAGTCGTCGCATGAGAGAGACAAAATGTTTTAAAGGTATTTTTTGAAGAGGTCGTTTTGGTACTGGCAGATATAAATATTAATTTTAAAATAATTTAATTATATAAAATAATAATATTTATTTTAAAATTAAAATATTATTATTTAAATAAACACAAAATACTATCTAATTATATTTATATTAAAAAATATTTTTATCTTTTTTAGCGTCAAAACGTCTCTTCAATTTTTAATCATTTTATTTATTTATTTTAAACAAAACCACCCGCTCCGCCCATCACTCATCTTTACTTTTTTCTTTTTTTTTTAACCCTTCTTTTACTATCAGGCCATTCATTTTCTTCTTCTTTTATTTAATATTTCTATAATATTTACTTACTTCAAAATTTTTTTCTTTTTAATCTTTTTATAATTGCCGACTTTTTTTTAAAAAAGATAAATTTTTAAGTTTTCTAAATTCTTAAATTTTTCTTAACGCCTGTTTTTTTTAAATTAATTATTTTTAAATTAATTCTGATAAATTTGTTGCCTTTTTAATTAACAAATATATTTTCAGTTTTTTTAAAATTAATTTAAAATAATAATGAGTTGTTCGGCAGATTCTTCTTTTAATTATTTACCTTCTAATAATAATAATAATATAATACAATCACAATTAGATAATTTAAATTATTATCAAAATATTCAGCAACACCATTCACAACAAACATTTCAACAAATTGGAAATAATGGGAGAATTATTAAACAGGTTTTTTTAAATTAAAATAAATAAATAAATTAATTTTTTAGCCTTCTTCTACACAATCACAACATAATCAATTTATACAACAATCTAATAATAATAATTATTTATCTAATAATAATTTAATTTCAATTTGTCCTAATATTGATCAACAACAAAATGACCATCTTTTTTCTTCAGATCAACAACAACAAACAATTAATAATAATAATAATTGGATATTAAATTCTTCTTCTTCTTCTTGTAATAATGATGGATTTAATTTAATTGATTTTTATGGAAATAATAATAATAATATAATTTTAAATAATTTAAAAGAAGAAGAAACATTAAATAGATCTTCTAATTATTCAACAATAATATCTAATAATAATAATTTAACATTTAATTCACCAATAATAATTACAAAACAAACTAAAAAAAGAGGCCCAAGTAATTAAATATTTTTAATTTTATTTAATTAATACCCTTAGGGGAACAAAAAGGTAATAATACCTACAAAAGATTTTTGTAATAAAAATCATTTTTTATACCATCGTCTCATTGAATTTTTTTTGAGAATATAATTTATATAATTAATTATTTTTAAATTAAAAAAGGAGGAAAAAGAAATCAACAACAAAAAAATCAAAATAATAATTTAATAAAATCAGCAAATTTAAATGAATCAACAAAACCTTTAGAACAATATAAATGGATGCAAATAAAAAGAAATACAAATAATAATAATTTAAAATCTTTAATAACAAATAATACCTCAACATCATTTGGAAATTTGACAGGTTAAATTAATTAAATATTTTTATTTTTTTGGGTCATCTTTGACACCTTTTTTAAGGAAAAGGGCCATAAATAAATCAAAAAATATTTTTATTTTTTAGCATTAAATAGTCAATATTCTTCTAAAGAATTAATTAATAATAATAATTCTTTAAATAATTCTAATAAATTAATTTCATCTTTATCTTCTCCTTTGGAATCACAAGAAAATGTAACTAATAGAACTAATTTTACTTATCATCAATTAACTGAATTAGAAAAAGAATTTCATACAAATAAGTTAATATTTTAAATTAATTAAATTATTATTTAAATTTATTTAAGATATTTACAAAAAAATAGAAGAGCAGAAATTGCTTTAATGTTACAATTACATGAATCTCAAATTAAAATTTGGTTTCAAAATAGAAGAATGAAGGTTTTTTATTTTAATTTATTTTATTTATTTTAATTTAATTAATTTAAAAGTTAAAAAAACAACAAAAAGAAACTGCTTTTTTACGTGCATCTTCAACAAATTTTAATAATAATTTAAAAACAACACAACAATTAAATAATAATAATAATAAATTAAAAAATAATAATAATAATATAGGATTATCATATTCTTCTTCATTAAATGGTTCTTCTTGTTCTTCTTCATCTTCTCCTTCACCAAAAAGGCATTAAATAATTTTTTAATATTATTTTTTATTTTATATGTATGTTGTACATAATATATCTAATTTTACTGTAAAAATAAGATTTACACTTTAACATTTAAATAAATAGGAGGAAAAGAGTTTTTTTTGAAGATAATAGAAGAAATTTAAATATTTAAAGAGAGATAAATAAATAAAACTTAAGTTTAATTAAATGTTTATATGTAGCTAAGTTGGTTAACTCATTGGATTCCCTTTGTAGGTCAGTAATGGGTTCGAGTCTTACTTATAGCTAATTTTTTATTTTTTAATATAACTTTTTACAGTAATTTAGTTTTGACCATAATAAATTTAAAAAAAATATAATATACCTCTCTGGACTGTAATACAATTAATATATATTTTAAATAATATTATTTATATATTTTGTCAATTATTATTATTTAATTTTTGTATTTTTATTTTCAACTCTTTTTCATTTTTTTGTTTCAAATTTTCTTGTCAAATAAAAATTTTTTTGTAAAAATATAGTTTTAATTTTAGACTTAAAATTACCAAAATAAATTAAAAGAAATTAATAAAGGGAAATATATTAATTAATTAATTAATTAAATTATTTAGGTACTTTTTAAATAATTATTTTTGACATAATTAGAGTCTTTTTAAATTAAATAAATTTTAATTAATAAAAATATTTTGTATTATTATTATTTTTAAAAAATCGGTCATTCATTTACAGTATTTTTAATTAATTAATTATTTATATATTCACTATTTATTTATTAATATAATTTTCTCTCTTTTCTCTAAAATACCATTTCTCTCTATCGGCATAACTTTTCTATTTTATAATTATTTTATTTATTTATTTATTCGCTCAGCCCACCCAAATAAATAAATTATAACTAGATTATTTTTTATTTTTTTCTTCCTTATTTTTTTTTAAACCATCACCACAGTCAGTCACACACAAAACTTTTTACTAATAAAATGAGAATTCTTCTTTTCTAAAAAGAAAAACGGCGGTTAAAGTTTTTGGAGAGAAAGAAAAAAGGATGTGGTAAAAGGACAAAAAATGATGGATTACCTGGTGGTGAAAGTAACGACTAAAAAAATTTAGAAGAAAATAAAAATAAAATAATATATTTTAATAATATTAAAAATAATAAAGGGGTTAATTTAACCTTAAAAATTATTAAAAAAAGTTAAGGTAAATTATTTAAAAATTAAAATTTTTGGATGTTAAAATAAAATAAAAAATAAATATTTAAATTTATATAAATATTTTTAATAATAATAATTTATTTTTGAATATATTACAGTCTTCTCTCTTCTCTCTCTCTTTATATTTAATTAATCTCCTCTTATATATCTTTTCCCAATTATTTATATTATACAAAAATTATTTTCCCATTCCCGATATATTATTCTTATCTAAACTTTTCTTTCAAATTATTATTTAATTAATTATATTAAAAAATAGCAAAACATGTTTTTGTTGTTTTATTTTTCCCTCTCTAAATGGATATTTTATTATTTTATATAATGAGTCTAAAATATTCTCATTTTCTTTTCAATCATTTCCTTTTATTTAAATAAAGCTTATCTTTTAAGCTAATCGCTAAATAAACCAAAAAATAATAGTTTTGTTTTTACTATTCCTTTTATTATTTATTTATACCATTAACCCCTAGGGCTTTTTTGGGAGATCAATTGCTTTGAAATGTTAGGGTTGTTTGGGCGCATGATGTGATATAGTGGTGAATTTGTTATTTACGAACATTAACTAGCTAATAAATAAATAAAAATTAGGTACTTGTACTCTTATTCTGCCCACCCCCCTTCCTTATTCAATGCCGCGACTTTTTTTTACTGCGCCGAAAAAATACTCTAGACTGGCTTGATTGATATTGCAAAACTGATGTTTAATAACAGTTATGAAAAGATCAAGTTTGCTGTAAACACGTCAAACTTGGATCTATTGGGAGTGTGTTTTATTATTTACTTGGATCTATTCATTGAACTTTACTCTAATGTGTGGAAGGTATTTTGTCAATGGTGTTTTGTCGATCAATAGAAATCTTACATTATAGTAAATTTTAATGAATATATCCAAGTTTGTGCCAAGACCAACCAGCCATGGGCCAAAAATGAAGAAATAATAAAACACACTCCCAATAGAAATTGAAACGTAAACATAAATTCAAACGTAACACGCCTTTACGCACCAAGTTTTCTTGGGGCAATATCAATCAAGTCATCTAAACTATTTTTTCGGTCCGTAAAAAAGTCGCTGCATTGAATAAGGAAGAGGACGGAATAAGGGTACAAGTACCAAAAATAAAAAAATTAAATAAATAAATATTTAGCGCCGAAATGGCATTATCTATTGCTTGAAAGGATTAATTTATTTGCCCAATAATCGCCTTTTGTTTTTCTTTTTTATTTTCTCTTTTGTTGACGGCAACTTTAGAAATTATAAAAATAAAAGAAATGACTATCCTTTTATATTGTTGTTTAGCCAGCGGCTAATTTAAATAAAATATTGCCGTTAATATTTTCTTTTTATTTAATAAAATTAAATTGCGCAATAAGACCATATGGGGAAAAGATTGAATGTTTTTTTTTATTTTTTATTAAAGGAGTGGAACAGAAATAGCTGAAAATGATTTAAAATAATAATTGGGAATTTTAATAGACAAATAATAATATTTGAATGTTTTTAAGATTTAAAAAAATCAAAAAAATACGGTAAGGAAAGACAAAACTAAAAGAACAAAAATGGAAAAACTTTAAAAGAAAATTCTTAGTGTTTTGAGATGATCGATTTTATCAATCTTTAAATTAAATTATTTTATTTTTAATATATTTATTAAATTTAAATGTTTAAATGTTATGGTTTAAATATAATTGAGAATTTTGGATTAATTTTTTATATTTTGGTTTTTATAATTTAATTAAATATTTAATTAAATAATCTCATCATAATTATTTAAAATTTTTAAACTTTTTTTATTTCTTGTCATTCTTCTGTGATCGACCTTGTCCATCGTTCAGAGGTGTAATACGGAAAGATAAAGCAATACAAAGGCGGTGTTTTTCTTAAAAATATCGGTCAACATAAATATCTTCTTTTTTAGTTTGATGGACATTTTTTCTTTTTCATTGCCGCTCAATCCCGAAGGGATAAATTGAGGTTATAATTGGTGATGAGAAGAATATTTGGCCGGTCAGCAGTATTTTAGGGGTAAAATTATATAAGAGAAATTTTTAAAAAATTAAGAAGGAAGAAACATTTGAAGATAAAATTTTTATAAATTTATTAAAACTAGTGGAAGCGTGCACTACTCAGTAGTGCAGTACATGGGATGTAAGAATAGCATAATGTATTGAAAAATTTGGAAAGTTAAAAAAATTTAGTGTAAAAAAATATTTATGGGTTTTGAAAAGCCCTAACGGGCTTTGGGGCGCGCTTCGCGCGCTGCTAGAATGTTTGAATGCTTTTTTAAATGTGATGTGGTCCAAATGTATGTTACACTTCAGCTTTCGGCACTCGCACCTTCATAAAAGTCGATTTTTCATTATCCCCACGAAATCACGACTTTTTTAAATTTATTTGGCCATTTCAGTGCCACACTCAATATTGGCACCAAAATGACCATGCCCATTGAATTCCCCATACTCGATTACATATTATTCCCTTAAATCCCGTATTATTTTTAAATATTTTTTATTAGGCTGTTTCATTGCGACACTCAACTCTGGCACCATAATAACATGTCCCAAAAAATTCCCGATAGTCGATAACTATTATCCCCAATAAATCTCACATTATGTTTGAATAAATATTTAATAGGTCGTTTCAATGCCAACTCAATTTGGGCACCAAAATGACCATGTCCATTGAATTCTCCATACTCGATTACCCATTGTCCCAATGTTAGATCATTCTTATGGCAAACTCGGGCCTTCGACCCACAGTTACAAAATTGCAGATGGATGTCACTCCTCGGGCCTTCGGTTCCTCATTGAAGATGGGTGACACACCTCGGGCCTTCGGCCCTCGGTTCCTCATTGCAGATGGGTGTCTCTCCTCGGGCCTTCGGCCCTCGTTTCTTCATTGCAGATGGGTGTCTCACTTCGGGCCTTCGGCCCTCGGTTCCATCATTGCAGATGGATGTCTCTCCTCGGGCCTCGATTCTTCTTTGCAGATGGATGTCACTCCTCGGGCCTTCGGCCCTTGGTTCCATCATTGCAGATGGGTGTCTCTCCTCGGGCCTTCGGCCCTCGTTTTTCATTGCAGATGGGTCTCTCCTCGGGCCTTCGGCCCTCGGTTCTTCAATGAAGATGGATGTCACTCCTCGGACCTTCGGCCCTCGGTTCCATCATTGCAGATGGATGTCACACCTCGGCCTTCGGCCCTCGGTCCATCATTGCAGATGGGTGTCTCTCCTCGGGCCTTCGGCCCTCGTTTCTTCATTGCAGATGGGTGTCTCACTTCGGGCCTTCGGCCCTCGGTTCCATCATTGCAGATGGATGTCTTTCCTCGGGCCTTCGGGCCTCGATTCTTCTTTGCAGATGGGTCTCTCTTCGATTAATTATTGCAGATAGATGCCAAAATTGAGCCTTCAGCCCTCTGTATCCTCAATTTCAGATGTGTTTTCCCTAATAATCCCGATAGTTTAAATTTTGAACCTCTGCAACTTGGTCAAAATTTACCCTAAAATTTTACAAAAAATATTTTTAGACTCAGCTTTATGAGGGCTTTCAAATGATATACCATTTGCCCATATTACATTAATTTTGATGTTTGCCATTTTCAACTCAAATTTTTTGATGGAATTTTATATAAAAAATTAAAAAAAATCATAACTATTTCAAAAGTAACCTTTTTTGAAAATTTTAAAATTTTATTAGGTGTTAAAAATTATGCTCTATTTTATAAAAATATCTTCAGTCAAATCCCATGGCAAAAATCTCATAATTTTTTCACAAAACAGAAAAATTTCGAATTTTCACAAATTCGACCCTAACTAACCCTAACCTTAAAATTTTTAAATTTTTCTTCACTCAAAAAATAACTAATTTTTTACCTCATTTAATAAACCTTGTTTCATTTCAATCCGACCAAAACTCGTAAAGTTGAGGTCGATTGAAGTTTTTTTGAAATATGCCAATAGGAGTACCCCTTTGGATAAATTTTTGAAAAAATTTTTTTCTTAAAAAATGACTTTTAAGGGGTAACAACACCTCCCGAACTCAAATCCATTCACAGAAAAATTTTAAAAAATTTCCCCGCAAAGTTAGAGTCAAAAAACCCTTTTAGTCGCTCTCGGGCCTTCGGCCCTCGTTTCTTCATTACAGATGTCATCTCAGGCCTTCGGCCCTTGGTTCATTATTTCAGATGGATGTCACATTCGGGCCTTCGGCCCTCGTTTCATCATTTCAGATGGATGCCAAACCTTGGGCCTTCGGCCCTCGGTTCTTTATTTCAGATGGATGTCACACTCGGGCCTTCGGCCCTCATTCTTCATTTCTGATGGATGCCAAACCTCATGCTTTCGGCCCTCGTTTCTTCATTGCAGATGGATATTTCACCTCGGGCCTTCGGCCCTCAGTTCTTTAATACTGATTGATCACACTCGGGCCTTCGGCCCTCGTTTTTTCATTACAGATGGATGTCATACCTCTGGCCTTCGGCCCTCGTTTCTTCATTGCAGATGGGTGTCTCACCTTGGCCCTCGGTTCCATCATTGCAGAAGGGTGTCTCACCTTGGCCCTCAGTTCCATCATTGCAGATGGGTGTCTCACCTTGGCCCTCGGTTCCATCATTGCAGAAGGGTGTCTCACCTCGGGCCTTCGGCCCTCGTTCTTCATTGCAAATGGATGTCACTCCTCGGGCCTTCGGCCCTTGGTTCATCATCGCAGATGGGTCTCTCATCGGGCCGTCGGCCCTCGGTTAAAAAATTGGGCCTTCGGTCTTCTGTATCCTCAATTTCAGATGTGTTTTCCATAATAATCTCCATAGTTTAATTTCGATCTATTGTAACTTGGTCAAAACTGGCCCAAAAATTTAAATAAAAATATTTTTAGACTCAGCGTTATGAGGGCCTTCAAATGATATATCATTTGACCATATTACATTAATTTTGATGTTTGCCATTTTCAACTCAAAATTTTTGATGGAATTTTATACCAAAAATTTAAAAAAATCATAACTATTTCAAAAGTTACCTTTTTTGAAAATTTTAAAATTTTATTAGGTGTTAAAAATTATGCTTGATTTTATAAAAATACATTGAGTCCAATCCCATGAAAAAAATCTCAAAATTTTTTCAAAAAACAGAAAAATTTCGAATTTTCACAAATTCGACCCTAACTACCCCTAACCCTAAAATTTTTCAAATTTTTCTTCACTCAAAAAATAACTAATTTTTAGTTTTATTTATTAAACTTTATTTCATTTCAATCCGACCAAAATTGATAAAGTTAAGGTCATTTGAAAATTTTCGAAAATATTTCAATTGGGGTACCCCTTGGAAAAATTTTGAAAAATTTTTTTTTGTAAAAAACATCTCAAATGATGTAACAATAGCCCTTGAATTCAAATCCGTTCCAAGAAAAATTTTAAAAAATTTCTCCGCAAAGTTAGAGTCAAAAAACCCTTTTAGTCGCGAAATCTTTAAAGACTCTAACTCCCTCAGACTCAAATGTACCCCCAACATGTCATATATATTCTTGAGTCTCATTAAACCCTCCATCACATGGCATATTTTGCACTCAACATTTTGGCACTGAAATGTCCCAACACCCAGTTCATTGCCACGTTTGAGTGTCACCTCACTTCCAAATCTGTAGAATCCTTCTAAATCGAATGATACACTTACAAAAAAAATTTGGACTTTTTACATCAACTCCCCATAAAGTTATGGTTCGGCGAATATATGGGGCGTCTGCGAATTCGCGCCTACCGGGTTCCCCGTTGATCTTTTTTCAAAAAAATTTTTTTATTCGTCATCTACTAATCGTGGGACGGGGCCCTCTAAGCGGAAATTTTCCGCTATCTCCTCCCGTTCCCGAGATAGACCAAGAACGGGGGCTGTTTCGGCGGGAAGGGACCCCCGCACCAAAAAATCCATAATTTTCCTGAATGCCCCACCAAAAGTACCCAGCAACATGTACAACTTTTAAACCTCTCCCAGTCTTTTAAAAAGCCCTGGAGTTTTTGAAAGGCGAAGTTTAACTTATTTATAGTTTCTTTTGAATTAATGAATTATTTGTCCATAATTATTTAAATTTTAGTAGAATGAAGAAAAAGATATCAGATAATTCTTGAAAAAGTTCATTGAACGATATAATATTCTTTTTTTAAAAACATTTTTCAGTTAATTTTTAATTCTTTTTTTTTCAGTTTTTTAATTTAAAGTCTAAATATATAATTAATATATATCTTTTTTGTTTTTTTATAATTTACATTTCTCATAAATTTTATAAATGATAATTTTATACCAAATAATATATAAATTAAAGCAATAAAATCGAAAAAACTTTGTAAAGTTTATTCTTTAAAGTAAAATACAGGCAAAAGTAATTGTTCAAACAAATGTCCTGTGGCAGTACTCCGCTAAGCATTCTGAATATTTTTTTGTATTTAGAATGACAGCACAAGCATTCTGATAGTAAAACAGTCAAAAAATTAATTACAGTTTTTGCAATAATTAAATGTAAAGCCATTTAATGTTTAACTTTGGGGACAAAAGCCCGAATTTTTTTCCCGGAATTTTTACATTTAATAATTATTTTAGAGTCATAAAATCAACAATTTTTAAATTTTTGACAAAGATTATATAATTCTTAATGCGAAAATTGCCAACTGATATGATCGTTAATACAAATATACTTTCTTTATATTTTCAAAAATCTAGAGGATATATCTGATCAGAATCAAAGTTAAAAGAGAGCTTAAAATAATCCAGGTTATTTTAAATCCAAGCCTTATAAGTCATTACCACATGCTATAAATGGGACAAAAGCTCTGTTTACGGGATATTCAAAAGAAGAAATTCAATCATCTTAAAATAAATTTAATAAAAAGTAATTTGGAGATTTTTTTGGATATGCCTCGCTAATTTTTTGACCAGAAAAAATAGTAACGGGAATTTCTTGTTTCAGGTCCTGGTCGAGCACATCTATTTACGATCCTGGCCCCTTACCTCAATTGACCCATTTGATTTCTTATTTTGAAGTTTTATCTCGTGACCCGACATTTCGTCCCACCGACAAAAAACTATAGGCTCGGGTAAACGAAATGTAGATTTTTTACCGTAGAGGCGAAATGTCATGCAATTTGTTAGACGAAATGTACAGGTCATTTTTCTTTTTGTTTGCTTATACTCTCTCATTATCTCTCGTCTCTTTTCTAACGCAGGACTACTAGGCGCAAGCCATTAAGGCGCAAAATTTTTGTCATACTTTTTGGTCTAGGATATTATTGGAGTTGTTGTTGTTTCTAATCTGTCCTTCCTTAGTCTTCGACTGTTATTCATACATTTTTAAATCAGAACTTACGAAAAACTCTTTATTTATTTTACTATATCTCGGCAGAATAGTGATTATTTTTTCGTTTTTTAATTATTTATACAACTTTTAGCTGCAACTAATTTATTTTTAGTTTTTGTTTTGAGTATATTTCTTATAACAAAAAATGCCTATAACTGTTGAAGGATTTGAAATACCTGATACATTTAGTGAGCGTTTGCAGAAGTTGAAGGAAAAAGGTGGACCGCTTATGCCCAATCCGAATGATCCAGTTAGTTTTTTAAATTTACTATCAATCTAACTAATATTAACTAACTTATAGAAAATTTGGACTCAAGAATTTCATGAGAATTCGAAAAATGAGTCTGCTTGGGTTTGCATTTAATTTAAAAGAATTAATTTTTGTTAAATTTAGGCCGCTCCATATGATTCGCGTTTTCCACAGCAGCGTAAGCAGCGCCATTGTTTCAGTATGTATTTTTAAATTTAATATATCAGTTATTTTTTTCAGCCTATTATGTTGACTTCTTTCGTTGTAAGGAGCTGATGGGAGATGATTACGAGCCTTGTAAATTCTTCCAAAATGTCTACCGTGATATTTGTCCAGGTTTTTGGGTTGAAAAGTGGGATGAATATCGTGAGGAAGGTCGATTCCCAGCTAAATTCGATCGTTAAAAGAAAAATAGGTGATTTTAGGCACAGCTTCTTGATTTATCAAAGTTATTTTATGTAACAGTAAATATGTAGTAAATGATTAAATGTTTATTTGTTTGTTTATATTTGTTTTTTCTTTTTTATATTTAAATTTTAATTTGAAATTTTTCCATTTTTTAAATTTTTGATGGTATTCAATGGAGAGCATGTTAAAATATCACCTGAAGAATTTAAAAGAAGGGAAATATTTTTAACAGAAGGACAGATTAAATATAATGTTTTTGATCCGTTTAGTTGGTCTCTCTCATCAAAGTTGGCTTTAGCTTCTTTCATTGTTGGTTTATCATCGGTATGAATTTAATAATATGAAACAATATTAATTTGTTGTGGATAATATAATTATATTTTCTCTAATGTTAAATTTCAGAGTAGTATGTACAACGTATGGTACAGAAAGCCGTGGTACAGTGGTTTGTATTTTTATTTATCTATATAAACGTAAACAATTGGGGAATTTTTTTGAAAACAATGTATTATTTTGTTAGTTTGTAGAGATTTCCCGATCTATAGAATTTTCGTTCCTTAAAAATTGTTAATATTAAAACAGCAATTTTTCCAAAATCTGCAATTTTATTTGGTGCTGTAACATTTGCCTATTTTGTTGGTAGAGGAAGAGTTATTAATATGGCTACAAGAGATGCAGTTATTGAACATTATATGCAATTGCACCCAGATGACTTTGAACGGACTACAGATTGTGTGCATTTAGTTATTATCAAAAAAAATTATTTTTTTCTAAGAATTTAATTTTTTATTTCTAAAAATTTGTTAAGTTGTTTTTCCTTATCCTCTTAAAAAAATATTATTCAATTAATTTATTTAAGATAATGGCCGTCCCTACAAAGAAATTTTAATGCCTTGGTTTCCTCGCAGAGGTGCTTATCCTAGGAAAGAAAAAGACGAATATGATAATTCTGAATAATGTTTTTTGTTTCTTTTGTTTATTTTTAGTAAATATATAAATAGGTTTGAATATTTATAATTTATTTTAATTGTCGATTTTTTATTCGAAATATATTTTATTTTTTAATGTTTTTAATTTATAAAAATCTTTTAGATGTTTACATTTACACATAAACCGTCAAAAAAAGGTTCTAAAGGTGGAGGTGGAAGTTCCTCTTCAGAGGATTTGGCTGCCAGTGGAGGAAGATCATCTCCGTCAGAAAGTGGATCTATGTCATCTGCACAGGGTTATCCACCTTTAATGAATTCTGATAATGCATTTATTGATATGCACGAACAAACTTGTGTTAGGGAATCTGGACAATTAAATGGTCTTCAATTTACGATACGAGGGTGCTCGGTATGCTTAATTATCTTTTCCTAAAGTTTAATTAAAAAATGAACCGTTAAACCAAATACATTTATTTAAAAATTTCTAATCAATTCAGAGCTCGGTTCTAGCTTTATTGGACTACGTGTCCTCAATTATTATTGAAGATTGCAATGATTGCGTTTTCATATGCGGGCCTTCTCGTGGAAGGTTTTTTAATTTTAGTTATTTTAAAAATTGATTTAAGTGTTTTTATGAGAAATTGTACAAATTGTCTTTTACTTGCTGCATGTTATCAATTTAGGGCTTCAAATTGTAATAATATTGAAGCTCATCTACATACAACAACTCAACCGGTTTTTTGAATTATTAAGAAACTTTTTGTTAAATTTTATTTTTAGACAATTGAGGATACTAATTTGATTGTTGCACCGCTTTTAATGAGTTATCAAGAAATGGACGGTATTTTTATATTTGTTAATTCAAAAAATGGTTTCATATATTAAATTTAAAATAATATTTTTTGTCAAAAAACTATTTAATTAAATCACCGCATCCAATAAAAAAAATTTCAGCCCATATGGCAGCAGCAGGGCTTGACAGAACAAAAAATTTATGGAAAGAGGTTCGTAATTTTACGCCTGATACAGGTAGTTTTCAATCAATGCCGTTTGATCCATTTGGTAATGGGGCTATTGCTTGTGAAGTTGTAACTGATGAATTACTTGAACGGCTCAGCACTTTTATGGAACAGGAATGTTCACATGAACTCTTGTTAGGCCCTTCTTAGTTTATTTGTATTTTTTATTTTAAAAAGGATTTTCTTAAAATATTATTCTAACAAAAACAATATCTTTTAATTTTTGTCAATTTTTTTATATTTTAATTGAAATTGAATTGACTCTTTATTAAAGAATTTACTTCTCTTTATAACGTCCATTTGCTCGGGTAATAAAAATATTTTTCCGATTTATTTAAATCCGAAGATTGTGATTTAGTAAATACACACTAACTTTCATTATGGCCATATTACTATTTTTAAGATTCGTTCATCTTACATTAAAAAACCAAAATTTTGTTTAGATAAAAAATACTTTTAATGATCAATAAAAAATATTGGACAGAAATATATATATATGAAAATTTATTTAGCACTGGATTTATAATCGCATTTTTATTCTCTTTTAATGTTGCTTTTGTTTTAATAAAAATTTGCCATCCCTGCTAGAGCTTTAAAATGATGATTTAGAAAATCAAAACCTCACACAAAAACAACATTTTAGTAGCAAAAATATGAAAAAAATTTATACCGGATACTTTTTAACTTTATAAGTATTAAAAAAAATTAATTCTTTAAACTAGTACTACATATATATTTATTCAAAATTATAGCAATTTCTTAATTTCATTTTAATTTATTCCAGATTACACAATTTTTATGAGGTGTGACTATAATTTTGAAGAACAAAATAATAATAAAAGAAATGATATTAATTTTTTTAATTTAAAATTGATAATTTTCTGCTTAATTAGTGGAAATAATTTTTCAACAAAATAAATTTATTATTCTAATTTTACAACATTATGACTCCCTAAATATATATCTTTATATTTGTTGGTATTTTTGAGATCTGAGAGAATATTTAATTTTTGTCTCTTCTCAAATACTCTCAAAGTGAATGACCAATTTCATTACTCCGGAAATGGAAATGGCTTAAATTAGTTTTATCTTCAATCATTAATGTAATTGGAGCAGCTCTCTCTGTTCGATCCTCTTCTTCACCAGCACTTTCAGTGCCACAAAAATCTGTGCATTTTATTTCTTTCTGGGTAAAATTAAAAGTTTAAAAAAAATTAAATAATTATTTTTATTTGCGTTTATAATGAAAACGGATCAGATTTATTGTTTAAAGTTAGATCAAAAGGAAGTTCGCATATTAGTTTAAAAATTAATTAACAAGAGGGAAGAACTGAGAACAAAATCTCCTAAAAGCCACAAAAAACTTTCTTATTAATAAAAGCTCTAAACCAAAACACTCATCAATAATTAATTTATTTATTACAATAGAAAAAGATTTACATAATATCACATAAGAAAATAGGGACAATAAGAATCACACAAGAAAATTAGGGGAATTATTACATAATACAATTATATATTTATGAGAGGGGATATCCTATCACTGGCATCATCTTCATCTGACTGCCGCTTACATGTTGTACTCGATTGGAAGGTTCTTTCGGCGCACCATCCCGTCTCCCTGGAACCACTCACGGCGGAATTGCTTGGCTGCTCCCTCCGGTGTGTTGGTCCATTCGACAGTGACACGATCGTTGTTGGTCGCTTCCGCAGCAGGATCGAAGGCGTCACAAGAGATGGCGATGTTGATGGCCTCCTTCGGGTCGAGAACACCATTTGGCGGGTCCATGTTCAGACGGCGAGGATTGGTAGTCTTGAAGGCGAAACCGATACGATGACCACCAGAGTTGATGACCTTTAATTGAAAAAGAAAGAAATATTAGTTGTTATTAAGTAGAAAATAAATTAAAATTTAACCTTCATATAGTAGGTATGCTTGTCATCGAACGGAGCGTTGAAGATCACCTTCACGGCTGGTAGAGTCGTGATGTCGCCGGGTGGAACAGATGCCATCTTTTAGAACGGTTGTTTCGTTGATGTTGTTGTGTAGAGGTAGTAGAAAGCTGTTTGATACTTAGTGAGTATTCGATCAAGTTTTTATACCAAAAAGTTCAAGAATAAATATAACTATAAAAGCTTGCTCAAATCTTCATTTATTATCAACCAGCTTTCTTCAACTCCAAACAACAAACATCAACAAAACAACTCCAAATGGCATCTGTTCCACCCGGCGACATCACGACTCTACCAGCCGTGAAGGTGATCTTCAACGCTCCGTTCGATGATAAGCATACCTACTATATGAAGGTTAAATTTTAATTTATTTTCACTTTAATAACACTAATATTTCTTTCGTTCTAATTAAAGGTCATCAACTCTGGTGGTCATCGTATCGGTTTCGCCTTCAAGACTACCAATCCTCGCCGTCTGAACATGGACCCGCCAAATGGTGTTCTCGACCCGAAGGAGGCCATCAACATCGCCATCTCTTGTGACGCCTTCGATCCTGCTGCGGAAGCGACCAACAACGATCGTGTCACTGTCGAATGGACCAACACACCGGAGGGAGCAGCCAAGCAATTCCGCCGCGAGTGGTTCCAGGGAGACGGGATGGTGCGCCGAAAGAACCTTCCAATCGAGTACAACATGTAAGCGGCAGTCAGATGAAGATGATGCCAGTGATAGGATATCCCCTCTCATAAATATATAATTGTATTATGTAATAATTCCCCTAATTTTCTTGTGTGATTCTTATTGTCCCTATTTTCTTATGTGATATTATGTAAATCTTTTTCTATTGTAATAAATAAATTAATTATTGATGTGTTTTGTTGTTTTTTCTAAAATTAATTTCTTAAGGATCATTTTCTTTTTATTTAATATATTCATTCCATCTAATTCCTTTCACTTTTTTGCCTTATATTCTAAAAATAAATTCAAACCTTTTGTTTCATTCGTCTGTTTTGAAACCAAATTTTAACCTTAAAAAGGAGATATATTTAAATTTATTAAATTAAATAACTTGTCTTTCAGTTAATTGTAATGCTTCTGAGATTTCTTGTCTTCTTTTTCTTGTTAAATATTTATTATAATGAAATTCTTTTTCTAATTCCAAAGTTTGATTCCGAGAATATGTTTGTCTTGTACGTTTTCCATCACTGCAACCTTTTAACCCTAAAATTGTTTTTTTTAATATTTTTAAGTAAATGTAATATTTTTTTGTTACAAATCTATATAAATTATTTTACCATTTCTTAAACTTTTAAAATCTTTTTCTTAGATTTTACCTTATTTCCTGTTTTTTATTTCCTATAAATTTCCAACAAAAATATAAAACAACATTCCATTGAAAAAAAAAGAATATATTTCCCCCTAATTCTCGTATATTATATTTGGCCATATTTCATCCGGCTGTCTACTTTTGATCTTTACCGACATTTTTTAGATAAAAAGGACAGCACGACGGCAAAAAAAAAAAAAAGTAAAAAGGGAATATAAAAAAGAAAAGAAGAATTAAAGAAGTTAGAGAGAGAGAGACGAGAATTAGACATAAAAAATAAATATTTTTAAAATAATTTAATTATTTTTAAAAAATGAGTGATTTAATATACTTAATTTTTTAATTAAAATATTATTTAATAAAATATTTATTTATTGCCTTTTTTTTAATTTAAAGATAATTAATTAATTTAATTATATTTATTTATTTATATTTTTCTTATAATATTAAATTTTCTTTTTCTGATTTACAACCTCTTTTTACAACTTTAAAAGGCTTAACAAGAAAAACGCGCGAAAAAAAAAGAAATAAAAAAGAAAATGCCGACTTTCCCTTTTTTGCAATTTTTTATTATTCTCGTCATACTAAAAAATAATAAATAAAAAAAATAATTTTTGGCCAAATAAATGTTAAAAAAAGTTTTATTTTCCTGTCGCCAAATATTTTTTATAAAAACAAAAAATAAAGGGAAAATTAATTATCCAAATAAATCTAGTGATTTTTAGTCAAAATTTAAAAGAAATGTTAAAAAAATAAATAAAAGAGATTTTAAATATATTTAATTAATAAAAGAAAATATTTAAATAATTTAATTTAAAAAAAATAATTTATTATTTTTAAATTATCGTAATTTTTTCTTTAAGATATTAATCTATAAATATTAGAAAAATAGCAAAATAAAATAAATAATAAATATTTTTAAATGAAAAATAAATAAATATTAATTATAATATTAATTAATTTTAAAAATTTAATTAATTAAAATTAATTTAATTATTTTAATTATTTTAATTAATTTAATTATTTTAATTATTTTAATTAATTTTAATTTAATTATTTATTATTTACCATTCATTTTCATCCAAGGAAATGTTTGAACATTTAAAAGTTTATTATTATTATTAGGAGAAGTATTATTAAAAATAGAAGATGAAGAAGAACAAGAAGGACCAACACAATTATTATTATTATTTTCTAAAAAAGAATTTGAAGGAATTACAGAAACTGAAGAAGGAACTGTTGCAGCAGTTGTTGGGGATGATGATGAGCCATAAAAACTTTAAAAAATAAAATTTAATTTTAAATATAAAATAAAAATAATATTATTTTTATTCAAAAGAAATTATTTAAAAATAATATTTATTTTTATTTATTTTTAAATATTATTAAAAATACCCAGCAACAGCTTGATTTGTAACTTCAGCCCATTGGGCAGCAGTTAAAACATTTTTAATATAATTATTATTATTATTATTATTTAATTGTTGATTATTTAATAAATATATTTGTTGATTTTGATTTTCATAAAAATTATTTAAATTATTATTTTCTCCTCTTTTTTGTTCTTCATTATTTGACCAATAAATTGAAGAATTATTTAAAGAAGATTCTTGATTATTATTATTATTATTATTTCTATACATTCTCTCCTCTTTTTTAAATTATAAATTAATTTAATTAAAATATATAAATATTTTATTTTGTTGAAATATTAATTAAATAAAATATTAAAAAATATTAAAAATTTAAAATATTATTAAATAAATTAAAATTAAAACAAATATTATATTTAATATTTAAAAATAAATAATTAATTAATTAAATATTTATTTTATTTAATTTTCTTTTTTTTAAATAAATAAAAATATTGGACTGAAAAAAACAATGAAAAAAAAAATAAAAAGAATAAACAAATTGATTGATAAGAAAAAAAAGGCGGGACTAAAAATATTTTAGACAAAAAAAGCAACCAATAAAAGATGAAGAAATATTTTAAATTTTTAAAAATTAAATAATTTAATTTTTTTTAAATATTAAAAAAATAAATAAAGTTAAAAACAAAAATTAATTAATTAAAAAATAAATAAATAATTATTTAAAAGATAATTCAAAAAATTAAATCTTCCCCCTATAATTTATTTATTTTTAATTTAAAAATATTACCTTTAAAACAGTTAATTTAAATAAAATAAAAATTGGACTTTTTTAAATTAATTTAATTTTATTTTTTAAATTTAATTTTATTTAATTTTTATTAAAATAAAATAATAGAGGTATATTTATTTGTTTTAAAAAACTAATGTTTATAAATTAATACATAATTAAAATATTACTTGTTTAAATTTTAATTAAAATAAAACTCATTTTTTGTTTTATTGTTATTGTTGTAACAAACAAGTTTATTTTTTAAAACATGTTTTTCAATTGTTCCCTAAAGTTTAATTTTTTTTTTAAAAACAAGTTTATTTTAAATAAATAAATATAAAATTAAATTAAAAATAAATACTTATTTAATTAATAATTAAAAATAATTCAGAATTATTCTCAAATTAATTTTTATTTAAATAATTTAGTCTTAAAAAATTATGAGAAAATTACTTAAAATTAAATTAAATAAATATATTTATTTTCCAAAAACTTTTTGTGTAATTCTGTTTTTTAAAAATTAAAAATATTAGAGGAAATAGAGAATATAAAATTAAAAAGGATTATTATTAAAAATATATTTTAAATAATATACAATTAAATAGACAACAAACACATCTGCAAAGGAAGAAAAAGAAAATAAAAATAAAGATTTATGGCCAGGCGGAAAAAAATGTCGAAAATGACCTTGGCAAATTTTTAGAGAAAATAAATAAAAATAATTTTAAAAATAAGTTTTGTTAATTTAAATAAAATAAATAAAATTAAATATTTAAATTATTTAATAATCTTATAGAAATTAAAAAATTAAATTTAATAATTTTAAATAAATTAAAAATTATTTTTTAATTAAAAATACAGTAGGAAAAATAAAATAAATTAAATTAAATTAAAATATTCAACTATAGAATACCAAAAATTAACTTAAAATGGCCTCCAGCTGAGAATTCACAAAAAAAAAGAAAATAATAAATAAATAATAATATAGTAATTCTTTGATATAAATAAATTAAATTTAATTGGATTATTATTATTTAAAAAATAAAAAACTCTTTTTTAAATTTGTGAAGATTAAATATATTAAAAATGTTTAATAAATTCCTCTTATTTTTCCTCTAAAAAAATAAAATAAAATAATAATATTAAATTAAATATTTATTTATTTAATTTTTTAAAGTTTTTCTATTTGTTATTTAACAAATAATTTAATTTATTTATTTATATATTTCTACAAAAACTTTAAAATAAAATTTTCTTCTCTTTCGTCATTTCTTCTCTTCTCTCTATGTATTACCCATAAATTAACAATATACCAAAAAAACTCCATAAATAAATTGTCGGCTTCTTTTTAAATAAATATATTTTTATTTATTTATTTTTTGTCTGCCCTCTAATAAACGTAAAAAAAAGTATAAAAATATTTGCCCCTCCCCTTCCTCTGATGACTTTTTTGCCCTTCTTATTTTCGGTCTCTTCCGTTTTCTCCTCTCTCCTAAAGCTTTTTACCGTAAGAAAATATTTTCTTTTTTTTGTTTTAACTAATAAATACTTCTCAACAACTTCTGGTTTTTAATAAAAATGAATCAATGATCGATCAAAATATTTTATTTTTAAGATTAAATTTTTGCGCTTTATTTACACATTTTATATTAAATAAAAATATATTTAATAATTTAAATATATTTTTTGTTTCTTTTATAAGAAGAAAAAATAACAAAAAAATATAAAATAATAGAAATATATAATTAAATAGTAAAATAAAAAAAAATATTAAAATTAAAAAGAGATCTCCATTGCCTTATTTAGTTTTAATTAAATGACCAAAAAGGTTAATTACCTTGATGAAGTAGTGGATTGCTTTTATTATTCCATAAAAATAATTTAAAAAATAAATAAACTAAAACAGTTGAATTAATTTAAATTATTTAATTTTAAGAAAATAATTTAGAATTTAATTAAAATTATTAAATTTTTAATAAAATCTTCTAATAGAAAAAAATAAATAAATAATTGATTATAAAATATTATTTTTTAATTAAATATTTTATTATCTGTTTTAAATATCCGTCGGAAAATAACCGAAAAATAAAACTCTTTGAAAAAAAAAAATAAATAAAATATTTTAATGTGTTTTTGCAAATAAATATATCAAAAGATGGGCCTTGTTTATTATAATACTATTTTACCTTTTTATTTTTTTTTCAATTTTTATGTTGTGATGGGCCATTTTTTTCAGTTATTTATGACTATATAAAATGCGCAAGGGTGAAAGCTCTCCATAAGGTTGGAAAATAAAATAAATAAAAATTATAATATATTTATATTTTAGTTAATAGTAGAACCAAAAAATATATATTTTATTTTATTAGATTGAAAATGGCATTGAATAAATATATATTTTTTTATTTTGATTTTATCAAACATTTTTGGATAATTTTAAATATTTTTTTTAAAATATGAAGAATTAAAAGATTAAAGAAAATTTAGAAAATAATAATGAAATATTTAATTAATTAAATAATTCCTATATTTATTAAATACAAGTACTAATACTTTCTTTTAAAGATTTAAACTTAAATTGAAGAGAAATTACTTCTTTAAGATTTTATTATTTTAATCTCTTCTTATTTAATAATTAATTAAAAATATACAAGTAATATATTTATAAGAATATTTTGTTGTACATTATTGGTGTTTTCACATTAATTAAATATTTTACTAAATTTTAAAAAGTCAGAACAAATATTTAATTACAGGGTGCGGCAAATTGGGAGCGGGTTTTATTTTTTGAATAACTTTTTTTAAACTTAATGAAAATTGATAATTCTTATTTTATTCGATTCACAACCCCTTGAGAATTTTTTGATACCAAATTCAGCTTAAAAAACTTATTTCAAACCGTAGTGGGAAAAGATTAATTTGGAGCAGCCGCGGTAATCACCTAAATGAGCGTTTTTCAAAAATTTATAACTTTTTCCAAATTTGTCCAATTGAGCTAATTTTGATCTCATTCAACTCAGCTCGAAGAGCTCTTTCGAAAGAGCTATCATACTCATATTTGAATTTTTCACCTCAAAAAATTAGCTAATTCCTTTTTTTGGTTTTCGACTTTCTAAGACCTGTATCTCGGCTCGTAGGCATTCGTATGACTTCAAAAAAACATAATTTAACTCATTTTGAAGAGCTCTTTTCAATGACGCATCATTTGACCCGATTGAATCAAACAAACAAAAAATTCCCATACTTAAAGAGTACCAAATTTTTTTATAAAAATTTTATAGATTTTTTTCTAAAAAAGTTTATTAGCTGAATTTGGTATCAAAAAATTCTCAAGGGGTTGTGAATCGAATAAAAAAAGAATTATCGATTTTCGATAAGTTTGAAAAAAGTTATTCAAAAAATAAAACCCGCTCCCAATTTGCCGCACCCTGTATTATTTTTTTGAAAATTGATGGAGATTACCATATTTTTGGACATAAATTTCTTCAAAGTTGTTTGATCACTTTGATTTTGGTTTTAATCGACTCTTCACAAATTGAACAACTTTTAATTCCTAATTTTTGAAAAAATTTCTTATTTTTTATATTTCTAGGAATTTTAATTGCTTCAAAATAATAATAAAAATAAAAAAAGTTTTAATGCGTAACTTTTACAGAAAATACTTGATTTTCCTAATATTATGTTTAAAACATTCTCTTAACTATAATCTATGAAAATGTTTTAGACAAAATAAAGATCTGTTAATGAAATGTCGAAATATTTTATTTAAAAGTTGAAAACTTAATTTTTAGTAAAATCAAAAACAAAAGTAATACTTAAAAAGAGAGAGTAAATTATAGAAATTGAGAAAAACGAGAGACTATACAAAATTTGCTATGTCCGCTTTGTGAGCACTGTGGATTTGTGTATTTTTGCTTTTATTGACGACATCTTATTTCGTTTTCTTGTAGAAAAAATTGAAGATTTACATTTTGTTTTTTGATTATTGTTGTTTCTTGATTTTTTTCCAGTTTTTACTAAATATCGAGCCAAAACTTTGTTTTCTTCAAACCTATATTCAATCTAATAGAAGCGATTACATTTGCGTGAATCATGATGGTTTCTCAACCAGTTCAACAGGTTTCTTTATAAATAAAGGAAATAAAAAACTTCAACAAAAGTAAAATAAAAGGGAAAACAATGGTGTCCAGCAAATGGAATCCAATAATCTTAATTCTTTAAACAATTGTTTCACAATTTTGCGTTATCTGTTGATTAGATTGCGGTTTTGCCCTATTCTCTTCAGTTTTAAAAAACAAATTTTTAGGATGTTTCCGAAGTAAAAGAAGTCGAGGGCGTAGGTGAGCTGAAAGGATTTGAATATGTCTGTGATCATGAGGGCTATCGTTACTACAAAAATACAGAGACGGGAAAGCAGTGCTGTTTGGATTCTACTGGACATTGGTTTTTGTTTGATGAGAGTAAGGGAACATTCATACCAATGAACGATGCTAACAAAACAACACAATCTCCTGCTAAACCAAAACACGAAGATAAAGGAGACCCAAGGCTACGAAATGTTGAGAGATTCGGGATTAAATTCGATCACAATGGGCGACCTGTAAGTTTTATCCATAAGAATTTGACAATTGATATTATCCCATAACGTTCTTATTTCTAAAGATCTTTCCGAAAAATGATAGAGGATTATTTGTTCTGCCAAAAGACGAAAAGAGATTACCTTTCTTCCCTGTTGATGATAAAGGAAGGCCAATATTTCCATACGACTATACAAAGGGCGAATTGTCCTTCCCTGTTGGTAAGTTGAAAACTTTAATTTAAAAACATAATATTTCTGTAATTTTAGATGATACTGATGAACCGATTTTCCCTCGAAATGCACAAAATAAACCAATTGTACCAAATGATAAAAATGGTATTTTATAAAATTATTTTCTTCGAACTTTCAATTATAGGACAGCCATTGTTTCCCAAAGATGCATCTGGAAATTTTATCTTCCCTTTTAACGAAAGCAATTGTCCTATACCTGCACTTACTTTAGAAGGTTATTATTATTTATTATTATAAAACCTTTTAAGATTGTAAAAAATAAATTTCTATTATATTTTATTTTTCTGGAAATACATATTAAATTTTTCTCTAAATTTGCATTCGTCCTGTCTATAATTTATCTGATTTAATTTAAATTAGGCATACCTGTCGTTCCAAAAGACGCCTACGGAAATTTTGTAATACCCCAAGATCGTGATGGCAAACCATTAATTCATATTGCCTCTGATGGTATAACACCCATTTCTTCAGCCGAATGGAAACAATGGAAGAAATTTTACAAGGATCAAACACGTACATTTTATAAACAACAACAATTACATATGGCTGCACAGAATGTTACCCGTGTTGAAAGATCTTCTGCAAACTATACTATAGATAATTCGGTTTGATATTTTGAACATAATCTTTTTTAATTCTTTAATCGATTTTTCGCTTATAGATGTTCCATCCATTAAATTTGGAACAACAGAGTGTATTTTTTGCTGCCGATATGCAGATGCTTCAAATGACCCGTAGAGTTCGTCCAGAAGATGTTGATTTACCTGTGGAAGATGTCCAGCAACAGATGGATTTTTCTACAGACGTTGACAAAAATGGCTCAGCTTCTTTGGATGCCAAACAATTGAAAAGAAAGAAATTTATTGAAGCTCAACTAAAATCAATTAAAAAACCGCTTTCGCCAAAAGTTGAAGTGAAAAAATCGTCGAAAAAGGAAGCTAAGACTGGAAAGGATCGGAAGAAGAGTAAAACAAAAGAATCAGCTCTTCGAGATAAAAAGGTTTTTATTTAAAAAATTTTACTTAAAATTATTAAAAAACTATAAAATTTTTATGTTTAAAATATTTCTAAATAAGAATACATTGTCCTAAGAATACGGATAGCGTATTTCTTTATTTCTATGTATTATTTATTGTTCTTATACCTATTTTATTGCACTATCTCTTCTTTTTCTATCATAATCTTTATCATGTAACTAACCTCTAATTTAAGTTAATAAATTTAGAAGCGTAATAGATCTCGAAAGCGGCATCGGTTTCCATCACGTTCTCGCTCTTCATCACGTGATACAATGGAAATGATTTCAAGAGGAAAAAGACATGGAGAAAGACATTCCCGTTCTTCTAGTCAATATTCAAGTACTACTTTTTCTTCTCGTTCAACCAAAAAGTCACGATCACCTTTTAAAGAAGAGGAAGAAAGACTCAGAAAGCGTCTCCTTTCCCGAACTTTACCAAATAATGAACCGACAAAGAATTTGCAGCCTGTAAGTGACGAATACGGACCAAAACCGCCGGTTATTTTTTAGTTTATTATATACATAGATTTGATTTAGAATTTTTTTAAATAGTTCTAGGTTTGATTATTTTACTAACATTTAAATTATTTATAGGTTATGCTGAAAAATTGTACTTCAGATATGGAACTATCTGATGAAGAAAAACGGTATTAACATTTTTAACATGATGGGACTGACTATTAACCAAAGAATGTTTTTAATATTATACTTTATTTTGTCGAGATTTTAATTTTAAAACTTTCTTTTTCTGAAATTTAAAAAATTCGATGTTCAACCCCAAAATACATGTTTGGCAACTTATTTTAATTTAGAAAATAAAAATTATATGCGTTTATTTCAATATAATTTAAATTTTAAGAAATAAACAAGTGAACTGTATTCTACCAAAATTAGAAATTGTTGAGGATTCGAGCAGTACAAGCTTTGGAAAAAATGTTCAGAGCACAAAAACGATGATGGGAGGACCATTCAATGTTAAAGAGGTTTTTTGTGAGGGAATGAAAAATAATTTTATTTTATTTGAGTAGTAAAATGAGACGAAGGGTATTAAGCCACAGATTTGTTTGTTTTGGTATAAAGCAAATTTAAATAACTTGAATAATAAAAATTAATTTTTAAAGGTGATTGAATCTGGACGAACTGATTTGATTAAATGCTGTAAAGAACAAGAGCGAGAAAGGTATTTTTAAATATAAATGTGAAAGAATTGTTAATTTTTTTAGGTATGATCAATTGAAATTGAAAATTGCAGAATTAATTGTTGAAAAAAGCGTTCACAAATTAAATTTAGTCAAACTTAGAGAGGTTTTGATTTATTGATTTAAATAATTAAATTTAAATTAAATATATTTAATTTTAAGGCAGAAAAGCAAATAGAAGGACGAGATACTGACAAAGTCTCCATTTCTTCTGATGATGGAATTTAATAAAATTGAAAAATGTTTTAAGAGGTTTGAATAATTAAAATAAATCCATTTATCCTTTCTCTCTTTTTGTTGCATTCCCCTTCTCTTTATATATTTTGATTATTTGAAATTTTTGGTTTTAATTATTAAAAGGGATTTTAATAAATTTTGATATGAAATTTTATTTATTTTTTATTAATCGAACAAATCTTTTATAATATATATATATGAGTAATATGTATTTTTAAATACATTGTTATATGGACTTGTAACATTTATTATCTCACAACTAAATTATTAATTAAAATATTTACAAGTCCAATAATAATAATAATAATCTTTTTATTTATTTGTCATTGATCTTCTGTTTTTGATATTCCTGTCCTACACATAATTTCTGTGTTACATTCATTATTATTATTTTGCTGTATTTGCATCCATCCTTGTCCAGCAGTTGCAGCAGACCAATACCAATTTTGATATTGATTAACCATTCCCTGTGGAGGATATTGACAAAATTGTTGTTGTTGTTGATTATTATATGTTGATGGCACAATTGAAGAAATATTATCAAAATTAGTAGAAGTAGCTGAAGGAATAGATGGAGAAGTTGATGAAGAATATGTTGGAAGAGAAGAGAGTAATTGTTGTTGTTGATTATTTTGAATATTAAATGTTTGTGTTGGTAATTGCCAATTATTATTATTATTATGATGATGATTATAATGATGAATTTGTTGTTCTTGTTGTTGATAACCATTATTACGACGAATATTTTGTATAATTTCATCAGGTATTTGTTCACAATTTAAGTCCTTTTAGAATTTAAAATTAGAAAGACTTCAACATTTTTATGAATTAAAAGGTAATTAATTATAAGGGTTAGTCCAATTGATAACTTCCCTTTCCTCTAAAAAAAGTTTATAAAAAAGAATTTATTATAAACCCCTAACATTTATTCTCAAAAAATTGTGTTTACCCCTAACTGTCTTTCCAACATTCCACTACTTCCAACACCATTTTCTGGTTCACTTTTAACAGTCATAGCTCCAAATCTATTAATATTATTTTCATTAACAGATTCACCATCATTAGGGGATGATTCTTGAGTCATTTCACCACACATTATTCCTTGTTCTTGTTTTTTTCTCTTAAAAAATATTTTTTAAGAATTATTTAATTTATAATAAATTATTTTTAATTAATTTATTTATTTACTTTCATTCTTCTATTTTGAAACCAAATTTTAATTTGTTTATCACTAAGTCCAGTTTTATCAACAAGTTGTGTTCTTTGTAATTTTGATACATATTTATTAGCTCTAAATTCTTCTTCTAAAGTTCTTTTCTTTAAAAACAATTTAAATTAAATTATTTAAATTATTTTTTACCTGTTCTGGATTATATGTTTGACGTCCACCAGCTTTTTTATTATTTAATGCATCTGAAAATAAATAAATTTATTAATTTATTTATTTAAAATAATTAAATATTTTTTTAAAAACACATTTTTTAGTTATCGTAATTCTTCTTTTTTTTAGCCAACAAAAAGATGGCCAACTAACAAAAATATCCTTTTCTTCTTTTCTTTTTAAAAAAAAAAGATGCGCCGAATATATTTTTCTTTCTTTTTTTTAAAAAAAGTAATTCCCAAAAGATTATAATAATACAAAATATAATTGACTTTTTTGGCCAATTTTTATCTGTTGTCCTTTTTATTTGAATGAATATATAATGGTAAAAAATAAAAGTTAATAATTTTAAAATTAAAATTAATTTTGGATTTTTCGATAAAAGAGAAATATAATTATGGATAATTTTAATAGGAATATTTATTTTTAAATTAATTAAAGTAAAATTTACCAAATCCATTACTTGTAGAAATTAAATTATGATTATTATATTGTCCATTACTAATTGCTGCAGCCGCTGTATAAGAATAATAATGATTTAATGCTGTATTTAATGATGCTGCATAATTACCATAATTATATTGAAGTGAATTATTATTAGCTTAAAAAATAAAAATAAATATATTTATTTAATTAAATAAAATATTAATCCAATAATTTTATAAAAGAAAATAATATTTTAGAGAAGATATTTAAATTAAATATATTATTATTACACTGTAATCATTTTTTAACTTTAGTCTCCCATTCAATT
Source organism: Meloidogyne chitwoodi (assembly GCA_015183035.1). NCBI lineage: Eukaryota > Metazoa > Nematoda > Chromadorea > Rhabditida > Meloidogynidae > Meloidogyne > Meloidogyne chitwoodi. The sequence goes on from JACZZP010000018.1 coordinate 1,002,377, forward strand.
TACTGAATTAATTAATTTATTTAATAAAACAATTATATAATAATTATAAAAAGTTTATTTTAATTTAAATTATATTAAATATAACCAAAACAAAGATATTCTATTATTTATATTCTAATAAAGGGGAGGGGACGATTAAATGTCGATAACTTTTTCATTACTTAACCGATCTGAAAAGTTATTTTATTAATCGAAAGCATCCGATAAACGGATAAAATTAACAAATTGTCCCGACTCAATCAAATCACTCAACAAAAAGTTATAGCAAAATAAGTGAAAAATCGTGATTCGGGCATAACTTTTTTAAAATGCAACTGATCTGATCGGTCTAATTAGTGAAAAGACTTCACTTTTCGAGATCTTTCGAATGACATAAAAATTAATTGAAAATGTTTAAAAAGAAAAAAGTTATACGAGCTACTCTGAATCGTCCTTTACCTTCTAATAAACATTTATATATTTACACCTAAACTTTGTTGTTATACTAATGCATGACAGATTCTTCAAAATTGTCCGCAACTGCGGGGAGAATAATTTAAAAAAAAAAGTATGCCACAGACTATTCTGTATCAAAAATATTTTAAAAAATAATTAATCTTTAAAATATTTTTAAAAAATCATAAAAAAATATTTTTAAAAATTGTCATAAAATAATAAAAATAATTTTTTAAAATAAAGAACTGTTTTAATTTAGCTCTAAAAAATAATAAATAATTATAATGGACGTCAGTTTAAAAAAAAAAAGAATTGGCATCTTCCCTTTTTATTTTATTTTTCTTTTAAACACCTCTCCGACCAAATGGGGTTTTTTAGATTGTTTTGACCGCAAATATAGAAGGCCAATTGACGGCATAAATCAGTGTTGGAATTGCTTTTTTTATTATTTATTTTTATACCTTTTTTCCCAAAATAATAAAAATAAAAAAAGGCACGCACATCTTTCGTCCAAACGACCGGGCATCTGTTGTAAATTTTGTAGAGGATCTATTGTCTCTGTAGTAGAAGAAGAAGAAGAAATTAATATTTGATTATTATTATTATTATTTTCTAAGAAAAAAATACTTCCAGGAATTGGTGGTAGTGGTTGTTGTTGTTGTTGAGGTGGAGAACATGAATTTGGCATTTTTTTTTAATTTTTTTAAATTTTCTAATTTATTTATTTATTAAGTTAAAAAATAATTATAAATAAATAATAATATATTTATTATTATATTTGCGAATATATTTTAGAAAAGAAGGAAACGTTGTCACCCTCCAATGGCTTCCTTTCCTACAGTAAACTTTCCCCTATTTTTTCCTCATATATTCCTTTAAATATATTTCGGCGCAGTAATTATTGGCGTGAATTTATTTAATTAAAATAAATAAAAATATTTAAATTTAAAATTATTTTTTATTTTTATATTTTAAATAATCTTTATAAATTTATTTTAAAATTTTTGATTTTTTATTTAAAAAATTAATTAAAAAAACTTTCGACAACTCTAATTTTTCTTAAATTTCTAAATAATTAAAACCAAAATTTTATTTTTATTAAATTTATAAGTAAATAATAAATTTTTAAAAGTTTTTTAATTTAAATATTAATATTTTTATTTATTTATTTTTATATTTGCGCCCAATTGTCCAATATACGTCCAAATGTGCCAGTCCCTCCCCTTCCCCTCTGCCTCACCCATTTTTTTGTTTTTTTATTTTTTAATTTGGTTCACTCACACATTGGTTCTTCTCCTCTTTTTGGTTAAAAAATGTGTGGAAAGTGCGGAAGGGAGGACAAAAAACGAGAAAAAATAAGTTAAGAACAAGGAGAGGGTCTCTGTTGTGATTCAAAATAAAAAAGAGAGATTTGTCAGTCATAGCATAAAAAATAAAAAATCTATGGGGAAAGGCGCGGCTTCTTTCATGAAAAATGTAAATGAAAATAAAAATAGTTGGAAGACCACCCGCGGAGGAAAAACGAGAAAAGTGAGTGAAAAGTATTTTTTTAATTTTATTTTTGCCTCTAAAATAATTAAAAAAAAAAAATTCTCGATTCTTCACCCAATTGTTGAATAGTAAAATAGAGAAAAGAAGAAGGATATTTTGATGTTTTTATTTTTTATTTTTGATGTTCACCACAATTTTGTGGTCTGCCGTTGGCCAATTTTTATTAGAATTTTATTATAGTAAATAAAAAAGAAGAGAGAAAGGTAAAATAATAAAAGAGAAATATTTTTTTAATAATAAAAAAGAATTTATATTTAATTAAATTATTATTTTTAAATATATTTAATTAATTAATTAAGAGAATATTTAAAAAATAAAATTTAATTATTATTTTTAAATATATCTTAATTTTATTTTAAATTATTTATTTTCCCTTTTCATTAACAGCTGCTAATTTTGATAATTAAAAAATAAAGGGTAATAACCAACAAATATATTTATTTATTTATTTAAAATATACTGTCCTCCCAATTCTTTTATTTTATTTTCTAAGAATTATGCCATGCTAATTTGAATGAAATTATTTTTTTTCTCTGTTGTTTTGTGGTGAGGTAAGGGGCTACGCGCGGCAGAAAATAAGTCTGAGGGCAGCGGAGCCCTAATAAAATTTAATGGGCCGGGTGATTGGCGTGCCAGCTGTATATTCAAGGTGATGGAAAAGAAGAAAAATAAAATAAGAAAAATAAAGGCCGATGAAAAATAAAAATAGAAGAAGGAAAGAATAGTTTTAGTAGAGGTAAGAAAAGAATTAAATAAAAACAACAAAAATGACATGAGAAGAAAAAGGATTAAGAATTATAATAATTTTATTGTAAAACTTAAAATATTATAATTTTTAAAAATTAAAATTAATTCTTAATTTTCTCGTATTTTTGTGCTTCAAATTAAATATATTTTAGAGGTAATTCACAAACATTTTTAAATTAAAAATAAAATAAAAAAGATATTTTTGATTAAAATATTTTAATAAATAAATAAAACACAAATTTAAATAATTATTAAAAAATAAGGTTTTTTAATTTAAAAAATTAGGTAAAATTTATTTTATTTTTTGTCTGTTCGGTGAATTGTACCACTCAAATTTTCACGCGGTGAGCACACCGCGTGAAAAAAAATATTTTTTTTTTCATTCACGGTAAAACTTTAAAAAATAAAAAAATATTTTGTTAATATAATTAGCTAATAAATAAATAAAAACACAGTAATATATTCACGAGAATATATTACTGTAATAATAATTAATAGAGTTATTGCATTTTTGCGGTATTGGTATTTCGGTAAATACGTATTTAAAATTTTCGGTATTACCGCGGTATTTCTGTATTTTTTAAAATCTCCTAATTCATAGTGATTTTGACCTAAAATATAATATTAGGCGTAAAATTTCTAAATTATCTAACTTTTAATAATTCTAACGGATGGTTAACTGAAGAAAAGAGTGAAAGAAATGTTGGATGGTCAACTACATTAAGGGACGTATTGGTGCCATGATTGTTCCAGATTGGTCGCAAGTGTTTGGGTCGGTTTACGGGTTCAGCAAGAATGTCGGGTTTCGTAATTTACACAAATTTTAAGTTTTTTTCGCGCCGCAGGCAAATTTTTTAAATTATTGCACTTTAGTTGCAAAAAATTAACCTTTTTAGAGCCACTAACAAAAATATAGGTCTTTTATTTTTCTACTAAATTTAAATATTTTAAAACAAAAAAAAAATAAATCAAAAAATAATTAATGCCCTGCAGATATAGCATAGGGATCGAACTTATGTATATTTAGGCCAAGAATATAACCCGCTAACCACTCCACCATACGCACACTATAAAGGTAAACAATTTAATTATAATAAATATTTTCCTTTTCATATTCCTTCTTTTTCCCAATCCAAAAGATTCAAAGAAATAAGGAAAATGAAGAGGGTAAAAAATACCGAAATACCGAAAAATACCGCGGTATTTTTGGATTGATCGGTACGGTTCGGTATTTCGGTAAATACCGAAAATAATACCGAAAATAATACCGCGGTAATACGGTACGGTGAATAACTCTAATAATTAATAAAAAAAATTAGCCAATTAAAAAATATAATTATTTTAATAATAAAAATAAAAATAAATAAAAGTAATATTTAAAAAAGGTTAATTATAAAATATTTTTAATTAAATATAATTTAAAAAATTAACAAAATATATTTTATTTTAAATATTTAAAAAAAAAGAAAAAGAAAAAATATTAAATTTTTAACGCGTTGCTCGTGCGGAAAAAAAAAAGAAATTCATGATCCTCCAGTAAAAGTTTATTCTCCCCTTAAAAACCAATCAAGCAAAACTGTAAGAGAAAAGAAAAGAATAAATAATAAAAGAAAAGGAAAATAAAATATTTAAATAAAATTTATTTATTTTTAATACTAAAAAATTATATTTAATAAAAAGAATTTTAATTAATTCAAAGAAATTATTTAAAAAACTCAAAGAAAAAAACAATAAAAAAATAATATTTTTTGTAAATTTTATGTTTATTTATTTTTTATTAATTTTATAAAATCATTTATTAAATTATATTTATTTGAAAAATTTATTTGATTAAATTTAGACTGAAAAATTATATTTTTATTTAATAAATTAATTTAATAAATTAAGAAAAGAAATAAACTAAAAAATACAAGGTTATAAAAAAGATATATAAAGATTTAAATTTAAAAATATATTATTATTATTAAATTGCCAACGATCAATCGGTTGGCCGCAGAGTTTTGAAGTGAAGAAAATAAATTTTAGCTTAGCGCCATAAGATCAAAAGAAGACCGACGGCAAATAAATCACGCGGGGAAGCTAAAAAAGAAGAAAAGAAAAAAAGAACAAGGACGAATAAAAGACTTCCGGAGAAGAAAAAGCATAGATATAGACACACACCACTTGGCAGTACATAGTTTTATTTTTTATTTTATTAAAAAAAAAAGAAAATAATTTTTTAAATTTTTAGGTATTAATTTTATTTAAAATTAATTTAAAAAGGACTTTTTAATATTTAAATTTAAAATTTATTTTTAAAAAATAATCCAATTATAAAAATATAAGTAAAATATAAATAAATTTAGTAACAAAATTATTGTCTCATTGTTCATCAAAAAACGGCTGCAAATTAACTGAGCGGCTTTTTTACTTTAAAAAAGATAATAAATAAATAATTCTTTTTTTAACCTTTAAAAAGCCCACACATATATTTTAAAAGAAAAGCGGCTGTTCAAAAGGAAAAAAGCGCGTAGCCGGCAACTCTTTTAGAGATTTAAAATGACGGAGAAGCGCCGCTAATAATAAGTACATATCACAAAAAATTGAGGAATTTGGATATTTGCCCAATAAATAAATTTAAATATTTTTATTTAATTAATAATTAAATATATTTTAAATCTAGAAATATTAAAGAAAACATATCAAACAATTATTAAATAAATACAATTATTAAATAATTTTAAGTAATCATGTAAATGATTTATTTTTAAATTATTTAATTTAAAAATAACTAAAATAATAAATATTGTGTTCATTTAAAAGTTAACATATTCTAGAAAATTTGGCGAAATGTAATTAATTATTTTTCTTTTTTCTCTGCAATCTTTAGTTTAACACACTCTCTCTGTATTCTATTTTCTTTCGTTAAATTTAAATAATTTTTAGTGTTGATTTAGGTATTTTATTTTTTAAAATAATTTAATTTTACTTACAATTAGAAAATGGAGCAGAGATCTTTTCATCGAGATCATGGGGATTTACATTTCTTTTCAAATGAAGAATCATCATCCTCAAATATTCCTTCAAATGTTTATGAATATTTTCAATTAGTGGAAGATGGTATTTTTATTAATTACACTATTTTATTATTTAATTTTTTTAAGGGAAATTTCCATTTTTCAATAATACTCAAGTTCATGTTTCTGCAATGAAGAATTCTGCTGGAGAGACTTTGTTGAATGCGGCTGCAAGACTTGGACATTTTGAAATTGTTGAAAGGCTTGTTGGTGATATTGATGTTGAAGAAACTGATTATGATGGATGGACAGCTTTATTAAATGCTTCACATGATGGATATGCAGATATTGTAAAAACTTTGTTGGATGCTGGTGCTTCTATAGAAAATCCGGATTTGGTATTATTTATTTTTTTTTTAATTTTTTATAAAATAGATGGGATGGACTTCTTTAATGTGGGCATGTTATAAAAATCGTCCTGAAGTTGTTGATGTACTTATTGAATATAAGGCTCATGTAAATATTGTTGGGGAGGAAGATGGACTTACTCCTTTAATTATTGCTTCAGGCTCTTTTTCTCCGTTTTTATTTTTTAATAACTTTATTTTAGGACGAGGCTTTGTTGAATTAGTTCCTAAATTATTAAATGCAGGTGCCCAAGTAAATACAAGTGATAAATTTGGCAGCACTGCATTAATTTGGGCATCTCGAAAGGGGCATCTTCAGATAGTACAATATCTACTAAATTCTGGTGCTGAAGCAGATGCTGTTGGCATGCAAGGTTTTTTTTATTATTTTTGGAATTTAAATTTATTTCTAGCTTCGAGTGCTTTAATGCTTGCCACTCGTGGAAATTATATTTCGGTTGTTGAAGCTTTATTGGCACGTGAACCAAATGTAAATATTGTTGACTATAATGGACTTTCAGCTCTTAGTATTGCTGCACGAGAAGGTATTTTTTATTTATGTTTAATTCAATTAATTTTAAATTTTTTTAAATATTTTATTTGTAAAATATAATATTTTGGATTTACTTCTTCTTTTATGTTTTTAGGTTATACTGAGATAGCTGCTTCATTACTTCAATCAGGCGCTTTTGTTAATACAGTTGATCGGTTTGGTAATTCAATTTTAGCTAATGCTGTTCGTTCTGGAAATATAAATTTGGTAAATTTTTCTTTTAAATTTTTATGTTTTGATTTATTATATTTTAAGGTTCGAATGCTTTTGGAAAAACATGCAGATGTTAATGCAAAAGATTCTGAAGGAAGAACTCCTCTACATTTGGCAATTGATAAAAATTATTCTGGTTAATTAAAATAAATATTAAATATATATTTATAAATTATTTAGATATTGTTTTGGCTTTAATTGAAAAGAAACCTAATTTGGAACTAAAAAATAGGGATGGCGATACAGCATTGCTTAGAGCCGTATTTTTCTTTTAATTATTTTATATAGGAATATTTACTTTTTAAGATAAAAAATCGTGATGTCCAGGTATCGCAATTACTTGTTAGTATGGGGGCAAAATTAAGTACAACTGACAATGCTGGAGATAATGGTTATTTTTATATTTTTTCTTTTATTTATAATTATTATTTTTAATTTAAGCTCTTCATTTGGCACTTAGAGCTCGTTCTCGTCGTCTTACACAGATTTTACTTGTTAATCCTTCGGACTCTAAACTCCTTTATCGACCTAATAAACTTGGAGAAACTCCTTATTCTATTGGTAAATGTTTAATTCTTTATCTTGACTTTTTCTAGATAAAATTGTGCTTTTTAACTATGTAAAAAATTATTTATTTTTGGATTTAAAATACAACTTACTTTTAATTTTTAGGGTTAACTCCATTTATTTTATAGTTTATTTGTTTAGATCAAGAATCACCTCAACCAATTTTACCTACAATATTTGGTCCTTTTGGTACAGAAGTCGATTTGAAAAGTCTTTTGGGATTTGATTCTTATGGAGATGTACATAATATAATTTTTTCTAAATTATTTTCTTAAATTTTATTAAAAAAAGGTAATTGCTGATGTTGTTTGTGAGCCAAACCTTTCTTTACCTCTTACAATTGGACTTTATGCAAAATGGGGTTCTGGAAAGTCAATATTATTATCACGAATTCGAAATTCTATGAAATCTTTTTCACGAACTTGGTTAGATGGAATCGAATTATATTGGAGTTGGAGTTTAATTTTAATTACTCTTCTTACGTCTGCATTTGTTACTTTATTAAGTACAGCACTTTTTTCTATTTTTCAAAAAGGCAATGAATTATTTTTTTCACTTGGAGTTGGATTAGGAATGTTTTTATTATTTTTTTGCGCTTACAGCTTTATTTACTATGGAAGCGAGGTTTTTATTTATTAACTTATAATTTATTTTCTAATATACATAAGATTAATATATTTTAAATATTTTGTTGATATGAATATTTTAATCTTTTGTATTTTATTTCGTTTCTTTTTCAAATTATCTTTTAGGTTCGTCTTTGGAATGGTTCAATTTCTGCTGCTCGTTTATTAGCACGAACCTTTGCTCGTTTTAAATTAATGCTTTCTGTTTTTACTTTGAATTCACCAACACGTGGAACAGAAAAGGAAATTCATGAAAAAAAGTTTTTTTTTTAAATTTTAATTTAAAATTAAATCATTTAGATTAATTTCACCAGTAAGTTTTCTTTTTGCTGACAATCATCGACTTTCATTTATTGGTGGAGAACAAGCATTAGCTAATATTGTTCAATCGTTATTTTTAGCTGCTGAAGGTTTTAAAAATAATTTTAATTAAATTAATATTAATTTTAAGAACATTATGGAACTCTTGCCGTTCGTTTATTTACAAGTTTTAAACAATATCAAAATGCTGAGCATAGTTCTAAACTTCAAAGTATTTGTGGAATCCCTGTTTTAATTATTATATTAATGTTTCCACTTTCTTTGGCTATTTCTTCTCTTTTATTTATTCAAAATCAACATTTAGCAGCTTCTATTTTTCTTGCATTCAGTGCTATTTCAGGAACTGTTTTACTTTATGTTTTGAGTATTAGACTTGTTGTAAATTTAGTAAGTGAAATTTTCTATTTTTGGGAAGTTTGTGACTTTAAGAATTTATAAGGTTATTAAAAGAAATAATTTTATTGGACGAGGTTCTAATATTGCTCTCTTCCCCTTACACTTAAAAAATTGAAAAGAAAAAATTAATAAACATTTAATTATACAAAACAACATAATAAATATTTACATTATTTACAAAAACAATAAGAGATTATTACATTATAATTATTATTTTATTATTTATATATTATTATATATCACACAAATCCTCATCATATACCCATTACAATCCTTTCTGACTTCTATAATCAGTAGTTGTTCCGCACAATTATTTGCTAGTCTCCTCAGAATTTAAGCCTTTCCTAGGGAACGGCTCCATATTGTCTTCCAATTTCGCGTAGATGTCCTAAAAATTAAATTATAAATTTTTTTTTAAAGGAGAAAAATTACATAGAAGGTGATTAGTTGACTCAGCGAACGGAATTTCGGCTCCTCTTCGATGTCGATCTTTATGAGGTCCTTCCCACATCGCTTAATACGGACATGACTAAAAATAAATATAATGAATGCCTTTTATCATTAAAAAATAAAATTTACCAGTATTTTCCGTTGAGATTCTTATAGACAATGAACAATGGAAGAACACTCTGCAGCTGGTCCTCGTTGGCGATCACAATTCGATGGTAGAGACGAAACATGTTTGCTGCCTTGCATTGCCGTTCAGCTTCTCGTGGTGTACAAGGGCCTGCATAGAACTCAGTCAGCCTCTCCTTTGGATTGACATGTTCATGGCTCTTGGCCGGAGCTTCTTCCACTTCCTTAACATTGGCAGTGGACCTTTAAATAAAAAAAGATTTTTGATGTTAAAAATATTGAAAAACTTACACTGGAACAGAACTGCCTCCCCAACAACTAACCATTGGCGCCCCTTCACACGATCTAAAAAAAGAGGAAGATATGAGAATTTAAAAAAGTGATTACAGTTTTTCGCGCGAATTGATCCAACCAACTTCCTTCTGAGGAGCACTTTCAGCTGGTTTCTTAACGTTCTTACGAGCAGCATAATATCCACATCTGTGAAATCCCGTTGGACGATTAATATCCTCATAAAGTTGGTTTTCCTCCACTCTATAACGGTTGAATTCTGTACTAGGTGGACGATCGGCAGTCGCAGCATCAGATTCATTATCATCAGTCATCTCCGTCTCGCTAGAAATTGCAGAACCACCACCGTCACAAGAATTTTCTAAATATTAATTTAATAATATTAATTAATTATAAAAAATTAATTTAAAAAATACCATATTCATTCGGCAATCGTGGTGGAATGTTCTCATAATATGTCTTGGAACTGTCGTTGTTGGCTCGAGGAGCTGCCGCCTTCAGATCTGTGAAGGAAGAGTTCTTTTCTGGTTGATGATGTTGCTTCTTTGGTCCGCCAACAAAATCTGGTGATTTTGGGACTTCAGCTCCGGCTTGTACAGACTCAGGCACTTTTTGTGATGCCAGGTGGCATGGCTTTCCGTGTTTGCAGCAGATGCAGACAACGTTGACGTCACCGTGCTCCTGCGCTGGTGGCATTGTGAGAAGAGAACAGAATGGAGTATTAGACAATTGAAGGAATTTAACTTTTCATAATTACTGGAGCTTTTATAGTAATATGCATTCATACATTGTTGTACTGTAATTGTTAAACACACTGAATTGCATCTATCTGGTGATTTAGATTCGTTGCTTGCATCATTTGGTGACTTTCTTTGCTATATCCTTGACTTTAACTTAATCTGGTGGCTCTCCCTTGGTTGGGGGTAAAGGGTAATCATGTCTTGCATATAAATCAGGAGTAGCTCCCTCCATAATTTCACAAACTCCCTTTTTTGTTTATTTATTGTTTAAAAAATTTCTCTTTTATTCTATAGCCAAAGCATCGAATTGCTCGCATAATAAATCGTATTCATCTTCAACCATTTGAACGAATGTTACAAAAATTGCAAAAAGAAGTTGATTTACTTGTTTCTTTGGTATTTATTATTATTTTTAAAAATTATTAATTTTCAAAGATAACAACTCTTGATGCATTTATAAATAGTCAAACAAGACTAGTTATAATGGTAGATGGTTTGGATAGTTGTGAACAAAATAAAATGGTTCAACTTTTGGATGTGAGTTAATTAATTTAATATTTTAATTTATTTTTTAGGCATTCAATTTATTTTTCTGTTCTCGTCAAAATGCACCATTTGTTGTTTTACTTGCATTAGACAGAAATATTATTATTTCCACAATTCAACAAAATTTACGTTCTTCTGGTTCTGAGAATGAAATTACTGGTCGTGATTATTTGAAGAATATTGTTACAATGTAAAAATTGTTTTATATTTAATTTACTTTTTATTATTATTTTCTTAAGGCCTTTCTTTCTTGATCACATTGTTGCGCTTAGAAGAATGAGAAATCAACAAAATGCAAAGAAAATAGCATTAGATGTTAATAATTTGAGTGCCCTTCCTTTAAAAGATCGTGTTCGTTCTGATACTTTTTTAGGATCAAAAATGTCTCTTCGAGCAACTGATAGAACAGATTCTGCAGGTGTAGGAGGAATTTCAACAAATGTTAATGAAATTAGCCATTTTTCTCCATCTTTTGATTTATTTGCAAATATAAATCCAAGAACATTGTAATCATTTTTAAAATTAATTTTAAAAATAATATTTTTTTAATTTAAAGACGAAGAATTGTTAACAGTATTGCCTTAACAGGAAGATTACTTCGTGTTTTTGAAGTAGAATTTAATTGGTGGCAAGTATATGCTTGGGTTTCATTAATTGAACAATGGCCATGGTTTGCAATATATTAATCTCTTTATAACTTTGTTTAATTATAAAATTAAATTTTATTTTTAGGAGAATGTGTTGGTTAATTGATGTTGCTTGTAGTCTTCAGGTTATTTTTTTTTAATATTTTAAAGAAAAATTTTTAGGATGATTCTCTTTTACTTTATGAACTTTATTGTCAATTAAAAAGTAGAATTTCAATTAGAGAAGGAATGGAAGATTTGGATAGAAATAGCTCAGAATTTGAATCAGTTTTTAGAAAATTATGTGCTGGAAAACATAATCAAGTTTTTAAATAATTACTTTTAATATAATTTTTAATATTTAGTTAACTGTTGGACATGCTAGATCATTTGCTCCTTGTACTTCAAATTTAGACCCTTATATGCGAAGATTGATAAGAGAACAAAGAGGAGGAGAGCCTCTTGTTGATTTAGCAGAAGAAACAGAAGAACAAGAAAAAGGTGGAGGAGGAGGAAGTCATGACCCTTTTGGACCTTTAAAAGAATTATTAGGATCTGAAGCTGAATTTCTTTTTGATGATCCATTAGTCTGGGCTAGTATTTCAAAACCTCTTGCAAGAATGTCAGTCTCTGAAATTGATGCTTTAATGAAAAGATTAAATATTTCTAAAGTAAATTAATTATTATTTTTAATTAATTTTTATTAGGATAAAGTTAAATATGTTGGTGAAACTTTAATCAAACATAATTTAAATGGTTTAGCATTACATTCTTGCAATTTGGAAGAGCTTAGAGATGTTTTAAATGTATTAAATTTTTAAATAAAAATTTAAAATATAATTTTTATATATTTTTCAGCTTCCACTTGGTGATTGGACTCTTTTTCAATTATTTATTACTTGTATGAGAAAATGGAAACCATTTATTACTCAATCATTAACTGCTACACTTGGAAATAATGCCACAACAACAGAGAATACCCATACAGAATGTCGAAGTCCAAGTGAAAGACCAACTCCTTTAAGAAGTATAATTGAAGAAGATGGTGCTCAATCTACTCCTTTATCTATTTTGGAAAGAGAAGAAAAATCACCGAATGAAGAAGAAAGGGACAATGATGAAGATACAAATAGTGTTGCTTCTGTAGCTGGTTCTGAGCATTGTCTTTTGAAAACATCAAATGAGCCACTTATGGAATAATTGAAAAAGAACTTTATTAACATTTTTTAAAAGTAGATATCTAGACATTCACATATTTTTATAATTTATTAAAAATTTAAGAAATAATTCTAGTCATTTTTATATTTTATCATTAGTTTATAAAATTTTAAAAATTTTGTATAAATTATTTATAACAATTTTAACAATAAAATCCTCTATGATTAAATTTCAATATCTTCCATATTCCTCGTCATTATTAAATATTCGAGAGAATGCAAATTTTGATTACACCTTAAAAATTTAAATAATAAAATAAAAATAAATTTTCTCTTTACTAAACAGAGATTGAAATTTTTTGATTTTTTTTTAGTTTAATTTCTATTAAAATTAATCCATAAATTTAAATATAATTTTCTCTAAAATATTTATTTAAATTAAAAAAAAACCAACATTCCAAGTAATAAATTATTTTGGCTATTTAATAATTCCAAAATTGCTGTTAATGATGGATTTCTTTGATTAAGAGATAATTTAAATTCCCAACTATATTTATAAAAAAGTTCTTTAATTAAAATTAAATAAAAATGAAAATGTTTTGAAGGAATTGGTCCTCTTGTTTTATTAGCTGCTAGCCATGAAAGTAAATATTCTGCAGATGATAATCCCAAATTGTTAATAATAATACGTACTTTTTAAAAAATAAAATAATTATTTAAAATAAATTCTATTTATTTTTTAATATTTTTTTCCAAATAATCCCCATTAAATAATTAAATCTTTTATACAATGTTCAACAGGTATTGCCTCTATTGTTCTTTCAATAATTTCATTATCATTTAGTCTCAAAGCTAAAGAAAGTGCTTTTACATGTTCTCCATTAATTGTTAAATTTATTATTTCTTTAGGTGTAATATTTGATTCAAGTTGTAAAGGATCAAATCTTCGAGGTTTTGATAAAGAATAAATACAAACACCTTCAGTACAAGCAACAGCAAAGTCCAAACCTAAAAATATGATTATTTAATTTTTTTATTTTGATATAGAAAAAGTAAATGTTTTTTCTGTTTTATTAATATAAAATTATTTTCCAATTTTAAATATACCATTTGGAGAAAAGTCAATTTTTGACATTAAAATTGCAGGTCTAACAGCTCTTTCAGAAATATCAGTATGTCTTGTTCCTGGTAATCTAATTTTCTTTTGTTTATTAGTTTCTTCTTCATCAGAGTCTGTCAAATCAAATAAATCTAAATTTCCAAATTCTGTCATTTTTCGATAATCAATTACCAACTAAAAAAATATTTTTTTAAAATAAAATAAAATTAAATTTTTACATTAACTCCATCCAAACTAAAATTACTGCTTAATTTAAATGATCTCAATTTTATACGATCAGCAACACTATAAAGACAAAAAACATTTGATTGACCACCAGCTAATAATAATTGTCCATTTGGTGAAAATGAAATACAAGTAAATGTTCTAAATTAATATTATTTAATTAAATTATATTTAAATATATTTAATTTAATACTTATTCTTTTCTGATGTTATTTTTCTTATTTTATCATTTCTTTGTTTTCCTGCATCAATATCTAATTTTGTTTCAATTATTCCAATTTGTGTAGTATTTAATGTATTAAATAAATTAATATTAGAATCATAACAAAGAACAGCTAAAATAGATCCATTTGGACTTTAAAAAATAAAATATTAATTTAAATATTAATTTTAAAATAATAATACCTATATTTAACATCTAAACCTTCATTTAAAAGATTAACAGTTTCAAGGCAATTTCCTCCTTGTGTAATATTCCATATTTTCATTGTTTTATCCAAAGAAACAGTACAAAGTAAATTTTCATAATAAGTTAATCCACTAATTAAATTTGAATGTCCTGTTAAAACATCCAAAACTTCACTTGTTTCAAAAGACTAAAAAAAGAATTTTTTTCAATAATTTTTAATTGGGTTATTTTATCTACTACCCCACTTCTCAAAGGTAATTATTTAAAATTTATTTTATTTTCTATAATAAGTTGCTTTTAAAGAGTTAGAATGAAAAAAAAAATATTACCCAAACATAAATTTCAAATAAATCTCGAGATGCAGCTGCTACAATATCACCAGAAGAATCAGCACAAAGCAAATGCAATTGTGTTTGTTTTGGTGCTACCAATGTGCGAAAATTGCGATACCTTTTTAAATAAATTAAATTATTTAAAAAAGGAAACAAAAATTTAAAAAATATTTAATTAATTTATTTTTCAATTTTAATATAATTTATTCTTTTCTTAATCTGAAATAAAAAATAAAATAAAACCTTTTTAAATCATGTGCTCTAATAGACCCTTCAAGCGAAGAAGACAAAACTGCTTTCCCATTTTGAGTAAAACAAATGTCTGTAACTCCAGTTTCATGTTCAGTAAAAGTAACAGTACAAAATGAAGTTGTACAATTCCAAAGCTTTACCTGAAATGAGACAAAATAAAAAATAAATTAACAAACTAGTTCTTCATTTTATTATACATAATTATTATTTTTTACTTTTCCATCCTCTGCTCCAGTTGCTAAAATTGAACCATCAGGAGAATAAGAAATACAAGTTATTGTTTGGCTATGTGATTGTTGTTTAAGTATATGTGATTCACTTTGCCATTCCCAAACAAGTAATTGAGAGTCCATTCCTCTTCCACATCCAATAGCTAACCAATCCCCTCGAGAATTGAAATTTATTGAATTTATTTGTTTATTATCAATACTTTAAAAGAGAAATTAAGAAATTTTAAAAATTAAAAAAACCTAAAATTCTGTAACAAGGATTGTGTAAGAATGTCAAAAATGCAAAAAACTCCATTTGAAAAGCCTGTAGCCAATAACATTTTATTTTTATTTATAGAGGCAGATAATAGTTCAACATTTGTTGAAATGCATATTAATGAAGTTAGACAAGTTCTGAATTTTTTGAAAAATTTTTTAACATTTTAAAATTTTTAAACTTAATCTTTCTTGAAAAAAACAATTTTTCTGAATTTTTTTCATGTTCAAAAATACTAAAAATTCCACTTTTATCCACAGAAAGTAACTAAAATGTTTATAAAATTATTTTATAGTAAAATTATTTTAAAAATTAACTCCATTATCCGTATCAAGAAACCAAACGCCAATAATTGAAGCTCTTTCTCCAAAAGTAAAAACTTCAATATTTTTAGAAGAAGTAGGTATTGCAGTAAATACTTTAACAATTCTTTCTCCTGCAGCGACGACAAAACTAATTTTAATTATTTTTTAAATTTATAAAAATATTAAAAATAACCTTCCATCAAATGACCATCCAATTGAATTAATATTATCTTCAGAATGTCTAAATTCATTCAACAAAGCCAAAGGAATAAATTGATTTACAGATAAATCTGCAATAGAAAAAATAGAAACTTTTCCTTCAGTGCCAATAGCAACAAAACTAAAAAAAATAAAAAAATATTATTTTTAAAATAAAAAAGATAACTTTGAATCGTGAGAAAAACTCAATGCTTTTGGTTTTTGTTTAAAATTCCTTGAGTAGAGAATAATATCGCTTTCCAAATGTATTAAAATGCAATTTCCACCTATAAATTAACAGTTATTTTGTTTTTAAAAAATGAATATTTTTATTATTTTTTGAAAGAATTGCTTAAATTAGTTAAACTTAAATTTTTTATTCATATTTTTTTGCTAATTTAAAGTTTAAATTTAACAAACGTTCATCCCCAACTATTGCATGTGTTCCAGTAGAATTAATATCAAAAGAGACAATATTGCATTTTGATTGTATTTCTGATGTAAAGGAAGTATTTCTAAATATTAAAAAATAATAAACTCTATAAAATTTAATTATTAACCTTTTTAAATCAAAATATTTTAGTCTATTCCCATTTGCACAAAGCAAAGAAAAATTATCTGGCAAAAAACGTACAGGCCCATTTCTGTATGAAGAACCGATTAGATCCACAAACTAAAAAAATAATAATAAATAGACTATATATTTGAAAATACCTTGTACTTTATATCCATTGAAGTTTTTAATTTGCAAAATATTCAAAATAAATTACTTAATTTAACATTAAAAAATTAAAATATTTTTTTGACAATGAGTAATCAAATAATTTAAAAATTGCAAAAACAATTCCGAAATTTTATCAAATTTCATTAAATTTAACAATAACAGCCAAAATCTCTTAATTTATCAAAACATCTTTAACTTATTCTGCCTTATTCTTTTTCGCACCTTTCGACTTTATTTTCTTCTGTGTTCGTAAAATTTGAGATGCACGACGTTGAGCTAACTTGGCATGTGATGGTTTATATTTAAGAATAGAATTTCCAACAGTTTTGAGTACTTTACGATTGTCCTGAAAAATTTTAAGAGATTAAATGAAATATGCAAAACTACAACTCATTGAAAGGAAGGAATATTTACTAAAAATAGGAGTTGGATAAATTTTATTTTCCTTTCAGTGAATTGTAAATAATGATTTTGGTAATAGTAAAAACTAGAGCTATTGGAATTAACTAGAAATTAGTGTATAATTTTATTTCAATAACCTTAGTCAAAATAGTAATTGCTTTCGACTGAGCTGGTTTGTAGATAGCACGCTTCTTTTTAATAGTCAACTGCACACCTTTACCATCCTTAGCTGGTCGCACATCCACAGCCTTTGTATTTATGAGCCCATTATGACGAATGCTATTAAGACGTGCCAAATTAAAAGGCTCAGTGCTAAAATGCTTTGGAATACCACGTTGACGCTTCAAGAATGCGCTGTTTTTGCGAATAATTTGCCACTAAAAAATATTTAAAATTATTCATTTAAATTTCAAAACCTGAATATAACTGGAAGCGTTGATTACTTGGACCATTATTTCTAGATGCTTAAACTTAATTAAATTAATACATATATTTAAACAGATAAAAAATATAATCGTTATAAAACATTATAAGTTATTATAAGAAATATATTATCAAAAATTATTTTTTTTTAATAAAAAAGATGTTTTAATAAATAAAACAATAAATAATATTCAGTATTTCTGTTCGTGAATCCGATGGTTAAGTAATGCTGCTCGAAGTAAAACAGCATTAACACGCTGAGTGATTCTTTTTCGCAAATTTAAGACTCTTAATTTTTAATTTTAAAAATTAAAAAAATAAAATAATACCGTTCATATATTTCAGTCCTGTTATCAGAAAATTTCGCGTGAAGAACCTTATTATACGAGTCAATTTTTGCTTTAAGCAATCCCTTTTCGATTAATGAAATTAACTCAATCTCAAGCTTAGAAATAAAATTTCAAAATTATTTTAAAGTTAAACAAAAACCTGATCAATTGAAGTACGAAATTCAATTGCCATCTGGCTAATCTCTGTGCTTAGATAAGTGTCAAAGTATTGAATTAATGCACTCCGTCTAATAAGAGAATATAGAAAACAAACATGTGGTGCAAGGTAAATATTCAACAATAACTGTAAATTAATTAATTTTAAATCGTCTTCTCTTCAAAAATGTTATTTAAAAGAAACTACTAAATTTCTATATTAAGGTTAAAAACATGCCTGATCACGCAAATCTATAAGAATATCAAGGCAAGTCCCAAATTGACTTTGACAAAACTTCTGCAATAACTCGATGAGTTTTGGTTCAGATTCCAGTGACTTTCTAAAAAGAGGAGAACCAAGAACTTTTTCTTTTAATTCAGTTCGACTGAATGTAGCAAGGGCACAGATAAGTGCATAAATCGCTACATCGCTAGACGAAATAAGTTGAGGATAGTTGAGAACATCCAAATCAACCTAAAAAATTATCTTTAAAATTGAATAAAAAACATTTTAGAAAAAAGAAAGAAGCAAATTCTATAAGGAATCTCTATCGATAGCTATTCATCCAAAACATGTTTACTTACCATCAAAAATTTCTCGGCAGCACCTTTGTAATTTTTATTATGAAGGAAAGCAAGTCCATAAACGGCCAAAATTTTCGCCTTTGAGCTAAGGATCAGTTCGCGTTGACTTTTAGATGTACGAGCTGGAATTTGCAATGAATTCAGAGAATATTGACTATGAACAGATGTTGTGTCATGAGAAGTAGTTTTAGTTGTTGTAGAGACATTTTCACGCTCAATTATCTCATTAATCGCCCGATCAGCTTGTGGAAGTAAAATAAAAAGTTTTGGCCATTGTTCTGCATATACAGTTACGTTGATCCAATTTATGAGCATCTAAATGAAAAATTTAATAGCATTTATTTTTAAAATTTTTATATTTGAATATTTCATATTTAAACGTAAAATTTTTTAAATTTATTCTATATACTAAATATAAGTTAAACCTGTATAATTTGATTTGGAGCAGTGCAATATTCACGCATTCCTCTAGTGTAAAGTTTAAGAGCATCCTGAAGATTTCCCATTTGTACATAATGGTGGAAAACATCCTCAAGTGAGCGTCTAATAGATTCCTAAGGTTGTAAGTATTATACATATTATGTTACAACAAACAATAAAACCTTCACAGCTTCATCTTTTTGCCGTTTAAATTCTGCTAAAAGAGATTCTAACCGGTTGTTTGATTTAACTGTTGTAATTTCAATCCAGCTTTTATCAATATCAGAAATAAGTTCAATTCCTGGAGTATTTCCAGCAGACTTTGCAGATTCAACGCGTTGATAAGCAGCATTAAGCATCGGAATATTTTGAGTTTTCTAAAATTCCTTTTAAATGATAGAAAAATAATCTAAACCTTCATAACATAATTAATAAGAATTTTTAATGCATCAGCCTTCAAAGGAGGGCAAATATCAGCAATAAAAAGAAGTCTGAAAAATAATGTATTTATAGGAAACGAAGCCAAAATTAAACTAGAAAAATGGAGTTAATTCTATTTATTTCAAAAAAATCCCCCTAAAATGAAAGCAAACCTATTCATTAAAGCATAATCAATATATTCCTTTGAAAAATTTTCTAGTTCAACACTAATAACATTAACAGTAGGTCTCTGAACATTGTCTAAAATTAAAGATTTTATCCATTCTAACATTAAAAAAAACCTTGAGAAATTGGGTCATCTATGGCAATAGGATCATTAGAATTTGTAAAATCGAAATCAGCTGCCATAGGCTCTTCGACAAACTCATCATCATCCTCCTGATACATATACTCGTTTTCGTCCATAATTATATGCTATATTTGGCAATCCTTAACAATTGGGGCTCCACCTCAAATATTCGCAGTGGCATAGTAAAAATGTGTTTTTAGGGGTTATCGAGGTCGCTGATTACGAATTTGATCTTATCACAAATCCTTATCATTTTATCACTAATTTTAAAAATCAAAGATTTTATCAAGATTTTCGCTCATTTGCTGATTACATGCTGGGCATAGTGGGGGTACAATGTAAAATGTTACGTTGTTGTAAAAATTTAATGGCAGATTCTTTTTTATTAATAAGCAGAGTAATTTGGAAAGTATCCATGATAAAATCTTTGATTTTTAAAATTAGTGATAAAATGATAAGGATTTGTGATAAGATCAAATTCGTAATCAGCGACCTCGATAACCCCTAAAAACACATTTTTACTATGCCACTGCGAATATTTGAGGTGGAGCCCCAATTGTTAAGGATTGCCCTATATTTATACTGCAATTTATTTTCTAAAGTGAGCTAAGAAAAATGAGGAACTATACAAATTTAGAATTTCTTGTTTTTTCCCAATTATTAAGATTACAAAAAAACTAAAAGTTTTAAGAGAGGTATGAAAAATAAAAATAAGTCCACTAACAATTTTAAAACTTCCCTGTTTTTGACTCTTTTGTAATATTTTTCGCTGTTTTTTTTCTCGGAAAGAAGTCGGTCACGACAAGTCGGTCGGCGACTAGTCGGGCGTGTCCCGTTTTAATATTTCTTAAAGTTTTATACTGAACTTGATTTATTTTTGTTAATCATATTTTGCGTTTCTTGAAATTTTGCTTAATGATGGTATGAAACTTGCTTGTCATGTGTTTTCAGGGTAATAGTTACCTTTATATACCACATTTTTTTATTTTTCCCAATTTTTCCTTATTTTCCCTTGAGCAATCATCAAGCGCCTTTTTTAATCTTTTTTGAGTGTTTAAAATGAGAATGGGTTATAGGAAAAAGTTATTTTCTAACATATTAAAAAATATGGACCAACTTAAAAATTTCACAATTATTGATCTTTCTGAAAAATTGAAATTGAGCGACAATGATTTTGATGCTTGGCTAGAGCAAATAGGCTTACTTCATGGAAAGCGTACCTGTGCAGAATGTGGTGGTAAGACAACAATTCAGCCAGTAAAAGGCTCACGTTATGGGAATTGGCGTTGTACATCTAGGAATTGCAGGAAGTCACAAGGATATCTATGTGGGACCTTTTTTCAAGGTAAGAAATGACGGAAATTATAAGCGTAAATTCCGACATCAAGCCGGTAATACTTCTGAAACTTATCATACTTATTTCCCAGAATTTCTATGGCGTAAGCGTTTTGGTGATATTTCTAATGTATTTTATAATTTTTGGAATCATGTTTCCATATTTTATCCATGTGAGAAAATTGAATAAAAGTTAAACATTTACTGGTTATTCTCATTTTAAACACTCAAAAAGATTAAAAAATGCGCTTGATGATTGCTCAAGGGAAAATAAGGAAAAATTGAGAAAAATAAAAAAATGTGGTATATAAAGGTAACTATTACCGTTTTCAGAAAATAGTTTTTATTTTTGATTCTAGTTTTGATATTTTTTCTGTTCTATATGGGCAATAAAGAAAGTCATTTTAATGGAAGAAATGAGGACATCAAGACTGGGCAGGTGTTGGATCCAAATTTTATAAAATCTTTTGTTGAATTGGGTGACCAAGATGATGGTTTAAATTGGGAAAGGTTCCAGGTTTATTTACTGAAGATTTAATTTTAATTTATTTATAGATTGTCAGAATTCTTACAAATATTAGACAACATCGATTACTTTCTAGTTTATATGAAAAGGCGTTACTTGTTGAAGGAAATGACAACTTTTTCAGTCATCAACTTTCATTGTCCTTAATTTGTGATAATCGATTCTCTCGAGCGACAAAAATGTTACAAAAATGTATTTTACAAAGAGAGGAAGAAGAACTTACTAAATTTGAAGAAAATCCAATAATAAATTACTTACACTTAGCACGTCTACAAATTGAGCAACTTGGGGATTTAGAGTTAGGTTTGTTTTTTAAATGGGAAATTGCTATAACTTTAAATTAATTTATTTCAAGCTGAATCTGCATCATTAAAGGCAATAATTTTATCTGCTGGTAGTTGGCTTTCTGGGCGTTGTCATTTGTTATTAGCAATGATTTACGGGTTTATTTTTAAATTTTTTAATTTATTATAAAATTATATAGATTAAAAGCTCAATATGTTAGCAGTTTTACTTCAAAAAAGGACTTGATAGCTGAAAGTATTAAATATTTTGATAAAGCTATTGAATTGGATCCTCATGATGATACAGCACATTTTTATTGTGCATTGGAATATGCTAATTGTAAATTTTTTGAAGAATATTTGATAAACTTAAAGCATATGGATTAATTTTATTACTAATTTAATCCAGAAAACCAAAAAAAAATCATGTTATTTCAGCCAGGAACTTTGAAATGGCTCGAGAACACTGCCAGGCATCTCTTAGTTTAAATTCAGAAAATCCTTTTGCAATAATGTTAATGGCATTAATTTTCACTGCAAGAAAAGATTACAAAGGAGCATTAGAACTAGTGTATTATAAAATTATAAGCTTTTAAACTTTTTAACATTTTAGAATAAATGCATTAAATGACTTCCCTTCACATTATGGTCTTATGGTTCTTAGGTTTATTTAAAATAATTTTTTTTTAATTTTTATTAAAAAAAGGCTAAAACTGGAATCAAGATATGGTCGGGTAGAGGAAGCTTTACAGACATCACACAATTTAATTTGTTTTTGGAGAAAAAGTAAAACAACAAATGATGGAATTCATTGTGATGAAGAACAAAATAGTCGATTAAATGGTGATATCAATAAAATGGTAATTAATTTAGTAATAATGTTTTCGGATCGAAACAAAAAATTTATTGGTCGGGAACCTCTTAAACATTTTTCACTTAAAAGATTGTTTGTTCTTTATATTTTAATTTTTAAATATTTGTTTGCTGTTTTTACATTTTTCTTGAATTTTTCATTTTTTCATAGATGACAAGCAAAGAAGCAATTGTCCCACTAACTCCTCTTCTTACTGCTCCTTTAGGCATTACAGCAACACCTGGAACTTTCACTAATTTAGCTTCTTCAAATACAGAAGCGGCGCCATATCCATCTATAGGTTTTTGATTTTATAACAACCATCGAAAAAATCTAAATAATATTAAATATAAATTTATATTTCAACCAAGAAAATATTCTATGAACTTTCATTTTCAAATGTATTACAACAGAAACCTAAATTTTTTTAGATAATCTCTCAACAATTGGCCCTTCAACCAATATTTCTGATGGAGGTGGAGGACCAGCTTCAACTGATTCTTTAAGTGTATTATCTTCTTCAAGCAAGTCTTGGATTAATTTTTCTACTTTTCGATTACAGGTATGAATTTAAGGATTTATTTATTATAAATGTTTTATTTTTAAAGGCGGATATTTGGGTAGAGTTAGCTGAATTTTTTATAGAAATTGAACGGATGAATGACGTTCAAATCTGCGTTGAAGAAGCCTGCACTATTTATCCAAATTCTCATCAGGCACTTTACTTGAAGGTTAAAATGATTTTTAAATCTAAATAATTTAATTTTAGGGTCATCTTTATCTAAAACGAGCAGAAAAATGTGCCCAATCTGACCCTCCTTTAAGTAGAAAATTAATGGCAGAAGCTAAAAATTTTGTTCTTGGGGCAATTTCAATTTGTGCAGAACATGTGCTTTCACAGGCTTGTCTTGGAAAAATTTATCATGCTGAGGGCCGTTTAAAAATGGCTGAAAAAATGTTTAGGTTTTTATAAAATAATTATAATTTTTTAATATTTTTTGTAGGGATGCAACTTCCAGTGAGCCATTTGATTGTCGGAATTGGTATCAACTTGGTTGTGTTCTAACTGAACTTGGAAGAAGTGATGAGGCATTAGAATGTTTTCAAATGGCAGCTAGTTTAGAAGTAAATACTCCACTTATTCCTTTTCAAGTAATTCCTAGATTGTTAAGTCCTTTTAGATAATATATTTTATTTATTTTTATATAGATTTGTATAGATCAAAAAAGCCTATTGTATTTTTTCTAGAAATTTCTTTTGTAGAAAACATAATAAGTCCTTTTAGCTGAAAAATAGATAATTAATAAATTTTTAAATGCAAAAAGACACAATTTGTTGATTATTAAATTGAATAATTAACATCACGATTAGCCATCTGAAATGTTTTTCTTAACTTATCTGCTTGTGTCATAGGACGACCCGTTAGTGGTTTTACCTCAATCTTTTGATGTTTAATTGATAATTGAGTTGGCTTTTTAGAAAACGTTAATTCCCTCTAAAAATAGTTTTATTTATTTATTTTTAATTCAAAAATAATACTTCTTTATTTGTTGCAATATCTAAAGATTGCCTAGGCTCAGCAATTTGTGTTTCGCACCGAAATCTATTAAACTTTTTAAATCTAGCGGTTAGATTAGCCATTTCATTAATAAGTTCATTTGATTGAGTTAATTCTTTAAAATTAATTTTTAAATAATTTTTAAATTAAAAAATTCTACCAATTGCATCTGTCGATCCTTTTTCTTTTGATGATAAATATTTTAGTTTGTGATGCTGTGACCTTTGATTAGAAAAAGGCAAAGAGATTGTAGCACGATAATTACGACGTGAAAAAGATTCTAAACGTTCTTTTGGTGGAACAAAAATTGGAATCATTTTTCTAAAAAATAATTTTTTTATTTAAAAACATTAAAAAAAACCTGTCAAAAACATTTTTCCAATTTATTCGTTCCATATAAGGGTGATTTTGAAGACTTTTAAAGTTTTCTACCCGCATACTCTGATCAGGATTAATAATTGCTCTAAGAAAAGAAATGAGATCTGATGGCCATCTACTAGGCATAGTAACACTACGAGTATAAATTATGTTTAAAGCCTTAAAAGAAATAAAATAATTTTATAAAATTATTTTAAAAGGACAAAACCTGAAGTGAAGAAAATGTTGAAGGATATTCATAGGGTGTACGTCCACGAAGCATTTCGTAAAAACATACACCTAAAATATTTTAAACCTTATTTTTTAATTATTTTATTAAACATACCAAGTGCCCACCAGTCTGTCCTCCAGTCATATCCTGGAATATTACCAATGGCAGTGAGGTAAATTTCTGGTGCCATATAAAGACGAGTGCCTAAAATAGATATTTTTTAATCAAATTAATATATTTTTAATTACCTGAAAGTGTATTGGCTAATTCATCTTTTGGGAGTTGTTTAGCTAGACTAAATTGAATTTTTAAAAAATTATATAAAATAATTTAAATACCTAAAATCACTGAGATGAGAATGTCCTTGTTCATCAAGTAAAATATTTGCTGGTTTTACATCAAAATGACCTATTCTAAAATTTTATTTTTTAAATAAAATATAAAAAGATCAAAACTGTAAAACTATTAAAAATCACCCTTACCTTTGTCTATGTAAATAATCAAGTGCAAGTGCCAATTCACAAAATAATCTAAAAAATAATTCTTTTTTAAAAGAATTAAACAAACAATTTTGCTCTAGATTCTGAGAAACGGCCTTGATTTTTTAAATGATAAGATAAATCACCACCAGGCAGTAAATCACTAATCATATAAATTCTATCGGTATCCTAAATATTTTTAAATTTAATTATTTTTTAACTAAATTTACCTGAAATGCATACCAAAGTGAACAAATAAAAGGATGTCTTAAACTTTGAAGTAAATTTAATTCACTAAAATAAATAAATTAATTTAAAAGATTTTAATTAAAAAAAAATAAACTTGAGAATATTTTCAATAAATTTATATTTACAAATTCTGCGTTTTTGCATTATTTTAAGAGCATATTCTTTTTTTAAATCTTTTTGGTAGACAACAAAAACTTTTCCAAAAGTTCCAGAACCAATAAATTTGACAATTTGAAAATCTAAAAAAAAAAGAATAAAGAATCTCTTTTAAAATAATCAAAAAAAGAAAACCTGTTAAATCGGTTTCGGATGGAAATAATAATCCGTGATGACGATTGGAATTCCGATTGCCCATAAATTAAATAATACATATTTTAGCTGATAGCTGTAGTAATTAAAGAATTTAATTAATTAATATATTTTTATCATTGCCTCATCAATTTGAAGTTTTTATAAAAATAAAAGGCCTTAAAAAATTTAATATTATTTCCCTTTTTAAATAAAACAATTTAATATATAAATGCTTTGTTAAATTCTGTTAGTTTTACTTTCCTTAAAAAGGCATTTAAATTAACACACAAAATTAGAAATATATGCTGTGGGAAATATTTAAGTAAATATTTATGAGGGAGTTAAGAAAATAAAGTGTTTGCATGGCAAAAACGACAAAAAGTCCAAACAGAATGAAAGGAAAAATATATAAATATAAAGCATTTTTGCCTCATTTTCCATTTCCCATAAATTGCTTATTTTAAAGTCTCTGACCAAATTTTTTACTCAATATATAAAGAAAGGAAAGCTATTCAGCTGCCACTGTTTCAAATTATTAGGACATTTCGCAAAAAGACAATTCGCAGAATAAGTGAGAAAGGAATTATGATTTTATTGGAAAACTGTTTAAATAATTCTTTGATATCTGTTACATTTTTTTATTTTTCTGATACTTTACTCCGTTAAAATTTAATGTTAATTATATATAATATTTGCAAAAGTTTAACGTTTAATAGAAAATGTCGCTAAAATGGGGGAGAAAATTATTGAAAAGAATGAGAAGAAAAACCTCAAAAGCATATTAGTTTTTTCATTTTTTTTGCATTTTAATGTAAGCTAAACCGAAAAAGCCATTCAAAACAAATGCAAAGGAGATAAACATTAAGAGAAATATCCTTTTCTCTTTTACTTATTTTATTTTTGAATGAATGGTAAAATAAATAAATAAAAACTTTCGCGCACTTCTCAAAAAAGAAAAGCTACTTTAAAAAAATAAAAAAATCTTCTTTTTCCTTTTTATTTATCTTAATTTGTTCAATTCATCTCATTTTACATTAAAATCAATAAAAGAACTGATTAGTAAAAATATTTTTAATTTAATATAAATTAGTAAATAAATAAAAATTGAGAAAATAAAAAATAATTTTCTTTGTTAGTTAAGTCTTTTATTAAAAGTTTACCAATTCATTTTGAATCATTATTTTGTTTTTGTGAAATTTGATAGTCTCTTCGTTCATTTGAGAATTTAATTCCACCTTTAAAAATTTAATTTTAAATTAAATAAAATTCTAATCAAATATTACACATCAAAAAATATATTAGGAAAAATACTTACAATTAATTATTTAATTTAAAAATATACCCATTTCCAAAATAGATTTATCAGGATTTTCTTCCCAATTTCCTGGTAACGGAACTTTAGAATTCCTCTCTGCTTGCATTTTTTGGCGATATTTCGCTTTTTTTTGATCAGATAAAACCTCAATTCCAGCACATCCCCAAACCTCAATTTGTTGAACACAATTAAAATCTCCATCGATTGAAAATTGAGAGAATGTTCCAAAATATATTCCTAGTTTAGAAGAACGATTTTTAAAATTACCTGAAAAAAAGTTTTTATTATACATGGAAAAGATTGCTAAAAAACTCACAATACAAAGCTGGTGAAGACATATCAATTCTTTTAAATTCTGGGGAGAATTTAAAAAGCACACAATGAGGACCACCATAAGGTTTACAACTATGTCTTAATTTTTAAATTAAAATTAATTTTAAAATTATAAAAAAACCTCCATTCCTCATCCGCTGCAATTGCAAAAACTTGGTTGCATGTCAAGTGAAAAATAGATATTGTTGGCCCACGATAATCAAAAACATTTGCTTCAAATCTAAAAATTAAGTAAAAAATCAGGCCTAGATTTTATTAGAAAAATCATTTTTGCAGATAACAAAAATCATAAATTTTATCACCAGTATTAAATTTATTAAAAAAATACATTTAGGAAACAACCGAGTCTAAAAATGTAATTATTATATTGTATATATTCTCCCATTAATTCAATTATTTTGAATTCTTTTGCCACTTAAATCTACCTGTTTACGCTAAGTCCATTTTGTACAGTGGAATAAACATGAGTCCAATCCTCTTTAGAATCAATTGAAGTAGGCTTAGGCCAAAAAATTGTTGTTGGCAAACTTTGACGCAAAACAAACATTTGAACAGGAGATAAAATTTCTGATTTTGGATTATTTAAAATAACCTGTAAAATATTATTATTTAATGAAAAAATAAAAATACATTATCTTTTCCAAAGAAAATTTCATTTATTTTGTTAAAAACAGGTTCAAGAAGTCTAGGGCAATTTTCTTCAATCCACGAATTAATTTCACTGATATCATTCCCTTTAGATGTCTAAAACTTGTTAAAATATATTTTCTTTAACCTTAATAACCATTTGTTCAGAAAAAGAGTTGATAAAAGGTTGATCATTCTCACTTATTTGTATACCAGCAGACTCAGAACAAATCTCAAACTAAATAAAAACAAACTTTTCTTTAAAAAAAACTTTAAAAAACCAAATTTTTAGCTGGTATCAAAATTTTAACTAGGCCAAAAGAGTTTATTTTACTCAAAGTATGTCCAAGTTGTTCAAATTGTTCTTTGTTTATTATTTCAGAATTATTCTGTAAAATTCTCAAAAGAGAACTAGAAAATTTTTCTCCTGCTTTTGTCTAAAAATTATTCATTTTAAAATAAAAATTTTAAGATACCCTAAATTGATAAAAATTAATCACAGCACTGTTCTCAGAAATTGATTTGAAAGCATTTGAAATTTCAGTATTATATGAAAAATGTGCTGAATTATCATGCTTTTGTGAATTTAGTTGAATGCCCGAAGTACTTTTTTGATTACCCATTATTAATAAAATATTAAATACAAAATGTACAATTTTGAACAAGTTGGTTACCACCGTTGCTTAACTTACCAGATTGGACACCTAGCTCACGGCGAATTTTTCTGGACATTTTCCTCTGAAAAATAGAGTGGTTAAAAATGAAAGACAGCAGGCAGTAAGCCGTTCCTTTTTAATTACGTCGTTTGAGTGCGAAAGGAACTCAAAAGAGATATTGGGTGCTGGGTGTTTTTGAGTGTTTTGAATGAAAAGAGTGTGGAAATTAAGAGAGCGGAAAAAAGAAAAAGAGTAAAAAACGAGAGAGAATGATGAAAAAATTCATTGCATTTTTATTTTTGCTAAACAGTAAGAGTTTCACTAATGTCCAGAAAAATCCGCCGTGATACTTATATTTAAGATTTTGCTCATTACTTTTATGAATATTTATTTTATATTATTTTTAGACTTAAATTAATTGACTATTTAAAAAAAATATGACTGAAAAAGCTCTTCTTTCGACCGAAGTAATGACCTTTATTAATTTTATTTTGAATGCTATATTTTTATATTAATCAAAACGTTTTAAGGTTCGAATTTATGTACCAAAGTCAAAACTCAACATATACAACAATTTCCGTCCTAAAGTTGTGAAAATTCCACTTTCTGAAAATGGAAAGCTGCATCTATCTTCGATTAATTCCGTTTTTAAGAATGTTGAGGGGTTGTCGTTTATTGATTCGACTGGTTGCCAGAATATCGTTTTGTATGTTTTTTTATTAATTTGAGTCCTGAAAAACATCTTTTTGCAGATATGATGAACAAGACAAATCTTTTATTACTCCAAAAGATGGTTGGGACGACAAGACTTTCGAAATGTCTTTTAGTGTAGATGTTGTGACTTCTTCAAATCAATCATCTTGGAATACATCAAGTAATTTTTTCCTATTTCTAATGAAAGTTAAACAAATGAATTTTTGTAGTTTGGTCTGTGTTAATGTTATTGGAAATTTTCTTTTAGATATCTGTTTTAATATGACTATACATATTTACTTGTTAATGATTTTTAGATATTGCATGCGTCTTACTAGTCATTCTTATAATTTGCTTTTGTGTATTTTTTACTGGAGCAAATCAGACGAAAGTTTGTTTTTCTTGTTTTAAGTTGATAAATTTTTTTAGGATTTGTCGGGATGGGGAAGTGTTTTGGCAGCATGGGCTTCTCTGGCAGGAGTATGTTTAGCCACCTTGGCTTTATTTGTTGCGGTAGGAGCGTTCACCTATGACTATATGAACAAAATGTGGGGCAAAATCGGCAGGATTGAGCGCGATATGGAAAGGATCGGCAATATTGAGCGTGACATAAAAGAGATGAAAGATACACTTACTCGTTAAATATTGATTTATATAATTTTATTCAATCTCAGTTTCTCTCAGGTGCATAAATATTGACTTAAATTTCCGTTTTAAGCATAGTTTGAGGATTTATCTCTACCTGAATTTATTTTTGTTAATCATATTGTATTGTGTTTTTTGAAATTATGCTTATTTGCGGAATAAATCCTGCTTGGTGATGCCCATCAAAAAGCTTGATATTCATTAAATTGTTGAAAAAAATTAAGACTATCTCTTTGACCAATGCTTTATTTTTGTTTTTTATGTGATAAACAAATATTATTTTATTTCGTTTAACTATTTTAATTTTAAAATTTAATTAATATTTGAAATTTATATTTTTAAATATGCATGTCTTATTTGGTATTTGGCATAAATTAAAATGATTTTCGATACTGGAATGCCTCCGACAATGTCAGATGGCAGAGCTTTTGACCATGCAAAAAAGAGATCTATTGAAGATATTACAAAATTTATAAGTTTTGCAGTTGCAATTGAAGTTTGTAAGTTTTTCTGTTTAAAATTTTTATTACAAAATATTCCTTTAATTTTAGTTGTTCGTGGAGCGAGATATTTTGGATTTGATTATTTTTTGATCTGAAGTGATAGAATTATGAATTGAGGTTCGAACTTATGATTATCTGATTTTGTTGTTTCTTTTTAATATTTACTTTGATTATAATTAGAATATTTTTTGTATTTCGTTAATGTTTATTTTCATTTTTGATTTCTATTATTTTTAAAAATTTCTTAAAGATTTTAATAAGATAGATGGAATCTTCTAATCCTCAAATTGCCAAATTTGTTCAAGAACTTAAACAGGAGGGGGAAAGGCAGAAATTTCAAGAACAGGTTTTAAAATAAATTGATTAGTTTATATTTATCTTAGGTTATGACAATTTGTTCAAAATGCTTTGATGTGTGCGCACCTGATGCAAGACCTCCACATAAAATGGATGCGAAGGTTAGGTTTGGAATTGTTTTAGATTTTTTTTATCTGTGGAAAGTTTTGTCCATTTAACATTTTTGTAGAAATTTTGACTAAAAATAAGCACAGAAATTTAAGTCTTGAGACATGTTTTATCTATATATATGGATTGAACGAAAATTCAATATTAAATCAGTATTGCTGAAAATTATTTGTATTTATTAAACTAAGGAGTATTTACTTGAATTGTTTATTTTTCCATAATTTCTATTTTTAAATTATAAAATAATTTTTAAATTTTAGTTAGAAAGCTGTATTGTCAATTGCGTTAATCGTATGGGTGATGCTACTGAATATCTTGCCAAGTGTTTGGAACAAAAAATACGTTCACATTCGTCTGGGAACGGAGGCGGTTTTTCTTAAATTAATTTTTTATTTTATTTTTGTTTTGAGTTTTTTGAAATAAATTGTTAAACATTTTATTTTTTCTTGAACAATTTATAATTTTAAATTATTTGTAATCTTAAGTAAAGGTAAAATAATTATTAACTCTTCATATCTTTCAATCTCAAATTTTTTTTAATTCAATCTAAAAAGAAAAATTTCCATTGATCATTTTATTTTATAGTATTTACTTTGTAGAGTAACAAAAAACCGTAAAAAATTAATAAAAAAAGTTTTTTTATAATTAAAATTTTGTGTAATTAATTTTCAAATCATTGTGGTTTTAATTGTAAATAAAAATTTTCATCAACAAATTATTAAAACTTTTTTTGAGGAAAACTTTATTTAGTTGCTTTTTCTATTCTCTTTTTCCAGATGTTATTATAACCACAAAAAGCATGTGTTCCTTAAATAATTTTTAAAATTTTTTTTTGAAAAAAAAATATTCGAGTTTAAAAAAAGAATTTAGTTTTTAATGCGCATATTTTCTTTTGAAAATTCTTAATATATTTAAAACTGTTGTTTTAATTTAAATTTAAAAATTGGAGAATTTATTTTAAAAAATTTCTTAAATTATCACAATTCTTTGTAAATCATTATTTTATAAAGAGAATATTACTATAAAGGAAAGAGGATTAAAACAAAAATATTTGTGCTAAAATATTCTCTTTCTCTTCTCTTTTAATTCTTCATTTAACACAAAATATCCCTTTCCAATAATTCTCTGCAATATTTTTGTGTTTTGGGTCCTTTTCTATTATTCCCTCAAGGGCATTTTTGGGTCATTCTTTGGTCTTTTTTCAAACAAGAATTTAGCAAAATAAGAGGGAAAAAGTCTTCAATAAGTGTGTGTCCGAATAATAAAATTGTTGGCACTTTAATGTTTTTGTTAGAGTTTTTTTAAAAGATTTTTAAGTCATTTTTTTTTTAAATTTTACTTTTTTTTTTAAATTTTTTTATTTTAATATTCAAATAATTAAATAAATCCTTCTTCTTTTAATATATTTTTCTCTTCTTTTTTTTAAATTTTTAATTATTTTTAAAATATTTAATACTTTTATTAAATATTAACATTTTCTCATTTTTTCCGTGATGTTTAAAAAATTAAAAAATTTCATTTAAAAATATAAACAAGGATTTAAGAAAAAATTAAAAACGTTATAATTCTAATCTTTTCAAATATATAAACACCTTTTAAATATATAAAACTACTAATGTTAATTTTCCAATCCTTCTAACACGCATTAATACATTAAATAAATATATAATAAAAGAAAAAGTAGCGCATATCCAACCCACAGAAAGGAAAAGTTTTGGCGCAGATACTTGACGCAGAGTTATTTTATTTAAAATTAAAAAATATTCTTTTAATGCCTGAAAACTTTTTTTAAAATCTAATTTTTCTCTTTTAATTTAAAATTAAATCTTCTTTTTTTAAATCTAAATTATTTAAATTTATCAAAATAAAATAATTATATTTTTAAAAATTACTTAAGGAGCTAATTCATCGGCGCCTAAAAGTCCCTCTCTTTCTACAAACACCTTTCTTTCCTTCCAGTTTCTTTTATAATATTTCTTTTTATTTTTTACTAATTCCCAATGGTTGTTGCCCTTATTTCCTTATTTCTTTTTTTTCATTTATTATTAAATTAATGCTGCGATACTGCGCGAGTAGTAGTAGAATAGTAGTAATAGCGTAAATAAATAAATAAAAAGGGAAGAATGTCCTCCTTCTTTTTTTTTAATCTTCATTCAATTCTCCTCAATGTGTTAGGTTTTAGTGGCAATAAAATAAATTGAAAGACATCTTAATATATTTTAAATAAAATCCAAGGACAACCATTTTGTTGGAAATTTATTAATTTTATTATTAAATTTGTTAATCAATAACACAAAAAATTTAATATATATATTTTTTTAATTTATAAAATTTTTTGTTATATTTTGCAAATACCTTTAAAATAATTAAAACATTTAATAATTATATACCTAATTAATTTGTTCCATTTTTAACAATTTGTTGTGTGCGCCCAAAGTTACAGCGTCCAAATATACCCAACATTTATTTTATATTTTTGTTTTTATGCACGACCAAAAATAAAAATAAATAAATAATTTTTTTAAGGAAAAATAAAAAAATTAAATAAATTTAAATATTTAGTATGTCTGTGTGGTCTTTTAATTTTTTATAAAAATTAATTATTTTTTTAAAAACTAAGAGAATTATGATGAAAATGTAAAAAATTAAACAAAAAATGTTAATTTCTTTTTTATTAAAATTTATTTTAATTTCTTTTTTAAATTATACTAATGCCCTTAAATGTAAATGTACACAAAGCTCACCGGTTAAATTTTAAATATTTTTTTTTAATTTTTTATTTTTAGAAAGTTCCCTGTCAGGTATTTTTTTAAATTAAAATTATTTAAAAAATATTTTCTTTTTTATGATATTATAAATATTTTTATTTATTTATTTATAAATGTATCTACCACTTAAAATTTAAATAAAATTAATGAAATAGGGAGATATGTTTTATTTATTTAAAAAGATGGGAAATTATAAAATTTAAAATTAATTTAATTTTTTAATTAATATATCTCTTCAATTAACTACTCCTTTTTTAAAAATAAATTTAATTAATATTTTTTTAAATTTTTATTTAAAAAAAGAATGGAATCTGTGAAGTGCCAACAAAAGTTTCTTCTTGTTTAATGCTTGGTAATTAATTATTATTTTAATTAATTAATTATTTTCTAATTTAAAATAAAAGATCATCCAAAATCTGGACTTCATTATGCTTGCTCAACAAATGCTAATTTAGGTGAAGGTGAATGTGTAGAGAAAAAATCAAAAACTGGAGCTAATGTTAAAGTAAATTATTAATTAATTAAAAATAAATAAATAAATTAATAAAAAAGGTTTGTTCTTGTTATTCTTCTGATTTTTGTAATTTTAAAATATGGCCAGATGGACAAGAATTAGAAGAAGAAATAAATAATAATAAAAGTGAGGAAGAAGAAGAAGAAGAAAAAGAAATAAATAATTTAAAAGAAGAAGAACAAATAATTAATAATTCAATTAAATTAAAATATTCTTTTATTTTTTTAAATTATTTTATTTTAATTTTTTTATTTTTTTATTAAAAATAAATATTTATTAGTAATAAGAAAAATTAATTATTTAAAATATTATTATTATTTAATTTAAAAAAATATAAATTTATTAAAAATTAATTCTTTTTTTTAAATAATTATCCAAATTTAATACCCTAAAAAATAAATAAATTAATTAATTTAAATAATAAATTAATTAATAACCTGAGCTAAAGGTAAATCTTTTCCAAAATTAATTGTACAAGTTGATCTACGCATATAATTCTTTAAAAACAATAAATTAAAAAAAAATAAAAATTAAAAAACCTTCCAAGCATCAGAACCACTTTCTCTTCTTAAAAAATAATTTTTTAAATTAATTTTAATTTTCTTTCTTTATTTTACCCTCCACCAGTTTCTTTTTCTCCACCAAAAGCTCCTCCAATTTCAGCTCCACTAGTACCAATATTTAAATTTACAATACCACAATCACTTCCAAATGGTCTTTTTTTTAAATTTAAAATAATTAATTATTTAAATTTAAAAAAGAAATTAACCCAATCCATTTAAATAAATTTTCAATATTTTTAGTAAATAAAGAAGAAGAAAGTCCTTGTTTTGTTTCATTATTTACATTTATTGCTTCTTCTAAATTATCAACTCTAAAAATTAAAAAAGAAATTAATTTATTTTTTAAAATAAAATAAACTTTAAAATATAACAAATAGGAGCAAATGTTTCTTTTAAAACCAAAGAAGAATTATGTTTTAATCCACTAATTAATGTTGGTAATACAAAATTACCTCCTTTATTTTCTAATATTTTACCTCCACATTCTATTTTACCTCCCTTTTTAATTTTAAAATAAAATTAATTAAAAAAAATAAAAAAACATTAGTTATAGCTTCAGAAATAGCTGATTTGAATAATAAAACAGAAGATTTTGTATGTAAAGGACCAATTAAAGTATTTTCATTTAACTTTAAATTTAATTAATTTAAATTTAAATATTAATTAAAAAACATACAGGATCACCAATTCTTGATTCAATTTGTTTAAAAGCATTTAAAAGTTTTTCAATAAGAATATTATAAATTTGTTTATGTACAATTAAACGTCTAGTTGTTGTACATCTTTGACCTTTTTTTAAATAAATAATATTTAATTAATTTATCTTCTTTTAGGAAAAAGTGTTGAGTAGGTAAGAGGTATTGCTAATTTAAAAAAATATTTTTATTTTCCCCTATCCTTTTCTACTTAATTTCTTTAAAAATAAAAATAAATGCCTGTAGTTCCAACACAAGAGAATGTAACTGCTGGTACAACTAAATCTAAATTAGCATCTTCCATTACTATAATTGCATTATTTCCTCCTAATTCAAGAAGTAACTTAAATAAATTAATTAAATAAATATTAAAAATATAACTTTTCCAAATCTTTCCTGAACATTTTGGCCAACAATACGACCAACTTGAGTAGAACCAGTAAATGAAATTAAATCTATTTTTGGATCTTTTGTCATTAATCTTTAATTAATTTAAATATATTTAAATTTAATTTAAATTAAATTAACATTCCAATATCACTCCCTCCACAAATTAAAGAACAAATAGATGAAGGAATTTTATTTTTATTTAATACATTTTCAATTAAACGAGTAATAGCAATTGCAGTCAAAGAAGTTGTTGGGGCTGGTTTCCAAATTAAACAATTTCCACAAACTAATGCCAAAGCAGCATTCCAACCTTTTTTTTTTAATTAAAAATAAATAAATATTTCTGTGAATTGTCTCCCTTTTCCTCCTCTCTTTTATTAATTTAAATAAATTATTACCAAAAACAGCTGCTGGAAAATTAAAAGCAGTAATTACTCCAACCTTTATAAATATAATAAAAATATTTTAAATATTTATTTTACAATTCCAAGAGGATTCCATTGTTCCAATAAAATATGATCTTTTCTCTCTGAGGGAATAACACTTCCAGAAAACATTCTAGACAATCCAGTTGCAAAATCAGCAATATCAATAATTTCTTTTATTTCTCCTTTTCCTTCAGATAATATTTTACCCATTTCTAATGAAATCTTTTTTTAAAAAAAAAATTAATTTAAAAAAAAAGATTTAAAAAAATTACCAATTTTCCAAGATTTTCACATTGTTTTCTTAAAGAATCTCCAATTTGGCGAACAATTTCCCCTCTTTCCGGAGCTGTAATTCCTTGCCAAATTTTGATTGATTCACGAGAATATTTTAATACACGTTTATAATCCTTTTTTATTTAAAAATAATATTTATTTAATTTTAACCTCTTCAGAAGCTAATTGTACTTTTGCTATTGGAGTATTTGTTGAAGGACATAAAATATCTACAATCTATTTAAAAATATATATTTTTAAATTATTTGTATAATTTTTTAGATAAAAATTGGATTTTAATAATTATTTAATTTGATTAATCATTAGAATAAAAAATCTTTTTTTAATTATTTCCTGTTGATTTAAATTTTGTTGATCTTTTGGGTTTTATTTAAATTTTATTTAAAAATATATTTTTTAAAAACTTGTCCAGATGAATTCCATTTTTCTCCATCAAAAACACCAGAATTTAATTCAGAAATTCCAAGTTCTTTTAAAAATGAATAAGAAGAATTATTAACAAAATAAGAAGAATTCATAGCTTTTTGTAATTTAATAATAATATTTTTATTAATTATTATTTTATTAAATATTTGTTTTCCAAACATTTTAAATCATACCATTAATGAAAATAAAATTGTGTTTAACTGATAAAAAAGAGAAAAATTAATATAATCAATATATAAAAATATTAATGACTTTAAACAAAAATGAAATGATAATATATACCTATGTATATGAGGATGTTAAATATACTGAACAAGGACTCAAAGAAATTATTCACACATCACAGGGAGATATGAACAGGTTAGATTTTGTAGGTATTTTAAATTTTTTAGGTCACTCCAATAAGGGTAAAAGCTTTCGGTTTCTAAATTTGTCATATTTAGGCGTTAAATGATTGAATTTCCTGTAGTATAACAGGTATTTTGTCTGTGGTTCAATCCGTTCAAGTAAGGTGTCATTCGATAGCTCTCGAAAAACTGAGTCGATCTAGGGGTGGAGGAAGTCGGTCCGACAATTAGGGACCGAGTTACAGACCCCTGAATATTGAAAAACCATAGGGGGGAGTAAGCTCATTTTGGAGAAAAAATTAAAATATGAGTATGATAGCTTATTCGAAAGAGCTATTCGAAACCTATCGAATGAGATCAAAATTGTCGAGATTGAACGATTAAGAACAAAGTTATGAAGGATCGAAGTTTGCTGGAAACACGCCAAACTTGGACCTATTGGGAGTGTTTTATGACTTCTTCGTGTGGGAGCCCATCTCTCGTTGGCTTTTGGTACATGCGTTATTCTACGGCGCAAATTATAACAAAGTAATTAATTTATCAAAAATTTAAGAACAGCCGATTTAATTACACAAAGGTACATGCGTTATTCTACGGCGCAAATTACAACAAAATAATTCAGTGAAAATAATTTAAGAACAGCCGCGGTAATCACTTCTAAGAGCTTGGTCCCCCCTATGGTTTTTCAATTTTCAAGAGTCTGTAACTCGGTCCCTAATTGTCGGACCGACTTCCTCCACCCCTAGATCGACTCAGTTTTTCGAGAGCTATCGAATGACACCTTACTTGACCGGATTGAACCACAGACAAAATACCTGTTATACTACAGGAAAGCCAAATGATTTGCAATATACAGCAACCAGGGTTGAATCGAAATTGGAAAAAGTTCGAAATCGAAATTAGGCGAAATGAAATAATTCGAAAGAAAAAATTCTAAATTTCGGTTTTCGAAATCGAAATTTCGTCTAAACACTGTAATCAACCGGCAATTAGCGAAAGTCGCCAACAAAAAATGCAACTCATCAACTTGCTTATCATTCTTAATTGTTTCTATAAACATTTAATGAAATATAAAGATAACTTATTGCTAGATGTGTATAAAAGAAACAATAGATAAAAATTGCTAAAATTCGTTTTGATGTCTTTATTTAAAATTTAATAAACAATATAATAATAAATTATGCTACACGTTTTTCAGAGTCAAAAGGTATTGAGCAAAAAAATAAATACTTGTCATTTTTAATTTATCAAAATTCTAAAACCTCCCTAGTCTCACCACACCTCGTAATTTTTCCTCAAGAATATTATCTAAATCATCTCGAGTTACCATGTTCCTTTTCAGTTCATTTAAATCATTTTTCATAGTTCTTATACTAGGAATGACGAAAAAAACCAATCCGCAAATCACTCCAAACATAGATAAAGAGATGCTAACTAATCCAACCCATGAAGCAATCAAAGTGCCCCAACCATAAAGTATTGAAAGAAGCTAAAAGGAAAAATTGATCTAATTATAAATGGAAATTAATTTAAAAGCGTCATGCATTGATTTACTTTGCCTTATATAATTTTAATTGACTTTTAAAATAAAAAAAGAAGGTATTTATCTTTTATGTTACGAGATTAGCGGATATATTATTGTGGAGTAAATTCTACTAGTTTAAAAATATCATAATACAATTTTAAAGTCGATTGAATGAATATTAAATGTGTTCCATTTTTATAAGAATTTTGAAAATTAAACTAAAGCTTATTTTTAGAAATATCAAATAATGTCTATAACTGTATATCCGCAAAACTGGTACAAATAAAGGATGAGCAAGTAAAATAAAAACAAATGAAGGGAATTAGATAATTTCGCTTAGTTAATTTCTTAATAACCTAACTGTGACTCGAACAGCTCGATGACTTCGGAATCGCAAGTTTAGGGTTGGTAACTTAAAGAGAACCAAAGGTGGAAAATGACAAAGAATCAAAGAAAAAAACGAACCTTTTCTGTAGATTCATCATTTTGTTGTTGTCTTAAAAAACTAACTGGTCCACTTTTCGTCTTGTGTTCAAAAAATTTTAAATTAGTAACTGGCCCATTATTTAAATCTATTTGAATTTGGCTTGGTAAAAACATGGGAGAGATAGGCTAAAAAATGTTAATTTTTTTATATTTAAAAACCAAAAAGTAAAACCTTTAGTAAATATTTTCCACGTGGGAACAATCTACAAAATTTTCCTTCAGAATTCGTGTAAATATGAACAAATCCATTATCGTCTAAAGAGGTCAACTCAAAAGGATTTTGATCCATTTCATCAGCTAATATAATCTGTCCACAAATAGCAATTCTACAAAATAAAACATAATTTGTAATTATTTAAAAAACCTGTTTGGGAAAAATATTATTTTTTTATCGATTTTTGAAGAAAGATCAATATATAATTTATCAAATTCAAAATATTCTTTTTCTGCTTCCAAAATATGTTTGCCAGTTCCAACATTTATTAAAGTAAAAATGCCTTGTTCATTTGATTTCGACTTAATTTCTCCGTCCAATTTTATTTTCACATCTTCTAATGGTTTTCTATTAGTAGAGAATAAGTTGCCGAAAATATTGAAGGATTTTAAAGAAATAGTGATCTAAAATATTAAAAAATTAATTTCAAAACTTTTATTGAGTAGATAAGAATCTACAATATCAGAATGTTTTAAATAAAACAATAACAAAACCTCAGTAATCTTTGAATTCATTTCAACAATTTTCTCATCAAAATTTGTTTCAATATCATTTGAAATTATAGTTTTAGCATTTATGATGTATTTTCCAGTAGGTAAACAATTAATTAAAATTGAGCCAGAAGAATCAGGCTTCCACTCATAAAACCATTTATTAATTTCAAATCGAATAGTTGGTATATCAGAGCTTACAGGAAGATTTTCAAACTGAAAAATAAATTATAAAACAATAAAAATTCAAAGTATTGAAAAAAATCTTTCTACTATAAAATAAGTTCTGGGATTTAAACTAAAATATATTAATAAAATATACATTGATTTCATTATCTGAGCGCAAAATAACAATTGAATTTGTTAATGGATCTCCTTTCTCATCCTTGACATTAACCATTAAGCTATGAGCTTCAATACAAATATCAGGTTGAACAGTCACTGGAATTGTATTAACTCCGAGTTCAACTCTTTCTTGACTCAAACATTGTGTTGAAATACTAGGTGACGAGATCACATGTCCTTAAATTTGAAAAGCGAATAAGTTAAATTGAATGGTATTTAGAAAAATCAAAACCTTCACATCCAATCAAGTTTACAGAAATTTCTTGTATTAAAAATGAAGCAAGAATAAGATACAGAGCAGAATAAAAATTCATCTAAATATTAAAAAAATAATTAAATACAATGATTAGATTTTTTAGACATGTGGCTTTGAAAAATAGTGGTTAAAAAAATGAAAGACAGCAGGCAGTTAGCCTTCTTTTTCAAGCACCCCCATAGGGACGATTGAGTGCATGGTGGTTTTAAGTCTTGTTCGGTGCTACATAAATTCGATAGTAAAATTAAACTCTAAAAATCGGGCTTAAAACGAGTGTTTTTAATAAGAC
This sequence comes from Meloidogyne chitwoodi, assembly GCA_015183035.1. Taxonomy (NCBI): domain Eukaryota; kingdom Metazoa; phylum Nematoda; class Chromadorea; order Rhabditida; family Meloidogynidae; genus Meloidogyne; species Meloidogyne chitwoodi. The sequence continues at coordinate 1,043,653 of JACZZP010000018.1, forward strand.
TGATATCCGGGATGATCTCTGAATATCTTGAAACAAGAAACGGAAGAAATGTACTGTATATTCTAATATCCGGCTATAACAGAAAACCTGATATTTCACTTTCGAATTTACTAAACACGCGTTGTTCGATCGGCACTAATAAATAGAGAAGGCTTAATTTTGTGAAATCAAATTAAAAAACCAATTATCTCCTCCTAATTAGTAGTGCCGTTTGATCCATAGTTTAAATTAGGGAGGTTAATCCGAGACCGATACCAACATTTTGAGCTGAGACCGATTTTTTGATTTTATTTTCATTTAAAATTCTATATTAAAATTCTATAATATTCAACTATTATTTAAAATAATTTTTTAGAAAAGCAATGATACCTCAACCAAATCCAAACTTTAAAAGGGAATCGAATTCTCAACATTCAACATTATCCACCTTACAAAAAGTGGTTAGATATGCAGAAAAAGGTTATTTTTTATTTATTTTAATATTATGAATATTTTAAAAGATGATTTTCTTTTGTATTTGACTGCAGCTTTTGGTTTATTTTTTTCTAAAAAAATATTGTAAAAAGAATATTTAAATAGGAATTATAATGCCTGGAATTATGTATTTCTTGTATCGATATGTACATAATCGTTATCAAGTAAGAATTTCTTAAAGTTTTTAAAAATCTTAATTATTCTTATTGAATGCACGAAAAAATACGAAAAAAAGTAACGACGACTTTAATAGAATTACAACAATTTTTTACTGCGGAGATTGTTCAGAAACTAGAGAAGTAATTTTTTAATATTTTTAAATTGTTTTCTGACAAAATTAATTTAACAATCTTTAGATTGCCTATAAATTAACAGAAAATTTGGATTTTGATCCTTTTGTTGCCAAATTGGGAGCTTTAGAATTGGAAAAAGCACGTAATTCGAAGGCTTTACATATTTATTTATTAACTGATGATATTTTGACAAATAATGGAAAATCTTCTCGTTTTTCTGAATTTATGGATTGGCTCGATGAATTAAAATATGAAAGGAGAGAAAGGTTAAAACAAATTTATTTTTATAAAATAACGTTTTTTCTTCTTTTTTGCGGGAAACAGATATGTTGGAAAATTAATTTAAGAAATTTTAAATTTTTAATAATTTTTTAGAAGCTATCTCCGACATACATATTTTACAATTATTTACATCGCAAAAAAAGACGAACTTGAAAATGAACATAAATTTGACAAGGTATGTGAATAATGTTTTTAAAAATTAAAAATATATTTTTAAAAATTAAGAATTCAATTCTTTCTTTTGAAAAAAGACTTCTCTCCCTTGAATCAAGGCCACTAAACGAAACGATAATTTTTCAGGGTAAACAGCAACTTAATCGTGAATTTTATAATAAATTAAATGATTTACTAAGACGATTTAATGCAAGTTTTAAATTTATTTATTTTTTATAAAAAATATTTTTTCTGACATTATAAAATAAAAATTTCAATTTTTGTAAAAAACGTTTTATTTCAGTATGGAGAATTTGATGAATTAAATGGTGAATCGGATGTTTATTCAGAAAGTGAAAGGTGAATATTAAAAATATTTTAAAAATAAAATTTAACTTTTAGTGAATGACAAAAAACACATTTAAACAACGAAAATTGATGTTTTTACTTTTTAAATGATCTCAACTAATTAATAATATTAAAAGCTTATCTTTTTTAAAATATTTTTAATATCCCATATATAATAACTTCTTACACCAATTTATTTTCATTGTCAAATAACATTTTTATAATAAATAAAAAATTTTCTGGGAATGTTGTAAAATAAATTAATACTAAAATAAACTCAAGGACTAAAGTCATGTTCACAAACTTCTGAAATATCCTCACTCATCTCAACTTCCTCAGTAACACGAGAATTACTTGAAACAGCCTGAAGCCACTGTACCTCACGTTCTTGACTTCCTCTTGGCGTAGAAGTAACAATCCGATCAGGGTCAAATCCACGTTCATGAAATGAAGTGTTAACTGTATCATTTAGATTAGATGAATCAACATCAACAACTCGTCGTCCAGATCTACCAAGACGCTCTCTTTTAACAATTTGAATACATTCATTGATTTTTTGCAAAATAGGCACATCGTTTTCCTAATAATAATAAAATTATATTTTCCTTTTAATCTCATATTTACATTATCTTCATATCGATCTTTCATCATATTCTTGACTTTAACACCCATCCCGCCAATTTGATCTTTAATACTTTCAGCCAATGAACGATCAGCATGAGTATATTTAAATTGTGTATTTGTATCTGTATTCGAATATTCTTCCAATTGCTTTCCCATAATACTTTCAGAAATTATAGTTAAACATTTCTTAAATTCACAATTTCCATAGAATTTATTCACCTTCAAAATGTTTTTTAAACAAAAATATCATTTATTTTAATTAACCATTTCGTCAACAGTAAAAACATCATCTGGCCTTTCTCCAAGAATTTGAATAATTGAATCATCCACATTAATAGCCTTTTTCTCTTCCCTTTTTATCCGTACAAAAATCTAATAAAAAATAATATTTAAAAATCTTTGAAAAATTTAACCATTTCAGAAGCATTCGCAACACGATCCATATATTTATTTCCAAATTTTCGACCATTAATAGGCTTAAAAAATAAAATTTTAATTTTTTTTAAACACATTTTTTTATGATTACCGGAATATTTAACCATTTTCCAGAGTAGACAACTTTCAAACGAACTCGAGGTGGATATGGCATGCTTGGTTCGCGCTGTGTCGCTGCATCTGCCAACATCTGTTCAATTTTATCTTCTATAAGTTGTTCATCCTAAAAATTAATTTTAAAATTTTTACAAAATATTTCCACTAACCTTCATGTTTTTCTGTCGAATTGTTGTTCGAGCAATCTTTGGAGCGGGTTCAGATTCGTTCAAATCAAGTTCATCAATCATTAATTGCCGAACTGTTTTAAGTTCGATCTTTTTCAGTTTGAATTTTTTCTCACATACTGACCTTAAAAATTATAAAATTATCATTTCCTTTAATTTTTAAGAAAAACTTAATTATGTATTATTTTAAAATTTACAAAATTCCAATATGCTTCCTTTTCGCTTCCTCAGTGCTTAATGAAGTAGCAACTGTACTTCCAGGTTGAATAATATAAAATGATTTACTTTGATCATTATCATCAAAATGCTTAAAATCTGGTTCTAAATTAAAAAAAATAAATAAATAAAAATAATAAAAAAACCTATAAGACACTCATGTTCATGTCCCCAAATCACCACATCAAAAAAAGGAGGAATACACTTGAATGAAAGATGTGATTTTGTACTTCGTAGTTTGCTACGAGGCGGTCGATTTTGATGAAGTACAAGAATATTAAACCAATCACCTGTGTCTGGACGTTTAAATGTAATCCTTCCTTCTAAAATTTTTTTTATTTTAAAAAGATAAAAGTGTTTACTAGATAATGCTCGAGCTAAACGATCGTCACGTTGACTTCCTATTCCATACAATGCAATTTTGGTATTACCACGTTGCAAAAGTATTGGTGAAATTTCAATCTAGTTATCATTTTATTTTTTATAAATTTAATTCTAAAAACCTGATCCAAATCGCAATATTTCCCAAATAAGTTTAACAGACCAGACTCATGAAGAACATCAAGTGCTGATAATCCCTAAAAAAATTAAAAATTAACTCCTATTTGTCTTATGAAAATCAGAATAACAATTTTGGATTATTATTTATTATTGAAAAATAAAATATAAATAATACCTTCCCAGACAGATCGTCATGATTGCCGTGAATAGTAAATATAGGCATAGTGATTCGCAAATTCTCGTCAAGATAATTTACAGATGGAAAATTGCTGTGCTGAAAATTAATTGTAGGATCAGAAACAAAATCCAAGTCAGGCTTCTCTCCTTGTGTGCAAAAAGTTCGTAAAAGACGAACAACTTTTAATTGTGTTTCACGTGACGGGTGATTCTCATGAAAAAGGTCACCTCCTATTAAAATAATCTAAAATTAATTTAAAAATCAAAAAATACCTAATAACACAAAATCAACTTTAGACTCCTTCGCTGTTGAAAGAACTAAATAATAATAATCAAAATAATAATAAACAGCTCATGTCAGCACTTATTATTCGTGATATTTTTTATTTTAATTTCCTATTAATCTAATAAAAAGTTAAAATAAAATTATTACCTTCACGTAATGAATCAAAAGAATCATTTCCTATATATTGCTTATTTTCTCCATATCCAGCATGAATATCAGAAGCAATTAAAAATCTAACTATGTCAGCATCTAGTGCCATTTTTTAAGAAAATTATTTTCTAAAAAATTAATATAATTTTATAATAACTAAATATATTCTCATTTCTTTACAAAAATAATTTAAAATAAATTACCAGTATATTAACAATTAATTTAAATGCTTTATATTTATTATCAAACCAAAAATATTACGCAAATAAGAAAAAAACTTTAATAATAATAAGTATGATGGATGTGGATTATCACAACATTATATATACTTAAATAAACAATAGTCAATTGTTTTTATTAACCCCCAAACCAAAGCAAATAATTAAAAAACATAATAAAACAAACAAATTCTCAACTATATAATTAATATGTCCTTAAAAGTGAAACAAAATAATTGTGTGGAATAATATAAAATGGAATTTGCGATATAGTTAAGTCAAATATATTTTCTTCTTATTATTATTATTATTTCACAATACTTCATTTATTAAAAGGAAAAGTAGCATACGCAGGTGCCGCTCCAAATGGTGCAGAAGGAAGTGAACCAGACTGATATGTAGAGTTATGAACAGATGATGGATAGGCTTGTAACATTAGTTGAGGTTCCACTAAGAAAAAATAATAATTATTTTTTTATATATGAACTAATCGTTACTAATATTTCCTGAACGTTGTTGTTGTTCCTTAACTTCTTCCTTTCTTTCAGCTTCTGCCCTTTCAAGTCGCTCCAACTGATAAAAATATTTATAATTTATTGTTAGTTAAATTAAATACCCGAGAGCCAAAGTCACGAACAGTTTGTATCATAAAAGGCATAGCACAATTAACAATTTTGTGTCTCCAAGCTAATTCTAGTACAACATCTGGTTTCAAAAGATCATAACATTTATATAGAAGAGCAGAGAAACAATCATTGAGTCCTTCTAGCAAGAAAAATTTCATCAAACCCTCAACAACCTCTGGTTGACGGCTTTCTGCTGCATAATCCATCGCATCCTAATTAAAATTAAAAAATTAAAGTAAAATTTATAAACATTAATTTACCGAATAAAGTTTGTCTCTTTTACAAATTTCTACTGATTGCTTCCAACGATTATTTCCTTTGTAGAGATAAGCAGATATTCGACGAAATTCAACCAATGAATGTTGTTCAAGTTGTTGAGCCAATGCAATATTGTCAAAATTATCATAAGTTTCAATACTGGCTTTCAATGATTCATAATCTTCGTCATCAATAAACAATTGATTAAGGCATTCGTTGAGTGCTTTGTTGTTAAAGTTCTGAACATGACGAAGATATGGCTGGACGAGCGAGAGATCGCCAGCTAAAAGTATTTTTTATTTAAATTTTAATATAAAATACATTTTTGGAAGAACATAACAGTCCGAGTTTGGTCAAGTCTAGGTGACAAAACCATCAACAAATCGACCAAAAGCATTGGCTTGTAATCCAAATAAAATTGAATTGCCTTGTAGTATAATTCAACATTTGCAACCTATTAATTTAAATAATTTATCAACATTTTAAATGACAAATACAAACTTTTGTAATAATTTCTTTAAAGTGTTGTTCACGCCAAGCTTCCGTAGGATGTTGAATCATTGTAATCACTGCATTATCATATTCTTCATATTTATCATATAAAAATACAAGCTCAGACCATAAATGAGCACATTCCGCAGCGCGTAAAACCTTTAAAAAAAATTTTAATTAAATTTAAAAAAATATAACCTTTGGAATATTAACACGTGACCAAAACAATTCCAAATGTTCACGCATTTTTTCAGATTTGAACTTGCTGTAAAGTATAGCCAACTCTGTAAACATTCCCATATGCGCTCGTTCAAGCCCCAAAGCAGATTCTAATAGAGTAATAAGTTCTTCAAAGTGGCCACGATTCTGGTAATAGTTTATTAATTCTTCCAATTCATCAGCATGCACAACAATATGGAGACCGCAAATTTGAGCAAGTCGAAATTCTTTATGATTTACACAAGCAAAACAAACCTAAAAAATTTCAAAAATAAAGTTAAAAAAATATTAAATATACTTGTTTCCACGTCTTTGTAGAGTTTGCCTTTCGAGCAGCATCCACAGCACCCGCAAAGTCTCCCAATTCTACCAAAGTAGTTGAAAGTTTAGCAAAATTGCTAATGCTATTAAATAAAATCCGAGCCGCATCGTTCATTCCTTGTTCGGTGCATCGATCACCAACCTGCTGAATTTGGGCATGGTTTGGTTCAGCGATGAATTCTTCAAGATCCGTCAGACGACCAGTCTTTGCATAGGCAAAACACAGTTCAGTTTCAATGAATGATTCACGCGACTTCTTCCGAGCCATTTGAAGGTATCGAACAAGATCTTCCCAATGATTGGTTTCTTCACATTTTTTAGCTACATCTATAAAAGCACTTGGATCATCAGCTTTAATGAAGGAATCAACAGCTTCTTTTACAATTCCATCCATTAATTGTGCTTTGGCGAGTGCAGCCCAAACTGCTGGTTCGTTTACTTTTTCGGCAAATTCATAAGCCCTGTCCAAATTTTTAACATGTTCAATTAGAACCTAAAAACATGGATATTGAAAATTTACAATAAAATTTTAAAGAAATACCTTAATTGCTGAAGCATTAACACCAAATTTGCGAAATATCGCAAAAGCTTCCTCGTAGAGGTGATTTGTAATGGCAATGGCAGCAATGTCTGGTGCATCATAGTTATCAAGCTTTTGAATATATTCCATTACTCGTGAAGGATCTGCTCTCATTGCAGTAAGAATAAGCAAATTTTGGAGATTTCTGTGTTCATTACAAGTTGAAGTATCAAGTACAATTTTTTCAAGTAATTCAATTAATTCGTTTGGGAGATCTGCTGCCATAAATGCTTTAACAGTGTAGGTAATATCATCAGCATCTTTAGTTTCAGAGAGTGCTGTTTGAACAACTTGATCAATTAATTGTCGTCGATGAGGATTGTCAACTTTAAGTACTTCAGCCCAAAGCTCATAATCGCGGCGACGTACCAAGTAACGTGCAAGATTTTTAAAGAGAGAATTCTCGTTACAAACCTTAAAAGTAAAGTAAAAAATCACAAAAGGTATTGATTACAGAAATTAGCTCGGCATCACATTTACCACGTTCATATGCAACCAAAGCAAAATGTGGATCACGTTTCTCACAGTATTTACCAATAACTTTTGAATCATAATATTGATTTTCACGAAGATAACGTTCAGGATTGTTGTTAGAATCAATGTAAATTTTAGCAAGAGCATTGTGTGTAGCCTGGTCTAAATTGTTTTCTTGAACACGGTTTTCTAACCAAGAACTTAGCAGCTTCAAGCTTAAAAGGTTTTAATCAAAACAAAAATAATCATAATAAGACACACCGATTTCTTTTCTCTACTTCCTCAACAAGTTCGTCAATATCAAATTTTCCACGTGTATTTTGAATTAATTGCTTAATGGTATCTTCACTACAATCAACATCTAGCAATGCTCCAACAACAATAGGAAGACGTTTAGGATTCACTTTGCTTACAAAAACCTCAATCGATTTCATTTGATTACTCCGATACAAATAAAGAACAAGATCATGAACCATATCATAACGATCGCAAACAATTATCAATGGTAACTAAACAATAAACAAAAAATGTATAAAAGAATCTTCAAAAATCAAAAAAAATTATGCCTGGTCAGTCAACTTCGCTTCCTTCAAATATGTCTTTACACGTTCAGCATCATAGTAGTTTGATTCACGACAAATTCGCTCAACTTCTTTAACATGCCCGGCTCTAGTAGCAGCCTTTTTGAAGAGAGAAGGTAAAATTTCAATTAATAAAAAAATAATTAAATACTTGAATATATTTGAAGTGGACCTCCGGATCTTGACTGAAATTAACAATTGAACCAAGATAGTAGAAAAGGCCTTCATAGCTTTTAAACGATTCAAACAAGTCAATAAGCGCTTGGGTAGTTAATTGTTCAGAGTATTTGGACGCAATCTGGACAACAATTTGCAGACTCTGGCGCAGATTTGCTTGCAACATTGCTTTTAAACATTCCAACGAATCTTGGACATTAAGCCGGCCAAAATAATTAATAAGCCACTTAAATGAAAAAATTATTTGAAGAAACTCTTTAAATTTTACCTCAGGGTTAAACAGCGTCGTATGAACAACGGTCCGTTTAATGTCATAAAGGTCAGTAAAATGTTCGAGAGCTCGTTGCAATAAACCAGCTTTTTCGCAAAGTTGTCCAATGGCTGCTCGGTCATAATAGTTGAACATTCGATTGCCTAAGATTGCATCGGCAACTTGAGGATTCGAAAGAAGATTCATTTCCAATAGACGAGTCTGAAGATGACCTTGAGTTTCATTATCTCCCTTAAGCGCCTCCAATAAGAATGCAGTGCACTGCTGAATATTTCCGATCTCAACAAAACAATCAACAATCTAAAAACGGGAAACAAGTTAAAAGAATTAAAGAATTAGTTTAAACCTGATTAATATCAGCCAAAGGTTCACCATTAGGTCCCTCGCTAACCAACATTTGAGCAAATGTTGCAGCATTCTCAGGATGTGTCCGCAATACTTGACGCATTTGAAAAAGATAATCTGGCTCATAATTTGCTTTTTTAGCGTAGAGGATAATCTTATCGAATTGGCCCATTTCTGCAAAACATTGTACAACTTTATGTGGCACACTTCCACGCAGATAAATGCTTAATGCGAGATTGATGTCATATTGTTTCACCAAGTCACCCAAATCTTCACTGCATTCTAATTTATTTTCAGAGATCCACTTTTCGACGAGTTGTTTTCTACCCTAAAATATTAATCATACACTTTAATATTTTAGGTTTAAATTCAAACCTGAACTAAAACAGGACGACAAAGTTCCAGTGATTCATATTTGTTTAATGAGCCTTGTTCTAACAAGGCATTGAAATAAATGAGGAGTGGATAATTCGATTTTCCTTGTTGTGGAACAGAAACATTGAATTTTTGCAAAGTTTGTGGCGTTCTAAGGATGTTCTGTGGCGCTGTTGCAGCCACTTTTGCAGCCTCGGGGTAATTTCCATTTCCAATTAATAAATTAAATTTGCGAACAAAAAGTTCTTCAGCACCAGACAGATTACAACGAGTAGCCAATTTTAAAGCCAAATCTGGATTTTGCAATTGCTGAGTGACATATGGGATGACAGTTGTTTCGTCCAAACAGACAGAAAGAACCTATTGTTAAATATAAATATCTATAAAATTAAATAACTATTAAACCTGTCCAGCTCTATTAATACCAAGAACGCCATTAGTAGCAGTGTGTTCAGTAGTTATGAAAATTGTATCAGTCGAAATGCGAACTGTGTAAATTGAAAATCCTGTTTCAATGTCGAAAACGTGAACATAACCATATTTGGTGATCATATATATAATTCCATAACTCGAAGACGCCTAAACAAATAATTCACATATTTGTTTAATTGTAAATTCATGAAGGCAAAACTTAATTTTCTAATGTATAAACCTGCATAGAAAGAGGAAAGTCAGAAGCAGCATCACTCGGATAAACAACATCAATTGCTTTCTTTTGGTATGGCTGGTTTCCGGAAGTTTGAGAAACTTCAACAATGTGCAACTAAACAAATTTCTGCTTCAAGTTAAATATGAAAGTATGGGACTCATATGAGAGCGTTGTCCCATACAAGTGCACGAATTTTAAATAAAAAAATATTTAAAATAACCTTTCCTCCAGTTGCATTTCGCAAAGAAAAACAGACAAGATTGCTGGGATGAGGATTTCCTTCAACCTTGAACTGAACAAAACAAGCAGCATGACCTTCAATCGCCTGTGAAACTTTTCTCTCTGTGCTGTACAGTTGCATTGCCCCGACAATACGACCATCCTGATTTTTAAAACTATTATAGAAAATATGAAAAAGTACTTTAGATGAAATTCCCACAAGAAGAAGAAACTTTCCGTCAGCATCAGATCGATAATTGATAATTTCTGTAGTCTGCAAAGTTGAATGCCGGTCAAATACTTTGGTTGGTGTAGGATCACCTTGAAAACAATAAATGTGTACAATATTAAGAAATACCGCTTAGCGTCCAATGGAACACCGATGTCTCCGTCACAAAACCAATAGTATTTGTATTTATCCACGTCCAAAATTTTACATCGTCTGCTCCATTATAAGCTCTTATTTTGGCCTTTAACTCCAAATCAAATATTTGAAGATTCTTAAGCACTAAAACGAAGAAGCTAAGAAAATTAACATGAGAATATTTACGCTTGAGAGCCAAAATTCTAGAAGTTGGATGCATCATAATCGAATCAGCGCTAATTGGTTTTCTAAGAATGTCAGTAGGATTTGCAATGTTTATAACAACGGCCTGTGCCGAATCACCGACTGTCTCTCTGACAACAATATATTTGTCAGATTCCATTGTCACAAATCCAAAGCTTATATTATTCGGACTGATTCCAGCCTTTTGGAGCTAAAAATAAAATTTACACGAACCATAATTGCCTCTAATTTATAAATAAAGCTTACGGAGAAGAGTTCTTGAAAACGAATTGGTATCAATGAAGCCATTTTAAGTCTAAAAATAAAATAATTACATTGGATTTTTTTATTTTTTATTTATTTAATTTTAGCAAAAACACTAAGAAAAAAAGGGGGGAGTTCATATTTATTTTAAATAGTTTACTCTTTTTTAAAACACCACGTAATACCTTTAATCAAATAAATATAAATATAATAATCACTAAAACTTTAAATAAGAATGAAATTTTTAAAGATTCATCGTTTAGCATTTTGGTTATAAGAAAGTTTCCAAAACGTAATCTTTAAAAAATAAAAGACAAAATATCTATTTATTTCAAAATATCTAAATAAATCCGACAAGTGGCCGAAAATGCTTCGATTTAATAATGTTAATTTATTCGCCAATTGTTTTTTGTGAGGAAAATAAATATTAAAAAAATTAACTTTTAATTTTAAGATTTTTCATTGGATACATATTTTAAATATTTTTAATTAATTTACATTTTGAATAAGCGATAATGACGCATGAAAATTTTTCGCATAGTCATCAAATGTTTTTCCCTTTTTGCACTTCAACATAATGGCGGCAAAAAAGGAGTGGCTATTTTTACAGAAGAGAATAGATCTGGGGCAAACCGTTTGGTCGATTTTTTGGAAGCCAAAAATTTTATTTTAAGCTTTATATTTCCAATTAAATATATTTTTTGCTTTATTTTCCTTATAATTTTTAATATTAATTTTTAAAAATTTTCAGAGAATCGAACAAAACTTGTAAAATACATTTATTAACGATTAAATAGATTCACACAATTCGAACTTTCTATGCCTTGTAATGATAATCAGACAGTTTGTAATGAGGGAACTACAAGTGTTTTTGATTCAAGTGCTGTACCATCAAGTAGCAGCAGTGCAACTCTTCTTGACGAGAGGCTTGTTAGCATAACTGCAGAAAATGCAAATTCCTGTGCTCAGTCGAGTTCTGCAGAACATAAGAATACTATTGTCAGGACACGTACTGCTGTTTGTTTTAACTTTTTAAAATGGAAATGAGTAACACTCTTTTTCTGTATTCGTTCTGTAGGTCTAATTTCTCTTAAAATCAGCATTTAGGGATTACATTGGGGATTTTCTTTTCCTTTTTCATTAGATTTATTGGAAATCTTGCTCCCACAAGCTTATACACAACTTAAAACATATTTTTAATTTAGTCTTCTCGCTCAACTTCCAATGTACATTCTATGTATTTTTTATCAGGAGAGGACGTTGACGGCGAAAATTTTGTAGACATGGAATCATGTAATTTTTTACAAAATTTCATTTTTATATTTTAATTTTCAGGTCAACTTTATGTTACTCAATTTCGTATAATTATTGTTGCTCATAATCAGAGTGCAATTTGTTCAATTCCTTTGACGGGGGTTGACGTAATTTTTTTCATTAAAAATTGTTTTAAAATTTTATTTTTAGTTGTTAGAGGCAAAAGACGTTGTTGGACTTCAAATTAGCTCCAAAGATGGTAAAATAATCAAGTTTGTTTTTATGATTTTTTTCTTAAAAATGTTATAAAATCTAAGGCTTCGAGCCGATAATTCAGAGACTGCCTGTGCTTGGTACAAAAAGTTAATGCAAAAGACATGCGTAGTTAGAGATTTAGAAAGTATTTTTGCTTTTACTTTTTTCTATCATGCATCAAAAAAGCCACCAAATTGGTTGCGAAAAGAAACTAAACGGCTTTCTACTTATGAACATTTGCACAATGAATTTAGGTTATTTTATTGATATATTTTTTAAAATTATTTCTTCAGACGTTTAAAATTGCCGGATGATAATTGGCGTATTTCGGTTAAAAATGAAACATTCGAGTGAGTTATTTTTTAAATATATTTTATTGACCTTATTTAAAGAATTTGTCCGACCTATCCTCAATTTTTGTTTGTTCCAAAATCTGTGAGCGATGAAGATCTAAAACAAATGTCCTTTGGCCGTTGTTATCGTCGATTTCCTACGGTTGTTTGGCGAAACAAACGTAATGGAGCTGTTCTTTTGCGAAGTAGTCAACCTTCTATTGGATTTTTTGGATTGACAAACGAGTTAAAATTTTATTTAAAATATTTCAAATATTTATTTTTTTTAGAAAAGATATTTCTCATTATGAGCGAATTCGTTCTGCGATCTCTCCAGGTTTTTAAGGGAATTTTATTTTTATAATTATTTAGACCCAAATAAAAAATTTCTCATTGTTGATGCTCGCTCATACACCGCTGCTTGGGCTAATAGAGCTAAAGGAGGCGGATTCGAAGGACCAGGTATATTTTCCTCGTTTTTATCGATAAAGATATTTTTTAGATACTTATCCAAATGCAGATGTTATATTTATGGGATTAGCCAATATTCACAACATTCGTTATAGTTTCCATCAACTTCGCCAAACTCTCAATGGCGCTTTAGATCCGAACATTTTCCTTCAAAATTTACAGTCCACTCTTTGGTTGCATAACATTTGTCAGTTGTTTAATTCTGTTGAACGATGTTTAAAAGCTTTGTGTAATGAAGGTTATTAGTTTAAATTATATTTAAAATTATATTTATATTTTCTTTTTTAAGGTATTAGTGTTCTCGTTCACTGTTCAGATGGTTGGGATCGTACAACTCAAATTGTTTCATTATGTATGCTTATAGCTGATCCATATTACCGCACTTTTGATGGGTTTGTGCAAATAAGTTGCCAAATCTATTTATTTTTATTTTTTCAGTTTTGAATTTTTAATTCGTTGGCAATGGGTAGAATTTGGACATAAATTTTCCGATCGCAGCGGTATCCTTAATGCTGACGACAATGAAAAATGTCCAATTTTTCTTCAATTTTTGGATTGTGTTTACCAACTTTGGGAGAAGAATACTGATCAATTTGAGTTTAATCGACGTTATTTGGTTTTCTTTTTTAATTTTTAAATTATATTTTTGTCTATTTAGATGAAGCTTGCCCAACATACATTTTCTGGTCTTTTTGGGACTTTTCTTTTTAATTCTTTAAAGGATGCAATAAAGAATGGTTGCGATCCAAACGATACAGACGAACATAGACATCGTTGTTTTCAAGTTTGGGCTTATTTGGGAAAACACAATACAGAGTAATTAATTTTTAATTAAAATTATTTTTTTTAATTTTTTTAAAGATTTCGTAATCCTGCCTTTCGTGAAGATTATGCAGGTGGAATACTTCGTTACCCAAAAACATTACCTGAATTTTTGCTTTGGAGAGATGCTTATTGTTGTACATCTGATCAAATGTTAATTAATAATCCGGTAAATTAATTATAAAATATTTAATTTGATTATAAGATTATTTATTAGGGTTTATATTAGAAAATTATTATTATTTAGAAGCTTTGTATGAATCTTTCGAAATTATTTATTTTTATACATGATAATTATTTTTATAAAATATAGAATGAACTTTCTCATCAAAATACGGGAACAGGCAGCACACAAGATATTTATTCTGATAAGGCAAATAATGGACTTTCAAGATCTCAGGTTTTAATAATTTTTAAGCATAATTTAAAAATTTAATAATTTTTAGTCAGCAGCCAGTCTGACCTCTTTAGTTGAACAAACCATGAATTTATCAACTCCTATCCCATCTCCAGGGTATTTATTTTATTTGATATTTTTTAAATTTATTTCAGGCCTTCCATTGGTTTTGGTATTTCTTGTGGATCACCAAGTATTGGACATTCTACAACAAAAATACATGATAATTGTACTATTGGTTCAATTAATGCAGTTTTTTGTCAGGTTTTTATTTTTATATAAAGAATTATTGGTTATAATTATTTTGTATTTTCTCTAATTTCCAATCTGATTTATATGATCTAAAATTAATTTTGATCATAAAATGTAGAGTTACTATGTCAAATCTTATCAATTTTTATGTACATTAAGAAAACATTTAATAAATATTTGAAATAATTGTTTTATATTTAGAAATGCTTGGATGTAGATGGACTTTCTCGAGTACCTCCACAATTTGAGGATAAAGTTTTGAGACGTATTTATGATCTTGAAAAGGTTTCTTTTTAATAAAATAAAATTAAAAAAATAATAATTTTAATTAAGCAACTTGGGAAGTTTAATCCTCCACCATCAAATAATATTAATTGCCAACAAAATATTTCATCAATGCGAGACACTTTTATTAATGGAAAATATACAAATGAAAATTTTAATTCAGTAAAATAAAATTATTAATATTAAAATAATTTTATTTAATAATTTAAAGAGACGAATGAGAAATGAAAGTCTTGAATCTTTTGAAGTTTTGCCTGAATGTTGTCGTTTAAAACATCACTCAAGTTCTTCATTGACTAGCGTAATTCAGCCTTCTTCAGTTTCTTCTAACTCAACAACTATTAGTGATTATGTTCCAAACGGAAATAATTTTTGGTTAGTAAAATAATTTATACAAATAAAATTATTTAACAAATTCCTTTCCATTATTATTGTAATAATTATTTAAAAAAAATATTATTTTTAGTAAGAATGGAACGCTTTCAGAGACTAATGAAATTAATTATTCGGCAGAACGTTTGGAAGTGTTATCACCATCTAATGAATAAAAAGGAGTACAAAATTTAGGAACAGAGGAATTTTTTAAATTATAAACTGTCCAGAAGAAATAAAAAAATAATTATTATAACTACTAAATTGTTTAGAAACTTCTTTTCTAATATTATAACAACTAGAAATTCCTGTAAAATCCTCTCATTACTTTCTAAAACTCTCTTATCTCTTTTTTGGGTTTTCACATCTCATAATTATTTTTATATAAATTTTTTGCTCATTTTAAAAATGGCAGCAGTTTTTTTATTGATTATTTTTTCAATTTTTTAGTTTAAGAACAGTTCTTTTAATTTTTTCTTTTCTTTCTATTTACTATAAGTAAATATATATTTTGTAAAATTATATATATTTTTCTTTTTTTTCTTATAATTTTATTTCTTGAGGACCATTAAATATATTTTTGGTTGTTGGTTATAAGTAATTGATTAAAAATAAATTAAAAATTTTGGTCTAAAAGTGTATATTATTTTTTTTATTAATTTTCAATGAAAAAATAGAATTAGAAGAAATGTGATTAATTCCAGTAATAAATTAATATAAATATTTATAAATGTATAGATTATATTTAAACAAATCATTAAATTAAACGCGTGGTAAAAGAAAAGAAAGTTTCAATGAAAATAATTTATTTTTATTTATTATTTCAATGAAAAAATGAGTTAAATGTCGCGTGTGCCTGATGCAATAAAAATAATAATAATTTTCTACTAAATACATGTCCTCCAATGAAAAAATAAATAGAAAGAAAATAAAATAATCAAATCAACAATTCTGTTATATATTTTTGCGCATTTTTTAAAATATTAAAAAATTAAAATTTTTATTAATAATTAATTAAAAATAATGAAAGAAAAAAAAGAAGAATATTCTCGTTTTGTTTGTTTTGATCATATTCGTTTTTGGGTTGGAAATGCTAAACAGGTAAAATAGTTAAAAGATTAGAAACGAATAAGCTTCAATCCAAAGCCCTTAGTCAGACATTTACCAACTTAACTACAAAGGGCTTATTTGATTTTCCTTTTATTCATCCTTAAATGGTTAATAAAACATTTTAAACTTATTTTAGCTTTCTTGACTTCAAAAAATAAAGATTTTTCTTTAATTTTAAAAAATTATTTTAAAGTATTTGCAAAAATATTTTTAAAATAAATTTAGGCTGCTCATTGGTATTGTATTAATTTTGGTTTTTATCCCTTTGCCTATAGAGGACTTGAAACTGGTAGTCGAAGGTTAAAAAATATTTAAATTTAATTATTTTTTAATTTAAAGAACTGTTGCCCATGCAATAAAACAAAATAAAATTATTTTTGTTTTTGAATCTGCTCTTTTACCTGAAAATGAAGAAATTGGAAAACATTTAATTAAACATGGAGATGGTTTTTTTTAAAATAAAAATAAATATTTTATTTTAAAAATTAAAAAAAAGGTGTAAAAGATGTAGCATTTGAAGTAGATAATTTAGATTGGATTATTGAAAAAGCAAAAAATTGTGGAGGGAAAATAATTGAGGATATTTATGAAGATACAGATGTTAATGGATCTGTTAGAATAGTAAAAAGGGGAAATTAATTAATTTTTAATTTAATTATTATTTTTAAGGCATCAATTCAAACGGTAAATTAATTAATTATTTATTTTTTTAAATTTTATAATTAATAAATAATAAAAAGTATGGAGATACAATACACACATTAATTGAAAGAAAAAGATATAAAGGAATATTTCTGCCAGGATTTAAATTAATTAAAAATGAAGAAACAATTGAACCACTTTTGAGTATTTTACCATCACCAGAATTAAATTTTATTGATCATTGTGTTGGAAATCAACCAACTTTAATGATGGAAACTGTTGCACAATGGTTTTATTTATTTAAAAATATTGGGAATTTTTAGAGAAATATGTACTTATTAATATTTTATTTATTTTATACCTAAACTGAAGCAAATAATTAAACTCTCCTTATAAATTGGAAATATTAATTAATTAATTATTAAATATATTTATATAAATTAAGAATTAGTTTTTATAAAATAAATATATTTAAATTAAATAATTAATAAAATATATTTATTTAATTATTATAAAGAAAGTGTCATCGGGGAGTTTACTATAATTGTTGTATATATTGACAAATATACATATAAACAGATATAAATAATATTTATCCAAAGTAAATACAATTAAAGATGAAGTTGAGAAATAGCAATAGGAATATTGGGTAATAACAATGAGACAATATTAAATAATGAAAGACTGGAGTGAACCTTTTATAGTAATAACAAAATAGTGCTTTTATAGTAGTGTAACTCCACTACAAATTAGAAAGGACAAATATTCTAAATTAAATAATTAATAAAATATAAATATATTTATTTATTTATTTATTTTTATGTATGAACGTGTATTAGCTTTTCATCGTTTTTGGTCTGTCGATGAAAATATTATTCACACAGAATATTCTGTTTGTTTTTATTTTATTTTAATTAAATTAATTAAAAAAAGGCTTTAAATTCAATTGTAATGGCAAATAAAGAAGAAACAATAAAAATGCCAATTAATGAACCAGCAAAAGGAACAAAAAAAGCAATTTCACAAATTCAAGAATATATTGATTTTTATGGAGGTTCTGGTGTTCAACACATTGCTTTAAATACTTTAAATATAATTAAAGCAATTGAAATACTTAAAAATAGAGGATTACAATTTTTATCAATTCCAGATTCTTATTATTTAAATTTAAGAAAAAGACTTTTATCTGCTGGAATTAAAATTAAAGAAGATTTGGATAAATTACAAGTAAATTAAATTAAAATAAAAATAATTTATTAATTTAAATTTTAATAAAGAAACTTAAAATTCTTGTTGATTTTGATGAAAATGGTTATTTACTTCAAATATTTTCAAAACCTTGTCAAGACCGTCCAACACTTTTTATTGAAATTATTCAACGAAATAATCATCAAGTTTTAATTTATTTTAAATTTAAATTAAATTTAAATTAAAAAAAAAGGGATTTGGTGCTGGTAATTTTAAAGCATTATTTGAGTCAATTGAAGCTGAACAAAATGAAAGAGGAAATCTTTTTTATGAAAATGTAGAAAAAGGAGGAGAAAAAAAATAAATTTAAATAAATTAATTAACCTAAAATATTATTAATTTTTTTAAAAGGAGAAATTATCTTCTTTTTTTTTTAAATTTTTTAATTAATTAATTTTTAAATATAATATGATGCATAATTGAAGAATTAGGTAAAAATAAAAAAATAAAAATATTTTATTTTTAATTATTTAAAAATTTAAAGAAATAAAAAAAAATTAAAATAAATATAAAATAAATATTTAAAAATAAAAAAGGGATGTCAAACAAATAAATATTTTTTTTAAATTAATTAATTTAATTAAAATAATTATTTAAAAAAAAATAAAAAAGTAAAAAGGAATAAAAATTAAAAATAATAAAAATAAAAAATAAATTCTAAATATTAATTCTGAATTTAAATTATTTTTTAATTTAAAATAATTATTTTGTTCTTCATTTTGTTGTTGATAAATTAATAATTTTTTAAAAATTGTAAATTTAATTAATTTTGTAATTAAATATTTTGAAAATAATTGAATTATTAAAGAAATTAATGTAAAAATTAAAATTAATTGAATAAATATTACTAAATTTAAATTTAATTAATTAATTAATTTATTTTTACCAATTTTTGGTTTCTCTCCTGCTGGCGGAGGTAAAATTTGTAAAATATTTTTTAATAAAATTAATTCTAAAATAAAATTAAAAAATAAAAGTCCAATAGAAAATTCAATTTTAATTGATAAAAAAGATAAAAAAATAATAATTAAACAAATAAAACAAGGCAATCCAATTCCAATTAAAAATTGGGGAGAATTTCTTTTTAATTTTAAATTTAATAAAATTAATGTCCTAAAAAATATTTAAAATTAAATAATATAATTGCAAAAATATATAAAAAGAAATTTTTAATATTTTTTTAAATCCAATTATTTTATTCCTTTTTTTTTAATTTGGAAAAATTAAAATAGACCATAGGGAAGAGAATTTTAATTTTTTTAGTAATTTAAATGCTTTTTTAAAAAATATATTTAAAAATAATAATTAGTTATAATATATCTCTGAGTGGTGTAGTGGTTAATGTGTTTGACTTTTGATTAATGGGTGACAAGGTTCGATGCCTGTTGGTGGTCGGTATTTAAATTATTCCCTTTTGGATTATAAAAAATAAAAAAATTTCTTTTTAATTTTTTGACAATTATATAATAATTAATTTAAATAAATTAACCAAGTACTCTGTGATTCGTAAGCATTAATTGGTCTTTCATTTGAATATTTTCTATAACTTTTATAAAAACTTAAATTTGTATTAACTGATAATAATTCCCATTCTTGAATATTTTTTTTAATTGATTGACTACCCCAACCTAACATTACTGAAGGTTCCAAATTATAATAACTTAAATTAATTTAAATTAAATAAAATAAATTAAATAAAACATTGCTAATTCAACTTCACTCATTACATTTGTTGTATATAAACGAGATAAAAAAATAATAAAAAATTATTATTTTTTAATTTTAAAATAAATAAATAATTACCAGAACATGATTGTTCATCATTTGGATAATCCCTTTTTTAAAATAAATTAATTAAATAATTATTTTAATTAATTAAAAATTACTTAAAATCAAAATTACAACCAACACGAACAGAAAATGTTGGATAACTTTCTACCTTTTTTTAAATTAAATTAAATAAATAAAATTTAATTTAAATAATTACTTTTGTTTTATTTGGTGTAATTGATGTTAATGTTGCATGTGATCTTTTAGATATCTTTTTTTAATTAATTAAATTTAAAAAATAAAAAAAAATAACTTCAAAATATTGATTAACACCAGAAACACTTAAAAATAATTAATTTATTTATTAAATTAAAATAAATAATTAATTAATTATAACCTATTAGCAATTCGTAATTCTGGTTGCCAAATTTCCCTTAAAAATATTAATTAAATAAATAATATTAATTTAATTAATTTACCAATGTTTAACCATTGTTGTACGAACATTATTAAATATTGAAGGATCCCAAATAGCTATTTCATCAAACCATGTCATACTGTAAATTAATTAAATTAATAATATTTATTTTAAATTAAAATTAACTAAATATGTCCATTCAAAAACATTGTTTGTTGAATTTGATCTATTGAAAAATGCCTTAAAATTAATTTAAATTAAATTTAAAAAATAAATAAAAAGAAAACATTAAATAAGCATGAAATAAAATAGTTGTTGGCTTAGATTGGTTACGTACTGGCCTTATTTTTCTATCATATTTTTTAAATATTGCCTTTTGTAAATTTGTTTGTTCTTGTGCATATGTTTTATTTGCTATTTCTTTAATTTATTTAAATTAATTTAAATTAAAAATAAAATTAAAAACCTTCAGCAATTTCATTATTATTTTGTAAATTATTATTAGAAAATTCTGAAGTTTGTATTTGACAATTATTTATTGAAAATAAAATTAATAAAAAATAAAAAATAAATATTAAAAACATTTTAATTATTTTATTTATTTATTTATTTTTATTTATTTTAAATTAATTTCTTTTGTTTATAAAAATATTAATTAATTTATTTGTAATTTAATATATTAACAAAATATTATATAAACAAATAAATAAACAAATTAATATTATATAAATTTAAAAAAAAGAAAAAGGAAAAAAGGGAACATTTTAAAAAAATATTTTTTTAAAAAAAAAAAGAATAAAATTCAAAATATTTTTTTTCAATTTTTAAGTTAAATAAATATAAATAAAATATATTTAATTTATTTTTAAATATTTGTGATATTGAATTTGAGCGTAACCTTTAGAAAATAAAATGAGAAATAATGTAAAGGCTTTTCAAAAGGACTTAACAATTAAAAAATAATAATTAGTAAAATCGACTTTTCGAATTAAATATAAATTTCAAAATTGTTTTAGTTATTTTAAAATATTTGCCAGTCTACCTAGTTTAGTGCCAAATAATAATAATTAATTGTTTTTTACTAGAGCCCAGCTCTGTCGATTTTTTTCGATTTTTAACCGACGGATACGTTTGTCCGGGCTTTATGAGATAAAAAATTAAAAATATTTATTATATTTGTTACAGAATTCTCTTAATTTAATTTTAAAAAAACTTTAATTTTAATTTAATAAATTTATTTTTTAATAATAAAAATTAACAGTAATAATAATATTAAATTAAATTATAATAAAAGTTTTTCTCCATATTTAAGTTTTTGTCCAGCTTCAATACAAAAATTAATATTTTTTGGAGCTTCAAAAATCTTTAAAAAAATAAATATTTAATTTAAATTAATTAAATTAACCAAAACAATTGCTGAACCCATTCTAAATTCTCCTATTTTTTCTCCTGGATTTTTTTTAATAATTTTATCAAATTTTGTTTTTTCTTTTATTTTTCTATTTTTTTCTTCTTCCTAAAAAATAATAAAATAATTTAATTAATTTAATTAAAAAACATTAAAAATAATAATATTTCCAACAAACATTGCTGCTACTGCTGTCATCTTTTTTTAATTAAAAATTAATTATTTAATTAAAATTTAATTAAATTACTGAAAAATATCCAAATTTCCATTCTCCAGATAAAACAATTCTTTCATTTTGACAAAATAATTTTGGATTTTTTAAAAAATTTGAAGGCCTAACAGATTGATAAAAACCAGAAAAATGTATTTTATCGAAAATATTCCTTTTTTTTAAAAAATAATTATTTTTAATTAAATTAAAAAAACCATTTTGTTGGGGAATGAAAAGCTTTAAATTAATTAAATAAATTAATTTTATTTAAAATATAATATTAAATACTTACCATGATAATCTCCTGGAGCTAAATAAATAATTAATTGATATAAATCATTTTCTTTCTTTTTTTAAAATTATTTTTAAAAATTAATTAAATTAAAAATACCTTTATTTTATTTAAATTATTATTTGATCCAATAAATTCATTTAAATTATAATCCTTTTTTTTTAATAAAATTAATTAAAATATATTAATTAATTATACTTGTCCTTTTACACATTCAATACGTTCATTTTCTATTTTTCCAAAATGTAAAACTTAAAAATAAAAATAAATAAATAATATATTTATTTTAATTATTTTTTTATAATAAAAAATAAATTTAAAAAAATTTAGACAAAATTGATAATTTTTAAACTAAAAGAAAAAACAATATTAGAGGTTAACTAAAAAATTTAAAATTAAAAATAAATAAATAAATTTTAATTTAATTAGTATTTTCCCCTCTTTTATTAAATTAATAAAAATATATTTTTACCAGTTCCATCTGCTGGGGAAACCTTTTTTTAATTAAAAATAAATAAATTATTTAAATTATTTAAAATAATTAAAATTACTAAAAAAGAATTTAAATTAATAGGTCTAATTCCTTCTTTTAATTCTCTATTAAAAAAATGAGAAAATGTTGAATATTTTAATAAAGAAGATTCTTTAGCTTCTTCCATTTTACAATTATATAAATAAATATATAAACCATAAATATATTCACGTAAAAATAAAGGAATTTTTAAATTACAAAATATTCCTGCTCTTTAAAATTAAAAAATAAAAATATTATTTATTTTAAAAAATATTTAATAAAATTAAATTACTTTGGAGAAAGAAAAGTAATCAAAGGAGAACATTGTATTCTAATCTAAATATTTAAATATAATTAAATTAATTAATTAAATAAAATACTCCTAAATTAGAATAATAATGTTTTGGATCTTTAAATTGTCTAAATTCTGGTAAAATATTTAAAGAATAAATTAAAGTCAAAGTTCCAATTGCTCCAGATATTTTTTTAATTTTTGGCCAATTAATTATTGAATTTGACATTTTTGTTGATAAAAATCTCTAAATAAATAAATAAATAATTAAAAAATAAATATTTTAAATATTTACTAAAGAAGAAGAATTTTTTTGAAAATAAATAAAATTAGAAAATATTGTTGTTAATGTTCTTCTCATTTCTAAAATAATATTTAAAAAATATTTAAAATAAAAATAATATTATATAAATATTTAATTTATTTATTAAAAATTAATTTAAAAAATAATAATAAAATATTTAACAATATTTTTAATAAAAATTAAATTTAATAAAATTAAAAAGAATTTAATTTATATTTAAGAGCAGTTAAACAAATAGGAATTGCTTCTTCTGTTCTTATTATTCTACTTCCTTGATCTGGTAAACTTTAATAAAAATATTTAAATAAAAACATTTAATTAAATTTAAATTAAACCAACCAATTAATATAATTTTGAAAATAATCATTTGGATTAATTAAATTAATATTTGGATCAGATTCTATAGCAAATTCTAAACCATTTAATCCTCCAAAAACAATTAATATTTTACTAAAAAAATAATATTTAATTTAATTAAAATAATTTATAAAAAAACAAACCATTCTTCCTTTTTTGGAATATTAAGTAAATCAATTGGTGTTCCTCTCTCTGATGTTCCAACAATAAAATCATAAATATTTGAATTAATAACTTCTGATAAACATTTAGCTATTCTGAATAATAAATATTTAATTAATAATTAAAATTAAAAAATAACCTAACAGAATATCCCCAATAAATTCCTGCTTTTTTTCTTATTTCTTTTGAATTAGTTAAATATCCTTTAATTTTTTTAGATCCTTCAGATTGTTCTTCTAATTTTAAAGTAACTCTTGTATTTGGAGGAATATATTCTTCATTATTTATTAAATTAATATCCTTTTTTTTAAATTAAATATAAAATATAAATTAAAAAAATAAATAAACCTTTTCAAGTCCAACAAAACATTTTTGTCCTTTTTTTGAAGTTTTTTCTAATATAATTCCTTCTCTATAAGGTAAACTTATATCTGTTGCCCTAAGATGATGCATTGAATCCAATGGATTTAAAAGACCTTTTTAAAATTAAAAATAATATAATTATTATTTTAAAAATAATAATTAATACCAGCAAATTGTAATGAATTATGAATTGGAAAAAAGTTTTTTCTTAAATATTGTGGGCACTCCAAATATTCAAAAATCTTTGCCATATACAAATTACCTTTAATTTAATTTTTTTAAAAATATTTAAATTAATTATTTAATTACATTCACAATTATTAGAATTAATTGGTTCTTGTCCACTCCAATTTCCTTTTTTATAATTATCTAATTGTGATTGTTTTAATTTAGCTGTTTCATCAAATATAATAACTTCATCTACACAAAATATAGCTAAACTACGTGCTAACTATTTTTTTTTAAATTAATTTAAATAAAATAAATAAAAAAACCTCTCCAGTAATATAAGCTCTCAATTCTTTTGTTTGTACATTATTTAAAATAGAACCAGGCAAAGCTACACTTAATGAATACCAAGTTTCTTTTTTTTAAAAATATTTTTTAATTATTTATAAATAAATAAATATACTTTGATTTGTTTTAGAAGAAGATATTTGTTTATTATTATTTTGTAGTATTTGTTGTTCTTCAAGTTCTTTGATTGTTTTATTTTGTTTTTCTTGTCTTTCTTTTTTGTGAACTTAAAATTTAAAAAATTAATTATTAAAACAAATATTCTTCTATTTTAATCTAAAATTTCTTTTTAAAATTGTCAAATATAAAAAAACAAATAAATAATAATATTACAAAAACGCCAATTAATGTGTCGTTGAGATGATCCATTTCGATGATTATTTTTAAGCTTTTTTGAAATTAGAAGACGTTCTTTTCTGTTAAACATTTCTAAAATATTTATATAAAAAAAATTCTAAAACAAAAAATAAAAAGTTGAAAATAAATATATTCATTTAAAAAAATAACAAAATTTATTTAAAATTTATTTTTCAAAAAAATACCCGAAAAAACAAACTATAATATTTAAAAAAATATTTTAACAAAATAAATAAATATAATAATTATTTTATTTTTTAATTCTTCTTCTTTCAGAAATTAAATTATTAAAATTAATTCCATTTTGTCTATTATTAATAAAATTTTGTATTAAAAAAAGAAAATATTCCATTAATAATTTTACCTAAAATTATTAAATTTAATAAAAAATTTAAAATTTTTTTATTTACTTTTGATTGATTTAAAAATGCCAAAGTTAAAAATAAAATAAAAGCTAATCCATAATAATTTGCTTTAATTTCAGAATCACTTGAACGATTTTCAGATTTTGGTAAAATTCTTAAAAAATATTAATAAAATTATTTATTATAAATAAAGCCTTAAAAATTAAATTAATTATTTACCTAACATAATTAAATTGAGAATTTGCAAAAAAATTAACAGAAATTAAATTAATTCTATTAGATTGTTTTGAATCAATTAATTCAACATTAATTGAATATTCCTTTAAAAATTAAAAATTAATAATAAATTAATTAAAAATAAATAAAAAAAACTTTTTACTTTTCGATAAAAAGGAAGATTAAAGAAGAAAACTGTTGCAGGACTTTTGATTAATTGTTCATTTATTATATTATTATTTTCTAATAAAATAATTCTAAAACCATTAGAAGAAGATTTAGTAGAAATAGAAGAATTATTATTATTAAAATCAATTTCACCAAGAACTATTGGAGAAGGACGTTCAGAAGGTAAAATTAAAAAATTTATATCCATTTTATTTTCTTTTTCAACCTAAAATATAAAAAAATAAATATTAAATTAAAAAAAAATTACAATAAATTCAATAAGAGGAGGAAATGAAGCAATTTCTTGGCCATCAGAATCTTTTAACGAAATTAAATAATTACATTGAGATTTAAGTCCTTTAATTCGAAAATCACCAGAACGTTGGTCTATTAAGTCTTCTTCCTAAAATTAAATAATATTTAAATAATTATTTAATTCAAAAAAATGTAAAAAAATTAATGAGAATTTAAAATATCACAATTATTATTTTCTAATTGTTTTAATATACTACTAAATAGATTTTTTTAGTAATTAAACATTTTTAACTTTTAAAATGTCAAAAATTTTCAATAAAAAAATTAATTAAAAAACCTGATGATTCTCACATTCAGGAGCTATAGCCTCAACATGAATTGAAAATTTAAAAGGTCTATTTCCAATTGTTGAAACTTTACCAAAAGCACTTTTTTTAAAATATAATTTAATGTACAAATATAATTTAAAAAAAACCTGTAAGCAATTCTTTTTGCTTCTAAAATTAATTCTTTTTCTTCTCCTTCATTTATTTGAACAGAAAAAGAACTTGAATTAAATTTATATTCTTGTAATATTGGAAGAATAAAATAAGATCCAGGAGTCTTAAAAATAAATATATTTTTAAATAAAATATACTAACCAATCCAATAAACTTTAAAAGTCCAGATTCATTTGTAATATTATTTGAACGAAAGTTTAAACCACCACTAATAGAAACAAGAATATCTGGAAGAGGTATATTTGTTTTTTCTTCAAAAAATTGTATTCGAAGTTGAGTTAATTTAATTGAAGTAAAACTTTGTGGATAATTAGGTAATTTAACAAATATAAAACCTTCTTTAATTATTTCAATATTAAAATCCTCAATATTCCAAACAGGTCCAATTCTATAAAATTATAATTTAATAATAATATAATTATTTATTTTATTATTATAAATCATAAAAAAGGCTGAAAAGTAACCAAATCTCCAAAAGAAAAAAAGATGTAATCTCTTCAAATATTTTTAAATAAAAAAATTTCAACAAACTTATAAAATCCTTTATCGTCAGTAAAAGCAACCAAATCATCATTTTTATTTTCTTTATGTGTTGCTTTTACAAAAGCATTTTCAACTTTTGGTTCAACCTTTCCTTGTATAAATTTCCCATTTTGACTATTAAATGAAACTGCTACACCTTCACATTCTCCAGTAAATTCAAAATCTGCTAATTTTGGCATAAATAAAAGTTTATTAGATTCTGGAATAAATTCAAATTTATTTCCAATTTTTGAAAGATTCAATGGAAAAAGAAACATTTTTCCTTTATTAATTGAATATATTTTTTGAGAAAATTGTTCTTCATTAGTTGATTTTTCTCTTAAAAAAAGGAATTTTAATTATAAAAAATAAATAAACCTTAATTTTAAATTTAATGTAGTATCATCAATATCAGTTTGAATAAAAGCAGAAACAGAAGAAATTACAGCAGTTAATATTATTGGAATTTGTGAAGGAATATTAAAAGAATTTTCTTCATTTCCTTCAATTTTAAATTCATAACAAGATTCAATTGAAAAAGAAAATTTATTTTCTTTTTTAAAATAAAGCTGATTTGTTCCTTCATTTAATTGGAATTTTCGTGCTTGTTCAGTTTTGGATTTTTCATTTATAACAGGCCAATATTTCTTTAAAAAAATATTTTAAAAATTATATAAAATTAAAATTAAAAACCAAAAGTGCAGCTTTTGATGTTTTAATCTCCAATAAATAACCCTTTTGTAAAAAGTTTATGTCCATAATATCAATACTTTGAACAATTAACTCTTTTTCATTTTCTTCCCACCAAATATTTTGATCATCAAATATTTTTACTGAAAAGAATTTAAATAAAAAAGTTGTGTTAAAATATATTCTTGAATTAAAGTTTTTTAATTATTTATATATTTAAATAAATAATTAATAATATTTTAAACAAACATTTATAATTTGAAGGGAGCACATCTGTAAAAAGAAAAGTATCATTTGAATTTAAAATTGCTTCTAAAATGTTGCCATCTTCTTTAAAAAGTTTTAATACAATTTTATGACATTTTCCAAAGCATTTGACTGTTCCACTAATTTTGGCTTTGTGCTGAATGAATTTTAAGTCTATAATTGGTCCTTTACTTAAATCAATTTTAATTTTATTTGGTGAAAGAAACATTGAAGAAATTGGCTAAAAATATGAATTATATTTAAAGTTAAAATTACAAAAAATAAAACCTTAAGTATATATTCTCCTGGAGTAAATAATTGACAAAATTTTCCTTCAGAATTTGTGTAAATATGTTTAAAAAATTTATTATTGTCTAAAGAGGTCAGTTCAAAAGGAATTTGATCAAGTTTATCAGCTAATACAATCTGCCCACAAATAGAAATTCTACAAAATAAAAAAAACTATTATAATTTGTAATTATTTAAAAAACCTGTGTGGGAAAAATATTATTTTTTTATCCATTTTTGAAGAAACATCAATATATAATTTATCAAATTCAAAATATTCTTTTTCTGCTTCCAAGATATGTTTGCCAGTTGCAACATTTATTAAAGTAAAAATGCCTTGCTCATTTGATTTTGATTTAATTTCACCGTCCAATTTTATTTTCACATCCTCTAATGGTTTTCCATTAGCAGAGAATAAGTTGCCAAAAAGATTGAAGGATTTTAAATAAATAGTGATCTAAAATATTATTTAAAAATTTATTCATTAAATTTTATAATTTTAAAAAATTAATTTCAAAGCTTTTATTGAGTAGATAAGATTCTACAATATCAGAATGTATTAAATAAATAATTCAATAAATAAATACCTCAGTAATCTTTGAATTCATTTCAACAATTTTCTCTTCAAAATTTGCTTCAATATCATTTGAAATTATAGTTTTAGCATTTATGATGTATTTTCCAGGCGGTAAACAATTAATTAAAGTTGAGCCAGAAGAATCAGTTTTCCACTCATAAAACCATTTATTGCTTTCAATTCGAATAGTTGGTCTATCAGAGCTTACAGGAAGATTTTCAAACTAAAATTAAAAAATTTAAATTATAAAAGATAAAAATTGTAATGAAAAAAATCAATTTCTACTATAAAATAAGTTCTGGGGTTTAATTAATAAAAATATACATTTATTTCATTATCTGAGCGCAAAATTACAATTGAATTTGTTAATGGATCTCCTTTCTCATCTTTGACATTAACCATTAAGCTATGACCTTCAATACGAATATCAGGTTTAACATTCACTGGCATTGTATTGACTTCGATTTCAACTATGCCTTGGCTCAAACATTGTGTTGAACCACTAATTGACGAGATAACATAATGCCCTTAAATTTGGAAATAAAATAAGTTAAATTTGATTGAATATACCAGGTTTTGTAACAAAGCTATAGTGTCCTCCTTTGTCAGCAATAGTCTTTTCAATTAATTTTTTTCCATTCTTCTCGAAAAGGCCTAAAACCAATGAAGAATCTTGACCATTCAAAATTGTGCCAGAAACTTTAAGTCCAATTAAATTAAAATTTAACTCTTTAGAGCATTCATTATCATTATTAATTTCAATTTCATGAGATTCAACATCTAAAAATTAAAATGTGAAAACAAATTTAAAATAATACCAAAAACATATCCATCAGGAGCAATAATTTTGACCAAATATTTTCCCTTATTATAAATTGGAATTAAAAAATATCCATTTTGAGGATTACATTCAGCATCATATTTTAAATTTCCTTGATTAGTGTAAAGTTTAATCTTTAATTTTAAATAAATTTTAATGCTTATTATTAGAAAGTAAACCTTTATTTTAGAAAAATCAAGTTGGATAAATGAATTAACAAAACCTTCACATCCAATCAAATTTGCAGAAATTTCTTGTATTAAAAATAAAACAAGAATAAGATAAAGAGTAGAATAAAAATTCATCTAAATATAAAAAAATATCTATACAATGAAACAGAAAGCTTCGAGCACTGTTACAACTGTTGGGTTGCTGCGTTATAAATTATCTTTACCGCGTGTGCACCAAAATTATTTTACAACACGTAAAAACGCCAAGATAAAAATATCAATTAGCGAAGAAAGATTTTCCGTGCGCAAAGCAAAAACCTCCTCTCTTTTACTAGATTTTTTTCTGACTTTTAAAAATAAATTTCTATACTCTAATTTCTCCAACTCTTTTTAAAGTTGTTTTGTAAACATAAAAGGTTTACGACAAAACGTGATGGACAAAATGGCCGTAAGGCATTATTGGACAAAATGCCATAACTTATTTTGATGTAAAAAATGTTTTCCGACTTTTTTCTACATTTTTCATATCAATTCGATATTTAGTCCTTTCAAAAATTTATTTATTTACTAAATTTCAGATTATTATTAAATTTATTATTGAAATTTAAATCATCATGAATACTCCCTGGTATGTTTTTAATATATTTTGTTTATATTCATATTTATTAATAGGATAGAGAAATATCGCCCAAAAACTCTTGATGATGTTGTTGGAAATCCAGAAATTATTATTCGCTTGAAGGAATTTTCAAAGACGGGAAATGTGCCAAATTTGATTATATCGGTTATTTTATTTAAAATTCTTATTTTTTTTAATTTTTATATTTTCAGGGACCTCCAGGTTGTGGAAAAACAACAAGCATTTGGGCTTTGGCTAGAGATATGCTTGGCGATAAAGTTAAAGATGCCTGTCTTGAACTAAATGCTAGTGATGAACGGTGAGTTTTTTATTATTATAAATTAAGTGCATTTTGAATTTTCTTGTTATCGAAGTTTCTATGGAAAATTTTTATATTTTTTCAGAAAATTTTTTTAGCTAAAATATGCTATGTAACTAAGATTTATGATGGAGTCTTAATTTTATATTTCCTAATTTTGTTTAAAATCTATATCATCATTTTAGTGGTATTGATGTTGTAAGAGAACGAATAAAGCGTTTTGCTTCAACAAAAGTAACTCTACCAGAAAATTTCCAAAAAATTGTTATTTTGGATGAGGCTGACAGTATGACTGAAGGAGCACAACAAGCATTGCGTAGAATTATGGAGGTTTTTTTTTTGAATATTTTTATAAAATTTATTTTTGTATTTTTAAAGATTTTTAGTCCAACCACTAGATTTGCATTTGCCTGTAATCAATCAGACAAAATAATTGGTATATTTTTTAAATGAACAAAATTAATATTTTTAAGAACCTCTACAATCTCGATGTGCCATTGTAAGATTTACTAAATTAACTGATGAACAACTTTTGGAAAGAATTCTTTATATTTGTAAACATGAAGATGTCAGATATATTGAACAAGGACTCCAAGCAATTATTCACACATCACAGGGAGATATGAGACAGGTTAGAGTTTTGTAGGTATTTTTAAATTTTTTAGGTCATCTAACAAGGTTGACATTTTCGAGGTCTCCCTTAATTTACTAAATTTTTCATATTTAGGCTTTAAATAATTTGCAATGTACAGCAACCAGTTATGGAAAAATTACTAAAGAATTTGTTTATAAAGTTTGTGATGAGCCACATCCAAGCAGTATAAGTGAACTCTTCGAAAATTGTATTCATGGACAAACAAAAGAAGCTTTTGATATTATTGAAGATATTTATAATTCTGGTTATTCTGTTGAAGATTTAGTTGGAATTTTGTTTCGAAATGCGGTTTGTTTAAAAAATTTGAATTATTTTGTATACTTTAAATTTTTAAGAAGACTGCCGATATACCAGAAGCACTGCGGATTGAATTTATTATGGTAAGTCTTCTACTATAAATACATAATTTAGAATAAAATAAATCATAGTAAAAAACAAATTTTGACAAGATTCTTTGAATTATTGATCTAAAAATATTTTACAAAAACAATT
This sequence comes from Meloidogyne chitwoodi, assembly GCA_015183035.1. Classification (NCBI taxonomy): domain Eukaryota; kingdom Metazoa; phylum Nematoda; class Chromadorea; order Rhabditida; family Meloidogynidae; genus Meloidogyne; species Meloidogyne chitwoodi. The sequence continues at coordinate 1,075,798 of JACZZP010000018.1, forward strand.
TTAGGAAATTGGAAAGTGTCACGCAATTGTAGCTCAGGGTTTATCATCTAAACTTCAATTAGCTGGACTCATTGCAAGACTTTCATATGCTCAAGAAAAATTAGCTTTGGTCAAATAAGTATTTATCCAACTTTTATATCAAAAACATCTAACTTTCCATTTTGTATGTGTATCCATGGTTGAAATAAAATATTTTAAAAATTATAAAAATATTAAATTGGAAAAAATTACTATATTTCCCGCACTCTCGATCTTCCACACCTTTGATATATTGACAACGATGTCCATCCCAATTGAAAGTTCCTTGAAATGTAAAATAAAATTGATTTAAAATGTACAAACCAAGTTTTATATTACATCCTGGACAGTTGATCTGAAAAAGTTCTAAATTTTAAAGCTAAACAAAATTTTTTTAAAAGTTATGCACTTGATAGTAAATCATATTTATCATAAATCTGATATCAGATTCTGCATAGTAATTGCTAAAACGAAGAAATAATTTAAGTGGAAAATCAGTCTTTTAAACCCTTGGCAACAATACCTAACATACAAAATCTCATATTAGATTAACGACCACTAAATTTACTCTAAAAAAATCCAAAAATGTTGTTCTATAGATTAGTAGAATTGACCTTTCCCTTTAATTCACTCAAATTCATCCAAACCATCGGAGTTATTAAATATCCAAATTCACACATTGATTTGTCATAAAGAGAAGAATGTTTCAGCATATTAAAATCAAAAAAGAGAATTTTTCTGCATCTCTTACAAGAATATTTTTTAGAAGATAATAAATAAGATTCATCCAAACTGTATGTGGCACTATCATCTAAAAAGATAAAAAGAAATTTTAATTTGAATAAATTTTATACCATTAATTTTAAATAAATGTTTATTAGACATGAAATCTCTAAAGATTGAAGATTTCTTTAAATCAACAGGGTCAGTAATTAAACCAATTTTTTCAAAAAGCTCAAGTTGTTTAATAAAGGAGTCATTTGGTCTTAAATATATTTTTTTTAGAAAAGTTGTATAATCTTTAAATTAAACAAATTTAAAAGAAATAAAGTTTTCGTACAAATAAAAGACTGATGAAATATTAACCTTGAAATAGAATGCTTGCCTTTTAAAAATTCCAGTGAATCATGATAGCTCCAATTATTGATTTTCATCAAAAAAGCAGTCACAATTGTTGCGGATCTGCTTATTCCACTCTCACTAAAGTAATAAAAATTAAGCTTCATTTAAAAAATACCAATGAACAAGTATTGAAAGGTTATTTTCGTAACATTCCTTTATCAAATCCAAGGTTGTTTGCAATATTTTTGTAGTGAAAATGTTTTGATTTTCAGTATCCAACATATAGACAAAATTGTATTTCACACAAGACAAATGCTGTTCAGGTTTCAAAGGCTCGGATGAAAGAGTTAGTACGTTTTGTATCTAAATATTCTTCTATCTTAATTAACATAATAAATTTTAAACCTTGAACTCTTTAATAATATCTTCATTGTTAGATGACAAGTCACCAACAAAAATGCAATTAATCAACTTGCTTATCATTCTTAATCGTTTTTATAAACATTTAATGAAATGTAAAGATAACTTCTTATTGTTAGGTGATTATAAAAAATATAACACAATAAACAATAATTACTAAAATGCAAGTTTTGAAAGTCTTTATTCATGTAAAATTTAATAAATAAAAAATATAATAAATTATTCTACACGTTTTTCAAAAGTCAAAAGGTATTGAGCAAAAAATCTTTAATTATCAATATTCTAAAATCTCATCTAAAATAGTTTCTTAAATCGTTCTTCGTTAACACGTCTTTTATATCTTCCTTAGTTAATTTATTCTTCAAATCATTTTCAATATTTTTCAGATTGTCTTTAGTTAACATGTCCTTGATGTCTTCCTTAGTTAATTTGTTCTTCAAATCATTTTCAATATTTTTCAGATTGTCTTTAGTTAACATCAAATCACTTTCAATATTTTTAATACTAGAAAAAACATAAAATAAAAATCCAGAAATTACTGCCAAAAACGCTAAGGATACGCAAATACAAGCCACATACGCTGAAATCAATGAGCCCCATCCGTACACAATTGAAACCGCCTAAAATATTAAAAGCATAATTCATTGATTTCCTTAATTTTAAATGTCCTTTAAGCCTAGAAAAATAAAAACAAAGGAATCTCATGTAGTGCGGCCCATAAATAATAAAAACGTCCCAGAAATCAAAGTATAATAAAAGCAAAACCTTATTTATAGTCTCTTCTGACTGAGTAATACCTATAAAAAATTTAAATTAAACCATATAAAACAATGTAGCAAAAATTTTTACCAACTGACACTAGAGTTAACGGTTCCATTTTAGAAGATACATCAATATGGATTGGCAATATTTCAAAATAAATTTTCTGTGCCTTAAAATAATGTCTTCCACTATTCACAAAAGAAAATGTGAATTTGCCCTCTTCGTCAGATCTAGTATAAAACATTCCATCCATCGTAATTATAACATCCTTAAGTGGTGCTCCACCAGCAGTAATTACAATGCCATTAATATTAAAAGTCTCAACAGAAATTGTGATCTAAACATAAAAAACTCAGCTAACATGTTTTTACAATTTTAATGTAATTAGTTACTTAAGGTAAGGTGAGTTAATTTTTCAATTTTAAAAGTCAACCAAAGCCGAAGAATGTCCGAAAACTTTATTTAAAAAATATGAATAAAATTAGAGAACGTTTTTAGAGTTTTTGTTCTAAAGGAGTTATATTATAAGGTTGTTATATATAGTATATTGTAAAATTTTAAATTATCAAATAAATACCTCTGTGTCTGAATCCAAATCAATAATTTTCTTCTCAAAATTAAAATCAAAGTGAGGCAAAAATCTATTTTCAACGCCTATAATATAGTTTCCTGGAGGTAAACAATTAATTGAGGTTAAACCAGAAGTTTTTAAGTAGTATACAAATTTTTGATCAATTTGAGTAGATGGATGTATAACATTTTTTGGAAGATTTTTAATCTAAATTTAAAAAGTACATATTAACATTCCCGATCAAGAATGAGAAATTAAATTTGTAGAGTGAGATTGCGAAAAAACCAAAATATCTACCTCGTATCCGATTAGCTTATAGATTAGAAACCCAATAAAAAATTCATCCTATAATTTAATGTTCACATGTTAAAATAATACGAAAAATTCAATTTTGTTAAAATTAAGATAAAATAAAAAATTATACATTTAGTTCATCATTTGAATACAAAATAACAGTTGCAGTCGGAACTGGATCTCCTTTCTCATCCCTCACATTAACTAATAAACTTCCATTAATACGCAAATCAGGTTTAACAGTCACTGGCATTGTACTGACTTCGATTTCAACACTGCCTTGACTCAAACATTGTGTTGAACCACTAATTAACGATATAACATAATGCCCTTAAATTTAGAAATCAAATGTTAAATTGGATGGGAGTGTAGAAAGGGTCCACCAAATTAATTTTGATTGTTTGTGTCACGTTAGGGTAATATAAAATTAATATATTAAAAAGATATATATACCAGGCTTTGTAACAAAGCTGTAATGTCCTCCTTTGTCAGCAATAGTCTGTTCAATTAATTTTTTTCCATTCTGCTCGAAAAGGCCTAAAACCAATGAAGAATCTTGACCATTCAAAATTGTGCCAGAAACTTTAAGTCCAATTAAATTAAAATTTAACTCTTCAGAGCATTCATTATCTTTATTAATTTCAATTTCATGAGATTCAGCATCTAAAAATTAAAATGTGAAAACAAATTTAAAATAATACCAAAAACATATCCATCAGGAGCAATAATCTTGACCAAATATTTTCCCTTATTATAAATTGGAATTAAAAATTTTCCATTTTGAGGATTACATTCGGCATCATATTTTAATAAATTTTCTTCAGTGTAAAGTTTAATCTTTAATTTTAAATAAATTTTAATGCTTATTATTAGAAAGTAAACCTTTATTTTAGAAAGATCAAGTTGGATAAATGAATCAACATAACCTTGGCAAGTAATCTCCTCTGAATTAATTTTTTCTATCGAAAATAAAGCAAGAATAAGATACAGAGTAGAATAAAAATTCATCTAAATATTAAAAAATTAATTTTAAAACGTTATTTCGCCCTTTTGGACATTTTGTTGTTTATTGTTAGAATATATTTTGTATATCTCCACTAATTACACTGCCTTTGAAAAGTACATATGTTTAGGTTTAGATATAACCTTAAATTTCGCTTAAATATAAAATAGTTTAATATTTATCACAATTAAAAGAATATATTATAAAAAAACACTAGTCATTTCAAAGAAAACATTTTGGATATTAGACAAACTCTGTCAGTCATAATTAGAGTCAGGAATTTTAGGTTTTTACAGGTGCCGTTTTATCCTATTCCTCTTGCGAACTTGGTAAATTGACAAAATGTCGACAAGGAAAAATAGGACAAAATGTCAACAAGGGAAAAAGACAAAATGTACTAAGGGTAGATATGACAAAATGTCACTAAAGAAAGAGAATTTCCTGTAGTATAACAGGTATTTTGTCTGTGGTTCAATCCGTTCAAGTAAGGTGTCATTCGATAGCTCTCGAAAAACTGAGTCGATCTAGGGGTGGAGGAAGTCGGTCCGACAATTAGGGACCGAGTTACAGACTCTTGAAAATTGAAAAACCATAGGGGGGACCAAGCTCTTAGAAGTGATTACCGCGGCTGTTCTTAAATTATTTTCACTGAATTATTTTGTTGTAATTTGCGCCGTAGAATAACGCATGTACCTTTGTGTAATTAAATCGGCTGTTCTTAAATTTTTGATAAATTAATTACTTTGTTATAATTTGCGCCGTAGAATAACGCATGTACCAAAAGCCAACGAGAGATGGGCTCCCACACGAAGAAGTCATAAAACACTCCCAATAGGTCCAAGTTTGGCGTGTTTCCAGCAAACTTCGATCCTTCATAAATTTGTTTATAAAGTTTAAAACGACGATTTTGGTTTCATTCTATAGGTCTCGAAAAAATGTGTCGATCTAGGGTGGAGGAAGTCGAACGGATGTTTCCGAGCCGAGATACAGGCACCTGAATATCGAAAAATTAAAGGGGGAGTAAGGTAATTTGAAGTGATTACTGAGGCTGAATGTAAGCTGAAAGACATGTGCATTTTTATGACTTCTTCGTGTGGGAGCCCATCTCTCGTTGGCTTTTGGTACATGCGTTATTCTACGGCGCAAATTATAACAAAGTAATTAATTTATCAAAAATTTAAGAACAGCCGATTTAATTACACAAAGGTACATGCGTTATTCTACGGCGCAAATTACAACAAAATAATTCAGTGAAAATAATTTAAGAACAGCCGCGGTAATCACTTCTAAGAGCTTGGTCCCCCCTATGGTTTTTCAATTTTCAAGAGTCTGTAACTCGGTCCCTAATTGTCGGACCGACTTCCTCCACCCCTAGATCGACTCAGTTTTTCGAGAGCTATCGAATGACACCTTACTTGACCGGATTGAACCACAGACAAAATACCTGTTATACTACAGGAAAGCCAAGAAAGATATGACAAAGTCAAAAAAATAATAAAAAATTAAAATTTGAACCTATTTGTTCAAAATTCAGACCTATTTAGCCATTTTCGACCTTTTAAAGGCCTATTTAAAGTTTAATAGCCTAAAGGACCTAAAATTCCGGTCTCTATTTATAATACAATGAACTTTTTCAAAAAGCAAAGCTTATTTCTGTACAGCCGAAATAACATGAACAAAAAAATATTAAAAAAATAAATCAGACAAAAATATATGATTAGCAAAGTAAAATAGAGACTCGATGCCAGGCATTATGTAAAAGTCCTCGTACATTCCAAATCCCCGAAGCATCTTCTGGTTGTGTATTATACGCTCTATCCGTTGCTTTGCAAATTAATTCAAAATGTCCATTTTCCTTTGCTTCTATTGGAATTGACATTTTTACATTCCAAAGTGTCCATGCCCACATATTTTCAAAATCTTGCTCATCAGATTGTTGCAATTTAGCACATTGCCAACTTCTTCCACCATCAATTGAGACTTCAACTCTAATAATCCCTAAAAATATTTATTTAAAATTTTATCAAATTTTAAATAACCTCGCCCTCCTCCACTCCATGCATATCCCTTGACTTCAATACTTTCTGCCTCTTTAGAAATCTTTGTATTAGTCGCTGGAACGCAAATTGCACTTTGGACAGGATACTCCTTAAAAATTTTTAATTTCAAAATTAAAAATAAAAAACCTGAATAGAAGGAACAGAATCAAAAGGCAAAGGATCTCCAATATTAAGAAAAGATGGCATTGCCTAAAATTATAAAAATTGAAGAAAATAAATCACATTAACCTTGTAGTCCTTTCTCTGCCAATGACTTAAACTTTCTTCATAACTTGTTTTAATAGAAGTTAGCCATTTAACTTGACGAGCACCAACAATTCCTGGAGCTATAATACGAATTGGATATCCATGATCACGAGGAAGTGGTTCACCATTCATCTCATAAGCTAAAAAATAAAAAAATATAAATAAGAAATTAATAGAATTAGAATATTATTAAAGTGGTAAAATGTAGTTTCCGATCATTTGGATTTGAACTCTTATCATTCAAATAAGAAAAATAAGAGTAAACTATCATTAACCTATTTCAAAAGTTTATTTATGAAAACTAACCAATTAATACTTCTTGACTCATTGCTTTATCAAAAGGAATAGATGCACCATATCTGTTACCTAAACATCACCTAAATTTAATCTGAATTCAATATAAATTAAAACCAGTCATGTCCATATCAGCTCCCTCAAACTGAACATGTCTAATTTCTTTGTCATCAGGTCTAATTCCTGCACTGATTAAAACGTCCTAAATTCAATTTTTAATGGAAAAGGCTCAATAAATGGATGCTATGTTTGAAATAAATCTATAAAACATACACGTAAACGACATCCGGTCCATTCCGCATTAGAAATAGCAGAACCAGTCCACATTAGACCCTGGACCTTTTTAAATTTATTCATATCGTTACGTCGATTGCCGGCACTAAAATTAATAAATTTTACGATTTGAATATTAATTAAAAAATAACCATTGTATTGCTGAGGTTATTTTAACTGGTTCATATTTTTTCTTTAAATCATCAACAGACAAATTAATTTCTTTCTTTACTCCTAATCCAGTTACTTTCAAATGGTGATTTCTGTCATCCAACTATGTTAAAATATGATTTTTTTACAAAAATTTTAAATTTACATCAGGAACAGGCATATGGTTTCGAATGAAGAAAATCTCATTTGGCGTTTTAAAATTGTCAATAAGCAATGAAGGCGGAGTTTCTGCATTGAAAGGTTTTTGAGAATTAACAAGAAGTGCTGGATGACGTGATGGATCAATTGCAAATGGGTCATCTGCCGATAACTAGAATTTATTTAAAAATAATCAAACTGAAGAAAAAGGAGAAAATCTAAGATTTTTTTTAGATAATATAACTTATTGGCTTCTAAAACCTTCAATTCATCTTTTGTTAAACTTCCAATCCTCAATTCTTCGAGTAGTTCCAAAACCTCCTCAGATTTGTGTTGAGCATAAATAAGCCAATAAGGCTCCTTATAAACTAAGTTTAAACAGAAACAATAAATTTACAATTGAATCGCCTGCAGCCAAAAGTATTTTATCACCACCAGGATGAGTTTCAATAAAGTCAGTAATGTCATAAACTCCCTTAAGGACTAGAATTTATAAAACAGAAAAAATAAAAACTTGTTTATAAGTGACCCAAATACGATCGGCATTTTTTCCGTGCTGTTTAACTTGATCTCGTGTGAAAATTGGCAAATCTTTCCGTTCTGGAGATTCAAGATTTTCCTTTAAATTTTCTTTCAAATGACATCTTTTGAAAAATAAATAATTCCAGCCAGATATTCCAAAAATTCCACCAAATGCAGCGGCAAACATAACATAATGAAAAGCATACCAATCTTGCTTTTTTGCATTGTCATTGAAGAAAATTCCGAGAGTTGTTGTCTTTGTCTGATTAGTGTGTAATGATTCTGAAAATTTTCTTTTTTATAATAGAAATTCGAGACATTTTTCAAATTTTCTTACAAAGCTTTCTAGAACGTTAAAAAATGTCAAACTTAAAGATATTCTTTTCTATGTAATTACATAACTATTATTTTCAAAAATGGGCTGTTTAAATGTTCTTCGACAAAAATTGTTGAAAAATAAAATAAAGTTTCTTTGTTGTCTTTTATATAAAAAATGCATACTATTATTGTAATAATATTAATTAATTATTTACCACATACATATTTGTAAAAAGGTATTTTTGCAAAATTCTAAATATAGCATTTATTTATTCAATTAAAATTCATTAAAAATTTTTAAATTTATCGACTAATTTTTAAATTCAAAAATGTGAACAAAGTGGAAGTTCTTGGCAAAATATCAATTTAAATTTAGAATGGATTATTCTATGATAAGCAGCAGGAGGGAAAAAACATAGAGATTGAGTAGATCCATCCGAAAATCAAAAATAATTCAATTTAAGAAGAAATGCGTCATTTGACGAAATGAAAATATCAGCAAAGATAAAATTCCTCATTTTCAAAAACCAATAAAATTATTCATTTTTTACAACTGTCACTGTATCCTCTAATTCACGTTTTCGTTGTCTTCGTTGAGCATCTCGCATTGCATTGTGTGCTTTCCTCTGATCACTTGTCATCTTCTTGATGAATTTAGTACAAAAGTTTAGAGAAAATACCTACCTGATATTTAACTCTAGCAGCTTCAGCCCTTTTAGCTCTACGCAGTCTGGCTTGTTCAATAGCGGAACGAAGATTCTTAAATAAATATTATGAGAAAGTTGAGTAGTTTTGATACTCCTAACTATCTTATCAAATCCCTGGATCTTATGAGATTCCTAGTCATTCGGAATATTAGTCCAAACCTTTTCTTATAATTCTTACTCATTGCCAGTAACAAAATTTGTTTTAAAATAATACCTCGTCAGGTTCCTGCCCTTTCAAATTCATATCATCACCCAAACGACACAATTCTTCCTAAAATATTAATAATTTTAGATATTTTAACTTTATTACTTACATCTCTCATTCTTGCCATTTTTAAAGAATGCGCTCTTTTAGCATTGAATTCATGACGCGCTTCGGCAGACATTTCATGATATCTTTAAATTACCCAATATCAACTCAATTCTTCAAAATAAAAACCTTCGCCTAGCACGCTCTGCACGTTTTGCCCTTTGCAAAAGATTCTTTTGATCACTAGAAGGAAGAGGATCAACAATTTTTTTAGATGGTGCGCCAGAGGATGTAGACTGACGTGCAATAATAGGATGTTCAGTTTTTTTAATTGTATATTGTTGAGAATTTTGCAATGGACTAGCATAGTGGTGGCGAGAAGAAGATGGACCAGCAGATGATGATCCGCTTGCTGTTGAAATATGTTGACCGAAATTACTATTAGTTGTTATTATTGTAGGCTGAACTATTTCTATTCTGGTTGGTTGATTAAGATGATGATGATGTTCAATTGAAGTTGGATGCCGCTGTTGTGACGGTTCATGTTGGATTATAGAGACTGGATAATAGTTACTGCTAGAGCCGACATCAAATTTCGAGGAAGAAGCTTCTTGAATCTTTGACAAAATAAAAATAATAAAATAAAAAATAGACTAAATATACCACTGTATAAGATTGAGGGCCTGTCGATTGAACTCTGCCATCTGTATGAACCTGAACAAATTTGTTATCAGCAAGAATAAATCCATTTTGAACACCACGAGCAGGAACCTATAAAATTTAATTTTTAAAAGGCTTTGTTAAAGATTCAAAATAATTCGATAAAATTCCGAAAACACTGAATCCCGTAAATAACTACGTAAATTGTTTGGATTAAATTGGTATTTACATTTAAATCTTTACCTGAAGATATTGAACAACATTTCCTCCAGAAACTTGTTGCTGCGAAATATTCAAAGGTGATTGAATTATATGAGTTCCTGAACTACTGACAAAATGATGTTTTTCAGCTAAATCTATTGGCTCTTCCTTTTTCAATTCACTTTGCTGCATTTTTAGTAAAGTTTGTCTTGCTTCTTCTGTTTTTCTAACAACATCACGTTCGATTGTGTCCAAAATTTGGTCTAAAATTATTTTATTTTTTAACAAAAAAATATTTGATAACCTAAATTTGGTTCGGTTGATTCATTTGTATTTTCAGTTTTTGGTTTACGTTGCCTTCTCGGTACAACTCCTCTTTCCTGCTGTTTCTTTTGATATCGAAGGCGCGCTTGTTCTGCCCTTTTTGCATTTCTTAGCATTATATTTTGAGCTTTTTCTAAAGCTTCCGGTGTAATTTGCCCTGCTGGAGTTGATAGCAACTTTTCTTCTTCAACACGTCTTTTTCGAAAACTGATAAAACAAATTTTAATTTTATTTTTTTAAAAATTACGATTCAGTTCTTCTTCTGTTGTAAATTTTTCTCTCATCTGGGGTCTGAATAGTTAAAATATTTTTAAAAATTAAAAAAGAGAATGTAATCTGGATGCCATTATTTTTAGCCTTTTACTCAAGTATTAAAAAATCACTTTAGTTCCTTGTCCTAAAACTGAAATTTTAATATACCATTCGATGATACCGTTGACGTGCTGCTTCAGCCTTTCGAGCATTTACATCATTAATATGCTTCTTTATTTGTTCTAACTTTTGACGAGGAACTTCTTCAATGTTTTCTGGTAATCCCAGCTGTTTAAGCCTTCTTTTTTGATTGTAATCACGTCTTTCATCAATTGACATACTTTGATAACGGCTAATTCTTGCACGTTTCTTTTGCAATGATTGTTCATCTAATAGAACCAAATCATCCGTTATATCTGATATTTTTATTAAAAAATAAAAGACTGAAATAAACCATTTGTAGCACGAAGAATTGCTTCTAACTCTTCCATTTCTCGATCCTTTTGCTTCCTTCGCTGGCGCATAACAACTCGACGTTCGGTAAATATTCGCTTCTCATCATCACTGAGAAGCGCATAACGATTTCTTGCTGCTTCGGATAATTTTTGACGACGAAGTCTGAAAACAAATATTAATTTCATTTATATATAATATTAACTTGATGCTTATTTGAATAATAAAAAAATATGAAAGTAATTTTTGCTCATTTTTCTACTCAATTAAAAGTCGATTAAAAATTTAAAAACAAACTTCTCTTGAATAGAAAGGTCGCTTTTATCAGGTTTAGTCATGATCACCACGTGTCTCTCGCCAGTTTCTGTCGTAAATTCTTGAACAATTCCATCATCATCATCGTTCGATTGATCATTTGCAATCGAGTAAGTATAAAATTCATGGCTATCATCCAATGATGATGAATGGGGAATGGCTGGTTCAAACTAAAATAAAATAGATGTTAACATGTGTTTTATATAATTTAATATGTTACTTTCACAATATAATTTAAAATTAACTATAAAAATAATCTTAACCTTAGTTTCACAGCTTGGACAAGTACATCCAGGAGGATGATATCCAACACTTCCAATAGGAATACTTCTAAATTGGCTATCACCAGAAACTACCACAACTTGATTGCTTCCTCTAACTTGAGTTAAAGGAGAACTTAACATTACTGGAGTATTAGAAGATGAAGAAGTTCCAGCAAGACTAACTCTCTGAGATACTGGTGTTCGGCTAGGTTGATAATAAATTTGTTGTTGCTGATTGTGAGAACTTTGTTCTGAAGTACTCATTCTTTAAACAAAATTATTATATTATTAAAAAATAATAAATATAAAATTATTAGAGTTGATCAAACTCTTAATAAAAACAATTAAAAAATAAATTCATCAACTTTATCAAAAATTCTTTTAATGACAAAAATAAAAGTTAATACGACAACTCCCATAGACGTAACGTGAAAATCAATGATGTGAAGAAACAAATTATAGACAAGCATAATAAGTGGAATTTAATTATTTGATCTTTTCACGTATGTGTCAACGGAGTAGGTATCCTGTGCGAAATAAAATGCTGTTGCTGCTGTTGTTGTGGAAGTTGCTGTAGTCCACGCTGACGAAGCAAAATTTGTTGTGCTTGTTGAGTACGCCTAAGAACATCACGTTCAAGCGAAGAAAGAGCATCAAATTCTTCATCATCCTCTGACTTTTCAACCTTTAAATCGGGATCAACATCTGTCAGAACGACTTCCATTAGTTGACGCTTGCGTTTAGGAGTGTAGCGTTTTTGGTTGTAAGCCCTTCGCTGATCAGCTGTCTGCAATAATAAATAAATATATAGTAACATTGTTAAACATTTTAAAAACAGGTAGATTAGTCTTGTAAATCAGAAAAATAAAAGATTTTGCCATAGGGCCAAGAAAAATGTCAATTCAAACACACAAGACAAAGAAACTATATTCAAATGAACGGAGTAATACCCTTATATTAATTTTAAGTAAATTTATAAGTAAAAATAGTACAAATTTAACCATTCTCTGATAACGAAGACGGGCAGCCTCAGCTCGTTTTGCATTTCGAATAACAATTTGTTGTGCCCTATCAAGTGCCTCTCCATTAATTCTACCAATTGGCATAGCCAAAAGTGTTTCCTCCTCCATTCTTCTACGCCGAAATGCTTCAGTTCTTCGTTGATTGTACATTTTCTTTTCTTCATAAGTCTAATTAAAAAAAAATAAAAAATAAACAAAATTTAATAAAACCATTCGATGATAACGAAGTCTTGCAGCTTCAGCCTTTTTTGCATTTTGTTCCTTAATCCTACGATGAGCGTCATCTCCCATATTGGCCACTTTATCTTCAATTTTTGTAGTAACCTGTTGTTTGATTCGACGTTTCATGTTGTGGGATTTTCTTTCTTCATCAGTCATTCTAAAAATTTTCAATATTTTTTAAGAAGAAAAGTTAATTAAACCAACGACCTGTGGTATCTGTTACGAGCAGCCTCTGCCCATTTTGCGCGCATTCTCTTCTCTCTAAGTTGCTCAAGAACGTCGGGATCGTCATAAATATCTCCACTAGCCCGCAAAATTGCTTCGAGTTGAGCCATTTCTTTTTCACGTTGTTTCTTCCTTTTTTGTGCTAATGTCCTTTTAAGGTTTAAAGCTTTTTTCTCATCAGGAGTCAAACGATGATAACTAAAATTATTAAACTAATATCTAAATGTTATAATAAAATAATATTTCGTTACAAATACAATAACAGCCAAAAATTCTAATTAGTTAATAATTCCATTAACTATACTTTTTCATAATTTTCGTTTAAACATGAAAAACAAACCGCAAACGAGCAGCTTCAGCTTGTCGAGCTCTTTTTACCGCATCTTTCTCACTTTTTTCGTTCTTCTTATCACCAGAATTTCTTGCAATGAGTTCTTGGCGATTATCCAATGGACTGGAGTGACCAATGGATGGTACGAACTTTAAATAAAATAATAAATTGCTAAGAATAAAATTTTTATCAAAAATTATCATATTCGCTATTCTTAAAATTAAATAAGGTGTAATCTAGGCAATATTGCAGGAACGCAAAAAACAATAAATTACCACATGTCTTTCTCCATTTTCAGTAGTGAATTCTTGAACAATTCCATCAGAATTGCCAGAAGGATCATTTGAAATAGAATAAGTGTAAAGTTCATGTCGATTGTCTATTGAAGTTGAATGGCCAATGGTTGGTACATACTAAACAAATTTAATTCATAATTTAAAATTAACTATAAAAATAATCTTAACCTTAGTTTCACAGCTTGGACAAGTACATCCAGGAGGATGATATCCAACACTTCCAATAGGAATACTTCTAAATTGGCTATCACCAGAAACTACCACAACTTGATTGCTTCCTCTAACTTGAGTTAAAGGAGAACTTAACATTACTGGAGTATTAGAAGATGAAGAAGTTCCAGCAAGACTAACTCTCTGAGATACTGGTGTTCGGCTAGGTTGATAATAAATTTGTTGTTGCTGTGAAATATGTTCTGAAGTACTCATTTTTAAATAAAAATTCTAAAAGAAAAAATTTTCTTGGAATACTTTAAATTGTTGAAGAAAAGTTAGATTCCCAAACAACCAGATGCTCACTAGTTGCTTTAACATCAACTAGATCTAGGATTCAATTTTGTTTACAAGAAAGGGCACTGTTCTTTGATATTTTTAAAAATAATAAAAATAAAGATTACAATTTATTCAACGCTTTCGAGATTAGCTTAACAAATAAAGATCAGTCTACTGTATCTCATTTTTTATAACTTATAGTAATTCTCCTTTACGAGATATATGTTACTCTAACCTCCTTTAAACTCCTTATATAAAGGAAATAGATTGGAGAACTTAACAATTCATATATACAAGCTTAATAACAAAATAGAGAAGTGGATCAAGGCATAAGAGGAAAAAAGAGTAATGTCATGGATACAAAGGACAAGAACAGAACATAAAAATGACATCTCGAAGGAATTGTGTTGTTGAGAAATATAAAAAAATGTAATAATGTATAAAACTAAATAAAATTGTGGGGGAGAATAAAAGGAATAAAAATAGTGTTTTTGCTGTCGAAGGAAGATGGTGAAGTTATTTTATTCAGGAGAAAACAGATTGGTTGGGGAAAATGAAGTGAGTAGGGAGACGATGAAAGTATATTGAAAATATGGGAAATGGAATGGAGAAGATAAAGTAAGATGAAAAACGAAAAAGAAGAGGGAATAGGGAGAATGTATGAATAAGAATACATTTGTTTAAATTGGATAGAAAAGAAAATGTGGAAGGTTATTTTACAACTATGCTATATAGAATGGCAAAGACAGAGAAAAATTAAAACCATAGGGAGAAGACGAATCACACACACTCTCATTGCTATACAACAGAATTTGAGAGTTTTTTTAGTTGGTTGCCTTGTGACGAAAGACATACATAAGGAATGAGCTGACTAATGTATACATAAAACCTTAATGACACGACGAACAGAGAAGTTAGAGAGTATTGATTGTGTATAACAGGGCTAGAAAAATGCGAAATTTGTTGTTTGTTTGTGTGTAGAAAGAAAAAGGCACGATGAATATTGAGAAAGGAAGGAAACAAATGAAGAATTCTTTTATTTGATAAGATTGAAAGGGACTAAAAAAGAGAAAAAAGTATTGAAAAATATAAAGAAAAAGTACACAATAGAAAAATAAAAAATGAGAAAAGGTGAATCGAAATTTTCGCTATTAGGGAAATAAAGTAATAATAATACAGTGAAGTACATATTCATATGTATGTTTATACATATCTGAGGATCTACATAAATGAAAAAATAATAACAAGTTAACATTTTATTAGCTACATATTTAATAATCATTTTTCCTAATATAAAGCCATGTTTGATCAATTCCAGATCCTTCAGTTGAATTCAATGTCCAAAACTTTTCTTCCGATGGCAATGGGAATCGGCACAAAATTAAGCCAGCTTCATCTTTCATTGCAAGCAATTTTGGCCGAACTTGTGGAACCTGTAAAGCGAAAAAATAAGGCTTTAAATTGATAAAATATGGTATATACGTACAATTGATTCTGTACCGAAAAGCACTACAACGTCATAATCTTTTAATGAAATTTTAAAAATGTTGGCCTTCAAAAACCGAACTCCATTAACACCTTGCTGTAAGCATTTCCAACGCGAATATAGAACTAAAACAGTATTTAATTCAACACCTGTAAGGTTATTGTATCCGGCTTTTGCACATTCTAATACCTGAATATTTAAATTTCAAATAAAAATTATACATTATGGCTCAGATTTTGAGGTTTTTTAAATTTATTTTTTTATTAATTTAATCATCTAAAAGTTAAAAAATTTTATCAGTAAAAAGTAAATATAATACACAATCAGATTTATAATTGTGAAAGGAATCAGCCATTTTAAAAATGAAACGAAAATCAATGTATGTATTATTTCAAATTTAAGGCTGACTCCATTTAAAACTGGTATAATTTAATTTTGTATAAATGGACTAGTAAAAATATAATAATCATTGCAATACACAAAGATAAGGAATGTAGATTTTTTTAATGAGTTTAAAGCATAAAAGACCGGTATTTTAAATGTACATACAGAAAAACAATGAGAATCTGAAAACTATCTTATAAAGGGAATCTATTTGGAGATTGGAAAGTAAAAAACTTTTAGAGGTGATAAAATATAAAACATGAGAAAATTATCAATTTGTTATGGTAAGCCTTTTGAATTTATTAAAAACAGCTCACTAGAAAATGGATGTTAGAATTTAGTATTTTTTTAATTTTAGCTCGAAAGACATTGGAAAAATTCGGTGGGGGACTAGTTGAAAAATTATTAAAATTTTTAACTTAAGGTTAACCATAACTAATAAAAAGCTATATATCTAAACTGTTTCTCTATTGTCTACTTTCAACTAAAATCGGATGTGTGTGAGCATGTGGAAAATTAGATACCGGTAAACTTATCCTTGTCATGCGATTCTTTTTCAAAATTTGTTTCTTTTCGCGGGCTGCTTTCTTCTGTTTTTTAACTCTTTCACGTAGATCTTGTCCTCTATGTGAAACACCATCAGGATTGTCCATTTTGGCAAGTAAAGATTCAAGATCCCCTTTTCGAATAGGTTTAACTGTAATGTCTCGAACTGCTCGGAATTGTCCTAAAAATTATTTTAACTTAGCATTATTATATTCTTAAGCAAACCGCAATTATTTACATGTTCATTCTCCAATCGAAAATAATTCCAAATAAATCTAATGTAAATATAAAAAAATTTTAATTAAAAAAATCAAAACCTTCTAATTACTTCCAATGGAGCCAATATACAGACAAGCAAATCGCCTTGCAACATCCTTAAAATCTTAATATAAATTTTAAATAAATTAAAAGAAAACCATGCTTCTGCCAAGGAAACATTCATTACCCAAGTTAATCGTAAAATAAAATCTTCAGCAATTGCAAAGTAATAATACCATTTACTTCCATAAATCATTTCTTCTCGTAAAAGTGGAGCTTCTTTAGGTGCTCTTGGATCAATCAATCCCCAATCCATAAAAACGTCCCACTAAAAAATAAATTTAAAAAAAACATGAAAATAAAACAGACCAAAAATGTATATGTGAAGCTAAAAATGTAAGAAGCTACCCAAAAGTAAAAGAAAATGGACGTTTCATCAGACCACCATTTACTAACTAAATTACTTCCAACAACCAAAAATGTAGTTGCATATTTGCATGCATTAACCAAATGTGGATGCCAACTTCGAGTATCCCGGTAACGGCGAATACATTGCAGAAAACGAACAAGTGCTGGGACAACTGATACCAATGATCGAATACCCGAAGAAGCGACACACATATCCTGTCCAGTATTTATATCTACATAACCCCAAGGAATAGGGCCTTCAGTTATATTGAGACTACGAACTTGGAATTGGGCATCAGAAAAGTCTACTTCAGTTGCGTAGAAACAAATAAAATATTGGAGATCCAAAAAGCAAATTCTAAAAATAATTTTAAAAATGGGCCTATTCTTAATGAAAAATAAATCTTACGCAAGAGAATTCATTTGATCACCGAGCCAGAAATCAGAAAATGTAACATAATGAAAAGGAGCCGTCAAACAATTGAAACAATGTTTAAGTAACCAGAATCTAGAATTGCGGTGAAAAACATGTTCTGGGTGTTTAAAACTAAAAAATGAATTTATATAGAAATTAATTAATTATAAAATACGGGTTAAAGAGATAAGTAACACAAATAAGCATTAAAGCCATTGGAAAAAGAAAAGGAGGCAAATTAAGCCATGAAGAATATAAATATCCAAGTACCGAAAGTGCCCAAAGCATTAACATAAATGAAGAGATTTGCATTACCTAAGAACAAAAGTTTTAAAATAAAAAATACTTTAATTAAAAAACCGTTTGATAAGTCAGATGATTTCGAGGATCTATTTCAAAAATGAGTACATGATTAACACCAGCAGCTGCCCAACCATACCTAAACAAGCAAAAAATTACAATAAAATTTTATAAAGTAATACATATTTAGCCCGCAAAACCACATTGAAAGGAAAAAAAGAAAAAATCCACGGAAGAGACGAACAGCAACCCATTTTGGTTCGTTTGTTTGACGTTCTAGAGCAAACCAAGAAAGAACAATTGCAACAGCGAGAACTATAAATATACCCATAAACATTCCCAATGAAAATGTTGTTCCAGCATTTTGTTTTTCACTCAACGGAGGGACCTGAATATTTAAGAAAAAATTTAGAATTTGTTTAATCTTAGTGTCAATTTTAAGACTGTTACTTCAAAAAGATTAATCAGTTAGTGAATTTATGTAGTTATTAATAATATTTAATTTTTAAATAATATAAAAAACTTTAAGTCGTTTCATTCCTGCTTGTCTATTTCCACCTTCCAATTCATTTATAACAGTCGATTCAACATTATTAATTAATGATTCAATGTCAGAATTAAGAAAAAAAGAAGATTTTTCTACTCGATTTATTCGCCAATCCATACCAGCATCATTCATCATAAGCTTGTCATGTTTTTTGAAAATTTTACGAAAACCGGTGGCATTCAATTGCTGAAATTTTTAAAATTATTTAATCAAAATTTATAAAAACCTGATAATTTTGTAAAAGAACGAGATTTAAGTAGAATTCACTAAAAATTGTTTAAAAATTATTGTTTAATCGATGCTTATAATTTTTTAGCTCTTCTTGTAAGAAAAAATATCTACGAAAATTACTAAACTTTTTGAGACTTCTAACAAAGTAAAACAAAACAATAATTTAATTGTTGTAAAAAACAAAAAAATGCCAAAAAATTATAAAAATAACCTAAAAGCTAATTTAAGCTGTTGTGCTGTTTTTGATTGTTCTTTTTGTAATTTGTTAAGGGAAAGTTTTGCACCAGCAAAACGTAATCGAACATTTTTTCTTTGAGCAATTGGTGTTTGTCTTGATTCAATTGAATCTTTAAAAGTATTCAATTCAGCAGTTAATTCGTGATATTTTCCTTGAGCTTCAGCTATCTTTTGACTGAAGAATAAATTTATTTTGGTAAGTTCTTTTTCACATTCAGCAAAAAATGTTTCATCCATTTGAGAAATATATCTAAAAAAATTAAATTTAAAATACAAAAACAAAAAAAAAAGAAATTTACTGATCACGAGCATCTGCTTCTGTAGGTGCTTCTAACATAATATCATACAAAAGTGTTTTCAACTCTTCATATCGAATGTATTGTTTTCGCCATTCTGGGGTTAAATGGCTTGCTAATTGTTCACCAAATTTCATTGCACAGTTTATTTACTTTTTATACAATATTTTTTAAATGTCCCAAGTTTGATACACAAAATCTGAGCCATAAAAAAGGGAAAATAAAAAACTTACAACTCTTCCATCTCCGCTGCCCAAATCAACTATTTTCAGCCCTTTTGTGGCGGGGTTTGCATTTTTGTATTGATCAATCAATTTAATCACATTTTCAATTTGTTTTGAAGTTGCTGGCACATAAGGAATACAAACACGTCGAAAAGCCGGAAGGACAAAGGGAAGAGTAATTGCACTCAAACCAAGTGCACCCGCCCCGATCGCGCATGTTATAGTTAAGCCTAAACCTACCATCCTGAAAGGGAAATTTTGTACCATCTACATAATTTAAAAAAATTTGAATCTAATTTATGAGCTAAAAAATGATGCAGTTAAATTTTAGTTTTAATAAAATTTAGCAAACCCCGCCATGAACCCTTAAATATTAATTAAAAAAGAAATACCTTTAAAACGTGTCAATTGAAAATTATTTAAAAGAATTGATTGAAAATAGAAAAATTCCAATTGCAATGCAAATATGCAAAGAAGTGAATTACTCTAAAAAAAGGCCTAAATTAAAGAGGATTAACATTATTTTACTGATAATAAAATGAAAGGACTAAAAATCAGTTTTTAATTCATTTTGTTTTATTAATTCAATTTTTTAATCAAGGAAATGAGGGAATAACTGCTCCGAGGAACGTGAAGAACAGAATGTTGTCATTTTTTAACATTTTTTATATAAAATTTAAATAATCTATTTTAAATCCTAAAGCCCTTGTGGCTTATTTTCCTCCAAAAGGATTAGTATTTAAGATTACCTATTTGTAAAAAGTACTCGAGATAATCGTACTAAATATGACATGACTCGTTTGTCCAATAGACAAATAAAATAAATACATAAAGCCAAACAGCTTAAATTAGTTAAAAATTAAATTTTACTTTTTTGTTTACAATATGCTCTACGACTGTTATTAAAAATACATTATTTAATAAAAGTTTAACAAGAATTTGTTTCTTCTCTAATTGAACTATTTTTATCGTACAAAAATTAAACTTTTAATCTTTAGAATGAGCTATCATTCGTACTATATATTTGAATTTATCACATAAAAATTAGCTTATATATTCTCCCTCTGATTTTTAAACACTTGAGACTTCTTTTTGATATCTTTTTAATATCTTTTTAAAAAATCTTTATTCGAATGATCAGTTTATGTTAAATCCAAAAACTTATTAAAAATTTTATAAAAATAATATAAATTTGGATTAAATGACCTATTTTTAGATTTTTAATCTTTTAAAATATAATTTTCCCATTTATTTTATAATATTCAATTTTTAATGTTCTTCACCGAGTTTTCTCACTCATTTTACAAGTGCCGCATTTTCAACTTTCTTGAATTTTATTAATTTTTTTAGGAGATCACTTTTTATTGTTTTATTTCCTTTTTACTGCAAGTGACCGTTGACTATTTTTACTGAAAATATATTTGGCCTGTCTCTATTCTTATTATACAATGATAAATATTTTCTTTATTTTTCAAGCATTTTCGCCATTAATCGCTACCTCTATAAAAAATGCCGACATTCATCTACTATATCTCTTAATATATGCCACAGATCATCCTAAAAACAATTCTTTTTATTTTTTATTTTATTTTTATTTCCCTCGTTCATTCTCTGGGTAATTCCGCTTGGATAAACTTTTATTCGGAGGAATGAAGGTTATTACATCAAAACAAAGCCAATTCGTTTATTTATTTCTTTTTTTTTTAATAGAGGTAATATTTAAAATATACTCTACACAAATATAGTAATAGTGTTAGAATAATTCACCGAAAAGACAATTTACCAAATAAATAAATTTTTCAATTTTGTGAACATTTTGTGAAATATTTCCTTTGGATTTTACATTAGATGAATTAAAAATATCCAAAATGATTATATACTCAAATTTTTATTCAGTCTATTATTTTATTCTAATATCCGATCAAATTTTTTCATCCTTTTTTTCTTTTTCTTTAAACTAATCCTCTTCTTTTCTTTAAATCCTCTTCATTTTCGAACGCGTCCGGAGATATATTTATTTATTTTTAAAAATAAAAAAAAAGAAGAAAAAGAGTTTATCTCCAAAACAAGCAAATTTCTTTCAAATTTCTTTCCTCATCATTCTCAAAAACAAAATGGCCTTTTCTTAGTTGATTTTCTTCTTCTTTTTTTGTATGAAATGGAAGTAAAATTGTTGGATTAATGTACATAGATATTAATTCATGGATTTTAATTTATTACAAAATAAATTAAAAAATATTTTTAAAAATTTAATTATTAAAAATAATATTAAAATATATTTAAATTATTTAAATATAATTTATTGGAAAATGAAGATTGTGTCAATTCACTCATTTAATACTCTAAAATATACTTATAATTAAACTAAATAAATTAATTCATTAATAAAAAGACCAAAAGCAAAGTTAACATTTAAATTTAATAATTATTAAAAATAAATAAAATTAATTTATTAATATAAAAACAAACTTGTTGACAGAATATATATTTTTAATAAATTTATTTATTTTTCTTCTTTACCGCCTTTTTATTTTTAGATTCTTTTTCTTAAATAAATAAATAAATAATAATAATATTTATAATATAAATATATCCAATCCCATGCCATTCAACCATATTTCACACCAACCAATATTTTTATTTTCATCTCTATAAAAAGCTTCTCTTCTTTTTCTTTTTTTCTCGTTTTTCTTCCGTTTTTGCCAACGATAAAAAGAGAAAAAAGAAAAAAGGAAAAGCTTGGCCGACGTTTTATATGCTTCCTGCTGCCCTATAATTACGGTTTAAAAATGTTGAGGGGACTAAGATAATTGCCTAGTACCGGAAAAAGAAAAAAGGAGTGATTGAAATGAGAAGAAAAAAGAAAAAGTTGGAAATGAAAGATAAAAACGTGAAAAAGAAAATAAAGAGGAGATATATTTTACAAAAAATGTTTAAATAAAATAAATATAAATATTAGATTTATTTATTAATAATTAATCTAGGGTTTACTGTTCTGGGGAAAGTGCCGGAAGAAAAGAAAATAAAAAAAGTAATTTTATAGCCCAAGGGATTATTAGCAGAAGAGAGGAGAAGAAAGACACTTTTTTGCAAGAGAATAAAATATTAAAAAATATGGGGGAAATTTAAAGAGAAAATAAAAAGGAGGAAATAATAAACAATTGTTTTTTTATAATAATTTAATGTTTTCTTCCAAACATTGCTGAAGGCCATTGCGCAAAAATAAGCAATAATTTTTAAGGCAAAAAAGAAAAAGGCAAAATAATTGTGATTTTAACACTAAAATAAATAAAATATATATTTTAAAATTAAAATTTTAATTTATTTTTAAAGTTGTGTACTCCTATGTATATTTTAGTAGTTTTGACTTAAATATTTATTTTTTAATATTTTATTTCTTTTTATTAATAATAATAATTTTATTCAAATAAATTCTTTCTTTTTTTCCTCAAATATAACATTGTCTTCTACATTCAAATCATCATTTGTTCGGCTATAAAATCTCCAACAGAGAAAATATGTAAGTTCCCGTTGGACACAAACCTCCGGATGATTGGAGAGGAAAGTCTTTCCATCTGTGTCTTTTTTTTTTTACTAGAAGAAAAAAAGAAAAAAAATAAGAAATTTTTTTGTTTTTTTATTAAATAAATAATTTATTAAATATTTATTTACTTATTTAATAATATTTATTTTTTTAAATAAATTTAATTTTCCTTTTCAACTTTTTTTAATAATTTATAAATTTTTATATCCAGATTTTGCGCATTTACTCACACAAGTTTTTGGATTATTTATTTATTTATTGCCTTTTTGCCGCCAATTTATTCTTACGCCTCACTTGTCTTTTTTGACGTTGAAGAGAGAGAAGATTATTATTATTATTAAATATTATTAGTAAAAAGAGATATTTTGACACTTTTTTATATTTTTAAAAATAAGACCGGATTATATTAGAGAGGCCATAATTTTTAAGAAAAATAAAAATAAATATAAAAAAGTTTTAAAATCTTTATTTTTAAATAAATCTATAAAAAGAGAGAATATTTTATATTCTTAAATATTTTTTAGCTTTTTCCTTTTTATTTTTCTCCTCATTTTCACAAAATTCGCGGTTAACTTTTTTTACCGCCAATGAAAAAATAATAAAAATTAATTACGACGTAAATATTTGGCGTTCTCCTAATTTTATATTTACACTGAAAATCTGCGCCGAAAAGACCCTTTTGTATATTAACAGGTAAAGAAGGAAGAAGGGAAATAACAACAATTAATTCTGTCCCTTTTCCCAACATCTGTACCTTTTCTTTTTTTTTTATTTTTATCTTAAATAATTTTATTCGTATTTTTACCAAATAGACTCGCCGACAATATAACTTTTTTTTTGTCCGAAATATTCCCTCCTCCCCCTCATATACACACCTTTATTAAACGGCAGTAAATTACGGCTTTGCTCACAACAACGAATTCACGCCAATTCATTGGAAAAAAAGAGGAGAAGGGTTCATTGAAAAATAAAAAAAAAATTTGTTTTAGGGTGAGGGAATTTTATTTAAAAAAAATAATTTAGTTGAAAAGGAAAGGCTCCTTTTTATTTATTTATTTATAACAAAAGAAGAGACCAAGTGGAAAGTATTTTTGTGAGGGAAAGAAAAAAAATTAAATAAAACTGAATGAATGAAAATAAATAACAATAGCGACACCTAGTTGTGTATTTTTTTAATATTTTTATATGTGATGGACTTTTGAGACGAAAGGGGAAATAAAAATAAAATAAAAAATATACGGTAAATAGGAGGGAAATTTTAAAAATTATAGGGGAAATATTGGGAAAAAAAATAAATAATTAAATTTATATTTATTTAAAAATTAATAAAATTTATTTTTTAAATGTTTTAGGGGTTAAATATAAAATTTAAAAAAAGAGAAATATTATTTAAAATAAATTTTATAAATATTTATTTATTTTATTAATTGTGTTGTCCAAAAATATAATTAATATTTTTTGTTTTTCTCAAAATTATTTTTATTTAATAAATAAATAAATATATTTTACTACTATTTTTAAAATATTTAAAAAATATTAAAATAAATAAATTAATTATATAAATATTAATTTAAAAATTATTATTTTTTTAAAATTAATTTAAAAAACAAAAAATTTTAAAAATTGAAAAAAAATAATATTAAAAAAAAACAATTGTTTTTAAAGAAATATATTTATTTATTTTTAAAGAAGAAGAAAAGTCAAGTGTATTTATTTGTTCTCCTTTTTCTTCTTCTTTTTCTTTTCTTTCTCTTCTTAATTCTTTTTTTATTTATTTGCTTATTTTAACCTAACAATTATTTTCTCTTCTTTTTCTCTTCTACAATGCATGTGCTCATTTTTCTTTTTTTATTTAAACCCCGCCTTTTTATTTTTATTTATTTTTTTACTGTCTTTCTAAAAAATAAATAAACCAATAAGAATTTAAATAAAATATTATTTTCCCCGCCTTTTCTCTTTTTAAATAAATAACTTTTTTTTCTTCTGTGTTTGATGAGTGGAAAATAGGAAGAGAGGAAAAGAAGCTATATATTCCTTTTTTAATAAAAAATAAATAAATATTTATTTTTAAATTAATAAAATAAATTAATTTCTTTTTTTATTTAATTTTTAAAAAATTGCAAAATTCATCCTCTTAAATTTAAAAACAAAAAATATTATTTTTACCTCTTAAATATTTCTTATAATTGCCAACCTTTTTTTTTTAATTTTATATATAATAATTATAAAAATAAATAAATATATAGATATTTTATAAAATAATAATTTTCTCTTTATTTTTAATTGGGCTTTGCCGACTAATTAAATTGTTGCCCATCTATTCTTCTTTTAAAATAATAAAACAATTAATTCATTTTAATTAATTAATTAATTAATTAAAATGTCTTCTTCTTCTTCTACAACAATAATACCTTTAGAACATTCTTCTTTATCTTCTTCTCTTCCTTCATTTTCAATAAATGAATCAACTTTAATTGATCAAAAACCAGCAACACAATCATTTCTTTTAATTGATCAAAAACCAACTAATTTATTATTATCTTCTTCTTCTTCTTCTTCACAACAACAACAATCTTCTACTAATTTTATTGAAAATAAATTTCTAGAAGAACAAAAAACAAATTTATTATTTGAACAAAATCACCAAAATAATAATAATTATTTAATTAATAAGTATTTATTTAATTAAAATTAATTAAAATTAAACTTTAGCTTTAGCTTTTAAAATAAATTTTCCCTTCCTTAATTTGTAAATATATTTCTTTTTTAAATATTAAAATTACAAAAACATCTTAAAATAATTTTTAAATATATAATAACCTTTCAAAGGAAGAGAATTAAAATATAATTAATTAAAGTAATCCATTTCTCTCCTTTAAATAATTTAAATAAAAATAATATTTATTTATTTATTTAAAGTTCTCCTTCATGTTCATTATCATCATCTACAAATAATAATTATTATTTAAATAATGGATATAATAATAATTTTTATAATAATAATTCTGGAACACATTTTGGACAATTAAATGAATTATATAATCAACAACAACAACAACCACATTTTCTTTATCCAAGTCAACCAGCTAGTTCACCTGAAGGTTTTTTTACTTTTAATTTTAATTAATTTTAATATTTAGAAAATATTCTCCCTTTTCTTTAATAATTTAAAAAATAATATTATTATTAAAATATTTATAAAAATAAAATAAAAATAAATTTATTGAAGAAATTGATTATTATTTTTTTCAATATTTTTTTGATTTTATTTCTTATAAAAATTATAGCTAATTTTGAATTGAGCACATTTTATTTTATTTATTTTTTACTAAAAGAATAAATAATTAGTTTATATTATTTATTTTATTAAAAAAATAAATAATATATTTATTTATTATTTATTAAATTAAAAAATTAAAAAAAACAAAAAAGGTTTTCCAAATGATCGTCCCCCTTCAAGTACTTCAGGAAGAGAAAGCATTAATCAAGGTCCATATACTCGTATTATTGAAGGCAGTGAAGTTCATATTAATTCAAAAGGAAAGAAAACAAGAAAACCTCGTACAATATATTCATCACAACAATTACAAGAACTTAATAAAGCGTTTAGTTTTTTGATTTAATTTATAAAAATAAAATAAATTAATAATAATATTAAAAATATATGTACAAAGGGGAATTACTTAAATAAATAAATTTGTTTTTTTTTAATTATTATTATATTAATTTAATAATAAATACAAAATATTTATATTTTTAATTTAATTTTATTTTTAGTTTTAATGCTCATCAATATTTAGCTTTACCTCAAAGAGCAGAGTTAGCTCAATTACTTATGTTATCACAGACACAGGTTATTTAATTAATTAATTATTTTAAAAAATAAATTAAAAATTATTTTTAATTTTAAATTAAAAATAATTAATTTATTTTCCCTAAAGCAATAATCCCAAATATTTTTTTTCATTTCTTATCTATTTAGGCAATCTCTTTCTTCTAAAAATTTTTATTTTTCTCATAGGCACGCGCACCTGTCATTTTTTAGTTTTTTTGTAATCTTAGCTTTTTTTCTCATTTCATGGTTTTTTCTTCTTTTTCCTTTTTTTAGGCCAGCTTCATATCTAAAAAATGACCCACCTGTTCTTCTTTTTTTTTAAATATCTTCTCGTTTTTTTATTTTTTATAATCCACTCCCTTGAGAGAAAATAAATATAATCAAAAAGAAAATATTTTAATTAAATTTTTTATTTTTAGGTAAAGATTTGGTTCCAAAATAGACGTAGTAAATGCAAAAAACAGGTAAAATTAAATAAAAATTATTTTTAAAATTTAATTATTTAAATAATATTGCCTATTTAATATTAAATAATATTTTTTAATTATTTTTAAAGAAATATTGTGGTGGTGGTGATCAACAAAATCAAATAAATAATAATAATAATTCAATAGAAATGAGATGTACTACAGAAGAAGAGGAAGAAGAAGAAGAAAATGATGAATTAATATTAAAAACAAATATTAATGAATTAAAATTAAATAATAATAATAATAATACATCATTAATATCATCATTATTACCTTCTGAATTAAATAAAAATAAAAATAATAATTTAGAAATAGAAGAAACAGAAGAAACAAAAATATTATTAAATAATAATGAACAACAAAATAATAATAATAATAATTTAATAATTAATTCTAAACTTAATTTAAATAATAATAATAATTTAATAATACCTCAAGATAATAATAATTTAAATAATTCTTTATTATTAAATCAAAATAATTGTTGGGATTCTACTTCTTCTTCTTCTAATATTGCTAATACAATGCATGGTTAATTATTTAATTTAATTAAATTAATTTAAATATATTTAATTATTTAAATTAATTAAATTTAAAAATAATAATATTTATTTAAATATATTTAAATAAATATTTAAATAGTAGGTTATATTTCTTCACCTTTTAATTATCCACAATCACTACCACAACAACCACAACCAACATTAATTAATAATAATAATATTACTACTGACTTTTCTTCTTCTTCTTCTACTACTAATTTCCCTTCAATGACATATTTTCCACAAATAAATAATAATTTAAATTTAATAGAACAAAATAATAAATTAATATTAGATAATAATAATCAATCATTATATTCTTATAATCCAACAATTATTAATTCTTCTAATTATTTCCATTCAATTTATTCAACACAACAACAACAAACATTTAATAATTCAACAAACATTTATTCTAATATTATTCCACAACAACAAAATACTCAACAACATTTTCATTAGAATATTATTTTAATATTATTGTAAATAAAAATTGTTTTTTAAATATTGTCTGATATTTATTAAAAATAATTATTTTTAATAAATATATTAAATAAATTAAATAATATTTTAATTCAGACAATTTATTATTTTATTTTTTTTCCCGTTGTTTTATTATTTAAATTGTAAAAAAAGAATTTATTTTTTAAATAAATATTCTCCACCTCAGTGATCATTATTTTTATTATATAAAAATAAATTTAATTTTAATAAAGAATTTTTACTTTTTAAATTTAAATATTTTTAAAAATTGAGGATTTAATTAATTTTTACAAAAATTGTAAAAATGTGTGATATTTTTATATAATAAATTAAGTTATTTAGACAGAATCTGATATTTTACTTATAAAAATTAAAATATATAAATATTTAAAAATTAAAATTTTATTTTTTACTAAAATAATCATAGCTTTTTTATTTATAAAAATAAAAGATACAAAAAAGTAAATTAATTAATTAATTATTTTAAAGATAATTAATTAATTAATTGTCTAAAAAGAGGAGTTATTATTTAAAAGAAAATAAAAAATTGTTAATTATAAGTATTTTTAAATTAATTAAATAATAACACAAATATCATTTACACATTTACTATTCATACAAACATCTCCTTTAATTTATATTTAAATATATTTAATATTTAAATATAACCTTTAGTAAATCCTTTACAATTTCCACCTAAACGGACTTTAGCTGCACAATGAGGAGAATCAGAATGAGAAAGATCACAAAATAAATATCTAAATTAAATTAAAATTAAATTAATTAAATTAATATTTATTTTACTTAGATTCACATTCTTTAGTAAAAGTACAATTAGGTCTAGGGGAGTATTCATACATATTATCATTATATTCATTTCTTAATCCATCTATATTTCTTAAAGGCTTAAAAATTAAATTAATTTTAAATTTAAATAAATTTAAATTTACTGAAAATAATGTCATTGTAGCATTTCTAAAATGTGAAGAAGGTTCACATTCCTAAAATATTAAAAATAAAAATATTAAATAAATAATAATAATACAATAATATCAGCTGGATAATCATTAGCTCTTTGTTCTCTTGTTTGATGTTTTTGACGCCAAGATTCAAAAATCTAAAAATTATAATAAATTTTTTAAAAAAAGAGCACAGAATATATTTATTATTTAATTAAAATTATATAATAAATCTGTTAAAAGAGCCTTTTTTATAGGAGAATTTATATTATTTTTTTGATTTTTGAATTTCTTTTTCTATAAAAAATAATAACTCTTTAAATTAAATTTAAAAAATTAACCAAATTAATAAAAGAATGATGAAAAAAGAAGACAATATCATTTACAGCTCTATTAGGTTCATATTTATTCATATCACCAGAAATAAAAGAATGAATCTTTCCATGAGGAATCTTTTTTAAGAAATAAATAAATAATATTTATTTTAATTAAAATACTTCAGGACAATTCCATTGAATATCAAAAGGACATTTATTACCAGGAATAGTATATGCCATAATATTTTCAATTTTTGTTTGAGAAAGAGTCCATTGAACACTAAATACTTAGGTAATTAATTTATTTATTTATTTATTAATTTATTTAAATTCAGTCATACAACCACTATAATCTTCTTTTCCAACATTTCTTGTAATATAAGGAATTCCCTTAATTAATTTATTTTAATTTTAAAATTTATTTATTAAAAAGGGATCAACCCTGAATATCTATTAGTCAGTTTGCCAAACTGCCAGTTCGGTCAAGTAATAAAACACTCCTTGTAGGTCCAAGTTTGCACGAAAACCAACTGGCCATGGGCTCTAAAATGGAGAAGTAATAGAACACCACCGATAGGTCCAAGTTTGCACGGGACCAACTAGTTGTAAGAGATTTGACCGAATTGGCAATTGGACCAATTGGCTAAAAAGATATTCAGGGTTTCGATATTCAGGAGTGAACCCAATAAAAATACTTCAAGTGTTTTCCAAGGAGAAAAAGGTCCAGTGACCACAAAACCTTTAGAATTTGTAGTTCCATAAAACTAAAATTAAATAAAATTAATTAAAATATTATTAAATTAATTAACATCATCAGTAAATAAAAAAGAATCTGATGGTTTAGCTAAACGACTTTCTAAAGTTGAATCCCAATAAGGCAAACCAATTGTTGGATTTCTTTTTCTAAGTAAAATTTCAAATCTTTTAAAAAATTTAAAATTAATTAAAAAAAAACCTTTTAATATATTCTAAATGCCAAGGGAGAAAAGCAGGTCCACCGTGGACACTACCTAATTCAAAAGCTCTTCTATGTATTTTAGCCATATAATCATAATCTCCATTATTTTTCATTTCTCTAATTGCTTTAAACTTTTTTTTAATAAAAATAAAATTAATTAAATATTTTAAAATAAATATATATATTTACAATATCTATTCTTTCTTTATCTGTTAACATTCTTAATTCTTTACGTATTGCTTTTTTAACTTTTTGGCCATTTTTAAGAGTACAATCATTAATTGAACCATTAGATATTCCTTAAAATAATATTCAAATAATTAATTAATTAATTACCTCCTAAATAAGAACAATAACAACTTAAATTAACACAATTTAATTCAGATCTGTCTATTATTATATCATCATCTTTTAATTTATTTGTATCTAAAAATATATATATTATTTAATATATATTTTATTAAAATTAATTAAACTCACAAAAACGGTTATTCTAAAATAAAATTAATTAATTAATTAATTTAAAAAAAATAAAAAAACTTTAAAATTATTCATAGCATTAATCATATTATTACAACTTAATTTGGTTTGATTATCTGGGGCTTTTTTACAATCAAGTTTTGTTTGAATAAAAGCATTATTACAATTAATTAAAAATAAAATAAATATTATAATTAAATTAATTTTATTTATTTTTATTATTATTAACATTTCTTAAAATAATTAATTTAATTAATTTTAAGGTCACCCCTTTTACAAATGTTTTTATAAAAATTAAATAATACAAAATTTTATATAAATAAATAAATTTATTTATTTATTTATTTATTAAAATAAAATGTTCTTAGATTTTTTTTAGAAATAAATATAAATTATTTATTTATTTAAATTTTAATTTATTAAATAGGAATATATTTCATTTATTTTTTATTAATTTAAAAGCTAATTAAATAAATAATTTAAATTAAATATAAATTAATTTTTTAATTTTAGAATATTTAAGAAAAGCTAAAAATATTAAAAATTAGTCAGGATAATTTTTAACATTTTTTAAATAAATATTTTATTTTATTAAAAAAGATTAAAGAACATTCTTTTTTATCTCTTAATAATTTTTAATCTTTTAAAAAAGAGACAAGGATGAGTAAATAATTTAGTTAAAATATTTAATTATTTTTTTAAATTTATTTTTAAAAATAATTCTTTTTAATTTCTATAAATCTCTAAATAAATAAATATAAAAATAATTAATTAATATATTTTATTTAGAATTGCACAAAAACAAATTGAATATATATAAAAATATTTTTTGTTTTTTTAAATTAATTTTGGCAGATTTAGGAAAAAATTATTATTATAATTATATAAAAATAATCTAATAAAATTTAAAATTAATAAATTATTAAATTTATATTATTTTTTCTAAATAAATTTTCTATAAAAAATAGGAGGGATATTATAATATTTTTTAAAAAAAAAAAGATTTTTAATTTTTTTTTTAATTTTTTATTTTTCTAAAAATAAATGTTTTTC
The DNA here is from genome assembly GCA_015183035.1 of Meloidogyne chitwoodi. Lineage (NCBI taxonomy): Eukaryota > Metazoa > Nematoda > Chromadorea > Rhabditida > Meloidogynidae > Meloidogyne > Meloidogyne chitwoodi. Next base: position 1,107,933 of record JACZZP010000018.1, read on the forward strand.
TTTTTCTTCTTCAAAATTAGTATTTTCTTCTTCTTTTTCTTCTTTTTTAATAAATAATAAAAATAAATGTCTAACAGGTCTATTAATTAAACAATCCAAAACAAATGCAAATAAAAAAGAGCAAACTAAAATTCCAATAAAAGAAAGTAATAAAGATAATTTAGTTATATGAACTGGACGATATAATGAAGCAAATAAAGATAAAGCTATTGGCTCTGATATTAATATAATTATTAATATTAATTTAGATAATGGTCTAAATATACGCCAACATAATAATTTAGCCAAAACTTTAAATATTTAAATTAAATTAATTAAAAAAATAAATAAATAAACTTACCACTACTTTTTAAATTAGCTTCCAAAAAAATTAAAAAATTAAAAAGTAAAAATGTCCAAATTAATTTATTTAATGTTCCATAAATTAATTTAAATATTAAATTATTAAAAAACCAAAAAGGTAACCAAATAATAATTAACATTAAAATTAAAGTAATTAAATAACCAATTAATGATAATGCCTTTAAAATAAAATAAAATAAATTAATTAATTAATTTTACTTTAATTAAATGTTGCCATTCATTTAATTTTGGTAATAAAAATAAAGAAAATAAAATTGCAATAATTGGTGAATTAATTCTAGCAATTGGAGTTATCTTTTAAATTAAAATTAAATTTAATTAGAATTAATTAAAATTAAAATTAAATTTACTAAAAAATTAGCAAAAGGTGCATAATCATTAATTTCCATTGTTAAATGTGGTAAAAGTGTTGCAGGAAAATTAAATAAAAAAGCAAAAAATAAATAAATAAAATTGCTAATAATTAATAAAAAAATTAATAAAAAAAGAATAGAACGATTATATCCATTTAAAATTAAATAAAATATTAAAAGAGAAAATAAAAGAAATTGAGCTTCTAATGAAATTAAATGACCAGCATCTAAACACTAAACAAAATAATAAATTTAAAATAAAATAAATATTACTGTATGAGAATATCCAAATAAATTTTGTATCTAAATATTTTATTAAAAATTATAAATTAATTTAAAAAATACAAAAAATATATTTTCTGGCCATGTATTATAACATCTTTGTGCAATATCAGTTCTTGACCACATTGGCCCATCACCTAGATGAGCAAATATAAAGGCCATTGAAAGAGTTATAAATGAATATATTGGCCATATTCTGTTAAAATAAAAAGAGATTTATTTTATAAAAATTATTAAAGAATTACCTAAGGAATCTTTTCCATAAAATTTCAATTAAAAAACGTTTAGAGCGTTGTTTATTTATATTTAATGCTAATTGAAAAATATCTAATGCCAAAATTGTATCTGTTAATAATGTTGGATTTAAAGCTATTTGTGCTGGCCATTTCTCCAAAAGTGAATAATGATGACCAGTATTTTCTTTAAAAATAAATTTATTAAAATCCAAAATTTATTTTTTCTGATTTAATACCCAAATAGGGAAGAACAAGTACTTGAGATTGACCTAAAACAAGCAATGAAGCTGCTATAACCTAAAGAATATAAATAATTTATAATTAAAATCATTCAAGTGACTGTTGGTGTAACTGGTAAATGCCTCGACTTTAAATTGATAAAGGGAGTGGTTCGAATCCCGGCGGAGAATATTATTTAATTTTAAGCTTATAAATTTGTTACCATCCTTTTGTTGAAATATTTTAGTTTTTAATAATTATTTATATTTAAAATTTTCTTTAAATAAAAAAATAAAAAATACTTGAATTCCATGTATTGCTTGAAATTTTTTTTCTATAGGTTGTGTTGTTGTTCTAAGTGAGTGTCTTAAATGTATTTGAAGACAAAAAGCATCAAGTATTGGAGTAAATTGTAAATGACAAAACCAACGAAAAACAGACACAAACAATAAAATAAATAACCAAAAGAGAAAAATACCAACTAAAAAAATACCAGCAATTGGCCATTGCCCAGGTGGTTGGCAATTAACTTTTATTGGTTTATGTTCAGCAACATCTATTTAAAAAAATAATAATAATTCATAAAATATTTTTTATAAATTATTCTCATACATTATATCAAATCTCAAAAAGATTTAAATTTAAAAAGAGAAATATTTTTGTTCATTAAATCCAAAAGAATAATTTTAGGTCATGGATGAATATTTTAGGTAATTTATTTTTTAAATTAAAATATATTTTAATCTAAAAATGTAATTTAAAAATGAGGAATATTTATTGAGATTTGGAATTGCAGTTTGGGTACTGTAATATAATTAGCACCGAAACGGCCGAACCATGGACTGTTCATTTTTAAGAAGATAAAGTATTTATCCATTTTTATAAATTTTATTTAAAAAATTATTTACATTCAACAAGCCCTTGAGTTTCTTCAGTTGAACAATTAGCAGGTAAACAAATTCCTAAGACAACTTCTAATGGATCATTACCCTTTTCAGGGCATTGTTCAGGTCTAAGAACTGCCCCAGGTACATGAAATTCCAAAAGACAGTAACGACCATTAAATAAACCTTGACTAAAAAAATAAATTAAATATATTTAATTATTTGAAAAAAACGTTTTAAGCCTTTGACATTGTTCATAATCCCCTAACCAATGATAATTTCCATCACTTATTCCTGAAGGCATTTTCCCAACAGAATCAACCCAAGTCATAATCCATTTATTAGCATTATATAAACGTTCATTTTTTGTACGGCAATTAATACATTTTTCTTTATCCTCTTGACCAGGGCATTCCTCTGCTTTTAATGAAGCAACAAATCCAGTTAATGAACAAAATAAATGTGAAACTTCTGATCGACATTCTGAGGAAATTGTAGAAAGCCTCAAATATTGTGAACTATTTTATTTTTTTTTAAAATTAGCAACCTAGATCCATTTTGACAAAGCCATTCAATTGTTTCTGAAGTTCGAATTAATTTTTGAATTGATGGTATTCGAAATTGATCCAAAGGTTTTGGCCTAGCTGGTATATGTAAAGGACAAAGAAGACAACAAAAATTGTTCGGTAAATACAACAATAATAAAAGAAAAACAAGTGGAATTAATCCTCTTAATGGAAATAAATTTAAAAAAATTTAAGTATTTTTTGAAAGGAAAATTTTACCAAAAATATGTAAAAGTTTAAAAGTATTTTCACATAATTTTCTTTGTTTATCATTATGTATTATAACAATAAATATCTATTTTATTTTTAAAAAATTTACCTAATAGTTAAATGTTTTTCAAAAAGTTGCATTTTTTAATAAAGAAAAAATTAAATATTTTTATCCTAAAGAACAAATTTTAAGTCGATAAATATAATTAAATAAATGAAAATAAATTGATAAAAAGAAGAGATTGACTACTCTTGATATATTAATTTATTTAAAATCTTTATTTATTTTTTTCTTTTCTCTCATATGGGTCCAAATAAAAATTTTTTTAATTGATAATAAAAGAGACAATCTAAGAAAAAAGGTGGAAATGATTACCAGTCATTTATCTTTTTAATGTATTTTTTTCTAGTCATCATTTACTCCTCAATGTTTCACATATATTGAAAGTTCAATAATATTCTTTTATTTTTTTTAATAAATATAAAAAATAATAATGGGTAATAAAATAAAAAAAAATTCTTAAATTATAATGTAACATCTTTTAGTAGAAATTATGTTGATTTTTTCAAAATAAAATTTAAAAAATACACATACATATATTCAAAAATTAAGATAAATATATAGGTAATACATCATATACATAGGTAATCCCATTTTTCCAATATAATTCCTTTCTTAAGTTGATTTTGAAGACAAAAGATACAAGCAACAAAAGGATTGGATTTGTACAAAATACCAATGGCGAAATGGTCAGGCATAAATTAGAAAAAAATTTTCTTCAAATTATAAACATTTGAGTCTCAATCATTTTTGATATTCCGAGTTCGTTAATGCGAATATGTCTTCGTATTGGATAATTTTGAAATAATGTAGTTACTGGAAAGCTCAATTTGTAAATTATCTCATATGTTCGCCTCGCCGCTCTATCTGATTGTAAAACTGTCCAAATTGACATTCTTCGTGCTCTGCTTCTTTTAGAAAACAGCGTCGAATCTCTATATCACCCCAGTTTCTCGCTTGATTTACACCGAAAGAACATATTGGCGAATTATCAGAGATTTATTGCTAGTATTTAAATCTTTTTTGTTTAAATTGGAGTTTTGAATTAAATTAACACATAGAATTTCTCGACTGATTTCAGACTAATTTTTTGCATACTTTTACATTCCTAAACCCTTGGGTTTTAGACAAAACGTGATGGACAAAATGGTCATAGGCCAATATGACGAAATGGTCTGTCAGCACTTACGGCGAAACTTATTTTTCAGCGACAAAGTGGGCAATAACAAATGAGTGGATTTTGAGTCCCACTATTTGAGTCCAAGCATTTGCTTATTGTTAGCGAGGATAAATTTACAGTTCCTGTGAATCTGGTTTTAAAATTTCACAGAGAAAGATCCGGCAGATTTATATGATTAAAAATGACTAAATATAACTGATAAGGTTTCATTTTATCTGTTATTTAATTTTTAGATATTGAGCTTCATTTATTGAATGAATTTTTTGAAAAATGCGTATTACAAGGAAATGTCTTTCTTCTATATTTGGTAATGCAATATGTAACAAACTTGAGCAATATAGTCAATACAGGCCTTCTTCTCTTACTATTCAACAGGTTTGTTAATTTTTAAAGAAAATATAAAAATGCGGAAATTTAAACTTCCTTTGTTGTCAAAACGACACTTAATATTGACATAAATATCAGTATCTTGATTTTGGCTTACATGGGACAGCCAAAACTTCTTTTTCTTTTCTAAAAACGGAGCTGTTGGTTCGACTCGCGAACATTATGAAGGTTTTAATTATTTTTTTATTTTAGATAATTTTTTTATAGGAGATTGAATTGTTGCCTCCACCATTGTTGAACACTTCAAGGTCTTACATTAACCAAATTTAACTAGAAAAATATTTTTTATTTTCAGTGCTCGCCAGGTCGCTGACTGGTACAGAAAATCATTTCAGGAGTTGCTTTGTTTTGAAAATTCTAAAGGAGATGATCAAGAAATATTTAAGTGTGAAGCGCCTCCTTTAACCCCTTGAATACTACAATTCTTGTTCCAGATTCAACGATCAACTTCAAACAATTTTGAAACGACACAGCACTGTTGTACAGGTTTGTAATTTCCAAATTATTTCTAACCTTCAAGATCATCATATTCAAATAAAAATTAGGAGATCGGGGCAAGAAATTAGTTTTTTTTCTTAAACTTTGTTTCATTATAATAGTAACTTTTCCTATAAAAAGACCATGGCAGAGGGTTTAATAGAACTCAAATCGTTGGGCGAGATAGACATGGGTAGTGAGCAAAGCATCCAATATTTTCTCGATCGTTTCTACCTGAATCGAATCTCCATTCGAATGCTACAGTACCAGCATTTGGTTGTCTTTGGAACTGTTCTACCAGAATCTCCTAATCATGTTGGCTGTATTGATCCAGTATGTGATGTAACTTCTGTGGTCCAGGATGCATATGAAAATGCCCGTTTTCTCTGTGATCGCTACTATTTAAATTCACCACAATTAGAATTGGATTGCTTAAATGCTCTTTCTCCGGGTAAGAAACTGTCAGTTGTAATTGTGCCATCACATCTCTACCACATTATGTTCGAATTGTTTAAGGTTGGTATGGATAATGTTGATTTTTTTAATCTTAATTTTACCGTTAATCTTATTTTTATATTTAAAGAATGCGATGCGCGCAACAGTAGAACACGTTGGAATGGATGAAGATTTACCTCCTATAAGAGTTAGAGTAGTTCGAGGTAACGAGGATATCTCAATAAAGGTTTTTACATCACATTTTTCTAAATTTTTTTAATTATTTTTTAGTTGAGTGATAGAGGCGGTGGAGTCCCTAGAAGTATTATAAGTCGATTATTTGATTATATGTATAGTACAGCACCACCCCCTCCACGAGATGGAAGTCAAGCACCTCTTGTAAGTTTTAATAAAAATTAAATTTTAATGGTATTTTCTAGGCCGGTTATGGTTATGGATTGCCTTTATCAAGGCTTTATGCTCGTTATTTTCATGGTGATATGTTTCTCATTTCAATGGATGGTTATGGAACTGATGGTATTTTATGTTTTTGTTATCTTTAAAATTTATATTTTAGCTTGTGTCTATTTAAAAGCTGTCTCTGTGGAGGCGCAAGAAGTACTTCCAATCTATTCGGCTTCTTCTAAACAACAATTGACTCGAGGACCTCTAATTGGTGATTGGACGGGTACAACTCATCACCATTATGGGCCTAGACTATAAACAAAAGTGAAATAATAAATAGAGTAATTCTTGATTCTAAATACTTTTCATTAAAAATTGTTTGGTGCTATTGTAAACTTACAAAAAGTTTCTGTATACTTTAGATATTTTTATTGGGAATTTATGAATTTATTTTTAAGGTTACTGTTCAGTAAAATCTAATAAAAATTAATTTGATAATTCCTAATAAAATAGCCGGAGATGACAGAACTTTGTTATTTGGATTTTCACCCCTTTAATTAATTATCCACTTATAATAATCCTGACTTGATTTAATGAAACAATAACTTTTTTATTTTTTTTGTAGATATTCTCGTTTATTAACATATGAAAAATATTAATAATATAGTGAATAACTTTAAAATAAAATATTTAATTTATTTATATTTCATTTTTAAATTTAATGGGACTTATTCCCTAAATAATTCTTAATTTAAATTATTCGCTTTTAAAATTTACATTTTTGTTAAATTATTATGTGAAAAAATATGTATCCCAATAATTTTACTAATAATAAAATTCTTATTTTTAGCTTGATTATACTATTAAAAATTTTGGATTTGTTATTTTCGGTAATTTCAAGGATCGTAAAATGGTATTACTACATTTATTACTTATTTTTTATTTATTTTAAGGGAGCAACTACATCTTCACAATTAGAAAAAGATCTTGGTTCAGATCAAGCTTTAGCAAATGAACACTTTTATGGACTTGTTAATGTGAGTTTTTATGACATTTTTAGATATTTTAATAAAATTTTAGTTTGGAAATACATGTTATGCAAATTCGGTAATCCAGGCTTTATATTTTTGCAAGCCATTTCGTGAAAAGATTTTATCATATAGACAAACCCATAAAAAATCAGGTTTTTCTTTTTTTTTTTTAATTTAAATTTTATATAATTATTTTTAAGGAATTCAAAAAGAAAATTTACTTACTTGTCTAGCCGATCTTTTTTCCAATATTTCTAGTCAAAAGAGACGAGTTGGGACAATTGCTCCTAAGAGATTTGTAACAAAATTGAAGCGAGAAAATGGTTTTTTATTTAATTTTTCTTAAATTTTAAAAAATAATATTTTAGAATTATTTGACAATTTTTTGCAACAAGACGCCCATGAATTTTTTAATTTTTTATTGAATGCAATATCTGAAGTTTTGGCTGAAGAAAAGAAAAAAGAGCACACAAATGGCACTCTTAAAACTGCAAATGGTCTTACAAAACGTTCTAATTTAGTGACGGCTAATGTTCATGATTATTCTGCTAGGTTTTTTTTAATTTTTAAGATGTAAAAATTTTTTTTAGAAGCACAGATGGAATGAAACAGGACTTAACTTGGATTCATGAAATCTTCCAGGGAACGCTTACAAATGAGACTAGATGTTTAAATTGTGAGACTGTTAGTAGTAAAGATGAGGATTTTCTTGACTTGAGTGTTGACATTGAACAGGTTTTTTTTATTTAAAATGATATTTTGAAATAATGATTACACAAGTCTAGCAAGTTTTTTTGAAATATTTAAAAATGTCAAATTTTTAAAATCTAATTTCTTATCAAACCCATTAATTTACTTTTTCCTAAATTTTTACTTTAATTTACAAACAATTAAAGGATGTATCAATTAGCAACTGTTTACGGAATTTTTCTAACATGGAAACCCTTTGCGGTGATCAAAAATATTTATGTGAGACATGTGGCAGTAAACAGGTTGATTTATCTCTAATATTTTTTTAAATTTATTTAAGGAAGCCCAAAAACGAATGCGGATAGGAAAGTTGCCTAAATTGTTGGCATTACATTTGAAACGCTTTAAATATGTTGAAACTTTGAATAGACACACAAAACTTTCTTATAGAGTACTTTTTCCTATGGAATTAAGATTACCTAATGTGGTTTGTTTTTTTTTTCCAAAATTTTTTAACTTATTTAATAAAGAAAAGTACAAATGGTGATAGTGACAAAATTTTTGATTTGGTTGCCGTTGTTGTTCATTGTGGATCAACTCCAAATCGAGGACATTATATAACTCTGGTCAAATCTTATTACTATTGGTTGCTATTTGATGATGATATTGTTGATGTTAGTTTTAATTTTTAATTACAAACATTTTTATTTCTTATTAAAAATTTATTTTTTTGTGGTCACTTCACTTGGAAAGTTTTAAAAATTTAATTTTTGTGAGTATCACACGTATTTTATATATTATTTATTGTCAAACCTTATTTTTTTAATAATTAAAATATTTATAGAAATTAGATGAATCTTCCATTGAGGACTTTTTTGGTCTTGCAGAATCAAATGTTCAAAAGAACTCAGAATCTGCATATATTCTTTTTTACCAACAACGAAATGAGACTTAATAAAATAATTATTAATGCATAAAAAAATTCTAACGCTCATTTGTTTTTTAACTAGCCTTTAATAGGCCAAATTTATTGTTTTTATTTAAGAGACTTTTATATTAATTCTAAATGTTTAGAGTAATTTTATACTGATTTTTATTATTTTGTTAAAAATATAATAAATTTTTTAAAGTAGATAAGGATTGCTTTAAATTTTTTTAACGAGAATAAAATCAGTATAAAAATATTGAACTCTTTGTGATTATATCAGTGTACATTACATATTATTTTGAAGAGATAAATGAACCGATAAATTTATAATTTTATAAAATCTTTTGTTAAAATACAAATATTTTTATTTATTCACAATTTTTAAAATATAAAATTAAAAAGAATGAATTATGATGAGACAGATTTTGGTATTGAATATCCTTTTGAGGAAACTGGTGGTTCTGGCGATGAGAACAGAATTAGAGGAAATTGGTCACTTAAATCAGATTATTTATTTTCAATATTTGGCTACACTTTTGCATTAGGAAATATTTGGCGATTTCCATATCAATGTGGAATAAATGGAGGGTATTATTATTATAATCTTTTTAAAACAATTAATTTTTTTAAAGGATTGCTTATTTAATACTTTACATTGTTTTATTTATGGTTGGTGCTCTTCCCATTCTTTTTATGGTTTTTTTATATTTTTTATAATGTTATTTTATATTTTTAAGGAACTTTCGCTTGGACAATTTGTTAGTTTAGGACCTGCCTCTGTTTGGAAATTGGCACCTCTTTTTAAAGGTTTTTATTTGTTTATAAATATTTTTTAGAGTTTTATTATATTTTTAGGTATTGGAATTTCAATGCTTTTTGTTTCTGTTTTAATTGCTATTTATTATAATTTAATTACTGCTTGGGCATTTTATTATATGATTAATTCTTTAAAATTTTCTCTTCCTTGGACAACATGTGGAAATGAATGGAATACTGAAAGTTTTTTTTATTTTAATTTATTTTAATTTTATTTTTTTTAGATTGTTATGTTTGGAATAAAGAGTCAATTAATGCTTGTAAACTCTTAAATGGTTCATTTCTTTCAAATGGAACTTGTATTAATTTTAATAATAATACTGACCCTAGTAATAATAATTCAATATTAATTTTGGATTCAAATAATAAAGTAATGGCTGGAGTTGAATATTTTCAGTTTTGAAGTTATTTTTGATTCATTAAATAATTATTTTTTCAGTAATCAGGTTTTGATGATTTCTTCTGGAATACTTGACTTTGAAACAATTAATTGGCAATTAGCTATGTATAAATATATTTAAATTAATATTTTTTTGGTTGTCGAAAAGGGAAGTCATCACTTTATTAGTTTATTTATTAGTATATTTGGAATTCATAAAGTTATTTTACCAATTCAACTTTAACTGGAAAAATTACTCAAAAACATTTTTTTATTAATTTTTATAATTTTTCTAACATTTTATTTTTTTAAAGTTGTTTACTTGTTGCTTGGCTATTTGTCTTTTTGTGCTCTTTTAAGGGAATAAAAACAAGTGGAAAGGTTATTTTTAAATTTTTTAAAAATATTTTTTTATTATTTTGTACTAAAAAAGGCAGTTTATGTTACTGTTTTATTACCTTATATTATTTTATTTGTTTTGCTTATTCGTTTCTTCTCTCTTCCTGGTTCATTTGATGGATTTTTACATTTTATGAAACCAGATATTGAAATTATAAGAGATTTAAGAGTTTGGGGTAATGCTGCTATTCAAGTATTTTACTCCCTTTCAACATGTACTGGTGGATTAATTACTTTGTCAAGTTATAATAAATTTCATAACAATGTTTTTGCTGATATTTGGGTTATTTTTAATTATTTTATTTTTTTATATTAAAAAATAATTAATATAAAGGAATAATAATTTTAAATTAAAAATATTTTAATTTTTTAGATTATCAGTCTTTTTGATTTTCTTGCCTCTATTCTTATGTCTTCACTATTTTTTGCTGCTATTGGCTTTGTTTGTTATGAAAGAGATATTGAATTAAGTAAATTTCAACTTCAAGAAGGCTTTCAAATGATTTTTGTTTTTTTCTCTGATTCTTTATCTAAAATACCAGTATCTCAAATATATTCTCTTTTATTTTTTACAATGGTTTCTCTTGTTATTTTTAATACAGAGGTTTTGATTTTTAAATATTTTAAAAAATAATATTTTTATTTTTTAAATAAATAGTTGTTTGTTGTTGAAACAATTGTAAGCAAATTTATAAGAAAATTTTTTATTAATAATTTTTTAAAAGGTTTCTTCAATTTGCGATTTGTTTCCTGAACGTCTTAGGTTTATTATTTTAAAATTTATTTATTTTTTAAGGATTATATTATTAAAATTTAATTTTTATAGGCGAAGTCATAGACATGTTCTTACATTTACAATTTTTACTTTTTTTGTTTTGGGGATTCCTCTTTGCTCTGCAGTAATTTTTTGATAAAAATAATAATATTCGTGTATGATTAAGGCTGGTATTTACTGGATTATTTTATTTGAACATTTTGGTGTCACATGGCCTTTGATTATTATTGGATTTTTTGAAGTTATGACAGTTTGTTGGATTTATGGTTTTTCTTTTAATTTTATAAATTTAGAAATAATATTTATTTATTAGGTGTTGATAATTTTTTGGACAATATTAAATGGATGGTTATTATTTAATTTTTATATTTATTTATTTAATATTTTAGATTAGTTTTTATCCTCCATTATATTTGGTTTGGAAAATTCTTTGGAAATTTATTTGTCCATTTTTATTATTGGTATATATTTAATAATCTTTTTTATAATTTTTTTTTTTAAAAAAAAAGTTACTTCTTTCATTAATTTGGATTGATAATTATTCCATTGAATACAACTTTTTTGTTTTTCCTCAATGGTCAATAATTTTTGGATGGACAATTTCTTTATCACCTTTATTTATAATTTTTACAACAACTTTCTTTCATTTTGTACAGAGTAGTGGATCTTTTTCTCAGGTTTATTATTTTTTAATTATCTTTTTTAATTTATAAAATAAATTTTAAATAATTATTTATTTATTTTCTCTATTTTTATTAGCGAATTCGTGAACTTCTTTGTCCAGCTGATGATTGGGGTCCAGCTTTAGCTATACACAGGGCAGAACTTTATCCATTACAAATTCCAGAAGCTAGAAAATTAATGATTCCTCCATCTAGTCGAATTTACAAAAATGTTGGGGTATGTCCATTTTTAAATATTTGACAAAAAATATTTAAAAAAAGAATAATAATGATTCATTGGAACAATTTATGGATCGTTATAATAGACCATTTGGAACAGGAATATATCCACATCAGGATTTTGATAAAATTATTGCTAAAAAACCATTTCCTGAAGAAAAAGAAACAATTATTTAATTTATTAAAATTAATTAATTATTTAATGCTCAAAATAATTAAACAAAAAATAATTAAAAATGCCTTTAATATTTTCCTTTTAAATTTTTTTACACTTTATTTGATATTAAAAACAACGATTTTTGTATTTTGTAACATAATTCTCATCCCAGAAATTGCCTTTTAACCTCAAAAATAAAAATAATTGTATTTAATAAATAATTAAATTCTTTTTGTATTTATTTATTTTATATATATTTTAATTATTAAATATTAAAAAAAAAAGAAACATTTTAATTTTATTTTTTTAGATTAAAGCAATTAATTAATTTTTTCTTATTTTATTAATTCTTTCAATGGATGAATTTAACAAAGATTTTAAGACTTTCACTTTGGATTTTGAACGAGCTGAGGTTTCATTTTACACAATCTTTTTTAATTTTATAATTTTCCTATTTCTTTCGGATATTTTGGGAACAAAATTATTTTTTAATTTAATGATTAATAAAAATTCTTTTTTAAATTAAGTTATCAATAATAAAACTTAAATTTTAAAAGGAATTCAGTTAAGTATTTTTGAGAATTATTTTTAAAAATTATGCTTTATTTTTATATATTTTTCTTATTTTTAGCAAGAACAATTAGAATATCTTTGTCTTTATCGCCAAATGACTCAAAAGCAGGAGCTTTGTGTTACAAATCAAAAACATCTTTTTTACCTTTTTAAACAAATACGTAAAGACTATAAAAGGTTTTTTTTAGCTATTTTAATTATTTTTTATTTTAATATATAGTTTGCAAGAATCTGATTTAAATGATGAGGAGAAAAAGATTTTAGTAGAAAAGAAAGTGAATATTGACCATTTTTCTTCCAAACTAATTGAGATGCAAAGAGAGCTTCCTATTCGGGAGAATGGGTATTTTTTTAAATTTTACTGAAAAATTATATAAGGAATAAATATTTGTCTTTTTTCATATTTTTGTAAAAATTTTTTTTAATATTTTATTATTTATTTATTAAGATTTTATCTTTCTACTATTCTTGGCAGCAATTTAAACATTTCTCTTTTAAATCCAGATGAAAGGTACAAATATAAAAAGGAATATGAGTCTTTTAAATTATCTGTTACTTTTGTGGTAATTTTAATATATATTTTAATTTTATTTTTTAATTTATTTTTAATAGATTCTTGCTTTTTTTGTTTTGGCTTATATTCTGCCTCCTTTCAGGTTTTTTTTAATTTTAAAATTTATTTTTTTAATTATTTTTATATAGGATAGTGGATGCACTCTGTAATTTCCTTCTTGTTTGGTATTATTGTACATTGGTTAGTATTATTTTAAAATTATTTTTTGTTTTTAAAGACTATTCGGGAATCTATTCTTCGTCTTAATGGATCTCGAATTAAAGGTTGGTGGGTAAGTATTTATTTAATTATTCTATTTTTATTTTTAAAAAATCAAAAGGTTCTACATCATTACATTTCTTGTGTACTTTGTGGAATTACTTTAACTTGGAGAGATGGAGAATGTTATGATCAGATTAGACATGTTTTTATTTATTTTGTTTGCTATATTGGTTCTGTCCAAATCATTCAGTTAGTTTGTTTTTTAATTTATTTTTTTTTTAATTAAAAAATTTAGGTACAAATATCAGACAGGCTGTTTGCGACGATTGCGTAAATAAATTTATTTTTTGGAGAAATATTTTTTTATTTGTTTTTTAGATGCATTAGGACAACGGCACTGTATGGATGTGACCTTAGAAGGTTTTTAAAAAAATATTTTAATTTTTAAAATTAAATTTAGGATTTAGTAGTTGGATGTTTAAAGGATTGGTATATTCTTTTAAAAAATAATATTTTTGTTTAAATAATTATTTTTTTTAGACTTTTCTCCTGCCTTTTCTAATTATTGGATATGTTAGTAGTTTTTACTTTTTATTATATTATCAATTTTTAGGCATTCCAAGGCTATTGTTCTTATAGACTTTTTGACATTTATTTACATAAAGATTGCTCTCGTGAATGGCAAGTGCTTGTAATGGCCATTATGTTTGCTATAATATTTATTGGAAATTCAGTGACTTTAGGTTGTTTTTATTGGAACATTCCCGACTTGTCGCGGGCCGACTTGTTACAAGAAGGTAAATATTAATGTGGGACACCAGATCGGATTTTCTGGAGTTTTTCGAAGTCTCGATCCCAAATCCGTTTTTTCAATATCTTCGGATTACTCTGGACGTATTTTGTCACGAAAAATCCGGCAAACCCGGTCTGGTGTCGAACATTAATATTTAACTTCTTGCGATGTCGGCCCGCGAAAAATCGGACCGTACACATTTTTATTATATTTTGTTTAATTTTTAAATAATTTAAGGACGTGTAATTATCAAAAAATATAAAGCTGATATCTCAAAACTTCCAAATAAATATCGTGATAAGACATTATAAAAATAATGCATTTAACTAAAACCTGTGACCATTTTATGTTTATATTTTTAATTGATATACATATATACATAACTTGTCTTTTTATTTAGTGATTAAAACTTGTAAAATATAATTTAAAATATATATTTTGTATTTTTATTTAAATCAAAAATAAGGTACAAAATTGTTAATTTATAATAATAAACAAAAAGTTATGATAAATTCATTGACTGAAAATCACCATTTAAATTTTGTAATTCACTTTTAAATAATTCTCCATTCTCCTAAAAAAATTAAATAAAATATAATATTTTTATTATTTAAAAACTATAATAACCTTATTATATTCAATAAACCACTCATACCAAACTTTTTTTTCATCAAATCTTCGTTTAATATTAAATACAATATTACACTCATTTTCACAAAAGAAAAGTTGTCGAAGAGGAAAAAGTCCAGGAAACCTTTAAAAAAGTTAAATTGTGTTAAGGAAAAAATATTTTAAAATTATTTATTTTATTAGAGAAAACTCTTTTAAATTAAAATAAAGAGAATTCTCTCTAATTAAAACATAAATATTTATTAATATACCAAGAATAAAGATTCTCTGTGTGTCGTTCTGGATGAGTACTCAAAACAATATTTTTATAGAGAACAACTTCAAAATGAGCAGCAAATCCCATTAACTAGAAGAAATATATTTTTTAAAATACAATAATAAAAACCTCTGAATTTTTTGGTAATTTAAATGTTAAAAAAGCTTCTTTAAAATTTGAAGAATTTGTTAAATTTGGATGTAAAAATTCAAAACAATGTTTGGTTTTATCCAAATAACAAAATTGACCTAAACAAACAACATATAAATGATCAAACATTGATACACCTTCTTTTCTATAAAAACAAATATATTATATTATTTTAAAAAATAAAACATACATTGACATTTCCTGTATTAAATTTATATTAGTAGTATTATTATTAATTTTTAAATCTCTAATACTTTGATATAAACGTAAAGATTGAATTGGTGCTAAAAAATAATAATTTTTTAAAATTATTGTGTGTATATATTTAAATAACTTACTCAAAAAATTTCTATATGAAGAAGGAATGCAAATTGTATTTTCTTTTAAAATATTATTAACACCATCTAAACATTCAGGGCAAAGTTCATTATCACCAAAAGAGCCCAATAATTCACTAACAATCTTTTTAATAATTATTTATTTATTTATTTATTAAAAAATTAATAAAACTAACAATATCAGGCTTTTCAATTTCTTTAGTTTCTAAAAAAGAAAAAAGAGAGCGCATATCACTTTGAATTATAGAAACAACATTTTTCCATCTAAAAAATTGAATTTATCAAAAAAATTAATCTAAAATTTACTTTTCTTCATTACAATATTGCAAAGAAATTATTGCATTAGGATTCTTCTCTACAGCATAAATTTTTAAATAAAATTGTTTTGAATTTTCAGCATTTTTTCTTATCTCAGCAAATGCTGAAAGTGATGCAGAAACAAGTGGACCTCTTCCAGCTCCAAGTACAATTAAAATAATATTTTCAAAATTTTGTAATAAAAGATCTTCAATAGCAGTTTTTATTGCTTTTTGATATTTTAAATATTTTGGTTTGTCTTGTTCAAAAGTATTATAAACAGAAGAATCAAGACTTTTAGAAAGTGGTTGAAGAGGAATCTTGAAAAAGAAATAAAAATTTTAAAATAAAAATTTGATTAAATAATTTTTATAACATCAAAAAAATTATAAATAAAAATGTCAATTTTTGTTAAAAGATAATTTTAATAAATTTCTCAACAATAAATATCCATAAATATCCTTATACGACCATTAAAATCTAATAATAAAATTATATTTTATTTAACCTGTAAAACATCCAAATAATCAGCTAAAAATTCTTCTTCAATTTCCTTTTTTGAATTATTTTCAATAATAATATCAAGTGTTACATCAATCATTTCTTCCAAAATTTTATCATTTAATTCATCATAATTAATAGAAGAAAGAAGTAAATGTTGAGATTTATTTAAAAATAAATGTTTGAGCAATTTTGAATGAACTCTTAATTAAAAATTAAAAAAAATTAAAATTTATTTCTTTTTACTCTGTAAGTCTCAATTCTGAATTATTTCCTTGAACAAAAAGTGAATAATCAATTCTAATAAAAGTAAGCTTAAAAAAAGGATAAATAATTAAAATAAAATTAAAATAAACTGGTTCAGCCTTCCATCTTTGAATTTGTTTAAAAGAATTAAATTCATCACCCAAATCTTCAGTAAATTCCAAACCAATAAATAAATTATTTGAATTATTACAAAGTGTTCGAAAATTTCTCCAAATAAGCCAACAATCTTCAGCTTGTAAAAAAGTTGAATTTGTTGGGAGAAGAATCCAAAAACTAAATAAAAAATTTTTTTCTTTAATTTAAAAGAAAAAACCTAATTTCACAACTTGAAGTCTTTAAATAATTATTAATTAAATTTGCAAGGTTTGGCGAATTTGATCGTTTCAATTCAATTAAAACATTATTAATTCCTAAATAACTAGCATATTCCATTTCCTAAAAATATATTTTATTTTTTAAATTAAATATAAACTTTTTTGAATTGTTGTGTAGAAATATCAGCAATCCATTCATCAGGAGAGTCGGGATCCTTTAATAATAGAAATATTTTATTTTAATAATTAAATATTTTTATTGATTTTAGTATTTTATTTAAAAATATTTCGTAAAATTTAGAACAAATATAGGGTATAACTTAAAACATTCTATGAGAAAAAGCTGTTTAATCTTTAAACTTACAATCCAACTCGACAATGAACAATTAACATACTTTTGCCAAAATTGAGTTTCCATCTGCAAATCTATTTTACATCGGTGATAATTTAGTGTGAAAATTAATAAAAACCTGGAAGATGAATTGGCGGAACTCTTCGATTCTTATTCATTCTCCATTTGTAAAGATAAAGACCTCCTATTGGGTAAGTTATAAAAGAAAATCCAATCTTTCCATAATTGGCACAAAATGTTGAAATTTGTTTATCAAAGATATAAGCATCATCCTCCGTAATATATTTTCTAGAAAAAAACCATCCAACATTTGGTTGTTTAACGAAAGAATTTTCTAAATTAGAAACCATGGCTGAATATTTACAAATAAAAAATTAATTAAAAATAAAAGAAATTTAAAACTTCATTTTGAGAGATTTTACCAACAAAAAAAATATATTTTAAAAACACAATTTATAATAAAACAAACAAAAAACAATTTTTAATTAAATCTATAATCTAGAGGAGTCAGCCTATCCTCTTTTGAAATTTATTAACGAATCTATATTTTCCTATTGCTTGGCCAATTCTTCTGCCTTTTTGTGCACATCGTTAATATCTCCCTGCATGTAAAAGGCCACCTCGGGGATGTGATCCATCTCTCCTAAAATAATTTTAAATTAAGAAATTTTGAGAATAAAACCTCTCAAAATCTTCTCAAATCCATCAATTGTCTGTTCAAGGCTGACAAATTTTCCCTTGTGACCAGTAAAGACTTCTGCAACTTGGAAGGGCTGTGAAAGATAACGTTGAATCTTTCGAGCACGCGAGACAGTCAATTTATCATCTTCGGAAAGTTCATCCATTCCAAGGATGGCAATAATATCTTGAAGTGACTTATAGTCCTGAAGAATCTTCTGAACACCACGAGCAACATCTAAAAATCGAATAAATAATATTCCTTTATAAATTAATTTTCTTACCATAATGACGATTTCCAACAATATTAGGATCCATAATACGTGAAGTAGAATCCAATGGGTCAACAGCTGGGTAAATTCCTAATTCAGCAATTCCACGAGAAAGCACAGTTGTTGCATCCAAGTGCGCAAAGGTTGTAGCTGGTGCCGGATCAGTCAAGTCATCAGCAGGAACATAAATAGCCTGCACAGATGTAATAGAGCCTTTCTTTGTTGTTGTAATTCTCTCCTGCATACTTCCCATGTCAGTAGCCAAAGTGGGTTGATAACCAACAGCGGAAGGAATACGCCCAAGCAAAGCGGAGACTTCGGAACCAGCCTGAGTAAATCGGAAAATATTGTCGATGAAAAGCAACACATCTTGGCCTTCTTTGTCACGGAAATACTCAGCAACGGTCAAACCAGTTAGGCAGACACGAGCGCGAGCACCTTAATTAAAATTATTTAAGCTATCCACTAATTAAAAAACCTGGTGGTTCGTTCATTTGACCATATACAAGAGATACTTTCGAATTGTTTCCTTTTAAATCAATGACACCACCCTCAATCATTTCATGGTAGAGATCATTTCCTTCACGAGTTCTTTCACCGACACCAGCAAAGACAGAAAATCCACCATGAGCTTTGGCGACGTTGTTGATAAGCTCCATAATTAGTACGGTTTTACCGACACCAGCACCACCGAAAAGACCTAAAAGATTTTTAATTGAAAAATTAAAAAATGATAAAGTAAAAATTAACCAATTTTTCCTCCTTTGGAGTAAGGAGCTAGAAGATCAACGACTTTAATACCAGTCACCAAAATCTCTTGTTCAACGTTCATTTCCACAAATTCAGGAGCTTCAGCGTGAATGGGTGCAAAGTTTTTCGCAGCAATTGGACCACGTTCATCGATTGGTTCACCAATAACATTCATAATACGTCCAAGAGTTTCAGGTCCAACCGGAATCTTTATGGGATCACCAGTGTCTGCAAGAATAAATCCAAACAATTAATCAAAATAGGAAAAAAATTACCAATAACCGCTTGTCCACGAATAAGACCTTCGGTTCCGTCCATAGCAATAGTACGAACAACATTATCACCTACAAAAGTTTCTTATTAATATCATAAAAAATTAAAATACCCAAGTGCTGAGAAACTTCCAAAATCAATTTCGATCCTTTGCGACCCTGAACTTCTAAGGAATTCAAAATTGGTGGCAATCCTTCATCAAATTGAACGTCAACAACAGCCCCAATTACAGCTACAATTCGTCCTTTAGACCCTTTTGTTGTTTTTGTTGGAGTCGCAGGATTTTCAGCAGTTGCAGCCGCCGCAAAATTATTTGAAGAATGGAGAAATCTTGTACTGGCACAATGATGATTTCGAGCTAAAATTAATATTTGATCATAGAGTATATGAGTATACTGAACAATCGAAACCTGTAATAAAGACACTTGTAGAACGGGAACTGATATAACGAAGCTTGCTGGCAATCCTTGTAAAAGTCCGTGAAGACATAATCAATGAATAAAAACAAATGAAAACTAAAAATTTAAATACATAAAAAAAGTTGACCACAAAAGAACTTATTAACCCAATTAAAAATTAAATAACAAAACCCAAAAGAAAAACTATCAAATTAAAAAGTTAGCAAATGATAAAAATAAAAAATAAAAGCTATTTATATTTAAGTACAATAAGATTATAAACAAAAAATTATTTCGTTTCGAAAAAAATTATTTATATTTATTTTTCAATTTTTGATCAATGAAATTTTTTGTACTGTTGAGATTTGTAATTTGCTTTATTTTTTAATGAATTTTTAAAATTTTTATTACTTATGACTTCCTCATTTGTAAATGAAGAGGAGAGATTATTTCAACTTTATCCTCTACATTATATGGTTTTTAATAATGATGTTGATGCATTAAAATCAAAATTGTCATCATCAGATAAATTAAAGGAAAATATTAATTCATTGGACATTCATGGTCGAACTCCTATTATGCTTTCAACAGTTCTTGGACATATTGAATGTGCAGAGATTCTTTTAGATTATGGAGCTGAAGCAAATACGCAAAATAAACGTAAATTTAAGGTCAAATACAAAATAATCAAAAATTTTAAAGAAATGTGGAGTTTATCACATGAAGCTATCTTATTAAAAAATGTGGATTTCCTTCGGCGAGTGTTAGCTGCCCGTGATTTTGAACGGTACCTTGAAACTAATAAAATTTTGAAGGAGATACGTAACAGCTTTAAGGTTTTATCTTTTTAAATTTTTAAAATTATTTTTTCAACTTTAAGGACTCATCTGATTTTTATGTTGAAATGTAGGTCATTTGTTAATTTTTCATGAAAATTAGTCCTTTAAGGACATGGGAATTCGCTTCGTGGCTTCCCTTTGTTAAAAATATGTGTCCTTCTGATACTTACAAGGCAAATTAAAATAATATTTTTCTTTTGTAATTTTTTTAGATTTATAAACATGGAAATAGTATTAGAATAGACGCAAATCTTCTCGAAATATCCAATGATCATGGACTGGATAAGGCAAGAGGAAATCAATCTTTCATTTTTCGATTTGGAGATGGTGAATCTGCTGAAATAATATTTGTTGATAGAGATGAACAAATAGTAAATAAATTTTTAATTAAAAAAATATTGTTTTAAAAGGCATATTCACAAAATTTTGATTTGTCTTCATTACCAAAAATTGACAAATTTATTCCTTCAACTGCCGTAGTACAAGAAAAATTAAAGTCTCCAATCACTGTAACATATGTTGATGTGGACAATATTGGCTTTGAACCATCTAAAAAGAATTCTCGTCTTTTCTCGTGGATTGGCTCAAGTGATAAAGAGGAAGAAGTTGAAGGTTATACTTGTCGCGTCTTCTCTGCATCAAATGTTGAAGTTGTAACGAAAACATGTTTTTGCCATTTATCTGAAGAGGAGAAGGAAGCATCGATGAAAGAGGTGATTTTTCATTCCGGTTTTTTTATTTTTCTAAAATTTATTTTTACAAATTAAAAAGGAAATTATTTTAAGAATTCAAACAAATCAGTCGCCCTTTTGTTGAGTCTTTTTGAAAAACGCAAAATTGATGTTGGTGGAGGTCAAAACCAAAATGATGTTTATAATGGACTAAATGTTGTTGATTATTTAACAAAACCTTTAGAAAATGGAAAATCAAATATAGGTTTTTATTTAAAAATTTAAATTTTATAATTTTTTAAAGGAATATCTCGAGATGAATATTTTAAATCTAATTCATTTAATGCAAGTTTGTGGCTTTCTGAAAGTTTTCCTTTAAATTTCCGTGATCAAATTTTTCATATTATTGACTTGGTTTTTAACTTTTTCAAATTTTATTTTTATGAATTTTAGTTGGCTGTTCGAAACGCAAAATTTTTGAGGTTGAAAAGATTTATTGAACTACAAATGCCTGCTGGATTTCCCGTACGAATTAAAATTCCTGTAAGATTTTTTGTCAAACTTTTGTTTTTAGAAAATTCGTTTTAAAAATATGATAAATTAGATTTAAGCTTTGATTTTTATCTAGCTGTTTCACTTGATTAATGCTCAAATCACTTTTCACAATGTTAACGAACCTGAACTTGGAGATATTGATCAATCAATTAATGAATATGAATGTCCAGAATTTCGGCTAAAAGACTCACTTTTTCAAATTCCTGATGGCTTTCAGATATATAAAATGGCTGGAAATATGTTTTTCAATAGGTTTGATGAAATTGAATATATCAAGCATGGTCAGGATCCTGGATGTGAGTTTTTTGAGGATTTATGAGATTGACCTTTTTTCCTAAAATTTCTAACAATTTTCTGAAACTTTCCAGAATCCATTTGAAAGACTTGGAACTAAAATTTAATTTTTAGTTAATACAAGAGATATTGAAGATGGAGATGAATATTATTGTTTAATTGAACGCTTTATTGATGGACAATCTTCCTCTAAAAATAATTCATATGAACACCAATTACAACAAGCTATTGAAGAAAGTTTGGGATCAACGAAACAATATAATCAGCCACAAATATCAGAATTAAGTGGTCGTACAAGTAATGCACATGAAAATATAGAAGAAGAGGTTTTGACTTATTATTTTCATTTAAACTTTTTTTAAAAAAGGCTGAAACAGAATTACTCAATGCCTTAAAACTTTCTAAACAAGAGGAAGATCTTCGAACAAAACAATTAGCGGAAGAAGAAGAGCAGTATAGAGAAGCATTAGAACGTTCAATGCTTGAAAAATAATTTTTAAATTTTTTATATTTTATAGATATACAGTCCAAAGACGTAGTTTAATATTTTTTAATTCCCTCATAATTTTATAGGATTGATTTTTAATTTTTTTACCTTTTTACTTTTATTTTTTCATTTTAACTTTAATTCAGAATATTTTCTTCGTTTTTGGTTACATCTTTGGAAATTATATAAAAATACATAATTTATCATTTATACTCCCAAATTTAATAATAAATTAACTTTAATAAAATTTATTTAAATTTATTCTTTAATATTGTTTTTTAACTTTAAAATTATTTTCTTATTTTTTTGTCTAAATTATAGTAATTTTTTGTAAAAATATAGATGGATACTGCTGTTAATTCTGGTCAATTTCGAAATGCACCTGGTACAAGTCGTGAGGTAAATATTTAATAATCTATTTGTTAAAAAATTGGGAGAGGATTTACTATGGAGGTGATATGTCATTATTCTTTTCATATTCGTTTAGTTTTTGATTTATATGGATTGTTATGCAAAAGTTTAGCCTTCCTGAATATAAATTATTTTAAATAATTTTTTGAGTATATATATATGTTTTACTATATTCAATAGGAATGGAATAAATGGAACAAATTGGCCTTTAACGAAATGGATGGAACATTTTGTGTACAACAATGGATTCAACAATGCATTTTTTCTAACTTTCGTGAAGTTGATTTAATCCTTGATTGTCCTGTTGGTGTAGACGAAGGAGTTTGGAAATACGAACATTTACGTCAATTTTGTTCTGATTTAAATGGATTAGCTGTTCTTTTACAGGTTTTTATAAAACATTTTTATTTTAAATTATTTTTAAAAGGATGAGTGTACGCCAGAAACTTGTACTCAAATGACTGCTACGGATCAATGGATTTTTCTTTGCGCTGCACATAAAAATCCTAAAGAAGTAAGAATCTGTTTTCGACTGATTTTTTAATTTTCCTAATTAAGTGTTCTGCAATTGATTATACTCGACATACTTTAGATGGAGCTGCTGCTCTTTTAAATAGTAATAGATATTTTCCTAGTAGAATTACCATTAAAGAGTCATCAATAGCAAAAATTGGATCAGTATGTAGAAGAATATATCGCATCTTTTCTCATGCATATTTTCATCATCGAGCATTATTTAACCTTTTTGAGGTTTTTTATTTTATTAAAATATTTTCTTTATAATATTTAAATTTTTAGGAAGAAACATTTTTATGCAAACGATTTACTAAATTTGTTTTGAAATATCAATTAATGGCTAACGATAATTTAATTGTTCCAATTTCTTAAAAAAAGTACTAAAGAATTTTTGATGATTAAAATTGTTAGTTTATGTTTTCATTGGATCTATGAATATTAAATAAATCTGCCAATATCTTTGTGTGCATCAGGGTTGTTTATTTCTCAAATTTTAAAAGCTAGGGATGGTGATTTTTTAAATTTTAACTATTTTTCTTAACATTCAGAAGCCCTGCTGCATTAAGTAGTCTATCTCTTTTGGCATAACTATTTATTTTACCAAAAAATTTTTTTAAATTCATTTTTAACTATAGTTCATTTATTTAAATGTCGCTCTAACTATTCTATTTAAAATGAATCTATATTTTAACTTTTTTTTAACTATTTTTTATAAAATGAATTCGATTTTCATATTGTTTTTTTAAATAAATATTTCGATTAATTTTTTTTAATATTAAATATTTTAATAAATTATTTTTTTATCTTATTTTATTATTAATTTTTTCTATACAAAATAAATGAACATCAATTCTGTTGCAATTACTTTAGAAGATCAATTGTTAGAGGAGACGGCACTAAATTGGTTGCAAAGAGTAAATTTTGATGGATTACTCTTTCAGACAGGGAATAAATGTTTTGATGATTTAAAAATGATTATTAGCGGAGAAATCGTTGAAATAGTTGGAGTTGATGCTTCAGGAAAGATGCAAGTATTTTAAATAATTTTTTTAATGAGTGTATAAAATAATATATTTAAGTTGGGGATGACGATTATTGCTGAATTGTTACTGTCAGAATCGAAAAAAGATAGACACGTGATTGTCATTGATTTTAATGGATCTTTTCGGATTGGAAGGCTTGAACAGATTTTAATGCATAAAATGTTAGGTTTAATCTTTTTAACTCTTATCGTTGTATTTTTATTCAGGTGATGTTTTTTATTTTTCACCATTTTCATTAGAATATTAAAAATTAAAATTTTATTTTTAAGATTATCTAGGTCCACCAAATTGGATACTAATGATTTGTTAAAAAGAGTTAGTTATGGAACGGCTAGATGTTCTGGAGAATTAAGATTAAGGCTACTCGAAATTGAAGTAAATTTTTACCTTTTTTGTAAACTTTAAAATTTTAAAGTTTGGATTGAAAAATGATTCTTCTATACCTGTTATATTTATCAACAAAATTGGTTCTATTTTGTTTGATGCTACTGGAAAGGAAAACAATGATGGTATTTTTTCCATAGCTTAACTTTTTAAATTTTAATAAAAAATAAGTTTCTTAGTTATTATATTTTTAAGGACAAATCCAAAAACAAATACTTTTAACACTCAACGAGTTTTGCCATAAATATGGGGCAACTATAATAATAACAAATCACTTAGTAAATTGGCATGGACTTTCAAAACCTGCTTTAGGCAAAATATGGATTAAAGGAATTTCTAAAAGAATTTTCTTGCAAAGAGAACAAAATTGCTTTTACTCAGAAGCTCAAATTGATGGAAAGGTTTTAATCATACATATTTATTCTTTTTTAAATTTTATTTTTAAGATTCATGGGAATCGTGTTAATTATTCATTATCTGAAGCAGGATTTATAGTTTAATTTTTTGTTTATTTTTAACTTTTTATTGTAACATTCCCGTATTTTTAGTATATGCATTAAGTGGCCACTTTTATTATTCCTAATATAAAATCTCATTATTATTTATTTTTGATAAATTATTAAGCTTTTAAATACATTTTCAATAAATATTGTTCTTTTTAAATTTATTATTTTGAGAATATTTATTTTACATAAATTTAAGTATTTTATTAAATATTCTTGTTTTTTTAGAAAGTTCAGTAAAAATCTGGCAATGAGCGTTTTCTCGCGTCTGATGAGCTATAACCAATGTCGAGCATTATGCTTTTCCTACAAGTGTTATAATTTATCTGTTCGTCACAACGGTGGTCAGAACTCTGCGAAACTTTATTCTAAGAATTATGCTAATCATGTAAGTTATTATAATTACAAGTATGATAAAAAGTCATAAGTTGCACTAGACTAAATTTTATCGCGACCGATCTTAATAAACTGATTTTAAAATGTTTAGAAGATGAGTACAAAAAAGATATGGCAGACCGCCAACTTTTGGAAAGAGGTCCTCATGGTTGTAACTATTCCTAGTTTGATTACATATGCGTTGTAAATTAAAAAATTGTAATTATTAAAATTCGCTTATTTATACAGCTATTCCTATCTGTGTTATTTGGGAAAGAAGATGGAATCCAGAATAGATGAAGAGGCAAAAAGTGACTAGAATAAGTAATGGATAAAAGTGGAAAACTTCTGTATTCGGTATCCTTTAATTTGTTAATTGTGGAATATCGAATAAACTTGATAAAACTTTAGCGTAGATTCTAAGAAGTTTTATTATGTTGAAATAAAATCCAGGATTAAGAAACCTATATAATCTTGCAGTTTTCATTGAATATCCTTTAACCATTTGTGAAAGACATTCATAAATTCTTTTATAATTAGGTGATCCAGGCTGACTGGTTCCTGCTTCTTCATTACATTCATTTAAATATGAAGAAATGACATTAGCAGATTGATCTCCAATTCCTCTTAACTTTTTCATTCGTTCAATTAAAGATATCCAATTTGGATAAATATTTGGTATTTGATTGCTAATTTCAATTTCTGGTTTACTCAGTTCTTCTAAACGAAATCTTCCTTGTTCTGCAAATTTGTTTATTGTTTTGCATAGATTTATACAATCCATAATCTATAAATGATTCATTAAAAATATTTTTAACATAAAAGCAGTGGAAAATTAAGTTACCCTTTTATCATCCTAATTAAACAATCTTTTAAGAAAAAACCTCTTCATGACTGGTATCCTTAAAATTTCGAGCAATCATTTTCACACCATCTTCATCTGTACTATTTTTTGCCAATTGAACAAGAACACCAGTGAGATCTTCATTGTTCCAATTATTAAGAGAATCTTTAGGAATAAGCCCTTTTTCAAGAACATTTACTAATGCTTCTTCATGTGTTAAATAAGCCTTTTCATTTATAGGAATTTCATTTTTAATCTTTTCTAATTCTTCATTCTCTTCTCTTTCAACTTTGTCATTTTGTTCATCAACAAATGAATTTTCATCATCTGATGCCTCACTATTTTCATGTCTCATTGGACTTGGTAGACATGCATCAACATCTTCAGTCAATTCTCTCTTTGCAATATAATCATGTTCCATTTTTCTATTTTTTAATTAAAAATTTAAGTAAAGAACAAATAGAAAAACCATTAATAATAGGCAATATTATTTTAATTTTATTAAAAATTTAATAATTTATCAAAAATAAATAGGTAATAATGAGATTTTACGACATAAATAATAATGGCCGAAATAATGTATATATTAAAAAAATGGGAATGTCCAATAAAAAGTTGAAAATAAATCTCAACAACAAAATTTTCAACACTAATAATAAAACAGTAAAATTCGCATCCCTTTTATCTATTAAATAAGATGTCTATTGAAAATTTAAAGAGAATAACCGAAAAATATACTGAAGGTCTATACTATTTTTTAATTTTGTCTTAAGTGTATACGAGATTGCATCTTTTTTCTCCATTCATTTTGCCTGTCGCGAACGATAAACCTCCATAACCTGTTCATACCGCTTCTTCTCATCAGCAGCCTTAAAGGATTTATCATTAATTTAGGCAATATTAATATAAATTTACATGAATTTCAAAAAGGCGCATAATCTCTTTTAGTCCCTCCAGTGTGTCTTTCTTCACCTCCTTAAGTCCATCCCGTGTGTCTTTCTTCACCTCCTTAAGTCCATCCCGTGTGTCTTTCTTCGCAACATCCAAACTACCTAACACGAAAAATCCGAATCCTGCTATGATACCAATGGAAGTAATAGAAAGAACAAGAAACGAGCACCAATTTGTGACTGAAGGAATCTACAAAATAACTAATTAGGTTAAAAAAATGGTCGGGAAATTCCAATCGGGTCATAGTCATCAAACGTGAATGTCATTTTTGGGGAAAACGTCTAAATCCAATTAAGTATCCTAGATGAAAAGGTCATATTTTCTGATGATTCCCTTTTATCATCCTAATTAAACAATCTTTTAAGAAAAAACCTCTTCATGACTGGTATCCTTAAAATTTCGAGCAATCATTTTCACACCATCTTCATCTGTACTATTTTTTGCCAATTGAACAAGAACACCAGTGAGGTCTTCATTGTTCCAATTATTAAGAGAATCTTTAGGAATAAGCCCTTTTTCAAGAACAATTTTTACTTTTTTCACTTCTATACATAATATAATCCAATCTTTTTCCATTAGGAAAACATTTTATTAAACATTTTGATGTGTAACAATTATCAGGTCTTTCGCAAGTTGTTCCATTTTCATATAATGGATCAACAGCATTCTTAATAAAAATATATAAATTGTTAAATTAATAAGTTACAAAAACTTCAATTCTAAAAACAACTCCTCAAAAGTTTATAAAAAAGTTAAAAAATTAACAAGTAAAAAAACTTTTTACCGGTCTACATTCCCAAGCATCATTAATAGGAACCAAATTTTTAATTAAATCCCAAATTGCTAGGTTCCAAATTAAAATCACCAACAAGAATAACAAAATCTGCACCTCCACAAGTATGGCGAATAAATTGAGACATTTCAAAACATTGAGAAATTCTATGAGGAAGATATAAATCATTTTCTTTATTATATTCTGCATGTAAATGTGTTGTATAAAAACAAATTTTATATTGGTCAAAAAGAATTTCTGCCATTCCAACGATTTTTCCGCCAAACCAATCACCTCTATATTTAAATTTTAAAAATTGTTCAGAGTTTTTTTCAATTTACTTAAAGTAATAAATAGAAGAGTTACTCTTTTTAAATGATCAAACTTTTAATTTATAAAACCTGTGTATATGATGTGGAAATCCATTTAAAGAATAACGATGGAGTAAAGTAGAAATAATTGGATAACGACTAAGAATGCAATTCCCACTTCCAGTAAATCCACTATGAAAGTAGTGTGAATATGGAAATTTCTCTTTTAGATTCTGGACCATTTCGATAAAAACTTTTTCGTTCCAAATCTAAAGTTTAACAAAAATAAAACACAAAATTCGAATGAAATAAACAAGTAAACCTCTTGAAGTGCTACAATGTTAAATTTTGAAACAGCTAAAGCACTAATTAACATTTGGATTCGAAATTGTTTATGTTTGCTTCCAATTGGCCAAGGATGTGGAAGAAGCCTATTAAAAAAAGAAAGTTAAATAACATAAAAATTTAAAATCCTCACCAACAAGTTAATGTTGCTACACGCAACATCCAAACTATTAGATCTAAATATAATATTTATATGTCTCTGAAAATTATTAACAAAAATAATTATTTAAGGTTAAAAATCGATGCCAATTTCCATTTGTCATAACTAAAAAAAAGAAGAGTTCCAGTCTTTAAATTACATAAAAATCAAGAAAATTGAATGAGCCTGACGGCTCACGGAAGATAATCGCCGTGTTTTATTGGTATAGCTCGAGAAGACGTTTGCCATGAAGGCGCGGGCCATAAAACAGTAAGGGAACGGTTCAGTTAAGTCAGCACGATTGAGGCAGGCATGGAGTCACCGTCTAATATATTTCACTCGTTTTTTCCTAGATACAAATTTATAAAAATACGAATGATAGCTCATTTGAAAGAGCTCTTCGAGCTGAGTCGAATGAGGCCAAAATGAACGAATTTAATTCGAAACGCGACGTTTCAGTCCCGCCGTTTCAGTCCCTTCCCGTTTCAGTCCCTGCCGTTTCAGTCCCGCCGTTTCAGTCCCCTGCAAAAGGGAGACGTTTCAGTCCCCAAAGTTTATTATATTTATATTTTATACTTCATTAAATAAAAACCCCTAAAATTCAAAGAGAATACTAAAATCTAAACATTTTTATCACGTAAATATTAAGTTTAAAATGGAAAAAAGTGAATCAAATATAACAAAAATAAAACCGAGTAAGTTTAAAAATCAAAAAATTGGAAATAACAAAAAAGGCAATACCTTGAAGAAAATCAATTATAGGCTGTGGATGAAAAGTCTAATCAGGGTTTATTCGATTGGGATCTCCTTGATTAACAGGTAAATAATTTTCAACAAGATTCAAAATACGAGCATCAGCTTCCCTTAACGTCTAGATTTTAGCAGAGGTTCTTCACCAGAAATGCATTTGGCCATATCTGCATCACGCGTCTTTTGTTCACGCCTCAATGTATCGATAAATCTACAAGTAAAAATTAAATATTCTCAATGAAAATTCAAACCTCCAAATGGATGGGAGTTAATCCAGCCTCTACTAGTTTCTTCTTCAGATTTGAGTCAAATGATATAAACATCCTCTGATCTCGCACATTGGAAAAACAATTCTTATTGAATTAATTGCAGATTGCTCATAATCGACTGAAATCGATTGAGGCTCAAAATCGGGCCAAATTTCAACAATTTGTGCCACATACGTTCATAGGTAGATTGACTTTTGTCCGTGAGCAGGCAAAGGATGGGAAAGACCCAATTCCGCCTCCTACTTCTGTAAATTAAATTAAAAAACCTCGAAAGTACAATATAGATTTGACTGAAAAGAGGGTGCCAAGGAAAAGGTTCCATCGGCAAAAAGCTCTCTCATTTCAGCTGACCAATTTTTATATGATTCTCGACCAAAAATGAGAATACTGAAAATTTTGATACAGCAATTTTACAAAAATAAAAATAAACCGTTGTTGCCGCCCATTCTCAAAGTAAATGCACTATCGCCTTACAAAAATTGTTCTGCTTGTTCCTCTGTCCTCATGTAAATTTGATAATTTTGTGGTATTTCCAATTCCTCCAGCTTCAAGATCAACGTGAAGTCTGGATTTACAAATAAAATCTTTAGAACCAAAATATTCGCATCTCAAAAGTTCAAGTTTCGTCTTTGTTGTATTTGTGAAATACATATAAAAGTCCATTGTGTTCAAATTTGGCCACTCCTCTTTGGATTCTATTATATATTCCATTCTAAAAAGGTAAAACAAGAAAAACTGAAAAAAAATTGAAAAAATTTATAAATATAAATATAATAAACTTTGGGGACTGAAACGTCTCCTTTTGCAGGGGACTGAAACGGCGGGACTGAAACGGCGGGACTGAAACGGCGGGACTGAAACGGCGGGACTGAAACGGCGGGACTGAAACGGCGGGACTGAAACGGCGGGACTGAAACGGCGGGACTGAAACGGCAGGGACTGAAAAGGGAAGGGACTGAAACGGCGGGACTGAATCGGCGGGACTGAAACGGCGGGACTGAAACGGCGGGACTGAAACGGCGGGACTGAAACGGCGGGACTGAAACGGCGGGACTGAATCGGCGGGACTGAATAGTACCCCACCGAATTTAATAGGCTTCAAACGAAGTTAGGAGAAACCGTGACTCAACCGTGCCTGACTCAATTGAGTGTATCCCGCAAATGCGATTTTGCCGATCTCTAGTCCCAGTACAAATGGAGCCAGTTCAGTACCAATAGATTCTACACAGAAATATTAAATAGTTTTTTCTTTATTTTAAAATTATTTCACATTTTTTGAATTATTTACCTCATTCCTTTATATTCTTTCAATTTTAGTATGGTTCACCAAGAATATTTAGGAATTTTTAGAAAAACATTGGTACTGAACTGAGGTACTGAAATGGCCAGGGCGAAATTTACCCTACCTTCTTCTCTGTGTCTGTCTTCTATAAATCCGTTCTTTGTTTACTTATCGATTTTAAATGTTTCCTAATTTTTTACGTTCCAATTCTCAATAATTCATTTTTACATTCATTATCGCTAAGCACCATTATTTTGCTTAATTATTTTATTAAATATTCTTGTTTTTTTTAGAAAGTTCAGTAAAAATCTGGCAATGAGCGTTTACTCGCGTCTGATGAGCTATAACCAATGTCGAGCATTATGTTTTTCCTACAAGCGTTATAATTTATCTGTTCGCCACTATGGCAATGGGACGAAAGTTGTGGAACTTGATGAGGGTTATGATACTAACTCTTCTCGTTCTAATGGTGGTCAGAATTTTACTGATTATGCTAACTCTGCTCGTTCCAATGGTGGTCAGAATTTTGAGAATTATGCCAATCAAGTATGTTATTAAATTTACAAATATTAGGTCGCTACATAAGAATGTCGTTTTTTGCTAATCATGGGGAAAAATGATTATGTACGTGGTACGCGTTCCGCTGTTTCAAGTAAAAATCCCGAATAAAATCGAACAATTTTTTGACTTTCTGGTGGAAGAGACTTGGAATATAATCATCAGAAAATATGACCTTTTCATCTAGGATACTTAATTGGATTTAGACGTTTTCCCCAAAAATGACATTCACGTTTGATGACTATGACCCGATTGGAATTTCCCGACCATTTTTTTAACCTAATTAGTTATTTTGTAGATTCCTTCAGTCACAAATTGGTGCTCGTTTCTTGTTCTTTCTATTACTTCCATTGGTATCATAGCAGGATTCGGATTTTTCGTGTTAGGTAGTTTGGATGTTGCGAAGAAAGACACACGGGATGGACTTAAGGAGGTGAAGAAAGACACACGGGATGGACTTAAGGAGGTGAAGAAAGACACACTGGAGGGACTAAAAGAGATTATGCGCCTTTTTGAAATTCATGTAAATTTATATTAATATTGCCTAAATTAATGATAAATCCTTTAAGGCTGCTGATGAGAAGAAGCGGTATGAACAGGTTATGGAGGTTTATCGTTCGCGACAGGCAAAATGAATGGAGAAAAAAGATGCAATCTCGTATACACTTAAGACAAAATTAAAAAATAGTATAGACCTTCAGTATATTTTTCGGTTATTCTCTTTAAATTTTCAATAGACATCTTATTTAATAGATAAAAGGGATGCGAATTTTACTGTTTTATTATTAGTGTTGAAAATTTTGTTGTTGAGATTTATTTTCAACTTTTTATTGGACATTCCCATTTTTTTAATATATACATTATTTCGGCCATTATTATTTATGTCGTAAAATCTCATTATTACCTATTTATTTTTGATAAATTATTAAATTTTTAATAAAATTAAAATAATATTGCCTATTATTAATGGTTTTTCTATTTGTTCTTTACTTAAATTTTTAATTAAAAAATAGAAAAATGGAACATGATTATATTGCAAAGAGAGAATTGACTGAAGATGTTGATGCATGTCTACCAAGTCCAATGAGACATGAAAATAGTGAGGCATCAGATGATGAAAATTCATTTGTTGATGAACAAAATGACAAAGTTGAAAGAGAAGAGAATGAAGAATTAGAAAAGATTAAAAATGAAATTCCTATAAATGAAAAGGCTTATTTAACACATGAAGAAGCATTAGTAAATGTTCTTGAAAAAGGGCTTATTCCTAAAGATTCTCTTAATAATTGGAACAATGAAGATCTCACTGGTGTTCTTGTTCAATTGGCAAAAAATAGTACAGATGAAGATGGTGTGAAAATGATTGCTCGAAATTTTAAGGATACCAGTCATGAAGAGGTTTTTTCTTAAAAGATTGTTTAATTAGGATGATAAAAGGGTAACTTAATTTTCCACTGCTTTTATGTTAAAAATATTTTTAATGAATCATTTATAGATTATGGATTGTATAAATCTATGCAAAACAATAAACAAATTTGCAGAACAAGGAAGATTTCGTTTAGAAGAACTGAGTAAACCAGAAATTGAAATTAGCAATCAAATACCAAATATTTATCCAAATTGGATATCTTTAATTGAACGAATGAAAAAGTTAAGAGGAATTGGAGATCAATCTGCTAATGTCATTTCTTCATATTTAAATGAATGTAATGAAGAAGCAGGAACCAGTCAGCCTGGATCACCTAATTATAAAAGAATTTATGAATGTCTTTCACAAATGGTTAAAGGATATTCAATGAAAACTGCAAGATTGTATGTTTTAGGAGATTTGGAAACATGCGGGGTTAGAGCTATTTTTTGTGTAGACGGGGTTGTGGAACCGCAGATTTTCTCTGAAAGAAAGGTATAACCTAATGGGGGAGGAATTATGCAAGCGGAATGAGGAGTTTTAGAATTCCATTGGAAATCCACTAAATTGTACTTTCTAAAAGATATTTTCAGATTAGACGAGGCAGTAATTCTCGATATTTTTGAGGAAATTGAAAGAGAAATTGATACAAGGCCAGATATAACTAGATTCTTCAGAAAAACTTTTAGAGATGCACAGTATTTGACTGATGCAGACTTCAAACTTGATGAATTAACTGAAGATAATTTAGCTAATATTTTAAATATTTTAAATTTTCCTGCTGACAAAATTCAATTTGCTCCATAAATATTGTTTTTATAAATACCTTTAAAATTAAATATATTAATTTTAATTCTATCTAGAGCCTTAGAATATATAGCAATATTTAAATTCTTTCCATAAAAGAAAGTTATCAACAAAATTTACAAATTAAAATATTTGTATAATGTATTTATTTTTTTAACCATCAGTTCTCAATCATTACCAATATCTTGAACTGCATAAGCAATCATTTCCTCATTTCCACCTTCTACCTCTTCTTTGACACGTTTTCCTAAAGAAAAATTTAAAAATTAGAAAAATATATTAAAAAAATAACTAATTAATTGAGTAATTGCTTTGCTCGTTCTTCGATCAAGTTTATCCAATTTTTCTTTAATTTCTCTCCTAAGATCCCAATCTAATTTTCTCGGAGCTAAAGTATTAAGATCAAGTGAATCTCCGATTTTTGTATCCTTTCCAGCCTCTAATTGTCCTTCAACTTTTTTCTTAAGTAAATTAATTTCTTCATTAATTGTTTCTGATGTTGTATTAGTTGTTACAAATTCTTGTACATTAACAGGTTTATATGATCGAAATTGAATTGGAAAACTTAAAAAAAATAATTGGGAAATTTCGATTTGATTTTTTAATTTTTATCGCTATTTAATAAAATTTCTCTCAATTTATGCCGAAATTTTCATCTAAATTCATTTTCGTTTTAACTTTATTAAATTTAAAATATACGTTTGATTGTGTTCTTCTCCATTTTCTTCGTCATTATTATTTTTTCCATTATGATCCCTACTAGCAAATCTTTTTCGCATTTCCAATAGATGTAGTCTTCTTGCAATTGCATTTTTTTCCAATTCTGTTAATATTCTTTCTTCTTCAATTATTACTTCTTCTGAATCTACCATTCTTTAAAAAATCTTTTTTAAAAATTATTATTAATTATAAAATACAATTATAAAAAAATCAAAATATATTACTGCCTACAAACATATATTTTATAAATTTAAGAATATTTAAATTTTATTTTTTAACATATTAAAAAAATATTTATTTAAATTAAATTGAATATTTAAAATCTCTAGAACGTAAATAAGTATAATAATCTTGCATTTTCTCCCATCCATTTGGATCAGGTTCACGTTTTTTAAATGTTGGAGGTTCCCCTTCTTCAAGTCTAACAAACAAATTTATATAACGATGACGAAGAGGATGCCATTGCTAAAATAATATTTTTAAAAGAATAAGAAAATAAAAATTAACCCCTCTAGCATGTCGTCTAATTGATTTAATTATTTTACATTGAACTGCAAATGCTTCAGCTATAAACATTTTTTCCAAAGGATTTTCAATTTTAAATTCATCAGAGGCTCTTTCAACAGCTTCTTCAATTGTTTCAGCTAACAAAAGTGTTGGCTTAAAAATGAAAAAAAAAATAAAATAGAAAATATTAGTGAAAAAACCTTCATTTTTTTATGGCGTAATTGCTTTATTGCTTCACTGGCTATCATATTTTGAGCAAAATAGCAAGAAGAAAAAATCCTTTATAATAAAAATGTTTTAATTAAGATATATTTGTGACCAAATTTTGGAAATAAATTTTAAATTTTTTTTTTAAATAGAAAAAAATCTTTAAAGTATTGTAATAATGTAGAATTTTCTTAAAAATTTAAATAAATTTTAAACTAACTTTTTTGGATGTATATGAACTGATTCTGAATTATTAATTTATAAAAAATTTAAATAAAAATTAAACCTTTGACATGAAAAACTTCACGAGCTTTCTGTTCTCCAGTTTCAGATACAACATAATTTGGAGGCCAAACAACTTTATTTAAATATTCCCATTTATCTGGAGTAACACCTTAAAATATATTTTAAATATTAATTTTATTAATTAAAATTAAAAAAAACCATAATTATTCATTGGAGAATATTCATCTCTATTTTCATTGTGTTGTCCGGACTTGTCTAATCGCCATTGTGGAGCATAATAAATTTTTGGGGTAGATTTTTCAAAACGTTGTATAGGTGCATAACCAGAAATTGCTGGAAGAAAACGTTTCATTTCCTTTTTTAAAAAAATTAAAAAAATTACAAGATTAATTAAAAAAATATTTAGATTAAACTTTTTAAAAATTAAAAATAATAATCAATATCAACAATAATTTCACACAAAAAAAGTTAGAAAAAATATAAGTTTTTCTAAAAGTAATTTAAGAAATTAAGTATAAAATTTATTTTTAGACATTTTAATATTAAAATAATATTATTTTAAGACTATAAATTTTGGGCAGAAAAAATCTAAAATTTATCTTAAATTACTTTTTAAAACTAAAAAAAAGCCTCCCGGTTATCTATAAATTAGTTTATGGCATTTTTATTCAATTTTATAATAAATTTCTTAAAATCTTCCTCATTGAAAACTTTGTTTCTTTTAATGCTTTTAATTCTATAGTTAAACCAACAAAGCCATAACAAAAAGAAAATCCAGCCATTAAAGTAAAAGTAAATCTGACTAGCGCTACCTTAAAAAAAAGAAATTATTTTTGAATAAAAAAATTAATGGAATGTTAAAAAGCAATAAAAAACCGGAGTACAAAAATTAAAAAAAAAGCTTTCATAAATTATAAAAAATAAACAAACAAGAGCAAACGCAAAAGGAACATTTAAATCTAATTTTGTTGTTGCAATAATTAAAATAATAAAAAGTATACACAAAGCAAGGAAAAGTCGTCTATCCCATAAAACTCTAACTTCAGCTTCTTCAATAATTTTAAGTGATTTAGTTAATATTTGTTTTTCAACGGACATTTGATGAAGAAGTTGGGAACTTGTGTCGATATGTTTTTCTAAAAAGTTAAATTAAAAAATATAATTAAAAATTAAAAACCTTTCTTAATTTCGAATTTTGCAGAAACTCCCAAATGATCGGAATAATTCAAATCAGTTTCAGGAATTTTATCAAAACAATATTCACAATTTAAAAGTTTAATTTCAGCTAAAAAATAAATTTAATTAATTTTATTAAAAAATCTTTTTCCTACTTTTTTCACTTCTATACATTATATAATCCAATCTTTTTCCATTAGGAAAACATTTTATTAAACATTTTGATGTGTAACAATTATCAGGTCTTTCACAAGTTGTTCCATTTTCATACAAAGGATCAACAGCATTCTTAATAAAAACATATACATAAATTGTTCAAAAATATTAGAAAATATTGGAAAAAAACTCGTAAATAGCGTAAATAATTAAATTAATAAGTTACAAAACTTTAATTCTAAAAGCTGATTAAAAATAAAAAGTTAAAAAATTAACAAGTAAAAAAACTTTTTACCGGTCTACATTCCCAAGCATCATTAATCGGAACCAAATTTTTAATTAAATTAAATCCCAAATTGCTAGGTTCCAAATTAAAATCACCAACAAGAATAACAAAATCTGCACCTCCACAAGTATGGCGAATAAATTGAGACATTTCAAAACATTGAGAAATTCTATGAGGAAGATATAAATCATTTTCTTTATTATATTCTGCATGTAAATGTGTTGTATAAAAACAAATTTTATATTGGTCAAAAAGAATTTCTGCCATTCCAACGATTTTTCCGCCAAACCAATCACCTCTATATTTAAATTTTAAAAATTGTTCAGAGTTTTTTTCAATTTACTTAAAGTAATAAATAGAAGAGTTACTCTTTTTAAATGATCAAACTTTTAATTTATAAAACCTGTGTATATGATGTGGAAATCCATTTAAAGAATAACGATGGAGTAAAGTAGAAATAATTGGATAACGACTAAGAATGCAATTCCCACTTCCAGTAAATCCACTATGAAAGTAGTGTGAATATGGAAATTTCTCTTTTAGATTCTGGACCATTTCGATAAAAACTTTTTCGTTCCAAATCTAAAGTTTAACAAAAATAAAACACAAAATTCGAATGAAATAAACAAGTAAACCTCTTGAAGTGCTACAATGTCAAATTTTGAAACAGCTAAAGCACTAATTAACATTTGAATTCGAAATTGTTTATGTTTGCTTCCAATTGGCCAAGGATGTGGAAGAAGCCTATTAAAAAAAGAAATTGAAATAACATAAAAATTTAAAATCCTCACCAACAATTTAATGTTGCTACACGCAACATCCAAACTATTAGATCTAAATATAATATTTATATGTCTCTGAAAATTATTAACAAAAATAATTATTTAAAGTTAAAAATCGCTGCAAACTTCCATTTGTATAAAACTAAAAAAGAAGAGCTCCAGTCTTTTAAAATTTAAATAAAAATCAAGAAAATTAATGAACCTGACGTTGTTTTATGGGTAAAGCCATAAAAGACGCAACAACTAAGGCGCGGGCCATCAAAGCGCGCAATAGTATATCAAATGAAGAGAATTAAAAATATAGACATCTAGAGTTTACTTGCGCTCTTATTTAAAATTCTTTTCAATAAATGCTTTCTTTTAATTTTACTTTGTATAATATTAAAAAAGTATATTAACTATGTTATAATGTTACTTTTAACTTTAAAAATATGCATAGATAACTTTTTTAAATCAGAATAACTTTTTAGATTTTGAACTATTAATGGCACTTTGCGCAGCAATTTTTGACAAAGAAGTTAAATTTTCTTATTAATTTAATATATTTTTATTATTTTCAGGATGTTCTTTTATTTCTTAAAATAAAAGAAAAGGGAATTACTCAGGAAACTTCTTTTGAAATTCAGCGATTTCTTTACAATTCTTTTGACATAATTCTTGATAAAATTAATTATCCAGGTGCTAAAGCAACTTTAGACCTTTATATTGGCTCTTTACTTATAAACTCTTCTTTTCGGGTATTTTAAATAAATTTTTGGGGGCTTTTCTGGGATTTGTTTCGACATATTTTTAGATTAATTTTAGAAAAATTAAAATTAACTTAAACAATAAATCTTAAAACTTTATATTTAATACAATTTAAAATTTTTTTAAAGTCTTATGGCTATTTAACAAATACAAATACCAAATTTATGCTTATAACGGATGTAGAAAATAATATGTTGAAAGACCATGAAATAAGATTATTTTTTAAAAAATTACATTCAAAATATTTTTGTGCTTTGGCTAATCCATTTTATGTTTTTGGAAGTAAATTAAAATCTAGGTTTGTTATTTTCAATTTTTTTAACTTTCTTTTTTAATTTAGGCATATTGACAATGTTGTACAAGAATTTTTTGATTGCTTTTAATAAATTATTTTAAATGATTATTTCTTTTAAATTTTTTTTGTTTCTTTTCAATTTAAATATCTTTTTTTTTTAATTTAATTTATTTTTAAATTAAAAATATTTTTTTGTTTTAATAAAAAAAATGTCTTCAAACGCGAAGAGACCAACTAAAGGAATTGTTAGACTTTCAAACACATCAGATTTTGTTGAACCTAGTCAAGTTTGTTTTTTATTAAAATTTTAAAAGTTTAGAATAATAGTTGGTTTAATTATTTTTTAATTAAATCCAATTTTGGGGTATAAAGTAGATTTATTAAAACTGAAATTTTTAAAAAATTGGGGATTTTAAATATTTTCTATTTTTAAACAGAAATGTATTTTACCAATTGAAAATACAGTTAAAAAGAAAGGAGATGGATTAGTTTCACTTCATTCAAAAAATTCACAAAATTTAATAAAAAAGAAAGTAAAAATAACATTAGAAGATTGCCTTGCTTGTAGTGGATGTGTTACAACAACAGAAAATAATATTTCTATATTAGAAAGTTTTTGATTATTTGTAAAAAAATAAACTTATTATTTTATATAAAGAAAATAAAAATATTTAAAACCTAAAAAGTTTTGCAAGGATTTTAAAG
Organism: Meloidogyne chitwoodi; assembly: GCA_015183035.1. Taxonomy (NCBI): domain Eukaryota; kingdom Metazoa; phylum Nematoda; class Chromadorea; order Rhabditida; family Meloidogynidae; genus Meloidogyne; species Meloidogyne chitwoodi. The sequence continues at coordinate 1,148,026 of JACZZP010000018.1, forward strand.
GGAAATTAAAATAATTTATTTTTTCGTCTAAAAAGTTGCATAAAAACGAATTAATGGAAAAAGAAGCAAAATAAATAATAATAAGACCGTTGTAATTTATTCCAGTTTTGAAAAATTAGAAGGATAGAAAAGGATAAATGTTGTAATTATAATATTAAATGAGGATTTTTTCTTCGTAAACTTTCCATTAAAAATTATTATTTTTTATTTTAATTTATTAAGAGTTTTTAATTAATTAAAATTTAATTTAATTTGCTTCAAGTTTATTTTTACATTTTTTTATTGTTTAATTTTTATATTCTTCTTTTGTACATATTTCTCTAAAATAAATAAAACAAATAATATATTTATTTTATGAGGTGATGATTCATCAAAATAAATATTTTTTAATTTGTTTTCTAATTAAGTTAAAAAGTAAAAAAAAAATAATTAAAGGTCCAACTTTCCAAAAAATTTGCAACAAAAAATTAAATTAATTATTGATTAATTAATTGTTAATTGAAGTATAAAATATTTTATTTTTTTCTTCTAAAAATTGTTTTTTATTAAATTTTGTTTTAATTTTTTGGAATTTAGTTTAAAATAAAATTTTAAGAAAATTTAAAAGGGAGTGGTTAATTTATTTATTTATTTATAAATTGTATGATTAAATTAATTTTTTTATTTTTGTTTAAATTTATTAAAAAAAGTTTTTTTAAAATTAGACTTAAATATAGGTGTTGATTTATCGCTTCAAGTTTAATTTGTTTAAGTTATTATTTAATTATAAAATTTAAGAAATTTATAATTTTATTTTCTTTAATATTATTTAATTTAAATTTATTATTAATTAAATTAAAAATTATAATAATTAATTTCAAAAAGTTTTGAATTTAATATTTTTTATGTTTGCTCTACCTCAATTTTATTAATTAAAAAACAATCAAAAAATTTAACTTAAATTTTAGTGTGGCCAAAATTAATTTAAAATAAAAATTGTAAAAAGGAGAATGGGAAAGAAATATAAAAGAGGAAAAAAGAGGATGATTTTGGTGGTTGAATGGACGTCGATCGTTTTGTTATTTGAAGAAGAAATTCTTCTCATTTATTTATATTTACCTTCTACAAACATTTTATTATATTTATATATCCGTTGTTGATTTTTATTTTTCTTTTTTTTAAATGTTTATTCCTTGCAACAAACTCCGTTCACTTTAAATATTTTTAAGCTAAATATTTGAATAAAAATATAAATAAAAATTGAGAAAATAACCAAAAACATATATTATTTACATATATAATTAATTAATTAATTTTGAAATAAATTAAGTAAATTTATTTATTTATTTTTATAAATTAAATTATTTTAAACAAAATTAACTAATAAATACACTTTCATATTTTAATGTAAATATTTCATATTTATATCACAAAAGTCTGTCTCAACTCATTTTCCCTCTTTTTAACTTTAGTTACTTTTTAAAATTTTCTTCAAAATATTTATAAATTTTTCCGCCACATTTGTGGCTTTATTTATTTATTTTTTATTTCCTCTTCTTCTGTTGTATTTTATTTTAACTCTGCGCATGATATCACTTTACAACCGTGCTAAGTTGTTTTCCGTCGCCCACACATAAATAAATACAGGCCTTTAAATAACAACAAAATGTTCTTTTTTAAATGAAGACAAAATAAAATAAATAAAGAAGAAAACTAAAACCGCCGTTAGCAGAGAGTTACTCTTCTAATCATTTTAGCACAATAATATTGGCGTCAATCTATCGACACGTTGTTTTAATGATTGCGCGAAACAAAAATATATTTTTATAATTTAACTAGCTTTTAAAGAAAGTTTTTAAAAATATTATAATAGAATAATCCTTTTATATAGGTATAATCGTTTTTTTAATATTTAATAATAATATTTTTATTTTATTTCCTTCTTTTTATTTGTTGATTAAATAATTGTTTTAATAGTTTTGATTAAAGTTTTATTTTATATTTATTTATTTATGATAATAATTATTAATTTTTATCATTCAAACATTTTTGCTTTTGTTTAAAAAAGTTTATTTATTTAAACAATACTTACTAGTTTAATTTAATATTTATTAATTTATATATATTTAATCTCTATTATCTATTTTTCCTTTATTAAATTAAAAAAATATATTTAAATAAATGATTGATTTGCTTTTAATTAAAGTAAAGAAAATAAAAGAAATCAGAAAAAGATGGTGGCCTTCATCTCCCCCTAATTTTCCATTTGTGGTTGTTAATTTATTTATTTGCCACTCCCGAAGTCCGTCGGAAAAATAAAATAAAAATACTAAAATACATCAATGAGAGACATTCAGTGGTAAGTAAGTAACCTTAATTGACCTTCTCTTTTGCCTTTCTTTCTCCGAAATACTGCGCAGATAATCAAATGGATATTCTTTGTTTTCATTTATAGCTGATAATGAGATGTTCTCTAAATATATTTTTATTTTATTATTTAAATCAATCCATTAGAAAATTAGAAATTTATTAAAATGTTAAAAATTGATTAAAATTAAATATTCTATAATAGTAAAACTTAATTATTTGAAGCATTGCTTCAAGTTTATTATTTTATTTGTTTCAAGTTTATTTTTCCTTTAAATTTATTTATTTTAATTAGCAACAATTATTTTGTTTTTATTTCATTAAAAATCATATTATTAATATTTTGCCATTTCTTTACAAATATACACTTAACTAACAAATTTTTTGAATCTATGAGATCTTTTGTAGCTACTTTATTTTTTCTTTTATTTATTTTTTTGTCTATCTACCACTTTTACTTGTAAAAAGTGCACACCCACACATTTGAACATAACACAGAACACACAGAATTACAAACACTTGAGATGGCAAAAAAAAGAAGTATTCTAGTAAAGAATAAAAAGTAAATGAAGTAAAACAAATGAATAAGTCGGCCAACAGTTTGATAACTTTGCTTTAACAGATTTTTAGGTCGTGGGTGAATCGAAGGATTTTTTAGGGTTTTTCTATGTTTATTTTTTACCTTTTTTTCATTGTTTATTTATTTTTATATAAATTTACTTGCAAGTTTGAAAAATTGTTTTTTTTATGTTTAAAAAAAGATTTTTTAAGTTTTAAATTTAAATTTATTTTTTTTAATTTATTAATTTTTATTTTTGCTTCAAATTTAATTTTTTATTTTGTTAATTATTTAGTTCTGACCAAAAATATTCCTCTTTTTTAACAATATCTTCTCTTCTACCTTTGCCTTGGATGTTTTATTATTGATAATTTTGCGCAAATAATTAAGAGAAAATATTTTATTATTATTATTGGTTGGATTTTTGATTATTCTTCTTCTTTTTAATATTTTCTTATTAATTAATTATATCCGGTTCTTTCTTTTTTTTACTTTAAATTTTAAAATTTAATTTCATTTTAAAAATTTTTACAATTTTTTCGTTAATCAGTAGACGGCAACAATTTTCTTTTTTTTTCCGCGCAATATGTTAACACTCTAAAAACGTCTTTCCTCTAAACAAAAATTCATGCCTTTCTTTTTTTAAAAAACTATAATAAATATTTATTTTTCTTCTTTCATCCTCTCCACGTTAAACAGAAGAGAAGGAGGAATATTATTATTTAGCTCTTATTTTGAAGAGAATAATTCTTCTATTCTACTACTCTTGGCTGTTATTCCCCTCAATAACAAAAATGTTCGCCTCTTCCGCAATTTTCTCTTTTATTTGTTTTTATTTAAAAAAAAAAAGTGCTCATTTGCAGCGGTGCATGAAAAAGGTGAAGAGAATTCCATCATATTTGATCAGTTTCTTTTTTATTTTTTTAAATAAATATTATAAGAACTTTATTTATTTTTTTAAAGTTGTTTTTAAAGTGTTTCTATAAGGGGAAATTAAATATTAAAATAAATTAAAGAATATATTTATTATTTAAATTAATAATTAAAGCAATTCTCTATAATTAATTTATTTATTGTTAATTAATTATATTTATTTTATTTAATTTAATTATCTAATTTTATTTCCGTTTGATTTTACTTTATTTTTACTTAATATTTTTTTGAAAAATGTTCCGTCAAAAATATTTAAGTCAATTTTTTAATTCACACTTTCTCTCTATTTTTATTTTCTTCCTTAATTTTTTTTCTTCTTTATAAAAATATTTTTATTTTTTAAACTAACAAAACTTCTTCTTCTCTTTTTTCAATCTTTCCGTCATTTAACTAATTGGGTGATCGCCTAAGGGCCTTCTCCGCCATCTCCGCCACAACTAAACCTTTTATAGTAAAATAAGCAGTTCCGAAGAAAACCCTTTTTATTTTCTTCTCTTCAATTTAAAATAAAAAGCTCTCTTTTCTTTTTTTTCCTCATTCCTAAATTCTTCCCCAAAAAATAATTTCCATTAAAAGTATCCGGTGTAAAAAAATGGCAAATTAAAAATAAATAAATAAATGAGAGAGAACCAACCACCCCTCTTTTTTATTTAGAAAAATAAGGCCTTTTAATTTTGAGAGAAAAAAAAATATTTTTTTCAATCTGTCCATTCTCGTCTTTTTTTTTTTTTTAATTTAAAATTCCTGTTTGATTTTACTTTTTTTATTATTAAATATTATTATTTTATTTTTATTAAAAAATAATTAAATTATCCTTTTAGACCTTCTTTATCGATTTTTAACAGATTTAAGCTTTAAACAATTTTAAAAATTTAATTTTTTAATAATTATAAAATAAAAATTTTGATTTAAATATTTTTAATTTTTTATCTCTTTAATAATATTTTATATTTATAATATTATTTATTATTTTTAAATATTTTTTTTTTCAAGTTTTGTGTTTTAAAATTTGTTTTTATTAAATAATTTTTTATTTATTTTTATAATTTTAGAATAAATAAAATGGGTCCAACATCGGCAGGAGGACTATTTTACTTGAAATTTAATAATAAATTCTTTTCAAATTTTTCTTTTAAAATTTTTATTATTTTTCTTGCCTTATTTAATACATTAAATTGTTCTATAAACATTAATAAACTTAATGCTCATCTTTCATTTGTTAATAATGATTCAGAAGGTAAAAAACAAAATAATTTAATTTATTTTTTAAAATAATTAATTTAATTAATATTTTTAGCATTATTATTACATAAACTAAGGCATCGTAGAGCAACAACAGAATCTTTACTTACTGTGGAATGGGAAGGAATTCAAAGTGGTGACCATCCAGATTCTTCAATTAGAGGTTTTATTGTCGAATATCGTGCTGAACGTGAAAATCAATGGAATGTTCATCAAGGAATTATTCCTTATAAAGGACCTAATCACCAATATAGAGTACAGGTATAATAACATTTTTATTATTTAAATTAAAAATATTAGAGAATTCTCTTATCCTTTATAATATACTTATAACCTCTTCTTTCCTTTTATTAATTATTTTATTTTTTTAGATTCCAAAATTACCAACAGGAATATCATATTTTGTTCGTATTAAAGTTTTGGGCTCGAGAGGAGAAGTTTTGGTTGAAACACCAGAAATTCGTGCCAGAAATGAAATTGTTAGCATAAAATGTGAACCTGAAGAAATAACTTCTCCAAATGATATAAAAATAAAAGAAATATCAAAATATAGTATAGCAATTAGTTGGCAACCCCCAGAATGTGGATCTATTGGAGAATATCAATTAGAATTAAAAGGATTAAATTTACAAAGTTTTGATGTTCATAGGCAAACAGTTTCACAACCACAAGCTTCTATTGGAGGATTAATTTCTGGTACAGAATATTCTTTAAGAATTAGAGCTATTGACAGATCTAGAATTATTGGACCTTGGAGTGAAGAGGTTTTTTTTATTTTTTAAATTAATTAATTAATTAATTAAATAATTTTAAAAGTTAATAACTGTTAGCACAAAAGGAGAATTACCAGAACAATTATCTGATGCCCAATTAGAATATATTAGTGATAAAGATGTTAGAATAAATTGGTTACCTTTAGATCATCAAAGAATACAACATTATGAGGTAATTATAATAAATATATTAAACTTGAAAATAAAGTTTATTATTTTTTGAATAAATAAAGCCTTTATTATTAGAGATTTAGCAACATTGATTTAATTTTAAAATGAAAAGAATAAAAATAAAATAATTTTATTTATTTTATTTAAAGATTGTATTAACTGAAATAATGGATAATTCAAAACAAAAAAATTTAAAAAAACAAAAAGAAGAAGATAATGATGAAGAAGAAAAAGTTGAACGTACTAGAATTGCCCCAACACAAAATAATACTTATTTTGGAGATTTAAAACCAGATACTGAATATAAAATTGGTGTTTTAACATATATGTATGTTTAATTTAAAAAATAATAATATTGTTATTTTTAGTGATCATGAACCAGTTAAACTTCAACGCCTAACAATTCGAACAAATGAAGAACCTCCAATTGTAGTAGAACAAAAACCAGTAATTATACAATTAGAAAATGGGGAATATGAAGTAATAATTATTTTAATAAATTTATTTTTTAATTTTTAATTTTTTAAAAAAAGGTTTATTGGAAATTTGAAGCAAATATTAAATTTGATAATTATATTTTAGAATATAAATTAGGAAATGAAACAACAAAATGGTATTTATTAATAAGAAAAGAAGAAATAAAACAATTAAATAGTTATTCAATTAAAACTTTAAAATTAGAAAATGCTATTTCTATTCGTCTTTTATTTGTTAAAGAAAACAAAGTTGTAGCAAAGACAGAAGAAGAATTAATTAAACATAAATCTTTTGGTAATTCATGTGAAAGAATAGCAAGTGGAGAACCTAAATTAATTAAAAAAGAAAAAGAAGAAAATAATAAAATAATTACATTACCTGAAACTTTAAATTTTAAATGGGAACAAATTAAATGTGATGGACATATTGAAGGATGGGAATATATTGTAAATTAATTAATTAATTATTTTTTAAAAAAGAAAAAGACTTTAAAAATTAAATAAAATAATATTTCCTTTAATATATTTAAAAAAAGATTTGGCCAGCAGAAGATGGTAATCAACCATTGGAAGGAACAGTCCCAGATTTTACTTCCCAGCCTCAAGTTTTACTTCAAGGACTTGAACCTTCTACAGATTATCGTTTTAAAGTAAGGCATAGATTACCACATGGAGGTCATGGCCCTTGGAGTCCAACAGCTATAGGAATAACAGAAAATACAAAAAGAGAAGAAGAAAAAGAAGAAGAAAAAGAAGGAAAAGATAATATTTATAAATTAAGAATTGCTTTAATACCTCCTCATTCTTTTCTTGTTTGGACACCTTTACCAGAACATATTAAAAGAATATATCGTTTTAAGTAAGTTTTTAGAATTTATTTTTTTAAAATTAAATTATTTTAAGGGTTTCTCACAAGCCAACAGCTCCAACAATATTAACAGATGGTACAACAGTAGAAGGTCCACCAAAACAATTTATTGTCTGCCCTCCAGGCATAGTCCAGCAAGGGTCTGATTTTTGTTTAGATCTTAGAGGATTAGAACTTTTAAAACAATATTCTGCTCAAATTAATTATCAACTTGATGGTCCTAATGGAAAATGGAGTAAAAAAGGTTCTCCTCTTTTCTTTATTCTTGTTGATGAAGAAAAAGAAAAAGAAGAAAGAAAAGAAAATTTAAATATTGAAAAAATACGTATTGAACAAATTGAAGGAAAACCAACAAAATCTGTTATTCATTGGATTGCTGATGGACCAATGTTAGACCAAATACGTGCTTATCAAGTAAATATTTAATTAATTTATTTATTTTTAATTATTTTTTTAAAAAAAAAGGTTGAAATTCGTGGTAATTCTAAACAACCTTGGCATCCAATTAGTGGATATATTGCTGCAGAAAGGCCAGGACAAAAACATTTCCAAGTGGAATTAGATAGTCATTTATTAGCTGGACAAACTGAAATTAGATTGAAGGCATTAGGTTCTGATGGTAAATCTGTAGCACAGAGTCAGTCAATTGAGACTGGAATGCCTTGTGAACGTAATTATTTTATTATTATTTAATTAATTGGTCTTTTTTTGAATTATTTGGTGTTTTAAATTAAAAAATCAGATCTTTATTCGAGTAAATTTATTATTTTTTAGCAATAACTCTTCCACCTTTTAATGCAACATTAACAATCGAAAAAGGTCATAATTTAATGCTTCGTTGGTCTTTTCCTTCATTTAAAGACCAATCAGAAATTGAACGTTGTCATTTCCACTTTTTGGTTGGAGGAATATTAAATGGAGTAGCATTACAAAGAACGGTGGATGGACGTTCTAGAGAATTAAAATTAGAAACAATTAGTAGTAGTAGTGGAAGAGGAGGGCCTTCAAATATTCAATTAAGTCTTCATGCAATTAATAGATTAGGTGCTGGACCTGCATCTTTGCCTATTTCTGTTATTAATGATGAAAGAATTACTACAATACCTGAAAAAAGTATTTTTTAATTTAAATAATAATACCCTCTATTTCTGATCTAATATTTAGGGGAGAATTAATAAGAATTAAATAATAGAAATTCTTCAAAATTAAATTAGAAATTCTGATCTAATTTTGTATAAAATTTATTTTAATAAATTATTTTAAGTTAATTTTTTGGTGATGGAATTTAGGTTATTTTTGCTTAAAAATATCAAAAATAATAATAATTATTATTTTATACAAAATGGGTGATATTTAATTTTTAAATAAATTCTAATATTTTAATTATTTTATATTTTCTAATTTTATATATCTTTTATTTATTTATTCTATTTTATTATTTATAATATATCTGCTTTTTAAGTAAAAAAATAATAAGAAAATAGAGAGCTACAAAATAAAATAATCTTAATATTTTTAATTAATTAATTATAATTAAATATTTAAAAAATAAATTCTCTAAATATACTTTTGTAGCTCTTTTTACCTCTAAATATATTTATTTATTTAAAATATAAATAAATATTAATTTTGCCCTCCTCGTCCTTTTAGCTAACCAACATAAACGTGTTCGTCGTACAATTTGTGACCCAAGAACAGATTTTTGGTGTAGAGAAGAATCTTTCAGTACTTTTAATGATGGTTGGCCACAAGAAAAAGGTTTTATATTATTAAATTGTTTGCAGTGTTTTTTTGTATTTTTTTAATTATTTTCATTATTAATTTGCTTTTTATTTCTCTGCCTTTATTTGCTGTGTTCAAATATTTGTTTTTGTATTTTTTTTTAAATATTCTTTTGATTATATTTATTTGAAGGTATAATTAATTAAAAAATATCAAAAGAATTATTAAATGCTTATAGCTCTCTACTTACTTTTAACAATTTTACTCATTTTTTTCAACAAATTTCTTTCTCTTTTAATTAACATTTTTTAAATAATTTTATTTCAGTTAATTTTCCCAAAATTTTATAAATAAATAAATATTCCAATTAAAAGCCCAAATGCTTATTTTGCTCTTTTTATGAATTAAAATATTTAAAAAATAAATTTAAATTTATTTTTAGCTTTAATCTCATCTCCAACAGTCTCAACATCCTCTGAAGGCTCACTTCACGTTCATTGGCGTTCTAAAGGACCAGGACGTGGAGTTTTTGGTTATAGAGTGCTTTATCGTTCTCCTGGTGGTGGTTGGAATCCTTATGGGTATTTTTTGAAAAATAATTAAATAAATTAAAATAAAAATAAATTATTATTTTTAAGTCAAATTGTCCCTTATACTGGAGATGATGAAAATTATAATTTGGCATTAACTGGTCTATCGCCTGGAGTTCCTTATGAATTAAAAATTCAAACACTTGATAGAAACTCCTATGTTTTATTTACTTCACAAAATGTTCATTCCTCTTCTACATGTCTTCCACCAACACAACCACCATCTCAATTGGCCATTGATGCACCAGATGCTAGACATGTTAGAGTTACTTGGGTACCTGTTGTTCAAAGTGCTTGGAAATGTTCTGAAGCAAAAGTGGAATTAAAAGTAAAAATAATAATTTAAAATTATTAAAAATATTATTTTTATTAAAAACTTAGATTGACGAACCAATTGGAAGGCCATCTGTATTTCTTGATGCACGTCAAAATAGTCATGTTTTTGATTCAGCACCTGCTCAGCGAATGGTAAAATATTTTTTAAATTAATTAATTAATTTTAAAAAAAAGACTATTCGTGTCAGAACTACAAATGAAGCTGGTCATTCTGATTGGTCTCCTTCTGTCTCAGTTTCAACACTTTCTTCTGCTCAATCACTTGCTGAACCAATTGATGGTCCTTTTGTTTCTGTTCTTCATGGAATGCCTCGACTAAGTTGGAAAGGCCGTGAGGGGACAACAACTGACCCTGAATTGGTTGACCATTTTATTATTGAATGGAGAACTAGAACAGAACAACGTTGGAATCAATTACCACAACGTATTCCATTTACTGGATGGCAAAGGCCTTATAATGTTGATTTGGATAAATTACCAGCTGGGCATTTATATGGTTAAATTAAATTATTTATTTGGGTTTTAAATAATCCAAAAAAACAATGAGCTAAAAGATTTCTTTTTCCTGGATTTTCTTAGGAAAATTTTAAATTGGATCTCATCATTTCTCTCTCTTACCGTATACTTTTGTTTCATCAAAATAATATTTTTATTATTTTTTAGAAGTACGCATTCGTGCACTTGATCATAATTTGGGCACAGCATTTATTTCTGGAACGGTATAAACTTTTTTTTAAATTTTTTATTAAAAATTAAAAAAGGTCACAGTCCAAGCCCAAGCTCAATGTAGACCACCCCATTCAGCACCAAGAAATTTGGAAATAACTCCCCTTGGGCCAAATCAACTTCGTTTAATTTGGCAACCTTTAAATGAAATAGAATGGAATTGTGACCAACTTTGGTATGTCGTCAAATACTCCAGCACTGAACAACAGGCAAATTTAAAAGAAAACTATAATTTCATTTAAAAAAATTCTCTCAGGGCTTTCGTAATTTGAGTAGTGGCGATACTAGTACAATCTTTGACTCAGCACCTTTTACTCAATGGCACTTCCAAATACAAGCTGCAAACCCAGCTGGTGCTGGTCCTTGGAGTTCATCTTTGACTGGACAAACTTTGGGAACAGCCCCAGGACCAGTTGGCGATTTCTCTGCACAGATTTTGACACCAGAGGCTGTTCAGCTTTCTTGGCGTCCTCCACAAATTCCGAATGGTCAAATAACTGGCTATGAGGTTGGCCTAGAGGTAACAATGGTGGGAAGGTGAATTTGATTATAAAGGTGACTTATCAGCTGATCTCTCGAGGAATGTGTCAAAATGGTATGACAGCTAGTACTAGTGCTGCTGCTGTAGGTGGAGGAGGGGGTGAACAACCATCTACTACAGTCCTCTCAGAAAAATCATCTTACACTCTTCAACAATTACACCCACACTCACGCTATCGAATTGGTGTTGCGGCAAGGACTGATACTGGAGCAGGAGAAAGAGTAACAAGAGAAGTACAGGTAATAATGAATAAATAATTATTATTTTTATTGGTAAAAATGAAGGAAAAAATTATTTTTTAATTATTTTTTAACTTCAACACACATAGACTGATCAATCTGTGCCAACTGCTCCTCCTGCCAATTTTCGTGTTGACAATATTGGTGAAAACAATGCTGAACTTGGTTGGCATGCACCACCTTGTGTGCACACAAATGGTGATATAACTGAATATGAGGTAATTAATTGGAAATAATTTTTTCAATAATTATTTTAGTATGAAATAGCAGCTGCAGATCGTTTATCTGCGCAGATTCCACGTGTTACAGATGTTACTCGTTCAACAAGAGTTCATTTAACAGGTCTTGTTCCATCTACTTCTTATTCTGCCCGTGTACGTGCCTTCACAGCACGTGGACCGGGACCTTGGTCGTCAGAATTGAGATTCCAAACTAGGCCTTCAGCATTACGTGAACCAATACCCCAACCAAGGGTTTATGCTACAGGGAATAATGAAGCTCAATTGGTATGGCAGACAACACAAGGACAGTCTGGTTATTTTGATAAATTTGCTTGTCAATGGGCACCTACTGGTACTCAAAAGTATAAGGTAAAAATAAATATATAATTTTTGTTAAAATATATTCTCCTTTTTAATATAAAGGAAGAACGTGTTGTCCCAGCCTATAACCCTTGTTCTGCTGACCTTGTTCGTCGCTATCAACTTCCACCTAGCACAACAAAGTTACAAACCCATTGCTCTGCATTACCTGTTCGCCAAGACCCAGCAACACTTGACTATAGAGTTTATTTTTATTATAATTTAAATTAAAAATAAATATATTTAGGTACGTGCTAAACCTCAAGGGCAACCATGGACTCAATGGAGTCCTCCACAAAGACCTGTTGTTGTTCAACCACCTCCTCCACCTCGCCCTCCTCCTCCTCCTCTACCACGTCCAGTTATTGTAGATGATTGTATACAATTACTCGCATTACATAAGCAGGGAGGATCTGCAAATACTTTACGTTTTGCATGGTCTGTCAGACCATCAGGTATTTTGAAAAAATTAAAAAAATAAAATTAATCATAAAAAAAAAAGATTTATTGCGTTGTGCTGCTTTTATTGTTACTGTAACTCCAAGGGATGGTAGAGAACCTTCACGGCAATTCCGTGTTGATTCCACTACAAACCAATACACAGCGGATTCCTTAAGACCTGGCACAGTTTATGCTGTCAGTGTTCAACCTGTGGTAAATGAACGGCCTTGTACTGGAATGACTGTTGATATGACCACAGATGTGGTAAATTAATTGTTTATTTAATTATTTGTTTTTTTCTCTTTTTTAAGGAGCCTCTCTTCCAATTAGATCAACGCCCACGAATTGTTGAAGAAAGGGCTACCTCAATAACAATTGCTTGGGATGTTCCCTCATCAATTCAATGTTCTTCATTTATTGTTGAATATAGACTTGAGACGGGACCTTGGCAACAGATGCAGCAAAGAGTTCCATGTCAACCTGGAAGGACAACATATACAGCTACAGTGCCAGGACTTCCTACAAATAGTGCTGTTGATCTGCGTGTTAGAGCAATTTCATTACAGAATCAGCCAAGCAATCCAAGCCCTGAGGTACTTAATAAATTATATATTTTTAATTAATCCGAGTCTCATTTTTGTACTTTAAACAAAATATTTTTATAGGTTCGAGGTCATACAAAATGTTCACCACCTGATTCGCCTCCACATGGATTACGCCTTGACTCTCCTACTCAAAACGAAGTAAGACTCAGTTGGGCACGTCTTTCTAAACTCAGTTGGAACTGTGATGAACTTCAAATTGATATTGGCTACAAAACAGCTGATCAACCTGAAAGAATATTAACTGTACCAGCTGACAAAGTTGAACATATTTTCTCTTCTGAGCCAAATACTCGATGGACTGTTAGACTTCGTGCTACAAACCAAGCAGGAAGTAGCCCTTGGGGACCTGAACAAACACTTGTTACAAGGCAAGGAGCACCTGGACATGTTTTAAATATGCAATTAACTCCTCTCTCTCCAAATGAAATAAAAGTTAGATGGTCTCCCCCAGCAGTTCAAAGGGGATCTATTGTTGGTTATGACATCTCTTATCGGCTAAAACATAGATTAGCCTGTCCTGAGGAAGAGCCACGAGATGTTAGCAGAGATTTTGTTACAATCTATAATCATAAGGTATTTATTTTTTACAGAAAACCTATTTTAACTTCTACAGTATGTCCTTATAGGCATACTCTATATAACTATTATTTGAGATGTTTTTTAACCTTTGATTTTGAATTTTATATAAATAGATTATATTAAAATTATACCTCTGTATAACATAAAGATTTATCTGTTTCAATCTGTTCTCCTGACCGAGTTTCGGCCATGACCAAAAGTGACCTGACCGGGCTTCTCTTGTCAGGTCATTTTTATGACCGTGTCAGGAGAACACTGGTTTCAATCATAATGAGACTAACAGACCCTTTTGTTTTTTAAATTATTTTAATCTTTTCTTTTATAGGATACTGAATATATTTTAACTGGTCTTTTGCCTAATTCTTTATATGAAGTAAAAGTACAGGCTAGAACAACCCAATTAGGTCCAGAAGAGACACGTGAGGGTGCTACATTCCAACAACCTCCAAGTGCTCCTCCTCTCAATCTTCAATTGACATATGCTTTAGAACGTTCACTTTCTTTCCAATGGGAACCTGTAGAATGTTCTCAAAGACATGGACAGATAATAGCTTATGAATATGAAATTGTTGGTCAAGATGATTGGGCAAAATTAGAAAGACAAATTGCTAATACCTCACAAGAACGTGTTACAATTGATGGTCTTACTCCTTTTACTAAAGTATTATATATATTTTTTAGAGATTATTTTAATTAATTTAAAGTATGTTTTTCGTGTCCGTGCATACAATGGAGTAGGTGGAGGACCTGCTACTGAAAATTTGGATGTAATGACAGCTAAAGCGAATGCTCCACTTCCTCCTCAAGACCTTGTAGTCACACAGGAGGGTGTTTCTTGGTTTGTTTAAAAAATTGGGGAAAATTATTTTTAAACATTTCTTTTAGGTTTACCGTTTCTTGGCTTCCTCCATATCCTCCTTATGGACCACATGATCGTTATAAACTCCAATATCAGCTTTTGAGTGCCTCTCCACACGATTGGAAAACGATTGAAATTGATTCTCGAAGCAAAGAGTTGGAATGTCCGGTCAGTTTTTATAATATAATTCTCCTCTTTGGATGGGGAATTTTTTGGAATTTGAGAAAATAGGAAATTCAAGAAAAATTCAGTTCGATCCCTCAAATATATAATTAATTCTGAATATTTTCAGCCTTTTTTATATTCTATTTAGGTGCCTGGCCCACGTCTTTGCTACAATATTACTGGTCTTGATCAGGGACAACAATATCGAGTTAAAGTTGCTGCCCACATTGAAGGGGGCAATTATGGTCCTTTCTCACAAATTGGTAATTTTCTTCTTAAAAATAAATATTTTAAAATAATTTCAGTTATTGCAAATACTCTCAGAGTTGTTCCTGGAGCTCCAGCTTCTATTGATTTGATCGCCAAAACAGATCATTCATTGCATGTTGGATGGAAACCTCCCTATGATCAATTAGGACAAATTACACAGTTGAAGAGTTTTTTAAGAATTTTAAACTTTAAATTTTAAAGGTACCGTCTTTCTTGGCAGTCCCTTGCACATCCAGATGCTCGTCGTCAGTCAACTATGGTTGATCATCCAAAAATGGATAATTTAATCGATGGACTTGAACCTGAGACTTATTACAATATTTCACTCTCAGCTGGCACTCCACACGGTTTTGGACCTGAAATTTGGGCACAGTTTAGAACAGATCCATTCCGAGCACCTTCTGTTCTTCAAGCACCAATATTAACACCTGAAGGAGCTCATACTATTCACGTAGAGTGGACAGGTGTTGTAGACACTCAAAATAGAGTAGCTGGATATATTGTTGAAAGTAGAACTAGTGATGCTCATCAATGGATTGAATCAAGTGGAGTTGTATGTTTTATTTGTTAAAATATAAACTCTCTCACTTAGCCCCTCTTTTTGAATATAAAATAATCAAAAATTTATTTTTTTTAAAAAAGGTTCCACATGAGCCTGGAAGACGTCAATACAAAACTCGTTTGGATGGTTTAGAACCTGATACTCTCTACTTTGTTCGTATCAAAGTAGTTGATAATCGTCAAAGAGTAAGTGAGGCATCTCCAGAAGCACATGCTCGTACTGGTTGTGCCCCTCCAACATCTCCACCTACAAGTGTTGCCCTTCACGGTTCAAGCGATTGGAGACAAGTAAGAGTTTCTTGGCATCCACCAAATAAACAAAGTTGGCTTTGTTCAACAATAAGTTATGAATTAGAATATCATAATGGATCTGGACCTGCAAAATTAGCTGATGTTGCTAGGTAATTTTTAAACTTTTTGTTTAATTTTAAAAATTGTCTTTTTATTTTCAGTGGATACACAGAACACAGTTTGGCTTCTGGACCAGGTACAGCTTGGAGAGTTCGTGTTAGAACTAAGGTATTAATATTTTCATTATTTTTAAAAAATTATTTTTTTTAGAATCCTGCCGGAGTCTCTCCTTGGTCACCAGAAGTAGAACTAAGAACTGGTGGTCGTCCTCCTGGTGAAGTAACAGATCTTTCAGCAGATGCAACAGGTCCAGATAGTGTTTCAACTAACTGGTCACCACCAGAATCTGATGATGAAATAACTGGATATACTCTTACTTATACTTTAAAATCAATTGGAGAATGTGGACCTAATTCAGCATCTAGACCTATAACAAAAGAAACAAAAGAACCAAATATAGATTTGGAAGGATTATTACCTGATTCCACTTATGATATAACAGTTACAGCACATACAGCTACTCAAGAAGGAAAACGTTCAAAAATTGTTACTGTAAGGACTGAGGAAGCTTGTAAGTTTTTTTAAGAATATTAAAATTATTAATATTTTTTAATAAAAAGAGAAACAATTTAACTTTAAAATAAATATATTCTTTTTATTTATTTTAGCACCAACTGGTCATCCAAAGAATTTACGTGTAACATCAGTAACTTCAACTCGTGCAGAATTACTTTGGAATGAAATTGAATGTGAACTTCGTCATGGACGTATTATTGGTTATGATTATGAATTAGATGATACAAGTGGTGAAAGTCAAAATATAAGTGAACAGTCAATTACTAGAAGAGTTTCCCTTGATGGATTAATTCCTTATACTGAATATAGGGTTAGAGTAAGAGGAAAAAATTCTAAAGGTGAAGGGCCATTTTCTGACTATGTTGCTTTCAGAACACTTCCTTCTGGTAATAATTTTGATTTTTTTATTTATTTAAATTAAATTTATTATTTAATTAGCTCCTCCTCCACCTACTGATCTTCGAATTGAAGAACAACTTGCCCATGCATTAGAAATTTCATTTTTACCTCCACATCCACCAAATGGTATTCTTGATCAATATAGAATTAGATGGACTCCTCATAAAAAGTTTAATTATCGTGATCAAAAAGTACCAGCATTTCAATTGGAATGTTCAACACCACAAATGAGAGGACGTCTTTGTTATAGAATTACTGGATTAGAACCTGAACAAGAATATGAAATACAAGTTAGAATAAATAAATAAATAAATTAATTAATTATTTTTAATAAAATTAAAGGCAGCAGCACATACTGAACATGGTGATTGGGGTGATTGGAGTGAACCTTTAATAACACCAACTGGAATACAAAGTAATTTAATTAATTATTTAATTATTTTTACTTAATTTTAATAAAAATCTACAATAAAATTGTACATAAAATTACTACAATAATTTAATAATAAAAATTAAATATAAATCTATCTTTTGTTTTTTTCAGTAATTCCAGTATTAGAAGCTCCTTTAGAACTTGATTTTGTTCATTCAACAAGTATTGGTGTTAGATGGAGAGGTTTAGATGAAAAAGATGCTGAACATATAATTGGATATATTCTTGAATATAAATCAGAAGATGATACAGATTGGACTGAATGGAATGGAATTATAAAACATCGATCTAGACAACCAGAATATAAAGCAATTGTTAAAGGATTAATTGAATCTACTGAATATTTCTTTAGATTAAGGGTATATTTGTTTAATTTTATAAAAATTAATTTTTTTAAAAAAAAGGTTGTTGGAAAAGGTGATAAACGTGGAGGACCTGGACCTGAATTAAAAGCTATTACAAAATGTGGAAGTAAATATTTTAAATATTTTTTAATTATTTTATTATTTTAAAGAACCAGAACAACCACCAGGAAATGTACGTATTGAACCAATTGATTTCCAACAAGTTAAAATTGTTTGGGAACCACCAGAAGAAACAACATGGAAATGTGATCAAGTAGAATTAGCATTATATTATACAAATACTAGTGGACAACAAAAAATAATGACATTTGCTCCAGATGGCCCTAAAGAAGTATTTAAAATAATTAAAAAAATATATATAATTTATTTTATAAAGGTTTTGTTTGATTCAATACCAGGCACTCGTTGGGAAGCAAAAATGAGAACACAAACAATTGAACCTGGAGAAGAGCCAAAACATTCAGGATGGAGTAATAGAGCTGTTCTTGTTACAAAATCACCTCCTTCAGAAATTTTCCTTAAAACTAATGCTCTAGGTCCAACACAAGGAGAAGCTTTTTGGGGACTTCCAGCAGAATATTCTGATTGGCCTTGGGGTGTTGATTTACAATATAAATTAATTCAATTGGGTGGTTGTAAAAAATTGGACAAATCAATGACACAACCTGTTATAATTGAAAATGTTCAGGACAAACATGTAAAAAATAATTTAAATAAATTAAAAAAAAAAAAGTTTTTAATAAGACACACTTTAATTGTGGTTGTTTTCCTTAGATTTATGTTAATATAATAGGGGCTTTTTGGATATTAATAATTTTATTACTTTAAAATTAAAGCATTATTTTTTTTTAATATTTATTTTTTAAAATTAATTTTATTTCTATTATTTATTTTGCCGCCAAATTTCTAATTTTTTTAAATTTATTTTTATTATAAATTTTAGCAAATTTTTATTGTATTATTTATTAATTTTTTATTTATATTAAAAAAATAAAAATTTATAATAAAAATAAATTAGAAATTAGGCAGCGAAATAAATAGAAGAAATTTTATAAAAATATTTTATAAAATTTAAAATAAATAGAAGAAAAGAATATTTAATTTTTATTTAAAGGTTTTATTGGATAATTTATATCCTGGCTCTGAATATGAAGTAACAGTAACTTTACGTCAACCACCAGGATATGACAGAAGAATTCCACCTAAAAAAGCTGTTCAAAGATTTAAAACCGAAGATCAGCCTCCAACAGGAGCTCCACATAAATTACGTGTAGAAAGTCGTCAAGACACAAAATTAGGTTTTGGTTGGGAACCACCAGAATGTTTAGAACAAAATGGAGAAATTAGTCAATATGAATATGAATTAATTGGTTTAGAAGATTGGAATCAAGGAACACGTGAAGGAGTTAGTCCAAGAACTAGAACAGACATTGGAGAATTACAGCCTGGATCACTTTATCGTTTTCGTGTTAGAGCTTTTAGTTCAGCTGGTCCTGGACCTTGGTCTGAACCTATTGATGCTAGAACAACTGGTAAATTTAAATTATTTAAACAATTAAAATATTATAAGTATTATTGAGAAACTATTTGGTATTTTCTGTTCTCTAATATATTTAAAATTTAAATAAATAATTAATTAATTTTTTTATTAAAGGTTCTGAAATTGGACCTCCACGTGATTTAACTGCTTTAAAGACAGCAGATACTTTTGTTGAACTTGCTTGGCTTCCTCCACATCCAGAAACATCATCAATTAGTGCTTATAGAGTTAGATATGGACCTTCTTCTGATACTACAAGAACTCAAGAAATTATATTAAGAGTATTTATATTTATTTAAATATTAAATAATATTTAAAAAAAGGGTGATGAATTAACCTGTTCTGGTTATGAAAGTTCTTCTTCAATTCTTACAAGTGGTGATCGTTTATGTACAACAGTAACTGGATTAAAACAATCGAGTGATTATCGTTTTGCAGTTCAAGCCCAAGCTTCTTCTGGAAATTGGGGGCCTTTTACTCCAGATATCTTTGCTACAACAAGTTCTCCTATTTTAGGAGAACTTTATGAAGGAGGAAATATAAAATTATTATCAGCTGGACATGACAATTTAAAAATAAAATGGACACCCCCTGGCATTCTTTCTCCAATAATTGATAGATATGAATTATTAATTGCTTTAGCTATTCCTTTAGAAACAGCAAAAAGATATGACACAGCTGGATCTCAAAATGATTATCATTTTAAAGGATTAAATCCAATAACTTTGTAAAAAATAAAATATAAATATAAATTTATTAAAATATTTATTAATTTAGATATAATATAACTGTTAGAGGATTACAAGAAAATAAATCAAAATGGACAATCTCTGGAACTTTTTCAACTACTGATAAAACGTAAAATATTTAAATATCATTTCTTTATTTTCAGACTCTAATGTCATATTTTAACATAAATTGTTAACAAATAGGAATATTAGAGTCTGAATTTTTTAATTTTTATTTTCATAATTTACAAAAGAGAGTTTTATAAAAACATTTGAGCATTTTAAACAAATTATTTAATTTATTTTTCTCCCCTTTTTATAGTGAACCATCAGAATTAGACTGGCTAGGTCCACCCACAGATCTTCGTTTAATTGAAAAATCTGATACAATGCTGCATGTCACATGGACACCCCCAGATATATTTGAGCCTGAATATCGTGATCTTTTAACACATTATCGAGTTACAATTGCTCCAGTTGATGAATATACAATGAAAATGGGGTCTAGAAAAAATTATACTGTTATGGGTTTGTTAAAAAATAATAAATTAATTAATTTAAAAATATTTTCTTCAGTACCAGGCAATTCTATAAAATTTACTGAATTACAGCCAGAAACTATTTATAATATAACAGTCCAAGGAGGGACAGATTTAGGCTATGGACAAATGATTTGGGGAGCATGGGCAACTTTGCCTACTGGGAAGACTTGGATATTACGATTAAAGGACAGAACACCAAATACCCTAACTGTTGAATGGGAGCCTATTTGGGGATTCTCTCATCGTGGATATATTGTATTTTATTAAATTAATTATATAATAATATTTAATTATTTTAGTTAACAGCTAAATCTCTTCATTCAATTTATCCAAATTTCCGTGTAGGAGGAGTTAAATCTTTTGATATTAGTCCAACGGCAACTGAGTTTACAATTACTGGATTAGAGCCTGCATCTACTTATAATGTTACACTTACATTAAAAGATCAAATGGATGGAGCTTGGGGAGTTTATTCAACATTACCTCCAGGATGGTATTTACCTAGAAATTTGAAACATTGTGATCAAACACCTTTTGCTACATCTTTGAGGTAATTAATTATTTAATTATATTTATTTAATTATTATTAAATTATATTTATTTATTTATTTAAAAAATAGTTGGGAACCTGTAGAAGCTAATATGGCAACAGAATATCAAGTTCGTTATATTCATCTTCACTCTTCTCGAACTCTTTGGATTGAAGAAGAAGCGAAACATCGAAAATATTTACTTTGTCCAAAAGACCCATGTGGTCGTCACTGCTATTTAGTCTTCAATTTAGATAAAAATCCAGATGATTATGCTTTTATGGTTAGGGCTAAAGTTGATGGAATTTGGAATAATTGGAAATTAGCTGGAAGACCAACAATTGCTGATCAACCAGATGTAAAAGAACGTTGTTGTATTGTTCCTCCACCTTATCATGTTGATAATATTGGAGGAGATGGAACTCATTGGGATATTTCTATAGCACCTTCACCAACTGATCATAATATTACAAGATATTATGTTGTTGTTGACGAAAGAGATCCACCTGGAGATACTAATTGGACATTATTAACTGATAAAGTAACAGCACATCGTTTACATACTCCTTATTATGTTGCTGGGTCATTTTCTACAGAAACACTTGATACACCTCAAACTGTTAGAATTGGTAATGGATCAGTTATTGGTGGTTATTTAAATTATCCACTTAAAAAAGGAAAAACATATAATTATGAGGTATATTTTAAATTAAATTAAAATATATTTTTATTTATTTTTTAAGATTTATACAAAATGGATGATGCATGGTGATCAACCAGTCATTGGGCGACAAAGACGTTAGTAAATATTTTTATTTTAAATTAGGTAAAATTTAAGTTAATTTTAAAGAGTCTAAAATTGTATTTATTTAAAAATATATACAATAAGAGAAAAATATTTAAAAAAAATAAATTTATTTATTTATTCCTCACTCTCTCCAACAAATTAAAAAAAAACTTTATTTTTTAAAAATTAATTTAAAATTAATTTAATGGATTTTTTGTCATCAGGAAATCACCCTAATGGTAAATAATAGTAGTAGTTCTTTTTTATTTTTAAAATGATTAGAGTTTTTTTAATTTTATTTTTTAATATATAGGTTTCTTAAGAGTATTAAATTAAATTATTAAATTAAAAAAAAATATTATTATTTTTATTAAAATAAAAAGCTATTGCCCTATGGCATCGTCGTAATGCTCAACGAGCAATTGTAATATTTTTACCAATTATTATTATTTTGGTTGTATTAGGAGGATGTTTTTGGGTTAAACCGTAAGTAGAGATAATAGTGTGTTTTTGTTACCCTTGTTTTATTATTTAAACATTATATTTTTTTCAATTTTTCAATTTTAATTCCTTTTTATAACTTTTCCACTTTTAACTATCTCTTTAAATTAAAAAATATATAATTTATTTAAAATATCCTTTTATTTTCCTTTTTTTATTTTAGCAGAAGCATTTTTAGCATCAGGATGGCCATGGTGGTGGTTATTGCTTTTATTATTACTACTTTTACTTTGTCTTTTGCTTACTTGTTTGCTTCTTTTCCTGTTGAGAAAGTTGTTAAAATTATTTTTTTTAATTAATTATTTTATTTTGACCAAAATTTACTCTAATAAATTAATTATCCTTAATTTTAAATAATTATAGTCTCTTCTACATATTTTCCCTATCTTAACTAACACAAAAATTTAATTATTTTTTAATTTTTATTAATTTATAATAGTTGGTATCGTGATCGTCGATATGCTAAAAATGGCCAACATGAACCTCTTATTAAAGAAAAATATGAAAGATATGAACATACAAGAGGAAATTTTGAAGATGGTTATTCACAAGGATATCGTGCTGGAAGGGGAGGACGTCGAGTAGAAGAAGATTGGAGGGGAAGAGATGAAGCATTTAGAGTAAAAAATTAAATTAATTTTTAAAAAATTAAATTAATTTAATTTTATTAAGGAGGGATATGCAAAAGGCCTTAGAGATACAGGAGATAGGGGTATGAGCACATCAATGGCTAATTTGGCACAAAGACCTACTCAAAGATTGGGATATTCTTCTGGTTATATGCAAGGATTTAGAGATGGATCTTCTGGTTATTTTTTAATTTTTTTATATATTTTATTTTTATTTATTAGGTGTTTTTGGTGACAGAATTACCGAAAGTTTATTAAAACGTTTAGAAGAGCAATATCCAGATAATGAAGAATTTCGTACTGGATATATTGATGGATTTAAAGATGGTGTGGGAGGGGGAGGAGGAGGAGGACGTTTTGAAGATTCTAGAAGAATTCAACAAAGTTTAACTGAATTAACTGAAAGATTAACAACAATTGAAAAAACTGTAGAAAAAGGGGATGAAATACATTCTACAAAAATATATCATGTTTATAATCAATCTCCAGAAATGTTATCACAAGGACAACAATTAGTTAGCGAATTAGAAGAAGTAAGGAAAATAATAAATTAAATATTTAATTTTACTAAAAGTAATTAATTAATTAATATTAAAATAAATATTTATTTTTTAAAGTTGGCATCAGGTTCAAAACGAAGTACTTTACGTCGACATTACACTCCTGGTGATTATTTACGTTATGATGAAGCTAGTGGTGATTATAATAGTCTTGGAAGAAATAGACGTTCAATGAGTGCTACAGCCCTTGGACGAGGTATTAGTGGAGGTAAAAATAAATTATTTTTAATATTTAATTTTATTTATTTGTTTTTATAATTTTGTTTGTTTTGCCTTGTATTTTTCTCTACTTTGTTTTTTGCTTATTTTAAGACGCTTATGCTGTTTTATATGATCGTGATCGACATCATTCTGGTTCTATTGAAGGACATGAAGTTTCTGCTACAACAACTGGTCGTTCAGCAACGACAAATGCTATTCGTAATGGTCAATATCGTAGTCGTTCAGAATTAGCAGGAATGGGAGGTATAAGTCCTCCAAGACGTTATGCTTCCCAAACTTTATTGGATGGAGCAAGGCCTGGTCCAACAACAACAACAACAAATAATAATAATACAAAAGAACATTATAGAAGAGATGCTTTATATGAATTACAAAGAGAATTAGATTCTTTAGCAAGTAGATCACCAGCAAGTGGAGGTGATTTTATTAATACAAGACAACAACAAATACCTTCAAAATGGGATAATAATGTTGCTTTAAGTAGTGGAAGTAGTATTGTTGCTTCTGCTGCACAACAACAATTATTACAACAACAAAAACAACAACAACAACAACGAGATTATGAGTATGGTATGAAAAATAATTTTAATTAATTAATTTTTTTTGTTTATTTGTTGTTTTGATTTTTATGTTTTTGTTTTTGATATTTTATTTTTTATTAAATTTTTATTTTATTTTGATTTTTCTTTTAAAATCAGAAGGTTTTATAAAAATATTTATTAAAAGAATTGAACTTATTATATTTACCAATATTTTTTTAAATATTGTTTAAAAAATATTATTTTAACTCTTATAGAACAACAAAAAAGTTCAGCAATTACAACAACAACACATCATTGGCCTGAAGATTTAATTGAAATTGTACATGAACCAATGGGTCAAACTTTAGATAGAATGAGAAGATTTAGTACTTCCCTTTCTAATGTAGAAAGAACAGAATCTGCAGCAGCAGCAGCAGCTGAAACAGAAAAAATAGATCATCAAGAAAAATATAAAAGAACATATAGAGAGGTAAAATAAATTTTAAAAAATATTAAAAAAGTGTATTTAAGGAATACTCATAAATTAATGCAACTAGAGGAAGGCGATAAATACTTTTAAAATAATATATAAAGTTTATTTATGTAATGAAAATATTGTTTGTATCTCATGTTTTACCTTTATTTTTAATTTTTTTATCTCTGACTTTTAGATTTCCGGAAAATATTTTCCGGATGATTTAAAAAAGTGAAAGACATTGGATTAGAGAAAAATACAAAAGTAGACAAATAATAGAGAAAAAAACTTTAAGTAGAATGTAAAATTGTAAATTTAAATAATGTTGTAAATAAATAATAGGTAAGTTTTAAGCTAAGTTTTATTACAAAAGAAACAGTTAAAAATAAAAAACAAATTTTTAAGAACGTAAAAATGAGTAAAACAATATTTTCAAGTTTTCGCTCAAATAATGTTGCCACATTTAAACTGCCTTTCTTCACAAAATAATAATCTTTTTATTTTCAATCGCTGCCATTTATCCTTATTTCCTTACATTTAATTTTTTAATAAAATATATTTTACTGTTTTTTAATTAATTGTTTTTTAATTTTCATCATGGATTGCTCATTTTCATTTTTTCAAAAATAATACATATTAATCTAATAGGTAGGTAACCATTTAAACTTATTTTTTTATTTCTTTAATAAATTTTTAAATAAATTTTTTAAATTTTAAAAACAAGAAAATAAATTTCTTTTAGGAAACTACAAAAGCTTTTTAATTATGGGGTAAATTATAGTATATATTTTTATCAATTTCTTTCTTATTGAGTAAAATAAAATCTAAAATTACCTTAGATGGCAAAATTAAAAAATATATTTTATTTCGTTGCAAAAAGAAGCAAAAAAACCGGTACAAAAACTTGAAAAAGGGGAAATTTATTTCTACTAAAACATTTTTATTTATAATCGGACTTTATGAAGAGAAAATAAATAATTTAAATAATGACAAAAACTGGAAAATAAAGTTTGGACGTAATAAAAAAGAAATAAATATGACGCAGTATATAAATATTTATTTACCTTTTTTTGTTTATTGGCCTTTGTATGTGGCCTTAACAAAATATTAAATTATTATAATTTAATATTAAAAAAACATTTATTAAAATAATGTTTATTTGATTTTCAACATTTATTTAAAATATTTGTTTAAAACATTGAAATTTCATAATATCTATTAAAACATTTATCAAAACTTCGCAAAATCATTCATTAAAACATTAGGTAAAATGACTCATTAAAACAATTTTGTTTCAGAATAAATACTTTATTTATTTAAAAACAATGTTTTTAAACAAATGTTTTATTAATCTTTGTTTTAATAAATGTTTTTAACGTTTTAACCTTTGTAAATTCCTTAATGCTATAATTAATAATGTTATGATTTTAAAATAATATTTTTATGTTTTTATCAATGCTCATTTGAATTTCTTTGATTTTTATATTTGTTTTGTAGTATCAATAAAATTTGATGTTTATTCCTTTATATTTTTGTTTTAGCTTTATATTTCAAATTTAAAAATAAATACAAAACAACTAAATATTTTTTTATTTCTTGTTGCAAAATTCTCATAGTAAAAAAAATTTTTTATTTATGGATTTATAAAAAATATTAATTTTGAATAATTTTAAAATATTAGATTCAAAAAAAGAGAAGAATAAAGAACAGCTCTATCTATTTTAATATTTTCCCAGATATCTCTGCGCAAAGCAATAATTATTTAAAAATTATATAGGGACATTAGACGTTCTTCTTCTTTTTTTCATTTCTCTTCTTTTTTTTTCATATTTTTTTTTCTTCCACTTTTTTTTCATTTTTATTTTTTTAACCTTCACCCTGTCTCTCCCTCCCCCCAATTCAGCCAATTTTTTTATTTATTTTTTTGAGCAAAGCACCGGGACCGGTCTTCAATGAAAAAACGTATATAATATAGCAATATAGTCTCTCCGGAAAATAGATTGATGATGACAATCTCTAATAAAATAAATATTTGAAGAGAAATACTACAAGCGGCAACAAAGGTATTAATAAAATTAATAGAAAGGTTGAGGGCACTGATCGGAGAGAAAAAAAAATGGGAGGGGCAAAAACAGCCGGTGCTTATAAAAGCAAAAAAAATTATAATTTTTTTGGAATAAAGAGATACCCCTCTCTAAAAGGAGAAGAAGGTGATCTGCGCAATTATAATTTATTTGGGGATTTCTTTATGTATTTATTATTATTATTTTTATTAAATATTTTGCCATTTTTATTATTATTAAATTATTTTATTTTTCCATTAATTTTAAAACTACAATATTTTTATAATTTATATTTGGAAAGAAGAAAAAGAAAAAATAAAGAATTAGCATTATTTTTGTCATTTTTATCATTTTATTTAATTATTAAATTAATAGAAAATAAAATTTATTGTTTTGGATCACCTTTAAAAAATATTGAAAATTTTAATAAAAATAAAGAAGAAGAAAATAATAAAAAATTAGCTTTGGTTAGTTTATTTTTAAATTTTATTTCTTATTCAAATTAAAAATTTAAATTAATATTTATATATTTTTAATAAAATTTATTTTTTCTCTTTTTCTACTGCATAAACTTTAAAAAAATTAAATATAATTATATTTTTTAAAGAAATATTTAAATGAATTTGGACATCTTAAAACACCAATTCCAACTCCAATAGAATTAAAAATTGCAATAAAATCATTTCAAGATATGTCTGGTTTACCATTAAGTGGAATATTAGATAATCAAACAATCAAACAAATGAAAATGCCAAGATGTGGAAATGAAGATATTGGAAGATTAAATCAAAGAAGGAAAAGATTTGGTAAATTTAAATTAAAAAATTATTTTAAATTAATTTAAAAATAATAATAATTTTTATAATATTTTTAAAATTATTTTTTCCCTTTACATTTTATTAAATATTTATTGGGTTAATGACCTAAAAAGCTTCGTTAATAATAAACATATGAACGCCCTAATTATTTTAATTTATTATAAGAAAGAAATTAAAAATAAATAAATTATCAACAAAAATATTTTTTGTTAATGATTTTTAATAATTGTGATGTTTTTGTCAATGTTTGTGTTTTTAACAAATTGTATTTATTACAAAAACATCAAAACATTAATAAAACATTGAAAAATTGATGTTGTTTTGAATTTTAATTTTTATATGTTTTTGTTAATGTTTTTAAGTTTTTTAATGTTTTAAATAATGTTTTTGATGTTTTTGTTAATGTTTTAATAAATATTTAAAATGTTTTTAACAATCAAGTTTTATTTGTTTTTATATTTATTTTTCTTCTTTTTAGTATATATTTCTCGATGGGAAGGAAAGTTGAAGGACGGTGAATTAAGGCTAAAATGGTATTTGCATAATTATACACCTGATATTCCACGTGATGAAATTAGGTAAAATATTTTTATAAATAATTTTGAGAATTTTTTTTTAATTTTTTTAGAAGAACAGTAAATAAAGCATTTAATTTATGGTCATCACAAATTACATTAAAAGCTGTTGAAGTAAATTTAATTTTAATTTTAATATATTATTATTTTATTTTTAGAGTTTATCACTTTATTTTGAAGAAGCAGAAAGTGAAGAAAATGCAGATATTACAATTCTTTGGGCAGAAGGAGATCATGGAGATGCTCATATGGTTTATATTAATTAATTTAATTATTTTTAAATATTTTCTTTTTCTTTTAAAAGTTTGATGGTCCAGGTGAAGATGGAAGTAATATTTTAGCCCACACCTTCTATCCTAATTATCAATCAAAAGGAACTTTAAATGGAGATATACATTTAGATGATTATGAAAAATGGCATGTTGGTGGAGGAGGAAATATTAAAGAAGGAGCTAGTTTTCCACATGTTTTGGTTTGTTTTGTTTGTTTTATTTTTTAGGGAAAAACATTTGATATTTCATTGAGCTAGTTTTCCACTGTTTTGGTTTGTTTTGTTTGTTTTATTTTTTAGGGAAAAACATTTGATATTTCATCTTAAATTATTATTTTTTTAAAAGACGAGCATCTAATAAATGGAATTAATGTAGTATTTTATTAGAGAAAATAAATAAAGGCTTTAAAATCTACAAAATATTCTAATTATTTTTTAAAAATAAATATTTTATTAAGGTACATGAAATTGGTCATACTTTAGGATTAGGCCATTCCAAAAAAGTAAAAAAATAAATTTAATTTTATTAAATATTTTAAAAATATAGAGAGAAGCTATAATGTTTCCAATATATCGAAAAGAACAATTAGATAAAATACAATTAGATATGGATGATAAATGTGCTGTTAATTGGAGTTATATTGGTGCTAGTGATATTTGTTTATATATTTGGTTATTAGCTGAA
The DNA here is from genome assembly GCA_015183035.1 of Meloidogyne chitwoodi. NCBI lineage: Eukaryota > Metazoa > Nematoda > Chromadorea > Rhabditida > Meloidogynidae > Meloidogyne > Meloidogyne chitwoodi. The sequence goes on from JACZZP010000018.1 coordinate 1,177,180, forward strand.
GTTTTACCTAAAAAAATGGAAATAAAAGGAAATAATAATATTAATAATGAAAATAATAATTGGTGGACAGAAGAAGAACAAAAAGAAATTGATGAAAAAGAAAATATTCAAAGCAGTTCAAATTGTAAAAATATAATTATTATTTATTAAAAAAAATAATTTAAATTAATGAAGGATAGTTTTATATATTTTTAATATAATTAATTAAATATATATTTAAATTTATTTATTTATATTTAAGTAATTATGAAAGAACAAAATAAAGTTGAAAATTATTTACAATTTAATAATGAATTTTTACCAAATTGTGGTCCTGAAAATTATTTGAATGAAAATAATAAAGTGCATTATCAATTAGCTGAGGTATTGAGACGACGTTTAGGATTTCCTAAAGAAATGGCACATTCTTATGGTTTGTATAAATTAATGTTTTTGTTAATTTATTAAAAATTATTTTTAAAAAATAATAATAATTAAATAAATAATTTTATTTTTTATAGTTCATGTTCTTTGCCGGTTTTTTGATGGTCTTCGACAACATTTAAAATTATTTAAAAATCAATCTTTTTCATTTTCTTCTTCTAATCATCATAAATTAGGAAATATTCGACCATTTGGTGTTCATAATTATTGGCAATTTAATGAAGAAAATAATTTTCAAAAATTAGCAAATAATTTAGAAAAAGAAAATAAAAGAAGTTTTGATGTAAAATTCTTTAACCGGTTATTAAATATTTTTGAAGGTAAAAATGACAAAATTTAAAAATTTTAATTATAAATTTCGGTGGAACAGAAAGATTATTTATTTTTTAAATTTTAAAATACACAAAAATTATTTTTAATATTTTTTAATCAAAATTATAACTCAAATCCTTTACATTCCTATATATCCCAAACTCTCCCAATTATTCCAATGGGATAAAAAAGAGATTTTAAATAATACAATTAATTAATTATATTAAAAAATATAGTTAATTTTAACTTTTTTTTTAATTAAAAACTTTTGAAAAAATTTAAATTTTGATTTTTTTAAAAAGTTAAAATAATTATATTTCATTCATTAATAATTTATTTATCTACCTATTTATTTAATTGCAAGTTATTTAAACATTCTACTTTGAATTCGAACTTTTAATGAGTAAAATATATTTAATTAATAAATATTTATTAAAATAATAATTAAAACATCAGTACATTTAATTGTTTGTTTTAATCAATTAATTCTAAAAAAACAATTTATAACAATGTTTAGGCATTAATTAAAACATAAAAACCAAAGGTTCGAATTTAAAAATAAATACGTGTATTATTTGTTTTTTAAATGTTTTTAAACATTTTTTTCACTTTATGTGCAATAGCAGAAACTATTTAATTAAATTTATTTTTTGTTGCATTATTTTTATTGTTTTTTAATAAATTATTATTTTTGTTTATTTTCATTATAAAATACTAAGGTTTTCATAAAAACATTCAGACAAACATTCACAAACATGTATTTTTCCAATGTTTTTTTTTACAATTTTTGGTTTGTTATATATTTTTTTTATTCTTTCAAGGCTGTCTATCTATTTTTGATGTTTTTGTAATAATAAAATATACTAAAAAGGACATTTATTTCTTGTCTAAAAATTGCAGTCAATTAATTAATAATAATTATTATTATTTTACTATGGCAAAAGTTTCCCGCTTTAATTATTTTATTATTATTATTAAGTAGTACCAAAAATTTTTCGCCCACGCGCTTATATTTATTTATTTTTATTCAAGGTCAAGGTATAACAAACAAGGATATATAAATAGTAAAACAATTATCAAATAAAAATATTTAAATTTAATGAAACGAAATAAATTTTAAAAAATTCAAGGACTCTATTTTAATAAAATTTTAAATTATAAGTATTTATTAAAAAAAAATTTTTAAATTTTAACTGTGTGGTCTTTAATTTGAAAAAAGTTTATTGACGTTGCTTCATAAAAGGAGGAAATAAATTTATCAAAAATAAATTTTTTTCAAAATAATTACTAATATAAAAACATATGATTATTAACATAATAATAACCAATAACCACTATATATGAAAAAAATATTTTTTTGTTCAAAGGTTAAATATTTCTTATGAAAAAGTACAAATTTTGTTTTTCAAATAAATACGAGTTTTTTTATTTAGCGAGTAAAAGTATAAAAAAGTTTTAAATTTAATGATCACTTAAAACTAAAAAGAAAATATTTTAAATAGAAAAAAATAAATTAAAAATTATTAATCATTTTTATAGTTTTTTAAGCAAAATTGAAAACTCTTTAATTTTAAACCTAAATCCTGTAGTATAATAATTCCAAGGAGAACATTCAATAAAAATTCAAGCTCAACTAAAAATTCCTTAAGAAAACATAAACAATAACAAAACACTCAATAATAATTATTTATTTATTACAATACAAAAATATACATAATATCACACAAGAAAATAGGGACAATGAGAATCACAATACAAGAAATATTAGGGGGAATTATTACATAATACAATTATATATTTATGAGAGGGGATATCCTATCACTGGCATCATCTTCATCTGACTGCCGCTTACATGTTGTACTCGATTGGAAGGTTCTTTCGGCGCACCATCCCGTCTCCCTGGAACCACTCACGGCGGAATTGCTTGGCTGCTCCCTCCGGTGTGTTGGTCCATTCGACAGTGACACGATCGTTGTTGGTCGCTTCCGCAGCAGGATCAAAGGCGTCACAAGAGATGGCGATGTTGATGGCCTCCTTCGGGTCGAGAACACCATTTGGCGGGTCCATGTTCAGACGGCGAGGATTGGTAGTCTTGAAGGCGAAACCGATACGATGACCACCAGAGTTGATGACCTTTAATTTAAAAAATTAGTTGTTATTAAGTAGAAAATAAATTAAAATTTAACCTTCATATAGTAGGTATGCTTGTCATCGAACGGAGCGTTGAAGATCACCTTCACGGCTGGTAGAGTCGTGATGTCGCCGGGTGGAACAGATGCCATCTTTTAGAACGGTTGTTTTGTTGATATTGTTGTGTAGAGGTAGTAGAAAGCTGGTTGATGATTAGTGAGTATTCGATCAAGTTTTTATACCAAAAAGTTCAAGAATAAATATAACTATAAAAACTTGCTAAAATGTTCATTCATCATCAAACAGCTTTCTTCAACTCCAATCAACAAACAACATCAAAACAACTCCAAATGGCATCTGTTCCACCCGGCGACATCACGACTTTGCCAGCCGTGAAGGTGATCTTCAACGCTCCGTTCGATGACAAGCATACCTACTATATGAAGGTTATATTTTAATTTATTTTCTACTTAATAACAACTAATTTTTTAAATTAAAGGTCATCAACTCTGGTGGTCATCGTATCGGTTTCGCCTTCAAGACTACCAATCCTCGCCGTCTGAACATGGACCCGCCAAATGGTGTTCTCGACCCGAAGGAGGCCATCAACATCGCCATCTCTTGTGACGCCTTCGATCCTGCTGCGGAAGCGACCAACAACGATCGTGTCACTGTCGAATGGACCAACACACCGGAGGGAGCAGCCAAGCAATTCCGCCGCGAGTGGTTCCAGGGAGACGGGATGGTGCGCCGAAAGAACCTTCCAATCGAGTACAACATGTAAGCGGCAGTCAGATGAAGATGATGCCAGTGATAGGATATCCCCTCTCATAAATATATAATTGTATTATGTAATAATTCCCCCTAATATTTCTTGTATTGTGATTCTCATTGTCCCTATTTTCTTGTGTGATATTATGTAAATATTTTTGTATTGTAATAAATAAATAATTATTATTGAGTTGGTCTTATTGTTTATGTTTTCTTAGTTTTGAGTTTGTTGAGTTTTTTATGCTAAGATTGTTTTTGTTTTTCTTTCCAATGAGTCTTTTTGATCTAGAAGTTTTTCAGTCTGATAGTTTCTTTAGGTTCTACTATTTAATTATTTTAATTATCTAATGGTATTTTTCTACTGGGAATAGAACTAACATAAGACAATTACAAGGCATGAGATATTTTAGAGGTATAAATGGGTTAATTTAGAAATTTTGTCTATAAAATATATTAATGAACAAATAAAAAAATTTAAAAATATTAAATTTAAATTAAAAATTATTTTCAACACAAATTCCAATTTGTTTATCTAATCTAAACCCAAAACAACAAATTTGATGACATTCCTCCTGAATTATTCTATGATTTTGGCAACGAATTCCTTTTAAAAGTGAGAGAAGGCCATGGCATTCGCCCTCCTCCGAGATTGGTTTGGAACAGAGCCCTAAAAAAGAATAAATTTAAAATTATTTGTTCATTGGTACAAATTAATTTAAAAAAATACCGGGACATGGTTCACGTGAGCATACTTGCGTCTCTGTGTCAGCGCCCCTGAAAACTTTATTTTAAAAAATAATTTAATAAATATTTATAAAAAATGTTCTTTTAAATATTTAACAGCAAATATTTTTAAATAAAAATTTTCACGTCAAAAAAAAAAGAATTAAATTAAATTAAAGAAATATTTTTTATGTTAAGTTTAAATAATTAATTTAATTAAAGAATAATAATTTAATAATTATTTTTAAAATTATTTAATAGAGAAAGAGTATATACTTAAATTAAAATATAAGATAAGTATTCTCTATTTAATAATATAAAAAAAATTAAAAATTAATTATAACTCCCCCCTCCCGTTAAAAAATCACAGCAAAAAAACCAACAGGCAAATAAATTCTTTTTCTTCTTTTTTATTTTCTTCATTATTATTTGTATTATTATTTATAATACATTTTCTACTTCTTCTTTTTAAGCCACAAGCACCACAAGTAGCACTACATTCTGTCCAATCCCCCCACTCACTCCATTGTTGGCCATTTCCTGAAGGATATATTGACCTAACTTTTGCTTGAAAACCACGTCCACCACGATAAAATGAACGAAAAAGAACAAGTAAATCATTAGTAGATGAATGAATTGGGTAAATAGGTGTTCCATAACAACAATATCTTTTTAATATAATTAGATATTAATTTTAATTAATTTAAATTAATTAATTTAAATTACCGCATTCCAGTATTTGCAAAATCAGTACTATTTCTTATTTCAACATAATCCATACAAAGAGAATGCCGAACCTTTTAATTATATTATAATTTAATAAAAATAAAAAAATACCTTAATAAAATTAATTTGTTTATACAAACTGTCCCCAACCTTGCAATACCTTTCAAACCAAATATTTTTTTTAAATAAAATAATAATAATTATTTTTAAATAAACTTACATTTCAAATTCACCAAAAAATTGGCTTAAAAATGAATTAATTATTTATTTAAATTAATAAATTAATTTACAATTGTACTTTCTGTCCAGGAGGAGAAATTAAAAGCCAAGAACATTCTTGCCCTTCTTTAAATTCTCCTGGATAATTTGGACTAGATATTTTAGTCCAATTATTTCCAACTTCAATACGTCCTCCACATTCTGCTCCATAGCCTGGCATTACCTTTTTTAATTTTAATTTTTTTAAATAATATTTTTAAATAAAACCTTTTCACATATTGCACCAGTAAATCCATCTGGACAACGACAACTTTTTTTTAAAAATAAATAAAATAATTTATACATTTATTTAAATTAAATAAAAATATATTAAAATATTATTTGAAGTAATTAATTAAATATATTTATTTAATTAATTACCGTTCACAATGTCTAGGATCTGTATAACCTCCTTTATTTAAACAAATAATTAATTAATTTATTATAATTTAATTTTATCAAACCTCTTTGACAAGGGAGTTGTTTTGGACAAACTTCACGGCAATAAATTTCTAAATAAAATATTTTAATTATTTTTAATTTATTTATTTAACCATTCATTAAACGAATATCATTAAAACTAAGTTGATCTCTTTGCCCTATAGTTCTTTGATAATCAGAAATAAATGTTCCAATAGTAAATAAATCATCTAATTTAGCAAAGGCTTTAGATCTATAATGCATTATACTTCCATAATCATAAGGTACTCCAGAATTATCAACATCAGAAGGCTTTTTTTAATAAATTAATTTAAAAAATAAAAAAAAGAAAATAACCTGTTCTTTAAGAAATTGACCTTAAAATTAAATTAAAATTAATTTAATTAATTAAAAACCTTTACTATCTCTATCAATATTATCCCATTGTACTTGTACCCATAAATCTCTATCTGGTCTACTTTGTTCATGCCAAAAACCTAAAGCATGGGCAACTTCATGTGCAATAACTCCCAACTAATTAAATAAAAATATAATTAAATTTTTGAAAGGAAAGAATTTAAATATATATTTATTAGAATTAAAGATTATTCTCTTTTTAAATTATTTATTTTTAAATTAAAAATAAATAAATAAATAATACCCTAATACATTCTGGTGCTAAAGAAACAAATTGAGGTTCACCCAATGGATGCCTTTTAAATAAATTAATAATATTTATTTAAATTAATTTAAAAAAGAAAAAACCTTCCAACATTAGAAGCACAACCATCAACATCAGTAAATACAATTCTAGAACCTTTTGGTTCATCATCTTTTCTTTCAAAATCTAAGCAAGTAATATTATGCCAATGTTCTAATGCTAATTCTATTACTCTTTGTTCTCTTAATGCTTTTTTTAAATTAATTAATTAAAATTAATATTTAATTACTATGTGATCCATCAAAACTATAAATTATCGGCTTTTTTGAATCCCAGCGTCGAATCTTTTTTTTTTAATTAAAATATATTTAATTAAATTAATTTAATATATTTATCTAAATTTAAAAAAAATATTTTTTTCTCCTTTTTCCAAGAATTCCCCTCCCTAATAATATTTATTTAAAAATTATTTTTTCCTTTTTCTTATAAATAATTCCCTCCGTGTCCAGACATTTCGTCGACAGAAATTTGCACGACATTTCGTCCCAACGGCAAAAAATCGTGGGCTCGGGAACGAAATGTAGTTTTTTTGCCTTAGAGGCGAAATGTCGTGCAATTTTGTTCGACGAAATGTACAGGTCCCATCCCTCAAATTAAATTATTTAAAATTAAAAAAACTTACATCAGAACCAATAAATTTTCTTTTAATTCTTTTATTTTTATTATTTATTTTATTTTTATTAATATTTTCAATTATTTTTTCTAATTGAAATTCATTTAAAATAATATCTCCTTCAAAATGTTTTCCTTTTTCTTCTGGCCATTCTTCTTCTTTTAATTTTAATTTATTATTATTATTATCATTATTCATTCTTCTTTCTTTCCAATATTTTAATTCTAATAATATTTGTTCTTCTTTTGTCTTAAAATTTTAAAAAATTAAAATATTATTTTATTTTTTACCAAATTATTTTTTGTTGTTTGTTGATTATTATTTATTATTAATTTTGTAGAATTTTTAATATTATTATTTTCATTGTTAATTATTAATTTATTATTATTATTATTATTATTTTCTTCCAAGAGATTACTAATTCTTAATTTAAAAAAAATATTTATTTAAAATAAAAGTAAATTTTATATTTTTTTATTTTATTAATAAAATTTAAAAAAAATTCCTTTTTAATATTTTTATTTAATTTAAAATAATTTACTTAATTAATTCTTTATTATTATTTCCCCATTTAATTGCTTTATTATGCCATTTATTTTTCCATTCAAAATTATTATTTAAATTAATTTCTCTTTTTTTTCTTTTTCCTTCTTCAATTTTAATAATTTCTTTTAATTCTTTTTCTTCTTCTTCTTCAATATTATCACTTTCATTGGGTAAATATTCATCATTAAGAATAACTCTATTATTACGAATTATTGCTTCAATTAATAATGAAAATAATAATAAAAATAAACAAAAAGACCTTTTTTTAAAAATAAAATTAATTAATTAATATTTAATTTTAAATTAATTAATTTTAAATTATTTTAATCAAAAAGGGGGCATATAAAAATGCCTGATTTTTTAATTAAGAAATTAAATAAATAGAAAATAAATAAAACTTTTTTTTTTAATATTTTTTTTAAATTTACCTGCATAATGTATTTCTCATTGACTTTACTGGACAATAAAAATAAATAATAATTTAATATTTAATTAATAATCTTCTTAATTTCGGCAAAGAATAAAATTGTTTTTTAATTTAATTTTTGCTGAAAATCTAAGCCGGTTTTTGAAGGGGGATATTTTCTTTTTTTTTAATGTTAACCCTATTGTCAAAATAATTAATTATTTATTTATATTAAAAAAAGAAGATAAAGGTAAAATAAAAATAATTAATATATTTTTAATAATTCTTTAAACTTTTTTAAAAAAAAAGTTTATTTTGGGGAATTAATTTCTTAAATAAATGAGGGGATTTATTTTTCTAAAAAGAAGATATATTTATTTATTTAAAAGAAAAAAGAGTAAAAAGTTATTGGGGAAAAGATGATTTTTTTAAATTATTTTAAATAATATTTTAACAAAAATTAAAATTAAAAAATTAACTTTTTACCCAAAATTTAATCAATTTTTATTTTTTACCCTTAAATATATTCTCTCTCTTTTTCTATAAAAGGGAAGTAATAAACGAAGAAAATTAGTTTTTTTTTCTCCTTAAAAAATTAACGAAGAAGAAAAGTGGTTCTGCCATGTCTCTTCTCTTTTATTATTAAAAACTGTTCGAAAAATTAAAAAAAACTTTTTGGTTACACTTAAATATTATTTATTTTTTTTAATATTTATTTTTTTAGGTCAATTTACTTAAATAATTTTTATTAAATAAAAAAATAAATAAAAAACTTGCAAAATCTGACATGATATTTTATTTAAAAAATAAATAAATATATTTTAAAGTCTTTTATTTTTCCTCTTTTATGTGACCATCGGTCAATCGACCAATAAATTGACGGTCATTTTCAGTAAAAAAGATTGATTATTTATATATTGAGGGAAAATATAAAAAATTTTTTCTTTTATTTTTCACGCAAAAATAAAATAAAAAGAGATTATATAAATATATGAGAATTAGTGAAAAAAAGATAAAAATAAATTAATTAAATTTTTTAAAGACTTTTAACCATTAAAATATGTTTTTATTTTAATTAAGTTTAGATTTAATCAAATATTATTTATTTATTTGAAAGGCATTATTTTTGTTTATTTAATTAATTATTCCTTAAAAAATTAAAAAAAAACATTAATTAAACTTTTAAAAAATTTAATCTCAAAATTTAAATAAAAATAAATTAAAAAACTTTAAGAGATTAATTTAAAATAAATAAATATAAAATACTACTATAATGCACGTTTACAAAGGCTGATGAAAATCTCTAAAAAAGAGAAAATTAAAAATAAATAATTTTTTAAAATAATTTAAGTATTTGTTATTTCTGAATTATTTAAAAGTTGTTCAAGCATTTCTGTTGGAATTCCAGCAACTGTACGACTCTTTAAAAATATTAAAAAGTTATAAAATTATTTTTAAATATTTTCTATTATTTAATAATAAAATAAACATTTTAAAAAACCTGTATTTTTTTGTTGTTCTGTGGTATAGAAATAACTTTAGCTTTTCCATTTCTATATTCCTCAACAAATTCACGAAGAACATCTTCACTAACATCAGGTTTGTCACAAATAGCTAAAACTCCAGCAAGAACATCACAAATAAGCAAAAGAGGAAGGTCAGCATTTTCTAGACCAAGATTTTCTAAAACCTAAAAATAAATAAAAATAAATTTACTTAAAATTTTATATAATTACATCATCACAAATTGGATCCTCGCCAGTATAAAAAATTTGTAAAGGATCAATTCCAAATGAAGAAACATTTTCTGAACTAATTGAACTTTAAAAAAACATTTTTTTAAATAAATTTTAATAAAAAAATATTAAACATTAAATCCCCTTTAGAAGTATTTTTTGAATCATTTTGTTGTTCTTCTTTTTGTTCTTCTAACAATAATAAATCAGAAACACAAGTAGTTAACAATTGAATAGAAAATTCAGTGTCTTCTGGTGAACCATCTAAAAATAATATTATTGAAATAAATAAATAAGACTTTATATTCACTAAAAACTTTTATTTAAAACAAATAATTATCTTATAAATATATATTAATGGCATAAGTAAATAAAATATAATGAAATTGCCAAGAAGTCAAAGGAGAGTTTCCTTAAATTTTTAATAAATTAAATAATTACCAGTAAATAAAATTAAAGAAGTCATTTCAGAAAGACGATGGACTGTATGTTCAGTCAATTCATACAAAGGTTTTCTTTTCCATGGATATCCTTGAGGATCAGAAAGTAACACATTTCTTCCATTACGTGAAATTAATGATAAATCTTCGTCCAAAAGTAAAAATGTTGGAATTCCTTTAAAAATAAAAGATATATATTTTTAGCCTAATTAATAAAAAATAAAATAAAGGTGAATAAATTTAGCCCAAAATATTAATTTAAAAAAAACCTTGAACATCAAAAGTATTAGCCAAAGGTTTTTCAGATCCATAAGGTAAAGAAAGCCAAGGCATTCTTCCAAAATGTTCTTTAAAAGAATCCTCAGAACGATCATAAGAACAAAAAATAATTTCAAAAGAAGAATGTTGTTCTTTAATTTTTGGATATATTTCTGCTAATTGTTTAAACATTTGTTTACTAGGTGGACACTAAAAAAAATAAATTTATAAAAGTATTTAAAAGCAATTAAAACATTTAAAAAATACCCATTTAGCTCCAAAAAAGAGTCCTTTAACTCCATCACCAATTTTATCAAATTCTACACTTTCAAAAGATCCATTAGTGCTATTTTTCAACAAACTCCCTCTTTTTAAAAGTTCAATTGGATGGGTAAATTGCCAAGGAAAATTTTCACAATTTTGATCATTAATTAAAGAAGTATAAGCCTGTGAAATTATTTTAAGTTCAGAACAGTCAAGTATAAAAAGTGAAGGAGCAGTTACAAAATTAAGTGCTCTCAAAAGACGAGACTGTTAAAAATAAATAATTATATAATAATTAAAAATAATCACATTTAATATATTTCTAATATATCAAAAAACATCAAAAAAAACATTAATTCTAATAAATAATAAAATTCCAAAAAACCTTGTATACATAATTTTGCGTTGAAAATAAAAAAAGTTCAGAAAAATCAATTGGAAGATTTCCTTCATTTAATATAAATTCAACATCAATAACAATTACTTTTATATCTGTAAAGGTAACGGAAACATTTTCAGTGCTCGATTTTTTTCCAATACCAAAAAGTCGTTTTAATTTAGCTGGAGAACTTTTTAAAATAAAATAAAAAATAATTTTATTTAAAAAAATAAAATTTCCCAACCTTTTAGAAATCTTCTTTTTTACATCTTTTTTTCTGATTGTAAAAAGTCGTTGTAATGCTTGTAAAAATAAAGGATTTGGAGGTGTAAAACTGCTAAAAACATAAAAGAGTAAATAATTGCATGATCTAATTAATTCTCCAATTGTAAATGTTTCTTGTTTTATTTGATTTGAATCAGCAACATTTTTGGAAAATGGAAGTTTTACAACAAGAGAATGTTCAAAAGAAGAAATATTAAACATGATTACATATATTGTTTATCTAAATAAAATAGATTTAATTATTTAAAATTTATAAGATTATGTAAAGTGAACATGTCAATTCTGGCCATGACCATTTTGTCCAATATATAAAATGGCATTTAGTCTAAAATCCAGGTTGTGTCATTTCAGTACCGCCAAACAATTTTGTGAATTATTTATTATTTATTCATCTATTCCTAAACATTTTTGATGAATAATTTAGATCAAGTGGTACCTGATCAACTTGATGAGCGTTCATTAGAAGTACGCAGTCATCTTCTCACTGTATGGCAAAAGTTGTGGGACAATGAACCTGAATGTTTGCCCTTCCGCCTACCTGTTGATCCAATGCAGTTAAATATTCCAGTTTGTTTTTTTATAATTTGTTAAAAATTTAAATATAAATTTTAGGACTACTTTGATATTATTAAAAATCCTATGGATCTTAAAACAATAAGGGATGGTTTGGATCAAGGAAAATACAAGAATCCATTTGATTTCTGTGACCACATGTGGTTAATGTTTGAAAATGCTTGGCTTTACAATCGTAAAAATACAAAGGTTTATATAAATTTTTAAAAATATATTTTAATAAATTTAATTTTTAGATTCATAGATGGTGTACTCGTTTAAGTGAAATTTTTATTGAAGAAATAAATCCTGTAATGCGTCAATTGGGCTATTATTCAAAGTATGATTTTAATTTTTTTGTTTTTATTTTTTATTAGTTGGATACAAAAAAAATAAAACTGGTTAACTCAGGGAATATGCTAAAGAACATTTAATTTTGGTGAACATGATGTGATGCTAATAAACCTCTACTTTTCTACAACCTCAACACAAAAATTTTTCAATGTTTTAAAATTTAAATTTTACACAAGATAATTTGTTTTTGATAAATTGAAAATTTAATTCTCTTATTTAAAATTTTTTTAAATAAATTTTTCTTTTAATTGGAATACTTATATTATTATTAACTATGTTATAATTTACATTTAACTTAAAATATGAATAGATAACTATCTTTTTCAATTAGGATAATTTTTTAAATTTTTAACTATTTATGAAATTTTGTGCAACAATTTCTGATAAGAAGCTAAATTCTCATAGGTGGCGGGGCGAATATCAATGGTTTTTTTGTTTGACAGAGTCGTTTAATGTCCTTTTAACCGCCTTTTTGCTCCTCAAAGTCATGTCCCACCTTTCGGTAGAAGACTTCAAACCTAGTTTTTTTCAAAATTTCGATTTATAGTCGTGCCACTTAAATTAGGTGTTGAATTATTATTCATTTATTCATACACATTTTAAATGAATAATTTAGATCAAATGTTACCCAATAAACTTGATGAGCGTTCATTAGAAGAACATTTAAAAGATCCAGTAAGTCAAAAATCAATTAGACAACAACTTGTGCGTCTTTTACACGCTTATAGATGTCAACAAAAAGAAAAGGTTTAGTAGTTTTACATTTAAAAATTCTTATTTTATAAAATCCTTTTATAGTTAGAACCACAAAATTTTGGTCAATGTACTCTTCCTCACTGTTATGTGATGAAAATTGTTTTAGACCATATAATTAAATGTAACTCTGGTTTGCAATGTAAATTTGCTTATTGTGTTTATTCATGCAAAATAATTGCTCATTGGAAGATTTGTAAAAAAGAAGACTGTTCAGTGTGTAATCTTGGCAGCAAACATACAATTTATCAAGTTTCTTTTTCTGAACAAATACAAGGTTTTTTTACAAATATTTCAAAATTAAATTATTTTATAGCAATGATTCAACAGAAATTTTGCTCGGATAATGCTGGAATACCTCCTCCTAAAATACCTACTCAGGTTAAAGATTGGCATGCTTCTATAACTCTTGATTTTAAAAATCATTTGATTGGAAAATTGATTAAGGTCTTTTTTATTGTTTTAAAGGTACCATCAATGGTTGGTTCACCGCCTTCTCAAGCGACCACACTCAATACATTATTGGATGGATATAGTTCATCTATTGACGGAATACCTCCTCCTGAACCACCTACTCAGGCTAAAGATTGGCATGCTTCTATGACTCTTGATTTAAGAAATCATTTGGTTGGAAAATTGGTTAAGGTATTTTTTTATTGTTTTGAGAATTTTAAAATGTTTATAAAAGGCAGTCTTTCCATCACCTGATCCTGCTGCTATGCATGACCAGCGAATTAAAGATTTAATTTCTTATGCTCGAAAAGTTGAAAAAGACATGTTTGAGCACGCACCAGATAAAGAAGCTTATTATCACATGCTAGCTGAAAAAATTTATAAAATTCAAAAAGAATTGCAGGAAAAGAAAAATCGTCGTTTAAATGAACAACTTTCACAATTTTTACTACAACAATATTTACAACAACATCCTGGATTGATCCAACAACAACGACAAAATAATCAATCACAGCCAATGTTGAATTTTGTTGATCAAGTACCTAATAAACGTGCAAGGATGGAAGAACCAGGTATCTTAATTAAAATTTTTTACTTTTATATTTTAATTTTTAGATATTCCATCAACTTCAGAATCATCTGTTACAATTAAACCTAATAACAGTAACAATAGTTCTTTATTCCCACCATCCTCAGAATCTACTTCAAGACGTCCAATTACACTAACAGACTCCAGATTAAGCACTTCACCTGCCCTTCAAGAAAGTATTGTTCGTGACTCTAAGGTATTCACTTCTAATGAATTACGCAGTCATCTTCTCCCTGTATGGCAAAAATTGCGGGACACTGAACCTGAATGTATGCCATTCCGCCTACCTGTTGATCCAAAGCAGTTAAATATTCCAGTTGTTTTTTTATAATTTGTTAAAAATTTAAATATAATTTTAGGACTACTTTGATATTATTAAAAATCCTATGGATCTTAAAACAATAAGGGATGGTTTGAATCAAGGCAAATACAAAAATCCATGGGAGTTCTGTGATCACATGTGGTTAATGTTCGAAAATGCTTGGCTTTACAATCGTAAAAATACAAAGGTTAAATATTAATTTTTGTTTTTAAAAATATATTTTAATAAATTTAATTTTTAGATTCACAAATGGTGTACTCGTTTAAGTGAAATTTTTATTGAAGCAATAAATCCTGTAATGCGTCAAATGGGCTATTGTTGTGGTCAAAAACTTTATTTTACTCCACTCGTTCAATTTTGTTTTGGAATAACTAAAAATAACGCTGCTTGTGTAATAGCTAGAGATCAACCTTATTTTATGTATGAAAGCAGTTCAACCGGTTTTGGTGTTACTGTTGCTGAAAAATATATTTATTGCTTCAACTGCTTTGAAGCATTACCTGAAAAGGGAATTAATTTAAATGAAAATACATCAGATCCACCAAAGTATGATATTTTAAATTATTTTTTTTTGTTTGTTTTTAATTTCTTTTAGTTGGATATCAAAAACAATGTTTCAAAAAATGAAAAATGTTCAAATTGACATGGAACCTTTTGATAATTGCTTAATTTGTGATAGAAAATGGCATCGAATTTGTGCATTAAATAATAATAAAATCAACCCTGAAGGATTTATTTGTGAATATTGTCGTTTGGAAAAGACTAGACCACGGCCAGATAATAAATTTACTGCCAAAAGTATTAATTTAAAAATTTATTATAAAAATTAAAATTTTTTTTAATTTAGAATTACCTCATTGTCAAATTAGTCGTTATATTGAAGACAGAGTAAACAACTTTTTAAGGCAAAAGTTGGCTGAAAATGATCCTGAAGTGGAGGTTATAATTCGGGTGCTTTCGAGTTCTGATAAGGAAGTTGAAGTTAAGCCACAAATGTTAAAAAAGTAAGGAAATATAATATTTTTTTTATTAAAAGGAAAAATAATAAATTTATTTATTTATTAGATATGGAGCTAATGGTTATCCTGAACGTTTTGCTTATCGATCAAAGGCCATTTTTGCATTTGAAGTTTTAAAAGATCCTGACACTGGTATTTCAACAGAAGTTTGCTTTTTTGGCTTTTATGTGCAAGAATATGGAACAAATTGTGCTCAACCAAATCAGAGACGTGTTTATATTTCTTATTTGGATTCTGTTCATTTCTTTCAACCAAAACATTTAAGAACATCAGTTTATTATGAAATTCTTTTGGGATATTTACAGGTTTTGAATATAAATAATTTTAATATTTTTAATTATTAAAGTATGTCAAAAAACTAGGATATACTATGGCCCATATTTGGGCATGCCCTCCTTCAGAAGGTGATGACTATATTTTTCATTGTCATCCATCTGAACAAAAAATTCCAAAACCAAAAAGACTGCAAGATTGGATTAAAACAATGTTAAATAATGGAAATGAAGAAGGAACAGTTTATAGTTATAAAGATATTTTTACTCAAGCAAAAGATGATGGACTAGACACACCAATGAGGTTACCTTATTTTGAAGGAGATTATTGGCCTAGAATAATTGATGAATGTATACAAAGTGCAGAAAAAGACGAAGAAATTGACAATCCAGTTGTTGATCGTCTTTTTCAACAATTAGAAAAACATCGAGATGTTTTCTTTACTATTCGCCTTTTTTCTGTTCATGACGAGCAAATAATTATTGGACAAAAGCCAAGAATTGAAGATCCTGATCCTCTTGTGAGCTGTGAACTTATGGATTCTAGAGATAATTTTTTGGCTAAATCAAGAGAAGAACATTGGGAATTTAGTCAATTAAGAAGAGCAAAATGGTCAACATTAAACTTTTGTTATACTCTACATACACAAGAACAAGATGGAAAAGGACTTAGTTATACATGTAATGTTTGTGAACAAGCAGCTTGTTATCATTGTAATACTTGTGATGTGAGTTTTTTTTAAACTATTATTTATTAAAAAATTATTTTTTAGGACTATGACCTTTGTGAAACCTGTAAAGCTAAAGTTGAACATCCACACGATATGGAAAAACTATCAATTGTTGAAGAACAAAAATCTTCAGATGCATCACTGGCTTCTCGCAATGATTCTGTCAAAAAATGTATTATTTCTCTTGTTCATGCCTGTACTTGTCGTGATGCAAATTGTCTTCGTGGTATCTGTCATAGGATGAAAAATGTTATTTTGCATGTAAGACAATGCAAACGACGGCAAACGGTTGGAGCATATTGTGCAGTTTGTAAACAATTAATTGCTCTTTGTTGTTATCATGCAAAACATTGTACATTGACAAAATGCCAGGTTTATTTTAATTTTTTTATAATTTTCTTAATTTTAGGTGCCTTTCTGCTTACAAATTAGACAAAAATTACAAGAACAAAAACGATCACAAAATCGTCAAGCTGAGCGAATGATTCAAAGACGTATGATGAATTTACAAATTTCTTGAGGGATGAATGTAAGTGATTGGTGAATATGATGTAATGCTAAATAAACCTCATTGTCAACTTTTTTAATAACCTCAACATTAAAAGTTTTCTCAATGTCTTAAAATTTAAATTTTACACAATATAATTTATTTTTGCTAAATTAAACATTTAATTTTCTTATTTAAAATTTGTTTTGATAAATATTTTTTTAATTAGAATACTTTTATATTATGTATTTAAAAAGATATTATTAACTATATATATATTATTTAACTTAAAAATATGTATAGATAACTTTCTTTTTTAATTAGAATAATTATTTATGAAATTTTGTAAAGAAATTTCTGATAAAGAAGCTAAATTTTAATAAGCGGCGAATGTTAATTTTTTTCCTTGCGAAACAAAGTCATTTAATGTCCTATTTAACCGCCTTCTTGCTCCTTTTTTAGTTAGTTTTTTCGTCTCCCTTCTGTTTTATTTATCTAACAAATAAACAAGTGAGACTATTTTTTGCCTACCTTTTTTTTTGTCATTTTTCTCTGTCTTCAGATAAAAATATACACTAAAATTTCTATTTAAAAAAGAATGGCAGCTGCCTTAAGAACATTTGCGTGTACTTCAAAAATTGGATGGAATAAATTGTTTATTCAACAAATTTTAAAAATGAGCACTGAAAATTATCGAATTGAACGAGATACATTTGGGGAATTAAAGTTTAACTTTTTTTATTTAAAATAATTTAATCATTTTTTAAATTTAGGGTACCAAATGATTGCTATTATGGTGCGCAAACTGCTAGGTTATTATTTTTAAAAATTTAAATAATTTTAAGGAATATATTTCCTTGAGTAAAGCTTATATTTTTAGATCTATGCAATTTTTCAAAATTGGCGGACCAGAAGAACGCATGCCTCTACCAATTATTCGTGCATTTGGATATTTAAAAAAAGCCGCGGCTTCTGTTAATCAAGAATTTGGACTTGATTCTAAAGTTGTTTCTGCTATTTCTCAAGCTGCAGGTTTTCCTTTTTAGATATTTTTTAATTTATTTCTAGATGAAGTAATTTCTGGCAAATTAGATGATCATTTTCCTTTGGTTGTTTGGCAAACTGGAAGTGGGACACAATCAAATATGAATGTTAATGAAGTAATTGCTAATAGAGCAATTGAAATACTTGGAGGTGTTCTTGGATCTAAGGTTTTATTTATTTTTTGAGTGATATCCATTGTTAGGAGTCAAAATTTTTGGTGGATTTTATTGAATGCGTTCAAGATAATTTTAAAATTTTATTTTTAAGTCTCCTGTTCATCCAAATGACCATGTTAATATGTCTCAATCATCAAATGATACTTTCCCTACTGCAATGCATGTTGCTACTGCAATTGAAATAAATAATAGACTTTTACCTGCTTTGTATTATTTTCATGATGAAATGGCAAAAAAGGAAAAAGAATTTGATAGTATTATTAAAATTGGTCGAACTCACACACAAGATGCTGTTCCTTTAACACTTGGACAGGAATTTAGTGCTTATGTTGTTCAGGTTATTTAATTAATATTTTAATTATAAAAACTAATAAAGATTTTACTGACATGAATCTGTCTAATTATTATTTTTAAATATTTAAGTTATAAAAATCTATTATTAGATTGCTAATGGAATTGAACGAATTAAATCGACATTGCCTCGTCTTTATGAATTGGCTGCCGGTGGTACTGCTGTGGGAACTGGGTTAAATACGAGAAAAGGATTTGCGGAAAAAGTTGCGAGGTTTTTAAATTAATTTTTTTATGATTATTATTTGTATTAATTAAACGGTTTTAAATGTATTTTGATGAATATTTTATACTAAATTTATTTAAATTTAATTTTTAGTAAACTTTCTCAACTTACAAATCTTCCATTAGTCACTGCTCCAAACAAATTTGAAGCTTTAGCTGCACACGATGCTTTAATAGAGGTTTATTTTTATTTTTAATAATTTAAAAATTAAAAAATATTTTAAGGTTCATGGTGCTTTAAATGTTATTGCAACTTCCTTTATGAAAATAGCTAATGATATTCGTTTTTTGGGTTCAGGACCTCGTTGTGGATTGGGTGAATTGTCTTTACCTGAAAATGAGCCTGGATCTTCTATTATGCCTGGAAAGGTTAATCCAACACAATGTGAGGCTCTTACAATGATTGCTGCACAAGTTATGGGAAATCAAGTATATTTAAATATTATTTATTTATTTTTTGAATATTTAACTTATAATTTTTAAAGGTTGCAGTAACAATTGGAGGTTCAAATGGACATTTTGAATTAAATGTATTTAAACCTTTAATTGTTAGAAATGTTTTACAATCAATTCGTTTATTATCTGATGGAGCAGAATCTTTTACAAAAAATTGTGTTATTGGAATAATAGCAAATAAAGAAAATATTTCAAAAATTTTAAATGAATCATTAATGTTAGTAACAGCATTAAATCCTTATATTGGTTATGATAATTCTGCTAAAATTGCAAAAACAGCACATAAAAATGGAACAACATTAAAAGAAGAAGCTATAAATTCTGGATTATTAACTTCTGAACAATTTGATGAATGGGTTAAACCAGAAGAAATGATTGGACCTAAATAAATAAATAGATAATAATAAATAAAAATTAAAATATAATTTTTTAAATTTTGAATTAAATTTTATATTTTTTAGGAAAAAATTAATTGTAAAATAAATTTTTTAAATAAAGTTTAATTTTTTACATTTATTAATAACAATTATTTAATTAATATATAAGTATTATAGAGATTTTACTAAAAAATATCCAACTTTAAAATTTACCTTATTTTATCGTACATTTTCTTTTTTAAAAGCCTTTTCATTTAATAATAAAAATAAAAGTTTATTTTTCAATTTATTTATTTTTTTACTTAAGCATTTTTGGGAAGATTAATTTGAATGAGGCGCTGAAAGGTCAAAACTGCCGCCGTTTCCTTTTTCCTTTTTTTATTGTTTGTCACTCGTTTGAGTCAATTGCTTTTCTTTATCTCTCAAGCTCTTCATTTATTTTATAAAAAAGGGAAACATGAAAATTTTGGAAAAACAAATAAAAAGCCATTTTATTATTAAGGACAAACTATCAAATTGCTCTTTTTATATTCCCTTAAGAATATAAAACTCCTCTTTTTTAATTTATCGGCTGATTTTATATTAATCCTTTTAACTGTAAATATACCACAGAAACACAAGTTTTTTTAAAGTAATTTAAGTTAATTAATTTAATCAAAAATTTTTTATTAATGTTCTAATATTTAAATATTAAAAAGTTACTTTAAAAACTCATTTTTATAAAAAAGCTTACGACACCCCCGATTCCCAGGACGTATCCGTTCCAAGTACTAAGGAGGCCCAACGTTGCTTAACTTGCCAGATCGGAGGGATGGCGTGCTTTCAACGTGGTATGGTCGTAAGCATGAGGATAACTCTTTTACTTATTTAAGTAAAATAATGAATTCTCAATTATTTTTATTACTGTACTAAAAATTGAAAAAATTATTTATTATATAAAAAACGTTAAAATATTTTATTTTAAACCATCATTCCAAAATAAGGATTAATTAAAGTTAAATTTTGTTGTTGTTTATATTTTTCTTCAATTTTTATTCCTTCACAAATTTTACTTTTATTTGCCTTTTCTTCTTCAGAAAATTCATCTGTTCCTCCTTTTAAATTAATTCCTTTAATTTTTTCATTTTTTAATAAAGGTTTAATAATCTTTTTTTGTTGATTAAAAATATCATAATTATTATCTTCATAATCTCCTTCTTCATCATCTTCTTCTTCCCCAACTTTTTCTAAATGAGCAGCTGCTTCAATACTTTTTTTATGCATTCCTTTTTAAATTTAATTTAAATAATTATATTAAATTAATTTATTTATTTACCTAATAACCAAGGTGCTGCAGATCCATTTGGATCATTTTCATCACTACCACATTTTGTAATTATTTCTGGTAAAGGTAATTGATGTCTAACCATTGCACCATATAAACCATATCTTTTTTTAAAAAAAGAATTTAATTTATAATAAAATAAAAATAAATTAATTTTTATTTTTTAAATAACTTACTCAGCCATTCTTGTACATTGTCCCCATCTTTTTTCAATTTTTCTCCATTTTGCCCTTCTATTTTGAAACCAAACCTTTTTTTAATTTAAAAATTTAATATTTAAATTATTTAAATATATTTTGTTCACTTGAATTCTATCTTCTGCAAGTTTTGTTTTTTGAGAAAGTTCTTCCCTTTGTTGGACATTTGGATAATTTTCTTTTTTAAAAAGATTTTCTAATTCAACTTAATTTTGGGGAAAATTTTAATTAAATTAAATTAAATTAATTTACATATTTGTTCTTGTGAAAATATTGTTCGATGTCTTCTTCTTTTTTTCTTTTTTAGATTATTATTATTATTTTCAATTTCTTTTAAATTTAATTTATTATTTAAATTTTGTTTTTTATTTTCTAATATTAATTTATTATTATTTAATTTTTGTTTTAAATTAATTGTTGAACATTCATTTGTTGAATTATTAAAACAAATATTATCTTCATTATTATTATTATAAATTAATTGTTGTTGTGGATAAAAATTACGTAAAAATTGACTTCCATCTGAAAATATAATTTTAATTTAATTTTTATATTTATTTTAAATTAATTAATTTACAATTTTCTTCACTTCCCCCAAATAATAAATAACCATAATCAACAATATTATTATTATTATTTTCATTAAATTCTTGTCCAGGTATTAATTCAAATAAATTATTATTATTATTTTGTTGATCAATAAAAGCAGAAGAAGAAGAAGATAATTGTTGTTGAGAATAAAGTGAATTTGTTGTTGTTGTTATAGAAGAAGAAGAAGGAAAAGGAAAAAAACAATTATTATTTGTTGAAATTAAGGAAGAATTTTGAATATTAGAAGAAGAAGAAATTGACTTTAAAAATTAATTTTAAATTTAAATTTAATTAAATACTTCAACAACTGATGATGCTAATCCTAATAATTCATTTATAGCAAAAGGTGTACGTGCAGCAGAATAACATCCATTAAACATAAATTGATTTGTTAATGACATAGCAGAAGAAGAAGAATCATTATTTTGTTGCTTTTTTAAAAAATAATAATATTTTTATTTTTTTAATTTTTGAAAAATTTAAAAAAAGGAAAATTATTAGAAAAATATTTTTAACTTTATACAGATTTAATTTTTTATTAAATAATTAAAAAAATAAAACTTGATCAGTAATAATATTATTTTGTTGTTCTTCTCCTTGGCCAATTAAAGAAGATGAATTTGTTGTTTCTAATAAATTTAAATTATCTTCAATATTATTTGTTATTAACATTTTAACAAATTTAATTTAATGTAATTAAAATATAACCAAAAAAGTCTTTGAATTTAAATTTAAAATTTAAAAAAATATTATTATTTTTAAAAATTAATTAAAAATATATATTCCCTTACTTTATTCTTTATTTAAATAAAAATTAACTAATTTTATTTAAATAAAATTAAAATAAATTTATTTAATTTCCTAAAAGCAAAATAACAAAAAAATTTTAAATTGGCAAGAAAAAATAAATATTATATTTTGACTTTACCAACATTACAGTATACCTATAACATTAAAAGATGAGGGAAAGGCGTGTCTCTTTTTATAAAATAAACGAAGAAGAAGAGAAAACAAACAAATAAGGCTATACAACTATTAAATACTATAAAAATTCTCTTACTTATTTTGTGTAAATTGAGGCAATTTTAAAAACAAGAAAAAAAGAAGGTCGTAAAAATGTATTAAATGTTTATAACA